>OY744521.1:174853100-175248100 GCA_963556195.1 Sepiola atlantica | reverse complement strand
CAAATGCGGAATACGAACAGAAACATTTTGCTATGATAACACAAAAACAAAATTAAATTAAAACTATCATGGGCAACGCCGGATAGGGAGAGCTAGTATGTAGTACACTGTTGTCGTTTATTATTCAGGGACATACGTTTATGTGTATACGTACAGCACATGTTCATGAAGTATTTCATGATATAAAAATAATACTTATTGCGTAAACAACTTGGTCTTTCTTCTCTGTTTTGTCCAATGGCTTGATACAAAGTAAATCACTCACTCTCTCTCTCTCTCTCTCTCTCCCTCTCTCTCTCTCTCTCTCCATATATATATATATATATATATATATATATATATATATATATGAACCAGGTACAATAAAAAATCTTGAGAAACTACAGAGGCAAAAGATTCGGATATCAGAATGGGCAACATCTATTTACAGCCAATCGTCCATGTATCCTCTTACTCACGTATCACTGGACAGCAGACACTTTATGTTTTGTTACTGTCATTTGGTTTGTGCATAAATGACTCCAGGGAAATTATCCAGTTTACAATAATCTTCAGAAAAAAAGGCCAATATCTTTCCTTCGTCTCTTTCCCTTTTTAAATTGACTGAAAGTCCCTTGACCCTGATCCGAAATTGGTATCGTTACGATATCTCTGAAAAGCACAAAATAAAAGAGAAAGTAAGTAAATGAATGAATGAATGAAGGAAGGAAGGAGAGCGGACATTTTTAAGATGCGTTTATCCAATCTGACTGTTCGATGTTGAAAATGCGATATTTAATTTAAGCGGGCGGACAGACTTACGGACAGACCGTCGCATAGACTGACGCCACAAAGAGAATTACATTATCTTTCTAATTTAAATGTGACAGACCAAACGTTGCACAGAGCTTCTTATAGATATGCTTAGACGCATCTATAATAAGATGCGTCTATTTAATCTATCACAATCACAATGCTTTTTTTCTTAAACTGAAGTGTGACAGACAAATGGACGGTCCACCGACAGACAGACGGACAGAACCTCATATAGAGGTGCGTAGACGCATCTAATAAATAAATACAAACATTAAGCACGTGGGTAGAGCTAGAGGTGCGAGAGAGTTTCATAGTGACACTTACATACTTTTTCGTCCGTGAGTCATTTCGTTTAGATTTGGAAATCCATCATCTGTGCCGGAAGCAATTGTCACTGCACCCGCTACTATCAAAAATGATAACTCCCCAAAGCCGCCATCTTATCGTTTCGTATGTTTATTCCCCTTTTGATTTTGTTGAAAGATTTCTGTCATCCATTTTTGTTCATGCTGTCCTTTCGTCTAACCTTAATCCTAATTCACCACTCATTTTCGTTGTCACACCCACGTAATATTAATCGGGTATATGTTACGACGCTCAGCAGAGGCGCGAACGGGGTCCAAAAAAAGAACGAGAAAGAGTTTAAAAACATATAAGTCAACTTTACTTGTTGCAAATTTGTCTAGAATAGACATTTTTCTACTTACCTATGTAATTTGTTTGTATTTTTACGTAGTATAAATGGCTTTTTATTAGATGTTAAAAAAAAATTTCTTGTTTTTTAAAACATCTAGTTTCTCAAAGAAAATGCCTCTATATTATTACGTAGAGCGGCCATTTTGAATTCTTCGAAACACCTCTGTCGAACATAAATTTCTAATAAATAGCACTTCAAACGGGTTTAAAATACAAACAAATAGCACATGCAAGTTTGAAACTAACTTTTACAGCTTACAGTTACTTTTATTTGTTGTAAATTTGTTTTTTTAGCGTTTTTACTCTGCTGAGTCTCGTAAAAGATGCCCTATTAATCTGATTACTAACAGATCTTTGTTAAGATTTGCATCTTGCTTCATGACATTCATGCAAAGAGCTGATGCCACCAACCTCCACCCGACTTTGATGCACCTCTAGATTAGAGAGATGGTTTCGCCAACGCTCTGGAGGCCTCCTTAGTTTTATTTCTTGTCTCTCTACTAAACATGTTGCAGAAAACAATTATATTGGGTCGCTTTATTTTGTTACTATTATATTAACACATTATTTAGCAATGTGCATGCGTTATTCTGGTCCAACTTTAAACATTCTGTTAACCGTTTTGAAAATCGTTATGCTGTAGAATTTTAACATTCCCTATTCTGATATCATTTCTCATCATGCAATGTATGTCCTCAACAGTGGCCAGGTTTTACTTCCATACATCATCATACTGTGTACACATGCATGATAGACTCTTTACTTGGTCAGCAGTGGTAACGATCTGCTGGCTAGTAACAGTTCCGAAAAGTTTATTGTTGGATAATCCTGAGCGAAGATAGAAAGAACAAAAATGGTCGATAAAGCTGTCAGAATATTATTAAAATGTTCCAAGGGCCAGATTGAAGCCTATACAGGGTGGGCAAAAATAAGGGTCCTATTTTTAAAAATTCATAACTTTTTTATTTATTGATTTAAAAAAATTTTTTTTTTAGAATAAGTAAAGGACCCCTTCCGAAGCAAGCATGAGCCGTATTAGCCCTAAGTAACGTACCCTCATTTAGAAAACATTATTTTTGCTTAAAAAACTCAAAACAGTGTAAAAAACAATACTTTAGTTTTTGTAAGTTTTAAGAAGTATTTTTCGGCTAAAATTTGTTTTGTTTATTTCAAAAAATCTCGGAAGGGTCAGTCTACACACACATAAAGTTTGGTGAGTTTAACTTTTATTTTGTGGAAGTTATTCAAATTCAAGTTATTCAAATTTAAAGATAGGACCCTTATTTTGGCCCACCCTGTAGAATACTGCACAGTTGCTAAAAAAAAAGCGTGGTTCAAAGTCGGAGGTACCCATCTTGTAGAAAAGATATATATTGTAAAAAAGGTAAATTAATGATCGAGCAGTGGAAGTGGCTCCGACTTGACTCATCTCCAACCATAAAAGAGTTCATCTTTGTTTGGCGTGTGGTCTGAAAATTAAGGAAATGTCGGAATCATAAGTTACTAATAAGGACTAAACTTGCGACCTATGAGAAACAGAACGGCTGGTTATTGCTGGTTATATGCACAAAAGCATGGACTGTGTCATAGAAATGGGTGAGTGGCCATTCGCTAAGTGAGCTGGCAAATAGAGTATGGCAGTATAGAGTTCCTGATCATCTCTGGAATGTGTACAAAAAAGAACTCACACTGTGGTAGTGCAACAGATGGCTATTACCATATCCTGAGAAAAAACTTGGCCCTCTCAAGGGACTGATTTCCTTGATGGCGGTTGTACAAGAGAATAAGCAGAAGGTCTGACCGGTACTCGACTATGAGGAATTGAATAGCCTTGTAGACGTGTTTACTGTTAACACAGAGGTGTACACACAATGACTCAGAGAGCGGTGGCGACAAAGGGCCGATGTGTTGCTTTTAGATCTAAGAAATGCATACTTACAAATTCACATTGACAAAGAGTTATGGCCTTTTCATTAATTATCAAAGGCAAGTGGTTTTACCTTCCACAATTGGGTTCTGGCCTAAATGTAGCGTCGCTTGTTATGAAAGCTCTTATTGCTGCATTAATATCTCAAGATCAGGAAATTTAGAGTGTCACATCAACATAGGTCGACAACATCTTCATCAATTAAGGCTTAGTTTCTGTGGTAGGTGTGTGACAGAACTTTTAAGATTACAGGTTATTTAGTCTGTAATGATCTAGAACAAATGAGAGATGGAACTAAAGTACTGGGTCTGTAGGTCTGGGGAGAGAGTGATTCTGTCCGATGGAAACGGGCAGGTCAGGTTACAGAAATTCCCTTTGTAGTGACTCGTAGACATATATTTTCCCTGTGCTGGAAATTAGTAGGATATTTTCCCCGTGTACGGCTGGCTTAGGGTTGTAACTGAATTAATCAAGTGCCAAGCAAGTGCGCTAACCAAGCGATGGGACGATGAGGTTGGAGATGCTTTTCTCTGTCGTATGCTAGTAGAAACAACGGCCAGAGTATGCAAATTAATTGGGGGAAACTGGTGTGTGAATGGCAACATAATGAAAGTCTGGGTGAAAACAAGTTCCGTGGCTATGGGAGTGGCATTAGAAGTGAATGGAAGCATCGTAGAAGATGTCTGTTAGTTGCATCCAACCAATGATGCTAGGCGCATCAATCTGGCTAAACTTGATGCTGTGAATAAAGGCGTTAATCTGACCCCTTAATGGCAGGCACACGTGTTGCATGTAATAACCGATTCAGCATGCATGCAGTAATGGGTGTCCGACACTCTGAAAGGGAAGGTGCGCTTAAACATGAACGTGGCTGGTGAGATGCTGGTGATGCGGCACTTGGAAACACTACAATCTCTGGTGAAGGAATATGCATTGATGATGGATGTGACGATGGTAAAACAAAGCTGGCAGCCTCACCAGAGTTCCACAAAGATGGTTGAATCTGGACAAAAACTTAGTCAACATTCACTAACAGAGTGTCCATCCAGGCGTTAAAAAGACACTATATTTTGCCAAGACTGTCAACCAAATGCTATCTAAAAGACTTATCAAACTAGTTGTGAGAGGCTGGGAAGATTATCAATTGATTGATCTAGTATCAGTCCAAAGGAAATCTGAGAGTAAGGAAAAATTGGAGTAGGTTGATAATGGATGTGACCATTACAACAGTGCACCATTTTCTGACACTTATACATTGTGGTCCCTCCCGTTTCACAATATTGTAGCCACTGCAGCGGCAAGATTTGATCAGCATCATTCATTAGCTGGAGACAGTTTTTTATGAACAATGCCTAATAACTAGAATATTGACTGATAATACCACTACATTCACTTGCAAGCAATTTAAAGAATTTGCAAGTTGCTGGAGTATGCATTTGAAGTTCTGATGTGCTTACATTTTGTCTAGAAATCAGTCACAGAAGCATAAAAACGATTGCAGGTAGGAAGAATTGCTATGTGTTGAAGGCTGTATCCTTGCATAATGTCACACCGAAGGACAACCTCTCACCTTCTGCAGTTCGGTTGATGTACTACATAGGTACCACATCCAGGCAAGAAGCATTGATGCCGTGCTCCTGCCTTAACCACAAATAACTGCAGGGAGGTACACAAAAGGGGATGTTGTCCAAATTAAGACTAAATTCGAAACTGGGCATGGAACACCTCGTCATGTTAGAGATATGCACCCTTATTGTAGGATCGCTTCCCTCAAATAACGAAGATAACACAGAGAGTAGTTAGCGCCAATCTACTTGGGGTCAGGTTTACTAAATAATCTCTTCAATATCAGTAGCTGGCCGGCAGATTCCGACGTGCCCAATGAGAGCTCGTCTGAAGAGGAAAAAATTCAAACAGTCCCCTATTCGGAAGAGCACCTGAAACAAAAGACTGCACCCGCAGTGTCATTTTTGCCTCATCTCTTCTATAAACGGGTTCGTCTTTATCTGGCATGTAGTTTGAAAATCAAAGAAATGTCGAAATCATAGATTACTAGTAGGGATCGAACTCATGATCTATGAGAAACAGAACAACTGGTTATTGCACTGAAAATAAGAAAATTCACCTTAATAAGAAAAAGTTGAACCAACGAATTATCTGAATTTCAATCTACTTATAATATAACGAACACTTTCTCTGTCAGGATTTCTGTCTGACCGCCTGTGAGAATATTTGTAAACATAAGAATTACATTGAGGAAACTACTTTAGATTAAATAATAAATAAATAAACAATAAACAAATTTGATGCTGAGATTGCGATTCAAACAGCAACCTTGACGTCTCTAGTATGTTCGTCGGTGTAATCTAACTGAAATTTTCTTCTGGCAGGTCGTATATATAGTTATACAAAAATGGCCCAAACAACATGCGTTTTTTCTAATTTACATAATTAATTTGTTTAAAAGTTCTAATAAATTAATATTCGGAAATATACACTTATAGCTGGTATTCGTAAATGTCCATATGTATTTATAATATTTTCCTCGATAGTAATATTAATAAAAATTATTAATACAATTAATTAAAGACATTTTATTAAAAAACGATCGCGTTTTTAAAGCATACTTAGAAATTATTTTATTAGTTCAAAACAATTTATTTTGCTTTAACTACGTATTAGCATTAAAAACAATTTAATATTTAATATATTAGCAAAAATATGCAACCGGGGGGAGCATATTATTGCTAGTTAGTTAAAAAGAATTAACTGAGATTATTTAATGTCTGAAATCTGACCTTGGAGAGTCGAAGAAAGATGGAGAAATGACCAAGATGGATATTTCATTGGATTGCATTTATTTTTGCCAAAGTGAGTTGTTATCTCGTCCTGAACTTGTTGTTATCTTCTTGTTATTTTGATGCTGTTTTTGGCAAAAAAAACTTTGTTTTTACCTTTTTGATAAACCGTTTATCAGCCATGTCTGACTCACGCCTTGTGCCAACTATGGAAACTAATAGCAACATAATTACAGAAGGTGTCGCTAATCCTGTTCTATCAGATTGGGATAAATACCCTTTAGTGGTCATCAATGTTAAAGAATTTGTGGCAGAAGCAAAAAAATGTCTTCATCTCGTCATGGAAAAAAGTGCTTTTGGTCGATATACCAGCTTTAGAAGCTTTCTTTGAAAGAACACCGCTAATGTTTTTGATTGAGAAAAAAAGAAGAGAACTCATCCTAGCAACAAAAGACTAAATCATCAAGCTAACTGCAACGAAAAATATGTGCCCTTAGAATATCATAAGGGCAAGAGGATACAACACCTGGTCAATTCTGTTTACTACGAAAAAAGAATGTCGAAAACATTCGCAGCAAGAAATTATAATTAATGACTACATTCTAAGAATAGAATACATTAGGAGGACGGGAAATCAATAGAAGAACTGATTAATTTCCCCAATGCTAAAAGATTAATAACAGATGTGCATACTAGAAAGGAAGCGAAGGGAGATAGAGGAAGCGATCACTGCCTTTGACATATCACCCCCTTTGGCGATAGTCAGACACAGTGACTTAAAAGCTTTAAAAAAAGTCCTGTGTTGGGAAGGTTCCTGTTAAAATACACCCATCTCTATATAAGGTAGCTAAACTACCTTTTCCCCTGGATGTTGGTGGTTTGTTCTAGGATGGCTCCATCAATACTCAGATGGGCCAACATTCTATAGGGCGAGCTATCGACATTCTGACCCCGTCAATGTTCATTGAGGAAATCCAACCCTAAGCTTAAATGTTCGAGGCCTGAGGGCGGGTTTCCGTAAATTACATGTTTGGACAGACCTTCTACGTCTCAGAATTATTCAAGGCGGTTATAGAGGTGTACAGGGTATGTACTTTGATTTTTATTTAGCATACATTGCTACTTGCTTGAGGGGTGGCTCCTGGCTAGTCAGCCGCTCTTTAGATGTGTCGGTTGACCCTTTCTTCATAGATCCGGAAAGAAGACTCTCCATTTTAGATGTTACCATAAAAGATAAAGCATTTCGACTTGTTGGAGTTTAATGTGCCCAATGACAGCACTGAGCAGGTTCAATTCTTTTTGGCAGATCGAGCGTTTCGTGAATATTTATCTGCAACTTATTTAAGCAGGAGACTGGAATGCTATCCTGGATCCTGCTTTAGATCGAGGGCTAATCCTAATAGGAGCACTAATCCAGAGCAGGTTGTTAAATTTGTGGATAAGTCTAATCTTATCGACAAGTTCTGAAACGAAAAACCCTGTATGGACTTGGATAGCAAAACGTGGCTCTGGTTTGATACAGATTCCAAGCTATATGAATGGGTTCTTAATTAGAAAAGTCGACGTTGGGCTTTCCACAATATAGTTTATTCGGACTATAAGTTAATACATCTTCAGGTAAAATTATATAGGCCTAAACCTAAGTCAATTAGTTACTGAAAGCTCAACACTTCGTTATTCAGAGTGAAGGGCTACCAGTTAGAACTAACATTAATGTGGGAAATGATGGATGCTATAACTGGAAATAAGTGGTTATGACATCTTAAGAAAGTAATTATGTCCTTTTCTGCTGACTTTAGCCATCGACACAATCTAGAATCTAGAGCAGCAAAAGTGACATTAGAGTCTAGATTAGATCGGGTAGTGGAGGAGGGGGATAGCACTAAATTTACTATAATTAAGGATCAGAATTTAGTAATTAAAGTTAAAAAGAAGCTGAAGACACAACAAAAATGGCTGCTGAATTGCATGTAGAGGAACGATAAAGGGTTTTTGATCGACACATCGCTTGAAAGGTTTAGGTGTAAAAGTGGTATAGAAGAGGATGAAGTATAGGATGCTCTGAAACAAGTCAGGCTGGGTAAGTCTCCTGGGATCGATTGTTTGCCCTACAAGGTGTATTTGAGGCCCATTTTGTATTCCTTTGCTTGCTGTTTTGTTTAATTCCTGGTTTAGAAATGAATGTATATCCCAGTATTTTACCAGGGTTATTATCAAGCTGCTTTACAAGAGTTAAAATGGTGAAGATGGGATAGGCAATTTTCGCCTTTTAACTATGCTAAATGCAGGCTTAAAGATTTTGGTAAAGATTTTAACAAATCGTCTACAGGCTGTCCTGCCTGGTCTGATTAGTCCCAAACAGACTTGTGCTGTAAAGGAGAAGACTATTCAGGATAATTGGCACATGATGTGCTTAATCATTGAGAAAGTTAACACAAACACTGCACTGATCAATTTTGATCAGTCTAAAGCATTTGATAGGGTGAACCATCACTACTTGGAGGCTGTCTTGTATTTGGCAAGGTTTGGCTCACAGTTTCGATCCTGGATCTATCTCTTATATACTAACCCCAGAGATTAGTGTCGGCAACAGAGAAATCAGAATCTATGAAACGGTAACAGGGGCCAAGATAAACTGTCAGAAGTATGTGGGTTTGTGCATTAGTGCCTGGAAGAGTGTCTACAGGGACCGTTTGGCTGGACGGACAAACCTTGCAAGATACTTAGCGTCTAGTACGGTCCTGATCTTCAGCTGGAGAAAATTGGTCAGAATTATTAAAAGTAGTTACGGTTGCAGCACGTATGTGGACTCATAGAAATCTTTTATTAAAGGAGAGGCAGGAGGTCTGTTGCTCACACATCTATCTACGTATTCTATATTGTCTTTCAGTGCTTCCACTCTCATCGAATATGCTGCAGAGTTAGCAGCAGGCGTTATTCAAGTTCTTGTGGCTTAGTAGGGTCCCTATGGTCTGTCGTGAGATCTGCAACTTGCATCCGTCTGAAGGTGGTCTAGGTATTCTATGCGTTAAGATTCGTCAACGCATGGTACGGCTATCTTACCTGGATAGAATGTGTATAGCTGGTGCGAAAAACGGTGACTTCTGGAACAAAGACATTAAAAAAGGGGGACGCTGGTTACCCCAAGATGAGTTCTCCTTTTATCGTGATGTTTTCAGGCACTGAAGTTCCTTTTACAGGTGAAAGAAAGCCTCTCTGACACTTGACTGTTGCCCTGAAGTGTGTTATATCAGGTTATAGTGAGCGGGCATTTCCCGGATGATAGGATTGAGATGCTCAGTTTGGCAAGGGGGGAATCTCCACTCAATTTGACCTTGAGGGCCTTGATTAGGATGCTTAGAAATGCTCTCTGGGTCAGCAAAAACTTCATTCAAATGGCGGATTTGTCTATTTGTGACCTGACGTTGCACCACACCTTCCTGCATTGCTGTATCGTTCAGCTATTGATTAAGTTAGTTCAAGGCTTCATGGTTCGTATGTCGAATGTAGTGGATTTGGAATTTGACCATATTTCTGTTTTTTGCAATTGGTCACTGACAAGGGATAAGGCAAAAAAGATTCATATTTTTTAGCCTACTAGCAATTATGACAGATGTGATTTGGTCTACTCGTCTGAAAGCATTTTATGGAGGTGAGACCTTTGCCCCTATCAGCCTTTTTCGAATTTTTAAACACTGCTTGAATTCACATTAGGGCTGAGAGGGTGAAACTCCCTGTGGCAACATTTGGCGAAAGATGGGTAACTGTTGGGTGACTGTGTCGAGTGAGAAGAGCTAGTATTGAGTGGCAAAGGATATTGATTTGTCCCTTCTAAAGACTAGAGTAGGATCAATTTTTAGTAAATTTTAGTGCATAACTTAGCTAAAAGTGGCAGATGAACTAATCTTTTTGTCCATCATTCATTGTAAATATTCATATTTATTGTATATAAAATTTGCAATTCCGCAACTTCCTGATGCATACTCGATGTATGGGTTTTAAATAGGGTAGTTATTGTATGAGGTTGTTGTCGTAAATGGTGAATGATCGTCAGTGAATGAGACTAGCTTGGTTAGACATTCAGTTAAAGTAAGAGATAATCAGCCTTTTCCCTATCCTCCCCCTTTTTGGTCTTGTGCCACATTTTACATGTATTTCTGATATATGTCAATGACTATTAAGAAAGGAGAAAGGAGACAAGTGAGAGAAAACGTCCAGTGATTTGTGAGTTGCATTATTTTAGACTGAGTCGATTACTATTTTCATATTAATCCAGTGAAATTAGCTTTAACTGAAGTCAGAGTGTAAACGGTTCCCTGATAGAGTTTCAAACCTTTTTCACAAAGTCTTATTCTAACATTTTATAAGCTTTATTTCACATCTCTGCTAAACCATCAAAACAAAGAGGTCATAAAAAGATTTGACGTCAAAGGTTAAGAAATGGTTCCACGCTGCTGGTGAGTTTGACGGGGTGCATTTTACACAACCGCTTCGGTTGACACCTTAAGTTCTACTGGCTTTAGAAGCAGGAAAAACTGTGTAAGTAGTTCAATGGAGGTACGTCCCACACAAAGTGTTTTCATTGAATAATAGATCAATCATTCCACAAAGAAACATCAGTTCACATAGAAAGAAAATAGTCCATCTAATTGTAACTGCTACAGATGTCATCACTCCACATCAATCTCTGTCCCTGGTAATCCGATTAGCCAACTATATTAATAAGTGTATCAAAGGTATTTTGTTTAATATTTCTTGCTGTTAAAATTTATTGGCGTGTAGTCAGTCTACTAATTACTAATTGCTGAAGAAAATACTAGCAGAAAAAGTGAAACACAGCTCTTACCATTTGATACTTAGGTATTTATGCAGATTAGGACCCAAGCTAAAATCGACTTGGTGTCAGTAGTTTCCGGATGTTTACGTAGATGGCCGGAAAATGCCAAATGAAAAGTCGGTTGCCTGTGTCCAAAAAATCCAAAACGAGGCTGGATGTACAACTGGAAAAAAAGCAAAGACTAACCAACATTTAAAGCAAGGTTAGGGGTTAGGGTTATAAAATGTTAGGGTTAAGGGTTAGCGATTAAGCGTAGGTTATAGAATGTTTTTTCTGCATGAAAAAGTTTGCATTTTTCACTTGCAGCTATCTCTACATTTTGTACACTTTTTATCTTAGGTTATCAGTTTTTCCCTTTACAAAATTGAATCACTCTTTCAGTGGTAATTCATTAAAATTCATTATCGCTTTGATCAATTTTTATTTCCAATTAGTGAATTTCGTGATTCAATCAATTAAAATGTTAACTTGTCATCTGCATATTTTCTCGCATTCTGATTGGATAAGCGCTTTGGCATTTTCCGGCCGTCTATGTAAACATCCGGAAACTACCGACACCTAGTCGATTTTAGCTTGGGTCCTAATCTGCATAAGTACCGATACTGGCCACTGACTACTAATAAAGTTCAAAGTTCTTTTTATATATCTACACATTTTACTCTCAACTCTCAAATTAAAAAAAGTTGAACCTTAAATTATAAAAACTCAACTTCAAATTAAAAAAGCTCAACTTCAAAAAGCTCAGCTAGAAATTAGAAAAGCTCATTTTCAAATTCAAAAAGTTTTACTACAAATAGAATCAAATTTATGTAACTATACAAGTACCCAACCAGTGGTTAAAATTATCTCTCACTAAATAAACTAGTGACCGTATTGAGTGACCAATAAGCTGTTTAGCTAAAAAGTAACTATTTAAAAATGAATGTCAGATTTGTAGTGAGTTTATTTGTAATTATCCTTCTTCAAATTATGAATAGCTTGTTTAAAATTATTAATCACTGACGATGATACAAAGCAGTGTTTTTTTAAATTATAATTATCCCTATGTAATTATATTGTTCATTTGTTTGTAAATTAATAGTATATCTTTTCATACTAATACAATTTAAGTTTTAAATTAGGCTTTAGTAAATTTCGCATTCAGCTGCATATTTTAAATTTTAAATTCTACTTTTTAAATTTGAAATTGAGTATTTTTAATTTAAAGGTGAGCTTTTCTAATTTGTAGTTCAACTTTTATACTTTGAGGATAAAACGATGTAGTATGTCTGTTTCAAAACGTTATGCTGATAAGTCACTAAAATAAATACTTATGATTGATTATGAAGTGATACCTTCTTTCAGAGACGATCATTTTTATTTATCCTTACTGTAATTAAGAGTACACATCTATTATTGTTCTCTATGTTTTAGATGTGAAGTTAACTAGCCTTGGATAAAAAAGAAAACTTTAGAAGGTATTATTAATATATTCTTAAGTTGGAGTCGATAACATTTTTTTAAAATCCATCATGGAATACAACTGAGATTGTTTTCTCACCTTATTTCTGTGAATTATAAAAGTTAGCCCTATTCTTTATGTTGACATAATCTAATGTTTTCTGACCTACACATTGTATATCTTTTACATCCAAAGAACATTGCAATTTGTTATGTTTTTATTAAACTATGTGTGCCTGATGATGTGTCTGTGTGATAGCGGTTGTGTTTGTTGTTGGTAATAGTGATAAATGAATTTGAGAAAAGTGTCATTTTCAAACAGTTAAACATATATGGAATCGTATTGAGCTGTTGTCTCAATTGACTAATCAAAATAGTGAAATTATTTTGTTTAATTAGTAAACATTTGGGTACGTGAAAAGAGGGTTTGCAAATGTTACTAGGGTCCCACAACCTCTTTTGAATAACCAATGTTGGGAAGGTGATCTTCCATGTTTGCTATTCAGGTTTTGAAGATGCAGGAGACATTTAAATTTTACATCTTTTCTGTCATTGTCACATACTGATGGTACCAAGTATTGTTGAATATCACGGTACCAAATCAGCAAATGTTGGATATCAATACTTGAAACTTACTTCAAAACATACCTTGTACTTCTTCGGCTGGCTTTGGTCGCCATTTTAATTCTTTCTTTTCTTTCTTAATTTTCTTGTGTGGTGATTGCGATGCTTTTTGTATGAACAAATCACCAAAGTCAGTTGCTCCTGTTAATTTCAAACTGAGTATGCCATTTAGTGACATGAAGCAGAACTGACCGTGCAGTTATTTCGGTCATATGCTGTACTTCATTATACCGTTTTGCATGATCAATACAGCTCAGGAGATAACTATCTAAGCTACGGTTCTTTGTGGCTTATAGGTAATTATCCTACAATATTAATATTCACTGTTTAGAAATGTGCAGATGGCAATTCGAAATTCTAAACAGCAGATTAGAGTGTGTTTGTGAACTTTAGCTTATTGACATACAACATATTCTACTCAGAATTGCTTAATATTCTGGCTATGACATTGTGGAGAATAAAGAAGAAGAGAGACATAAATACTTGTCACAAGTGTATTAGGTAAAGTAACTGTTACTCCTAAACTGATGCCATCTGATATTCCCAAGCGACCACCCATCTACGTACTAATCAAGTTCAACGTTGTATAATTGTGGTAATTTAACAGGAACCAATGTGATATAACCGTCATACAGCATATTCGAACAAAGGTTTACTAAATATAACATATCACTCTATAAGTCCCGGGCCTAACTAATAAAACAACAACTTTTAGGCAAAATTTGACTTTATTCATCAACATAGTCTCCTTCTAGGGTGATACACTGATTCCAATGTTTCTCTAAATTCAATGCCTTTTTTGTCGAACGATTTTTCTTTGGCTTCAAAGTACGTCTCAGTTTCAGATATCACTTGTTCATCGGAGAAAATCTCTTTCTCTGGAGCATTCTTTTGAAATCTGAAAACAGCCAGTAGTCACTCAACAAGGTGCATTGTCTTGGTGTAAGAGCACTTTTTTCTTCTTCATCTGTGGTCGTTTGTTGGCCTTTTTCTCTTCAAACACACCAGTAATGCTAGATAATATTTTCTATCGATGGTTCTTCCTTTCTCAAGATAATCGATTAACAAAATACCTCACGCATCCTAAAATACGAAAGCCGAAATCTTGTCTGCCAATGTTTACGTCTTTAGTCATTTTGGACAGCTTTCACCTCCTGCTGTCCACTCAGCTAGCTGCCTATTTGATTTCAGATTGAAGTGGTGAATCCATGTTTATTCCACTGTCACATATTTATGCAAAAACTTTGGTTTGTTGCGCTGAAACAGTTGCAAACAATGCTCTGAATCATCGACGCGTTGTTGCTTTTGATCGATTGTGAGTACACACGGCATCCATTTTGAACGCAACTTTGTCATTGACAAATGTTCATGCAAGATGGTGAATACACTTTTGCCTTCTGATATCTTCAACTCCTCTGCTATCTCACACAACTTCAACTTACGATCAGCCAAAACGAGTGTGTGGACTTTTTAATATTTTTTGTTTGGGTCAACTGCCGAATTGGAATGACCTGAGGTTTCAGCATCATTTGTGTCTGTACGGCTGTATTTAAAGTCAGCATACCACCTCTTAACCATTTTTTCCGATACCAGATTTTGAGTAAAACTTATCAAGCCATTGCTTTACTTGAACAGTATTTTTCCCATCAGAAAGCAATTACGATTTTCCATTGTTTTGGAAATTTGCTACAGTAGTTTCACTTAAATAACTGAAACTAAGAATCCGATTGGGTTAAAATTTTGACACATACCATTTGAAGGATAGCACTTTATAAAAATCATATGGATTTTTTATTTAGTGTTGCCAACTATATGTCATGCCTGAGACTTATTGAGTGATGTGTTATGAGCACAGATTTCCTGCTATGTTGCTTTGTTTTAAATTCATCAATACTAGATAAACCTAAGACATATAAGATACAGATTATTTGGTTTGTATTGAAGCGATTACCTCCCCAAAATAGTTGCCAATGTTTATTGACTTGTTTTGTCTGTGACGGGGCAAATTAATCCACAGTATTAATTTGTCTGATTTTGGCGGATTTCTTTCTTGTAAACACTGTTTGATTTTATTATTTGTTTCTTACAAAACAAAACATACCCTCCCTTAAACCTCCCGCTAACCCTATGTCCGGGTGGCAATATTAATGATTTTTAATAAACACTGTTTGATTTTATTACTTTTTTATTAATTAATTAATATTTGCAAAATAAAAATAATAAAAATACATCTGCAAAAATCAGAAAACAAATTATTGTTTGCAAAATAATATTTATAAAATACAATTTAATCCGCAAATTCAGAAAACGAATTAGTATTTGCAAAAATCAGAAAACAAATTAATATTTGTAAAATAAAAAAATTCGCAAAATTCAGACAATAAATTAATACGGTGGATAAATTTGCCCTGTCACCACTTGGAAAAACAGATAAAGATTGGCAGTCATTTTTAAAGCTAACCGTTCTAATATAACCTTTATTTTTCTTCCAATCTAGACTACTCTTTTTTGTGGAATTGGATTCTTCACATTAACCCTAAAATGCTTTATTTTATATATTGGTTTGACATCGAAGATACAGATTACCGATTTCGCGGGTGTGCTGATGCAACATCATACTAATACCTATTCACACTTGCCAACAAGCTCGGTGCAGATGTGAAACAACTTGCAGCTTGACACATTTTCGTTGAATATTATATTAAATAGACATTTTGTTGGAATGTGCCATATTTGAAACAAAAAGCATCACAGGGTTAAAAACCGGCAGCACTTTTACCCCCATCCCAGGCCGCCCAACGCCGCCCAGGCCGTCCACCGCCACCCAGCACCTGGCGCCAGCATTTTGGCTCACGTGACTTAATCGTAGTCACTTATGAACAGAATAGTCTTCCGTATTAACAATTAGCATGTATCCCACCCCAATACATTTTTTTTGTTTATTAATTATTTACCTTACGAAATAGAATGAAGATTGATGGATTTTTGCCAACCGCCGCCCACCGCCGCCCACCGCGGTGGGCAAAAATCCATCAATCTTCATTCTATTTCGTAAGGTAAATAATTAATATACAAAAAAAATGTATTGGGGGTGGGATACATGCTAATTGTTTATACGGAAGACTATTCTGTTCATAAGTGACTACGATTGAGTCACGTGAGCCAAAATGCTGACGCCGGGGCCTGGGCGGCGGTGGGCGGCGGTTGGCAAAAATCCAACCATCTTCATTCTATTTCGTAAGGTAAATAATTAATAAACAAAAAAAATGTATTGGGGGGGGATATATGCTAAGTGTTAATAACGAAGAATATTCTGTTTATAAGTGACTACGCTTGAGTCACGTGAGCCAAAATGCTGGCGCCGGGGGCTGGGCGGCGGTGGGCAAAAATCCATCAATCTTCATTCTATTTCGTAAGGTAAATAATTAATATACAAAAAAAAATGTATTGGGGGTGGGATACATGCTAATTGTTAATACGGAAGACTATTCTGTTCATAAGTGACTACGATTGAGTCACGTGAGCCAAAATGCTGGCGCCGGGGGCTGGGCGGCGTTGGACGGCCTGGGCGGCGTTGGGCGGCCTGGGCTGGGGGTAAAAGTGCCACTCGTTAAAAACAGCTGGTAAGGAAATAAAACAACTGCTTTATTTAGATTAAAAGCCTTTAGAGTTATCCCCCTTTGATTTTCTTTCCTGGTCTTTTCATTAACGTCGTTCTCTGTGATTGTTTTCCCTCGGCTAGAGGAGAATAAATCCTTCTAGACCAAGACAATTTAAATTTTTGTCCCAATACAGAGTGTTTTTTTTAGTGGAAGGGCTGGATTTTCTTTACATTAAAAACAGATATTTTGTCTAACTTTGCCATCGTCGAGAAGCAAGTAAATAAGCAATAATTGTGATTCTACTATAATTATATATAAACATCAATTAAACTAATATAAACAATAATAAGTAAACACACACACACACACACACATAAATTTTTCCGGCATATTCAAAACTGCTAAAAGTGTTTTAAAAAGTGTAATACACCTTTGTTCGGAGGGTACACACACCAGAGTGATCTCCCTTGGCCACGTGTTTACATCCTAGTAGGTTTGAATGTAGTGACATCGCACTAAGTTTGAATTAATTTCCACTCAACAGCAAAACTCATACTTTAATAATGTTTTACTTGGTCGGTCTTGGACTTGGTGATGCCAAGGATATAACTGTTAAAGGTTTAGAAGTTGTTAAGGGTGCAAAACGTGTTTATTTGGAAGCCTACACATCTATATTGACAGTTGGAAAAGACGAATTGGTGCGTACGATGACCACGACTATTTTATTTTTTCAGAGCGAGAGATACTATTATACATTTAACTTCTCATGTTCCAAGAATATATCTTCTTTTGTTGCTATCTTATGAGTTTTCATCATGTTTACCTTTTTTAATCAATCTAATGACGAAACTGCTCTTTACTTTCTTCTTTGGTTTTCTCCTTACATCTTTTTTTTTTCAGAAATAATAAATAAAAACAATGTTTTCCTTTTTATTTTAACGGCAAAAAAGCTAAGTTCGTTAGATTTTGACACCACTTTAACATTGCTACTTTATTTAACACCATGTAAATTAGCAATGGTAGCTCCCCAGCCCAGCCCCGACGAACACGTGTTGTTGTTTTTTTTCGACAGCACTTTTCCTGGCCCTCAGCGGCCGGCAGCGTCAAATGGCTCAAGTGACTCAATCGCAGTCATTTAAAAATAAAGAATAGTCTTCAATATTAAAGATAAGCATATAATTGTCTCCCCCCCCCCCCCCTATCGAATACATTTTTTTTTCGGTTTATTTTTATTTTTCTACTTTTCCAGCGGCCGGCAGCACTTTTCCTGGCTCAATTGACTCAATCGCAGTCATCTAAAAATTAAATTATTCTTCTGCTTACAATTACCTATCATGTCGCGAGAGAATTTCGCGGTTTTGGGAAATAAATTTGTCAAAAATTGAGATTTTAAGACGTAAAAAGTTGTGAAAAACGGACTACGGTAAAAGACGAACAAGATTTTTTAAAATTTCTGGGTATATGTTACGACGCTCAGCAGAGGCGCGAACGGGGTCCAAAAAAAGAACGAGAAAGGGTTTAAAAACATAAATTTGCAACAAGTGAAGTTGACCTACGACGAGAATAGATATTTTCCTACTTACCTATGTAATTTGTTTTTATTTTTACGTATTATAAATGGGTTTTCATTAGATGTAAAAAAAAAAAATTTCTTGTTTTTTTTTCCCACCGTTTTCACAAAACAATATGGTCGCTCCTAGTGCATTCGTTAGTAAGCCCCCCCAAATCGGGCATGTTTTTTTTCCCAAGTTACGGTGTCAAAACTATTGATTTCTAATAAATAGCACTTCAAACGGGTTTAAAATACAAACAAATAGCACATGCAAGTTTGAAACTAACTTTTACAGCTTACAGTTACTTTTATTTGTTGTAAATTTGTTTTTTTTAGCGTTTTTACTCTGCTGAGTCTCGTAAAAGATGCCCAAATTTCTTTCCAAAAATCCCGGAATTCTCTTGCGACATGATAGGTAATTGTAAGCAGACGAATAATTAAAAAAATTTGAGATGGTCAAAAAGCGGGGGATCAGTTTACGTTGAATTTACATTGAAAACTGATCCCCCGTCTTAATATCACAATATTTAAAAATTTCTTTCCAAAACCCGGAATTCTCTTATGACATGATGGGTAATTGTACACCGAAAAAGATTTTAAAAAAAAATTAAGATGGTCAAAAAGAGGGGGATCAGTCTACGTTGAATTTACATTGGAAACTGATCCCCCCTCCTAAAATGTAAAATATTTGAAATTTTTTTCCAAAAATCCCGGAATTCTCTAGCAGCCTAGTAGGTAAGTGTACACCGAAAAAAGAAAAAAAACTGGTCAGTAAAAAGTTGTGAAAAACGGACTGTGGGAAAAGACGAACATGTGCCACGTTATTATTTAGAAACCCATTATAAATTTAAATTAAAAAAAAAAAACACCCATTATAAATTAAAAAAAAAAAAACAATATTTCAAAACCGCCCAACTCTAGTGTGTACATATAATTTTTGCTGTATTTTACTTTATCAATAAATGAAAACAAGATGAAACAAAGAGCCATACAGCCAAGGACACTGATGCCTGATTCAAAACCATTAATTCAGACTTCATTGAACCAAACAAATGTCTCTGAAAATCCACATCTCAACACAATGGATTTTACTGTTTAGAGTTTATTGTTATGTCAACTTTAATTACAGAGGAGAGAGGTCACATAAAATCATCAAAAACTCTGTTGATGGAAGCTTGGAAGAATATTTTGCAAGTGACTAAAAGTTGGCTCGACGACTCGCAATTGTATTCTTAGTATCACCGGCACTGAGGGTTGAACCTTCAACCTCCAGAAGAGTATTTTACTTAGTACTTCATCCGTTTTGCGGACAATTAGTATGAATTTTGGGAGCATTAAACCTATTTATGTTTTCAGATGTGTAGTCTTACTACTTATCACTATATATCACTACTTATTAATACATATGTATGTATGTATATATATATATATATATATATATATATATATATAAATATTTGTTATTGTTTATATTTTTATCTATGGACGTATACGTTTCGTCTTTTTCAATCAAGACTCATCAGCATAGAAGTACGACTATTCACCACCGGTCACACGATTCGAAACCCTGGACTACAAGTATTTTCCAACTCCCGTCCAACGTCGCTAACCGCCAGGCCAGTTCTGAACAGCTTATAAACAATGATAATTTTTACACATTAACGGCGGCGAAGCAAACAGGCATTCAAACTTCTATAACTGAAGGAACGATGCATAGAGCAAGTGACGCTACGCTGTGTTATTACTACCATTTTACAGTGCTCTACTTTTTAACGAGGAGCTTCAAATATATATATATATATATATATATATATATATATATATATATATATATTAAAAACTAATTTTTTTGTTTTTAACTTTTTACTAAGAATACAATTGCAAATAACTTGAGACTTCTACCCGGTCATGGATGACGGAACGAAAGCATGCTACCCTTGTGGATTAAATAAAGGGTTCCATTCGAAATTCTGTGTAGATTCCCGAGCTCGACAGAAAGATTCTCAAGTTTGGCAAGATACACCTGAAGATGGTCAGAGGTTACATTGTGAGAATAACACTTAAGATGAGAACAGTAGTCTGAATAATCCAAATAATACATGCTGCATTTTGTTTTTTAATTTTTTATATCTTCAAATTATTACAAAAAAGTTATACATTTTTTTTAAATATCATTTACTTTGAAGTATGCTTTTATTGGATTACTTGTGTTTTCATTTATTTTCTTGTAGGAAAAATTCTATGGCCGAGAAATAATTCTTGCTGACAGAGAAATGGTAGAGCAGTTTTCAGGTTAGTAAACTGATGTTCAATTGAGATAGTTAAAATTGAAATTGTGTAAGTTGCAAGGATTTTAACAAACTACTTGAACTGAAAGTAAATGAGTGAAAAATAATAATAGATGGGGCACAAAACTTGAGTGGAAGTCCGAGTTTGTAAACTAAGAATCAAAGTTATAAATCCGGAATCAAATATCTGGGGACAAAAAAAAATCAAAAGGCAGCAAGAAAAAGCAAGTCACAAATCACAACCAAATACATAAACATTTGTAACTATGCTTCACTCATCTACAAACCAAATTACCACTAGTCTCTCGTTAAAAGATAACAGTAACTGAAGGCAATTTATGATTGTGACGGACAGGGATTGGTGAGAATTAGAGTATTTTAATGTTTATGATGATTTTCCTGTCATCGATGTTACCAATTTTTTCTGCAGACGACACACAGAATACTCAATCTTTTTTTAGGTAAAACCTTATTATCTTCTGCTTATGAATTATGGTCGTTAAAAATTGCAAAAATGTGCCTTAGTCTAGTGTTATGCTATTGGATTGAGCAATATACTTGATGATAACTAAACTGAGTAGTGTCAGAGAAGAACAACTGATTATTTTGAAGTGGTGTATGTGTAAATTACATAGTAAACAAAAAACAAAACAAGGCAATCTCATCTGAATATGAAACCATATGTGATGTACAATTCCTTCAGGTAAAATGAGTATAATTTTGCTGAGCAAGAGAATATGCTTACATTTTACTGTTTAGAATATACCAACATTTTTAAATGGAGTTTAATTTCTTTTTCGTTGGTAAAAAATAACACATCACTAAATAAGTCTTTGGTTTGATGTAGATGACGTCACTAATAAAATATCAATATGATTTTTATAAAGTACTACCCTTCAAATGGCACTTGTCAAAATTTGAGCCCAATCAAATTATTTGTTTACAAATCACAGTTAAATGAAGTTACTTTTTCAAATTTTAAAAACAATGGAAAGATCTAAAATTTCGTGTGTTGATAAAGCATTGCTTTCTGATGGGAATAATACTGTTCAAGCGAAGCATAAGTGTTACTCAGAATCTGATATAGGAAACAATGGTTAAGACATGGTATACTGACTTCAAACATTGCCGTACAGACACAAATGATGCTGAATGCTCAGGTTGCCCCAATTTGGCAGTTGTCCCGGAAAACATTGAAAAGTCCCAAAACTCATTTTGTCTGATTGTAAGTTGAAGTTGTTTGTGATAGTAGAGGAGTTGGAGATGTCAGAAGGCAGTGTATTCATTATTTTGCATGAGCATTTGTCAATGACAAAGCTGTGTTCAAAGTGGTGGGTGCCACGTTTGCTCATAATTGATGAAAAACTACAATGTGTTGATAATTTAGAGAATTCTTTGCAACTGTTTCAACACAACAAAAAGAAGTTTTTGTATCAATAGGTGACAATGGGTGAAACATGTGTCCACCACTTTATTCCAGAGTGAAAAAGGCGGTCAACTGAGTGGACAGCAGCAGGCCAAAGTCGTCCAAAGCAACCAAAAATGCAACATCAGCAGGCTAGGTTTTGGCCTTCGTATTTTGGGATTTTGTTTGTCGCTTACCTTAGAAACGTAAGAACCTCAATAGCGGATATTATATAGCATTATTGGTGTGTTTGAAGGAAGAAATCGACAAAAAATGGCCACAAATAAAGAAATAAAAATTGCACTTTCACCAAGTGTCATAAGTCAATTGCAACAATGATAAAACTATATGAATTGCGCTTCCAATTGCTACTGCACCCATCCTATTCTCCAGATGTGGCTCCCAGAGACTACTGGCTTTTTGCACACCTGGGGAAAGAGATTTTGCTCCAATGAAGAAGTGATATCGGAAACTGAAACATATTTTGAAGCCAAAGAAAAATCGTTCACAAAAAAGGTATTGAATTGTTAGAGAAGTGTTGGAATCGGTGTATAATACTAAAAAGAGACTATGTTGATGAATAAAGTCGAATTTTGCCTAAAAGTTGTGATTTTATTAGTTCGGCATGGAACTCATTGAGTGCTGTGTTATATTTCTGTGGTGCTATAATTGTTTCTAGTATTTGTCTAGTAGTTATAATGTTTAACTAATACTGTAAAAAGCCTCTCAGCCTAAAGAAAATTATTTAACACTAATTTAGATATTGATATTTTTTATCATCACTTATACTGAACAAGGTTGTTCGAATTATATTTTCATTATCAGATTATATATAGGATTCACATTATTTACTGTTATTGGTTAGATGATATAAATATTTTCTTTTTTAGAAACAATATTGCAAGATACTCTTTCTGAAGATGTGGCTTTACTTGTTGTTGGAGATCCCTTTGGGTAAGTTGATGTTAGTTGTCTGCTTTTGAAAGTTTACAACTGTATAAATGTATATACTTATTTTCAGTTTATACACATTATACGCTGAAGACAGTGTCCTGAGCTGGAGGCCTTGTACCAAACTAGAGAAGATGCAAACGAAAAATAAAACAATATGAGATTGATCTTTAAAACATATGTCTGAGTACAAAGGCAACATCATAAACCGATTTATAAATGAACTAGGAAAAAATGTAACCTGTTGGGTCATCCATTGAACCGTGTGTTAGATTGTTTGAATCAGGAAAAAGTGAGTTTTCAAAGCCAGTTAAATTAAAAAATAAAATAAAAAGACAAAATTAGTCTTTCTGTTCACTATATATCTTCATCTCCTTCTTTTCTCTCTTTCCTTATCTCTTTCTCTCCAGATATGGGTTAAATAGTATTACTACTACTGGTCATATCCCCTATTGTTTATAATGGACTATTCCAATCTTCTGTTATATTACCTTAAACTGTTAATAAACAGAGAGGGAAAGAGAGAAAAAGAGCTGTGATAGTGTATAAAATAAGATCTGGTGATGGTGGTGGTGGGTAAACAACATACAGTGAGGTAGGGTGAGAGTAATAGAAAGAAACTTAGTAAGAGATGGGTTGAATGATGAAGGATATTATGAGATGATTGAAAATGATGAATGGAATTAACAAAATTTGATAACTTATGAAGATTGTTTATGACAAATATTTGTTGGCATTAGATTTGAAGACAACCATTTTTGTAGCCTGAATGGAAGAAATCCTGTGTTAATTGTTTACCACTGTCGATCAAGGAAAGAGTCTACCAGGCATGTGTATGTCGTGTGACAATGTAAGGAGTGAAATCTGACCAGTGAGAGTTGAGGATATGTGTTACATGAACAGAAATGATATCAAAATGATACAATACATGTATAATATGAGTCTTAGACATATACTTAGATCTCATAATCTCAGAGGAAGATTAAATCTGAACAGTACAGGGAGATGTGTGCAAAATAGGAGACTTCATTTGTTTGCTCAGATTGAAAGAATAGATGAGAGTTATTAGATGTAGAACGGTTGAGGTAGCAGGGTCAGTTGGCAAGGAAAACATGGGAGGAAGTGATAAGGATGGATTTGAGAAAAAGTGGAATAAATAAAGACCTGGCCAGAGATAGGTTAATTTGGAAGTTAATTTCTAAAAGCATGTAAAACAGATGTTAAAGCGAATATGATGATACTGATATGCTTTTAGTTACTTTCTTATACTAATGGGTCACCACTTATCAAGGCTAAAAGCCACTTGAAGATAAGGGTTAATGAGAAGGATAGTTTTTCACTTTCTGCTTTCAAGTATAGGATGTTAGATGAGATGTAAGTATATGTACAGGGTGGGCCAAAATAAGGGTCCTATCTTTAAATTTGAATAACTTGAATTTGAATAACTTCCACAAAATAAAAGTTAAACTCACCAAACTTTATGTGTGTGTAGACTGACCCTTCCGAGATTTTTTGAAATAAACAAAACAAATTTTAGCCGAAAAACACTTCTTAAAACTTACAAAAACTAAAGTATTGTTTTTTACACTGTTTTGAGTTTTTTAAGCAAAAATAATGTTTTCTAAATGAGGGTACGTTCCTTAGGGCTAATACGGCTCATGCTTGCTTCGGAAGGGGTCCTTTAGTTATTCTAAAAAAAAAAAAAAAAAAATCAATAAATAAAAAAGTTATGAATTTTTAAAAATAGGACCCTTATTTTTGCCCACCCTGTAATACTTTTCTTCTTTAACCGCAGTTGTTTCTTTTTATTAAAGCAAATCTCATTGTTTTCCGTATTTTAGAGCCACAACTCACACAGATCTTGTGTTAAGAGCCAAACAAGAAGGAATTCCTGTTTCTGTTGTTCACAATGCATCTATCATGAATGCTGTTGGCTGTTGTGGTTTGCAGGTAAGATTTATTTGAAAACTACAAAGAGTGAAGACTCCTAGACTTTCTAATTTTGATACAGGATTATATTTTTTTCATGGTATTTTAGAATATGTTATTGTGGGCAGTGTTAAGTTAGTTTTAAAAAAACAACGCTGACGTCTTCCAAAATTGTTGCCTCCAGATTCTGACTTCCCACCTTAAGGGTGTATAGTCAACAACAAAAAAAAAATACTGAATTTGGAGTCAATTTAAAAAGAACGCAAATCTAATTCTTAACTCCTGTAAACATTGTAAATTTCAAATTTTGTTAAATTATGTATTCAATGTTTTACAATTTTACAATTTGTGTATAGATTTTCATGTACCCATTGCTGTTGCTTTTTTGCCATGTTTATGCATTTCATGAGAAACAATGCCAATGATCAATAAATCCAGGTAAGTACAAACAAGTAGTAATAAATCCAGCTCAGGATTTCTGGTGAACTTTAGTAGGTATATACAAAAAAGTGTACTTTCTTACCACAAGTACAAAATTAAAAAAGTAATTTTAGTTATTATTTTATATATATAAATATATATATATATATAATTAATTTGAAACTATACATTACATATTCCAGAGATGTACCATGGTTATCTCTGAAATATACAATGTATAATTTTTAAATAAATAATATAATTTGTATTTTAGTTCTCGCATTTGTACGATCGATCACTTTATTGATTTCTTTTCAACATACTCAACGCACTATATATATATATATTATATATATATTATATATATAATTAATTTATATATACATAGTGATAAAATGCATGATATATCAAAAAAGAGAAAGACAAAATGTGTGAAAAAGACAAACGGAAAAAAACAAATTTAAATACAGGAAAAAAATCATCAAGAAACGAGAGATTTTACTAGTTTTGTTCGGATCAACGAACGTCTTCAGAAAAAAGTGAAGATTTTAAATTCATTCTATAACGGTAAAAACATAGGAAAAAGAAGAATGCATAAAGAGACCTCATTGGCACGCGTTTAACTATTTGAAAAAAGAAAGAATAATAAAACGTGGACGGAGATACGTTAAAGTGAGAAGGGGGGGGGGGGAAGAAGTGGAAAAATATGGATGAAATGTAGTCAAAAAGAAAAGTTACTTTAACCAGGATCGAAGTGGCGCAAAATATTGCATTGTTTCTGTGCGGTTTTTGCCAGATGTTTGCTTAAGGAATACGCTCTGAGTCTTAGGTTTATGTTAGATGGTGATGAGAGAAGTATTATAGCGCTTTCGATGCACTTGCGACGTGGGAGAAGATATTTGGTCTTGAGGAGGGTGCAGTTTTTTAAATCAAAATTGTGGGTAAAAGTGTTTCTGTGTATGACTAGTGCGTTAGTGGGATTGATGTGTTTGAACTAACACACTAGTCATACACATGAACACTTTTACCCACAATTTTAATTAAGAAAAAAACTGCACCTTTCTCAATGTTAAATATCCTAATACCATCCACTGGTAATCCAGTTCCTTTAACAGTTCTTCTGGTCCAATTGTTACTTAACTTTTCAACCCATCCAACATGGCTACCAGACTTCTATAGATCCTAGCCCTGGTGGCCATTCCTTAAACGAAGGGAAGTAACCCATATGACATTAAAAATCTTCCCCTATTCCTCTTTCCTACTTCTCACACTTTTGTTGGATTGTGATCACTAAAAAAAGAAACTAGTGACAAATTCAGGACAAACACACATTGCATATTGAACTCAACAAATCTTTTTTTTTTTTTTAAAATCCAAATAGCTCAAATGGAGCATAATTTTTTTATTTAAAAAAAAATCCAAATAGCTCAAATGGAGCTTCAAATAAATAGGTGTGCTTCATCAAGGGCTTTTAAGAGAGTTGCACTTGATGATCCATTCTTTGTAAGGGTATCTGCCAATTGTTCATCACTTCGTACCCATGACAATGTCACTTCCTTTCTCTCTATCATTTCCCAAACAATTGACATCTCTACACATAGTCTGATGTCTTTTATTACCTTAATTGTTTTTGCTGCCTCAAACAAACTTTTATTGTCAACCTGGCAGTGAATAGGTAAAATTGACTCTTTATCATTGTAAATAATTTCAGCAACTATGTTTGCCATAAGGAAGGCCATATCACAACTTTCAACAAATGATAGGGTCTGCAGATAATGTTGATTTAACCACTTTTTTGATTTTAGTGGATTTCCAAGTTAGTGGAAAGCTCTCATTTCTTCATCTGCAAGAAAGACAATTTGTCCTCCTTGGCTTCCCCCATCAGGAAGATTAGCATAACTTGCATCGGAATAGGTCACAATTTTTAAATTTTTGAGGTTGTCTAGCAAAGCAAATGCCGGTTAGTGTGTTTTTGACATACTTTAAGATCTTATTTGCTTTATTGGGGTGGCTAACTTTAACATTTGTGATTTTGGAGCTTAACTGGCAGATAGCAAACCCCACATCAGGCTGTGTCATGCCAAAATCCAATTAAGCTGTCCAATAAGACACCTCAGTCTAGCTTTCTCTTCCATAGTAACTGCATCATCTTTCTGAAGCTGTCGATGTCTGTCCATGCTGATAGGCTCAATGTTATTGATATAGCTCTCCTGATTGATATAGATAGAGAAGTCTGATCTTTGCTTAAGTTCAATGCCTATATATTTAAAAGCAGCTGAATGCTCACAGCTAATGTCAAATGTGCTCCTCAATTTTTCAATGACACATTCTTCAAACTTTTTTGTTCCACCCCATAATTGGTCATCAACAAAACACACGAGAATACCTTCAAGACCATTTGTAGAATGCCAAAAGAAAACACCTTGATCATATGTACACATTTTTGTTCCGAGTTTGATCATCTCTTCTTTAAGTCTTAAGAACCATACTCTAGAGGCATTTGCTAATCCATACACCGTCTTTTTGAATTTCCAGACTTTACTGGTTTTACAATCACTTGGTGGACGAATATAAACGTTCCTATCAATTGCTTTACCCTGGAGAAAAGCTGTTTTGTAATCAATAGAATGGAGAATCCATGAACTTGCTTGTTGTCAATTTTGACCAAGTACAACTGCTGACCTACTCCATGTTTTATGTACTAGTCTTTTAATAGTAGACTTTGTCACCAGCGTGAAATTTTCGGCACAATGTTCGTTCAAGTGGTGATCACTTGAACGTGCATTGTGCCGAAGTGCACAACAAATTTTTCTGAAGATTCACTTGAAACAAAAGCCTATCTAGCATTGTGCAGAGCATTGAGATTGTCTCGAATGATCTTAAACGAAGTGTCATCATCAAAAGCAGGTGGCTTGTCCTCCAAGATTCCAGGAATTCTTGGGTTCTTTCCAAATACCAATTGAAAAGGTGAATAACCATGCACATTGTGAAGGTTATTTTTAGCATTTATACACCATGCTATAGCAATATCAAGACTGCAATCTGTATCTGCCATTGTTTTAGTCAGCATTTCCTCTAGAACTTGGTTGTGTCTTTCGCATAATCCATTAGACTATAGTGCTTCTGCTCAAGTAGTTTTCACGGTAATATTTACTTTTTCACAAAGTTCCCTAAATGCCTCATTAGAGAACTCTCCACCATTATCACTGAGGAATTTTTCAGGGCAACCATGAATACTCATCCATATGCAAAAAATCTTTTCTATAATTTTTGCCGGTCTTTTTGATTTTACAATTGCACAAGCGGACATTTCCGATATATTTTGCATATTTGGCAGTTCTGGGATATTTTCATTATCTCAGTTTTTCATTATCTCAGCTTGAAGTTCCAAATCATCACTCCCTGCATATCTTATTAGCTTCAAAAGTTTTTCAGATGGAGGATGAGCAAACTGACGATGTAATTTAAGAGCCTTTTGTTCAACATTCATAGTTTTATGATATGAAAATCTTACTTTGATAAAAAGATTTTTCTGGGCCTCTTCAAGTATATATTGAGACTCACTCAATGGAAGGGCATAATGTCCAGATTGTGTTGCACATAAGATGATTTTCTGTCCGAGTATCTGGGCTGTATCATTAAAATTTAATTTCATCCCAGCTTTCTTCATAGACTGTTTTAATAGCAACAATGGTATATCGCTATCTACAATATCCGTGTTGATCATTACTCTAGTCACACCAATTTTAGCAGGGATGCAGACTCGTAAAGAATTAACTGTTTTACCATCGCCAAACTTAAACACATTATTGCTTTGTTTATATAGGATCTTCTTTTTATCTTCCTCATTCAAAGAATCATAGTAACAATCAAACCATATTTGACCGCACACAGTTTCACTAGCACCACAATCCAAAATACCACAATTCATTCATCAACCAAAGACTTTGCTTGATATGCGTCTGATTGGAACAGGGTTATATGGTAATAGGTATCTTTTGATTCTGAATATTTTCTATCCGGGCATTTATTAACCCAATGATTAATACTGCCACACTCAATGTGTCTTGATGGGTTTCCAAATTTATCAGAGGATTTCTACCTCTCCCTTCTCTAGATCCAAATCCAACACCACCACGGTATGGTCTCTGATACCTACGACCAGTGGGTCTTTTATTAAAATTCTGACCACGTCTACTGCTAGGGTAGTTACGGCCATATAACACCTCTGACTCCTCAAAGTTGATGTTTTCTTCAATTTTTATTTGATTAGAAATGTTATCAGAGTCATGTATTTTTAAAAATTGTATCTTCATATTGTTATATGTGAGCACATTAATTGTGGTTCTTGCCAATTGTTCTTGTTGGTAGGCCAAATTAGCAGATTTCAATAGACGGAAACCAAGCACACCCTCATACATTTCCATAATATATGACCTAGCTTTATTGTATCGCCTATCAAATTCATTACAATAATTCGATATAGAAAGCTCTTTAGGCCTTTTATGACTTTCAAAGTCTTCAAGAGCCTCAAAAACTAACTGAGTTCTATCTCTCAGGTACAGTCTATCAAGGACTTCAATTATGTTTTCAACACCATTTTCATTGTTAATGGATCCTATTCCAAGCTGTAATACAGCATCCTCACTGAGTGTAAAAGCTATTGTTGGTCCTTGTTTTCTTTTTTCAAGAGTGGTAAAACTCAGCCAGAGTTGTAACCGGCTTTTCCACTTTTCATAATTGTTCCCCTTCTTAAATATAGGTGGAGATTTATTTATGTTAACTGAGGCCATTTTTTTTCTCAATGCAAAACTATCTTCTTTTTTTTTTACTGACCTGCTATCTCCAAATAGAGGCTTAGATTATCTTGCTCTGCTACCAATGTTAAATATCCTAATACCATCCACTGGTAATCCAATTTCTTTAATAGTCCTTCTGGTACAATTGTTACTTAACTTCTCAACCTATCCAACATGGCTACCAGACTCTTATAGATCCAAGCCCTAATGGCTATTCCTTAAACCAAGGGCAGTAACCCATATGACATTAACACTCAAGACTGCATACTCTCTCCCACGTCGCAAATGCATCGAAAGCGCTATAATACTTCTCTCATCACCATCTAACATAAACCTCAGACTAGGATCTTATTCCTTAAGTAAACATCTGGCAAAAACCGCACTGAAACAATGCAATATTTTGCGCCACTTCGATCCTGGTTAAAGTAACTTTTCTTTTTGACTACACTTCATCCATATTTTTTCCACTTCTTTTCCTTCTTCTCCACCCTTTTCCCATTTTAACGCCTCTCCGCACACACGTTTTATTATTCTTTCTTTTTCAAATAGCTAAAGGCGTGCCAATGACGTTTCTTTAAGCGTTCTTCTTTTTCCTATGTTTTTACCGTTATCGAATAAATTTAAAAATCTTCACTTTTTCTGAAAACATTCATTGATCTGAACGAAACGGGTAAAATCTCTTGTTTCTTGATTATTTTTTCCTGTATTTAAATTTGTATTTTCCCATTTATCTTTTTCACACATACATACATACATATATATATATATAAGTGTAAGTTTGAAATCCGAGGCAGGAGCAATGTGAAATATATACCGGAAGGTGGAAAAGATGAACAAAAATAAATGAGAAGAGAAAATAAGAATGGAATCTCAAATCAATTTATTAATATTTCATGTAAAACAGATTAAATACCAGAACAGTAAATAAAACTTACACTTATATTTCCAGCAATGCTTCAAGCAAACTACAATTTCCTTTTATACATATATATATGTATATTTTATAACAAAAATCAATCCCACAATGCAATTTGGCATGTGTCTGTAAATTTGCAACAGGAAGTTTGTAGTTATATAGACAAAATTAGGAAATTTTACAGATTTTATTTTTGTTTTTAGCAAATTATATTTTGATTTTTGCAGTTGTACAACTTTGGAGAAACCGTTTCAATATGTTTTTGGACAGAAACATGGCAGCCTGATAGTTTTTATGACAAAATTGCTGTGAATCGAGAGAGAAACATGCATACTTTATGCTTATTAGGTTAGTATTTTCTCTCATTGATTTTATTTATTTAATAAAAACGAGTATTTGATGCCATCTTTTCACTGATGAAAGTCTAATCATATATTTTCGCTTTGAAGTATAAGCAAATTAGTCTTGCATCATGTTGAAGTTTGCATAGAAATGTTTCTTCTCTGAATATGATTCTATCTCAGTTTGTTTCTATCTTAATTTAATGAACGGAGCCTATCCCCCTCAGTGTAAGCAACATAGGATCGCTCATGCCATGCATAACAGCTACACTAACTGTAATAAAAGCATGCAGTTGTTCGCATGGCTCACTTGGAACCAGGTCTTGAAAGTGATGGCGTTGAACGAAGACTTGAAGGGGAGGATTATTGAAAGAGTTGTACTTGTGAATATTACAATTAATCTGCTGAGACTTACCAACCTCTCCCTTTATAGGTATTATGTGACTTCCATGATTGTCTTAGTGGCTTTATTCATCTTTCTCATATGTAGACTGTGTAGCCATCTTGTAATTTAATTCTTCATAGCTGGTCTTCATTCGGGATGAATTGATGATCTAGAAAAACAAACGTATTTAAAATATTAATTCATTATCTCAACAATCACTATCACTAGCTTGTTTGCGGGTTGCTCCATAAGTTTCTAGGATCTCCCCTTATCATTTTCGTCCCAACATGGCCACGTGTCTGCTTCATGTCTTTCACCTTGACTGATTGACTATTTCAAAATCCTATTCTCTAACTGAACATATGATCGTGTTTGACCAATCACAGCTTTTTATCTCTCAGCTCCCCTTACTATCTGAGAGTGACACGAGGTTGTTTTAGTATGGGGACTCAGTGCATTTCAACTGTGAAGCTCATTTACAAAAAAGTTCCATCTCTTCGACGTTACCAATTAGGAGGCACCGGGAAAGAACAAGACCAATATTATAATACACTCACAGATGCTCAAAGTGTTGTCTAAACAAATTGAAGAAGTGAATAAACCAGATGCAATAAAATTTAAACAAAATAAAAATTTACAAACTCAAATTTCCCGCTTTTCTAGCAACCACCCTGCATTATTATAATTATATACAGTATGATATATAATAATATATTAAAACTGTTTTTGTCTGTGGCTGTCTGTTTTAGTCCTCTAAGAAGAGGAGTATCTCAGAGTTATGAAGATGCCACAATCACCAGTGAGACATATTTTGATTATAGATTTATTTAATACTTCCATCCTCATACGTTATATGTACAAACACATGACCACGTCAATAACTGTAATAAAAACGAAGCATGTTTTAATTCCAAAGAAAAAAAGAAGATTGGCACTTACTAGTAAATATATGTGCCATCTGTGCGTTAACATTTAATAGTTTTTTTTAAATGCTATGAAATTTACAAACAAAATTAATTACAAATATTTAAATGCTTACTTTATGTTAAAATTTAAAAGATTTAATAAAAATTTTAACCAAAGAAAATATACATTTTTTTTGTAAATTTTAGTACATTTAATCATATACTTTTCTTTGAATTAAAAATATATGATTACATTTTACAATTTTTACAATTATTTGTAAAGATTTCAACGAAATAGATATTTGAAATTTTTTTATATTCATTTACATTTGTTACATATATTGATATAACTTAAATAAGAATGCAATTAAATAAAATCAATTACAAATATTTTTTGCATTGCAATTAAAAATCTTTTAGAGTTTATTCTAATTCGTGATGTTATATCTTTGAGGATAAATAGACATTGAAGAAATACTCCATGACTTAAAAATTATTATTACATTGTTTTCTATAAAAAATAAAAATTAAGATTTTTAAATTTGAAAGTCAAGCAAAAAGCTTTTGAAAGCCTCTGATATAATCAAATATTTTTGAATTTTATTTGTTTTACTTTTGTCTAAAACTTTTTGGGTATAAAATCAATTATACTCAAGTTCTGATTAAGGGTGTTTATACATACTGTTCTATTATAACAAGGAAACACGGCAACATCAAGTGTGTTAACAAACTTGGCTAAAAAAGGGTGACTTTTTTTACTGACATATCACCCCTATCATTTCTGAAGAAAGATTTATACCAGAAGAATCTTATCAGTGGCTTTCAAAGTTTTTTTTTTGCTTGATTTTCAAAATAAAAAAAAGGTGCTTCAAAGAACTTTGCAAATTCTAATTAAGGTTTTTGATACATGAGCCAAAGAATCTAGATAGATTACTTTGAAGAAAATACTCTACCACAATTAAATTACTCTCTTAACAGTATAATTAATATGAAAGATATTTAATAAAACAAATTGGACTAACGCAAGGGAGATAATTCGTGTCAATCATGTTAGTTGTTTGACTTACGAAAAGCAAGGTAATATCATTGTTTTTAAATATTCTTACAAATAATTAAAAATAAATTCTTTTAATTTCAGATATTAAAGTTAAAGAACAAAGCATTGAAAATATGATGCGGTAAGTAAAATATTTAATTTCTCATGGATGTTTTACTTTGAAAGTAAAATTTCGGTTCTTACAGAAAATAACCTGCTGCCTATCCAAGTGGTTTAATTGGTTTTTAGTGTAACATCTTTGTGTATATTGGAAAATCAATAGAAGATTTTGAAAAATGTATTGAACTTCATAAAAATTATGACCTCAGAAAATTTCTATAAATATGTTAATGAATTGTAAACATTCAGAGATTTATCTTCTGCTAATATTAATGCATTTTCACCTTTTGTCAGTATTCATCTGCTTGTCTTGTCATTGCTATGAAATGACAATGGATAGAGTAACCAACAATGGACAGCTTAATGGATAATGTTGCAGACATTGTAACTGACAATAGATAATGTAATTGACTGACTAACAACAACAAATAATGTAACAGCATAAACACCATCAAATAGTGGAATGGATGGATGGGGTAACCAACAAGAGAAGCAATAACAGACCGAATAGCCAACAGTGGACAGCATTAAGGTCAAGGTAACCAACAATGGACAGAGTAACCAACAAAATATAGCATAATGGACATGGTAATGAACAGAGTAATCAATAATGTATAAAGAAAAATTTGCATATATGAATCATATCGCAGTTAACTATTATTTGCACTTTTCAAATTTGCACCTACCAAACTTGTACATACAAGCAGCAGATGAGTGTTTCTTTCCAACATGTTCTTTCCCCTTGTTCTTTATTACAATGACAGATGTGTATTGTGGAATTTTTTTATCATTATGGGCGTACCCCATTATGTGTATTACCTCCTATTATTGTTTACCTTTTTATTTACTCTTTCAGTATACCTCATAGCAGTCATAATGATTTATCTTTTTTAATTTACTCTTTTCTTGCTTTCTTCTTGTCTGGTGATATTATCTTCTCAGCATTTGATGATATTGCTATTGTCATTTACTAAATTTTCGTCAGACTGCAACTTGTTTGACTAGTGGATCCATCTTAAAAAATAAACCTGAACCGTAAACAAATAAAACCAGGTGTACTCTAATATTAAAAGAAAAATTTAATTTGATGACATTTAATTAAAAAAACAACATCATTTTTTCTGTTTAATCTTCCTCTGTGGAGCTGAATTTCGAAAGAGTGGAATTTTAAATAAAAATACAAAGTTTGATAAACAAAGCCAAGTCTCAAGAAGTTGTATTGCCAATGGGAGATCTAAAGTTTTGGAGTCCTGAAACCGGAAGTGTTGCAAGGGCTGTGAAACTTAAAAGTGTAATGAGTTTCCCCTTCACATTTACAACCAGCAATTTTCTTCAGTGATAGACCAACACAATCTTTAAAGACGTGTAGTCATTAAATCTCAAATTTTAATGAAAATCATTGTTTTGATTTAGTTTACATATGGAAGACATTATAATCAATAAATATTTCTTATATTATTAACGTTTGTTTTACATGCTGACATACCATTGGAGCACAAGAAATTGTGTTGTAACAATAAATTAGTTATATTTATTCTTTAAGAATTTTAATTTAATTTAAAATTACATTAATTCTTAAAGAATAAATCGAGTAATGTAATTGTTCAAGATTTTAATCAATCATCATGTAAAATTAATTAATAAAATAGATGCAGTTCGTAACGTAAAATTTTTAAAATAACTATTACGAGATTTTGTAGCTGTAGTCTCTGTTTACATTTACAACACTGGCTCCGGACATGTTTTAGCTAACTCACTTTTTTTTTTTGATAATTAAGCAATTTTTAGTAAAAAAAAAGAGGTACATTCGTTTGTAATTCACTCTCTTAAGACTTTAATTTAATAATTATCTTTAAACAGTCCCAGAAAACTGATATTTACTTTTCCAGCGATTTTTAAACATGTTTTATTGAATCTTCAGTTTTAACGGATTTTTTGCTGTTTTGATAACATATTCCATTCTAATTATTTTTCACACGTAAATATACATTTGTTTCCTTTTAGATATTAACTTAATGCTTTTATCTTTCAAACACAATCAAAAGTTAAACGAAAACTACTTTTAAAAATTAAGAAAATGTACTTTTAAGAACTATAGTCAGTACAAGCGCCGGCCATTTTTGCATGTATGTCATTATCACTGTTGTTTAGCTTAAGTTTCTCCCAAACTTCTGTATAAAAAAAAATCTGTTGTAGTAAACTTCTGTATTTAAAAGAAATAAATCTGTTGCATACAAAATATGCTCATAACTGATTATCTACTCTGAATTATGTAAAAAAATTTCTTTAACATTTAAGGTGCGTACATAATCAGCGAACCCTATGATGAAACGAAGAAAAAGAATATGATGCCAAGGGGAATAACTCTGTATATTAAGTTTAAATTATTTCCCTTGCAAGCCAAGTTTTGTAATATATACATTTTTTTTCAAATGTACAAATCAAAACTACATTATCTCTTTCTCTCCTCCCTCTTATATATATATATATATTAGATTTCTTGAATGTGAGATGATATATATAATTATTTCCACAATCAGACAACGCCGCAGCCCACAACCTATGAAAGAAACAAACCGGAAGTCCTAGACTCGAGTTTCGCCCTCCTTTGGGCTCATCAGTAGAACACATCCGAACTCAGGATTCGAAACCAGAGTCACTTGCATGGTAAGCGAGTACTCTGCCACTGAGCTACCTCGCCACATACAAGAATGTCTATTAATTTACACAGATTAAGCAAACCGCGGCGATGACCGACTGTGGAATTTACCTACTCTTTTCAACAAGGGGTGTAGTCATCCAACTACTATGAACCCAGGCCAATGTCTAGGACTTCCGGTTTGTTTCTTTCATAGGTTGTGGGCTGCGGCGTTGTCTGATTGTGGAAATAATTATATATATATATATATATATATATATATATATATAAAATGTACATTATATTGGGAGCACAGACAATTATGATTAGACTATGAATTGGTTTTAATCATTATATTTTATAATGTTTAACACCCTGTTTTCGTCGTTATATTTTGTGATTTTATTTCATGATTAAAACTGATATTTATAGTCTCTTCCCCCCTCTTTGTCTCTGTCTGTCTCTCTCTCTCTCTCTCTCTATATATATATATATATATATATATATATAATTATTAATGACAATATATGTATTAGCATATATTATCAGTTCCTTTTACTTTGTAGTCTTCTTAAAAGATTCAGCTCAATGATTGCCAATTATTGATAACAGAGCAAATATAAGTCAGTTCATATTATATTGATGTAACTTTAGTAAGAAAAAAATTATCCTCAAGTGAATTAGAATTTTTATAAATAAATTATAGAACTTATTAACTATTTTAAGAAATATTACTGAATTAAAATTTATAATTGTTCGCACAATTTTTAGGATGCACTAGCTTTGAACGAAAAATTCAAAATGGCGTATTAGTGGGTTCCCCCACGTGTTAGGTTTTGCTCTTTTTATTTGTTTTTTGTTTGTTTTCACCCAAAAATGAACTACTGGAGGTTTTTTCAAGACACTTTAATCCAAGAACTTTTTACTCTTTGTGAATTTTTTCTGATGATTTTGTAGTGTTGCAGAGACAATATTGACATAAAAATGTTGTTTGGCACAAGACAAATGAAACGGACCGTAAAAAATATATCTCACAGAAATACTATGTTTTTGGAAATGTGAAAAAATAAAAATAATAAAATAAAACCATGGTTATTGGAATATTATATGAACTGACTTATATATATATATAAGTATTTCATGTATCCACATAAAATTTTATAAGGAGATATCATTTTTTATGTATCAATTTTCAGTATTTACTTCAACAGTGCTCGATACGTAAGTAGAGCTAGGTAGTAAGCTATGAAAATATTATTATGGCAATTAAGCTACACAGAGGCTCCAGCGTTTCATCCCCAAGGGGAATCTTCAGGCTAAAATAAATTTTAGCCTGATGAAACGCGGGAGCCTCTGTGTAGCTTAATTGTTATAAATATATTGGTCCCCCGATTTATAAAATCGGGGGACTTATGTTTTGAGGCATGTCCGTCCGTCCGTCCGGATTTTTCTCCGCAACCATCCATTGAATTTCTCTGAAATTTTGCATGAAGTTGTAACTTTGGTCAGGTTAGAAAGTGACATTCTCCGATTTTTGAAAAAGGGGGTCAAAAGGCCCTGAAATGGCAAAAAATGACATTTTTTGCCCCATAACTTTTCATCCATCCATTCAATTTCTCTGAAACTTGGTCAAAATGTGGAGGCAATTATTCCTAATAGAAAATAAATATCGCTGACCTTGGAAAAAATCTAATTCGTGCCCCCAGGGGCTCAAAAGCCCCCAAAATGGCAAAAAATGACCCTTTTCTCCCATAACGTTTGATCCATCCATTCAATTTTTCTGAAACTTGGCCAAAATGTAGAGGCAATTGTTCTGGATATAAAATGAGCATTCTTGACCTCAGAAAAATTATGGTTCTCGCCCCCTCGTCAGAAATGCCCCAAATTGCCCAAATTTGCATTTTACACTCGCCACATCGAGTCACATACAGAGAGGGACCACGCACGCGCGCCTTGTTTTCATAGCTTACTATATATATATATATACATACATATATATATATATATATATATATATATGAAAAATAAAATTATCTATATATTCATCAACGTTTCGGCTTCATTTGAAGATTTTTATATATATAAATCTTTATAACCATTATAAAATATATATAAGTTCATCTGAGCAGAATTTTTTCTTAAAGACATATTTCGTTAGATGACTTGTGTCTGCATATTTTTACCTTGATCCTTTCTAGATACCTGATTAATTTTCGAGTTTCAGGCTGGAATAGGCAGATGAATTTGCCATACTCGTTGTTTACCCTATTATTCTCACTTCCTACTGAAGCCATTTTATGGGTGGGTATCGAGTAACGAACATGTATTTTTAAATGCTTAGTGATCATTTTGGCGGGAACCGGATGATTAGTTGTAGTATTAATAGAGTATTGGTATTAAAAGCATTTAAGTTTCACTTTTATCGAAAATATTTTTATTAATTGCTGTTTCTTTTTAGTTTTTTTTTTTGTGTAGAGCTTCTAATATCTGTAGTCTTAGTTTGTTATTTTTGTCTTCCAATATAGTTGGATGTTACTTTATTGTTTCCTACATTTACTTTGTTGTTCAAGGGCGTTAAATTCATGGGGTTTTCAGAAATATATAAAAAATTAAAGTAACAATAAAGACAATAAAAATCATTATAAAGGAAAACAATCATTATAAAGATAAAAATTGTCTACGAGAATTTTTCGAAGTTGAGAGCGGGGGCAAGAATGATTAGCTTATGTATATGTTTATATAAAGTTGTGTATATGTTTATATATTGGTATGTACAGGATTTACTCCTAAACTAATTAACCGATGATTATGAATTTTGAAACACAGAACTATATACATTTTAATTTATTTTCATGCAACGAAAATTGTGAAAATTCAGATACCTCAGATTTTTGTGAAATTTTAACAATAGGTATTAAACATCAATTAATAAATATTCCCCAAATTTTAGTTTTTTTACAGTATTTAAAAGGGTTGTTAAGAAGCATATGGACAGAATCTCTTATTTGAAATTTTTGATATTTCAGATTTGCATTAAATTTAATCCATAGTCATTAGCCATTACTGAAGTAAGATTGCCTGAATTTCAATTTCTTTTTAAGACTCCTTTAGTTTAATACTTAAATTTGAAACATTTTCTAGAATCAAAATCATGTAATGGATTTTGATCAAAATTGGCATATGGATTCTATACATACGGTTTAGTATCTTTGTATATTGATTTTAATCTTCATAAGGGATCATAAACTGTTGCAAAACTATTCCGTTAGACTTTAAAATTCCCTCTCTATTTCTTGTTTCCCTGACTGTACTAACATGCAGAAATTTAAATGTAATGTGAACAGACATCTAGCTGTTCAACTCCCTACTTAGAGTGTCCCTGTAGGCATGGCCCCTACTTGTAGCCCCTTATGTCCCAGTGGAAATGTGCCTTGTTTGGGGTGAATAAGAGTTAAAAAAATAAAATAAAGGCAGTATTAAAATAATTTTAAATAGTCCAACATGTCCATAATAAATAATTTTGCAATATTTTATTAAATTCAACAATCATGAAACATTTCCTTGGCTTTTGGGGCTAGGAACAAAGTGTAGTATCTGTTCTGATGCTACACTTAGTCTATTTTGTCCTCGGAGAAGTCCTTCTAGACTGAGGCAATTTTAATTTTTGTTCCAATACAAAGTTCCCCTTTTTGAGGAACTGCCCCCCCCCCCTCCATCACATTAAAAACCGACCTTGTGTCTAACTTTTCTCTCATAGGGAGGCAAGTAAATAGGAACAATTATGATGCAAAATGTAGGCTTCCGTAATATTTTCCAGTCTTTAGTTAAATGTGCTGCATCACATAAACACTTTTGGGATCTTTAATATCAAATATCTCATTAAATATCGTATAAGATAACATTTAATTAGATAAATGATATCAATGATATATTAAGTGTTTCAAATTATTTCTTGAATACAAGAAAAATAAATGCATACAAGGGGCACAACTCTGTTATATTAATTTTGATTTAATTCCCCTTGTAAAATGCAAGGGCGATAATTTTTGTAATATTTTCGTTTTTTCTGCAAGTTGAAATCACAAATTATCCATCCATGTACCGCCCTTACATCTCTTTCTCCAAAGTTCCTATCCCTCTCTCTCTCCTTCTCTCTCTCTCATATATATATATATATATATATATATATATTATTGACTCAAAGCTTCTTTAGACTATATATATATATATATATGTATATATATATATATATATATATATATATATATATATATATATATATATAATTCATGGATCCACGTAAAATGTTATAACGGGATATAATCATTTATATATCGATCTTCAGTATTTACTTCAACAGTGCTCAATACGTGAGTAGAGCTAGGTAGTAAGTTATGAAAATATATTTATGGCAATTAAGCTCCTTTTGATTACGTCTTTAATAAGACAGAGGATAATCTCACGTAATCTTATTGACACAATAAAATGCACCCTTAAAATAACGCTGCGTTAGTAGAAACAAATGACAATTGTAATGACTTTTTTGTTATTTTGAAATTTACTTTTCCGAGTCAAATCATAAAAAAGTAGAATTTCATTTTTTCTTATGGTGAAGTCGAGGGAGTTAAATAAATCGCCAGAAAACTATTTTAATAAATGCCACTATTATTACACCTCTTCCCAATTAAGTAATGCTCCATGCATCCATCAGCCCAACCATGAAACTGATAATTATAAAACGTAAAAAATAAGAATAAAAAACGTAATATGGAAGTTCAGGGCTGGATGTACAAGGATACAGGGTTCCCAATCAGTCCCGGGCAACACTGGGTATTCCTGCTAGTGTATATATACACAGTCATCCAAAGGCAGACTGCTTCACTGTATTACAGCTCTTCAGTGCAGCTAGACTAGCACCCATCCCAAGCCATGGTTCGAACAGACAATCTAGCTGATAATCGGCAATTTTAACCACTTGACTAGGGGGCGGTCACTATATATATATATAAAGTTATGAAAATATATTTATGGGATTTAAGCTCCACAGAGGCTTCGGCGTTTCATCCCCATAGGAATCGTCAGGCTAAAATGCATTTAGTTAATTTGATTCGGTTTATCTTTACTTATTCTTTTTTAAGTTTCAAAATATAATTAACTTTACAGTGTAGTATCTGTTACTTAATCTCTTCTCTTCCTGATCAGTTACATACTAAACTTATTCTTTTCTCTCCTATATTAGTGAAGAAGAAATCCTTCTAGACTGCAGCAATTTTTATTTTCTCTACCCCAGGAGATGGATTTTCAACACATTAAAAACCAACATTGCTTTTTATGGTTGGTAAATTCATTCTACAACCAAAAAGGCCACTCTGGGTTGGGATAAAAATTGTATCCATCTAGAAGGATTTTTACTTCACTGAACTTGAAAACATTCATGCATATTTTTGGTTCACATTTATTAGTTTTATTTGGGGGACGAGTTTTTATTTTTACAAATAACTTGCTACTTAAAATCGTAGTGGGGGGAGGCTATTATACAACACAGAAAAAACTCTATTTTGTTTGAATCGAAACATTGACAAATCCTATTTTAATCACTTAAATTACTTACAGGGTTCTTTTCAACTTTTGTACGAATTAATAATTTGAGCGACCCCCCCCCCCCCGAAAAAAAAAACTATCTCTCTTCATTTCTTTATTTACTTACTACAATAAATAAAACAGTTAATTTAATTTGGTTTATTTTTACTGATTCATTTTTAAGTTTCAAAATATACTTAACTTTACAGTCTAGTATCTGTTACTTAACCTCTTCTCTTCTCTTCTCTGTCAGTGATCAACTGGTTTCTATTTTTACAAATAACCCACTATTTAAAATCGTAATGGGTGGCGGGTGGCAGTAACACAAAACAGAGAAAACTCTATTTTGTTTGATTAAACACATTGATAAATCCTATTTTAATCTCCTAAATTACTTAAAGGTTTTTTAAAATTTTTTATTTTTTAACATAGTTCACCCTAAACAAGGCAGGCCACCACTGTAGATGTAAGGGGCTACTGAGAAAAAGGGTGAAAGTTTTTTTTGGGAGGGGGGGGGGATCAACCTAAATTGCGAGCTGTGCAGCAAGATGTCTGTTTACATTAGTTTTAAATTTCTGCATATCAGTACTGTCAAGAAAACAGGCATCTGGGGACCTCCACAGTGAATAGATGGGATTTGGCAGATTGTCGGGTTGGTCTAGTGAATTTGCGTTGTGGGGGCACCAGAGCAGCAAGTTCATCAGAGCACAATCTATTGAAGTACTTGTAAAACAGGCACAAGGAAACAACATTGCAGCGATGGTACAGGGGCTGGAGCTTGATGGATAGTGAGGGACGTATTAAGTTGGCGACTCTTTTTTGGACCTTGTCTAAGACTAGTGGATGATGCCCCAGCTCAGATGTGGCAACAATACTCCATGCACGGGCAGATGGTGGCTTTGTAGAGATATAGGATAATTTCAGGTCTGAGAAGTTTTTTAGCACGGTTGAGGGAGCACATCTTCTTTGCAGCAGCCCTGGCAATGTCTTCAATGTATTTATTCAAATTCATGTTATCTGTGAAAGTTAGGCCGAGGAGTTTGAATGATGAACTCTCAGGTTGGGTGTTATTTGCCGTGACAATTGGTGGTTGAAGAGGTTTCTAGTAGTTATTGAAGGAAAGTAGCTTTGTCTTTGTGGCATTAAAAGTTACCATCCATTTTTGACCCCAATCCACTACAGACTGGAGGTCATTTTCTTAGGATTCAGTCATTGCCTCAGATATGTGCACGTCGGTTTTGCCCACATGACGAGAGTAGAGCGTGGTGTCGTCAGCAAATGTTCCTATTTCAGTCCCAATGACATCAGGGAGGTAATTTATGAAGATCAGGAACAGTAGAGGTCCAAGGATGGATCCTGTAGTACACAAGCATTTATTTCATGTTGCTTAGAAGAACGGCCATCGAGGACAACCTGGATCTTTTCTTTTGGTAGGAAGGATCTAATTATATTAAATATTTGTCCAGTAATGCCATATGAGTGCAGTTTTAGGAGAAGCCCTTCATGCCAGACCTTATCAAAGTCCTTGGATATATTAAGCGCTACCGCCCTAGCTTTTCAACTTCGTTTTTACAAATTAATACTTTAACACTTATCAAATAAAAATTGCTGCAGTCTAGAAGGATTACTCTCAATGGCAAGATTGCAGCAACTAACCATGGAAAGAGTGTATTGTATTAATTTGTTTAAGCTGCTGTTTTATATTAACATTGTGGGGTCTGTGTTTGCGCTGGTCAGTCATAAGCACCAAATAATTCAAAACTTAGAGATTTTGTAAGGAATTTCTGGACTTATTCGACTTTCCCAGGCAGCGCCTGGGCATGGATCGGCTAGTATATATATAGTACATGTATTTTGTCTTTCCGAGATGTTAATCCAATAAAACTATATACGATATATAAATTATATACATATATATATACAGGACTTTACGGAGCCCTCCAAAAAGGAGCATGCTCCTGGAGCGCGCTCCTTTTTGCTGGAGCGAAGGAGAGGAGGGCTCATTTTATATTCAGCGGGAGTTGAGCGGGAGCAACTCTATTTGGGACTAAAGAGCGGTGGTTTTATCGCTCCGCGCTCCAAAATTATTTGATTTTTTTTAAAAATTAGTTTTTTATTCAGCAATATAAAGGAAAAGTAATGAAAGTCTGAGAGTTTACTCTGAATTATTTTTAAAAATTATATCTCTGGTAGAGAGAGGGAGGGGGCTCAGGCGGAAGACGATTTAATTGTAATGTTTTTAACAATCTTTTTTTTTATTGTTTTATTCGTTCCCCCCCCCCCCCCAAACCCATCGACTTGCTATCAAGCGATGAGACAGATCAAAGGCGTCATTAAAGTTTTTATTGCAGTCAGTGACTTGAGCGTTCTATTTCTTTGGAGAGATTAAAGAAAGTTGAAATACATTTGAGTTAGGGGTATGAACGATTTTGACACCATCTGAGTGCAGGTCGGGAGGAGGGGCGAGAGAGAGAATTCAAAATGTTTACTAGCTGACCTGAGATAATTACTAAGGCCCTTTTAAAAAGTACACTGTTATCTTTCTGTTGAATAAAAACTCCGAAAATTAGCACTCTAGATAGGGGAGGTAAGTTGCCCAATCAAGGTTTCAGAGTATAGTCTACCCTACTATTTAATTCATATAACTTTGGGGAGGATATATGTGGATTCATACCGTTCCTAAGTGTATTAGTGAAAATTATGTTGTTTTTCTTCTCTTAGACTAGATAGTCTGCTTGACTGGATAGAAGTATGTATGTATAATACACAATTTAGGAAAACTCGTCAAAGGAAAACTCGGCAACGGAAAATTCGTCAATGGAAAATTCGGCAATTTTGGCCAAGTAGGAAAATTCGGCAATTATCGAATACATATCGATTGAAAATAGATTTTAGAACCGTTTTTACAGGAGATATACTTGTAAATACTGGGCTACCCCCTCCCCAGTGAAGAATATTTTTTATATTATTTTTTTGGTACTTGTGCAGTTTACGAACCGGGCTATTTTTTAGATAAGATTTTCAAGTTAAATTAAATTTTTACGATATCTTTTGTTTATTAAATTGTTAGGTGAAAGTACAGAATAGTTAACAAAGCCCCTCCTCACTCCATGTTAAGAATGGCTTTCTAAATAATGTTATTTCAACCCGGTTCGTAATTACGTTATGAAATGAAAGGTTTGGACCGGGTTATTTTTTACATAAAATTTTCAAGTAAAATTAAATTTTTACGATATCTTCTGTTTATTAAATTGTTACGTGAAAGTACAGAATAGTTAACAAAGCACCCCCCCCCCATTCTCCCCATGTAAAAAATCGTTGTCTAAATAATGTTATTATTTCAAGCCGGTTCGTAATCAAGTTACGAGATTAAATCCATCATAATTCATTTAGATTTCTTCGTAAACAAGTCAGCCATTTTAATTGACAAAACATCAATTACTTCGTGTGTGTACAAAACTTGAAAGGAATTTATAAACTATCGAGTAGAAAGTCATTTAAACTGGCTTTAAATTCTTAGAAAATTTCCATGTATTTAAAAAAGCAAAATTGTTTTCTTGTTCTCAGGAAACGAAAATTTACGTATAATCCTATACTTCGTCCGACATGTTCTCCTATAACTCTGAAAATATTAGCGAGATTTTGTCAAATATTATCTTACGGTCTTACACTTAAAGTGACATCTCAACCCATATTGACGAGATCCTTTGACACCCACCCCTATCCTTCGACCACTCATTGGCAGAATAGAACGTTTATGAAAGAAGGTACATTTTCATTATGGAGCGCTGAAAAAGAGCCGCTCCTTTTTTATAGGAGTTGGAGCAGGAGCGGCTTCTTTTTGAAAATGGGGAGCGTGAGAGGAGCCAGCTCCAATTTTGGGCATTGTAACAGGAGCGTGAGCAGCTCCAAAAGTAGGTGAGCGCGTAAAGCCCTGTATATATATATATATATATGTATATATATATGTATATATATATTGTTATTTTTACCCTTATTGAATAAATTTAAAATCTTCACTTTTTCAGAAGACGTTCGTTGATCCGAACGGAACTGGTAAAATCTCTCGTTTCTTTGATGATTTTTTTCCTGTATTTAAAATTTGTTTTTTTGTTTGTCTTTTTCACACACACACACTATATATATATATATATATATATATATAAGATATAAAATATATCCAAAGCCTTTGACAAGGTCTGGCATAAAGTTCTTCTCATAAAATTAATTGATGTGGTATTACTGGAGGAATATTTAATATAATTAGATCCTTCCTAACCAAAAGTAAGATCCAGGTTGTCCTCGATGGTTATTCATCTAAACAACATGACTTAAATGCAGGTGTACCTCAGGAATCGACCCTTAGACCTTTATTGTTCTTGATTTTCATAAACAACCTCCCTGGTGACATTGTGTCTGAGATGGGTATATTTGCTGAGAACACAACACTCTACTCTTGTCATGTGAGCAAAACATTTAAGTCATGTTATTTAGATGAATGGCCATCGAGGACAACCTGGATCTTTCTTTTGGTTAGGAAGGATCTAATTATATTAAATATTCTTCCAGTAATATCATATAAATTAATTTTTGTGAGAAGACCTTTATGCCAGACCTTGTCAAACGCTTTGAATATATCAAGCACTACTGGAGTAATGCTAATAAAGTAACATTGTTTTTTGATAAACAATTGGATATTTTTACCAGTTTTGTTTACCCTAAGATTCCTTTATGACTCAATGCAAAGCCTGTTGATTATTTTTATCAACTTTTCATACTGTTTTGATCAAATACATGACCGTTCAAATAAATTTATAATTAGAGCAGAAGGGAGTCTTTAGTTTTGTCCACATGTTTTTATAAAATCTAAGCATATCTTAGTATGTTTTTTTTATAAGTGTACTTACAAATTACATATTAGATATGCTATTTGAACAAATAACAGAAATGTGATATTTTTTAAATAATGTCCTGAAATTCTATAGGTCAACTGACATAATGATACAGTGTCCAGAATTTTCATCAGACCCACTCTGAAGGCAACAAACTCTGTAAAATACACTTGAGCCTAGAAAATGCAAAGAACCACACAAAAAAATCATTGTTGAGACTATGATAACGTATAACAGTTGATATTCTTTTTTATAATACCAACAATCAACTGGGGCCAAAAACTTGAAACCTTGTTGACACTGAATCATATTACCTGGTGGATTTTAAAGGGCCACTTCTACTACTCAGAATAGTGATAGGTTTTGTAAAAAATTACTACAATAAAATGATCACGTGTATTTTAATAATTATTTTACTTCCTAAGATCTGATGGAAACCTATTGAAAAAGAGGGCATTGTTGTATTGTCTGTTTGAATCAACGTAGTTGCCTTGCAGATATTAAAAACTGCAACTAAAAACGTTTTGTGAAATGATAAAGGATGTAGAAGAATAGACTAATGTTATAATCTGATTCGAACAAAAGGCCAGGTAAGTATTTTGACGACTGCAAACCAGACTGGCAGTACAACGATCACATGGAAAAGAGAGGACAGTGGAATTGTGTGGTATGTGCCAAGAAACTTGATAGAACTCCAGCCGAGCACAAAATGCAACCATCCTGGGAATGCAATAATTGCATGTGTCCATTGTACAAAGAAATTGTCTGTTTTGGAACTTTTCATAATTTTAATCATCATCATCATCGATTTAGTGTCCATTTTACATGCTTGTATGCATTCCTTGGCTCTAAGAAATTGACTTCCAAACTAACCAATCTCTGTCCAGGTCTTTTTTTTATCCCTCTTTTTTCTCAAGTCCATTTTTATCACTTATTCCCATGTTTTCCTTGGCTTTCCCCATTGAACTGAACCTGCTACCTTAACTGTTCTACATTTACTGACTCAATAACTCTCATTCATTCTTTAAACATGGCCATACTATCAAAGTCTCCTGTCCTGCAAACATCTCCCTATACTGTCCAGATTTAATCTTCCTCTGAGGTCATCAGAACTAAGCCTGTATTTAAGACTCACATTGCACATTCATTGTATCATTCTCATATTATTTCTCTCCATGCAACGCATGTCCTCAACCCTCACTTGCCAGGTTTCACTTCCATACATCATCACACTGCATACACATACCTGATAAACCCTTCCCTTTGTCAACATTGGTAACGCTCTTCTGGTTAGTAATGTCAGAAATTTTCTGAACTTAATCCATCCACTCCTAACTCTTGCTATCACACTAGCATCTGCTCTAATGATGTCATCAAGGCAACAAAACTTGTCAGCAACCTCAATAGCTTTGTCATCCAAATATACTTTGTCAACATCTAGGTTCTCATCTATCTCCATTGTCTTACACTTCCTGCACATAAAATAGTTATCATCTTTCAATCTACCAGTAATTCCACTGCACTTCTTGTGTACTCAATGCTTACAAGTACCGCAGAAGATTTAATTGTATCTGGCACTCTTTCCACAAACTGATCAAGGGAATTTTTCTCTTTTGGGGAGCTTTCCAACACTACAACCACTTATCATCACTTTGGTTTTTGGTAACATTCACTCTCAGACCTTTACTTTCTGTAACATTCCTCCAAGTATTTAACTTAATAAGTAGGTTTCCATTGTTTCACAGGCAAGTACTAAATCACCAGCATACAGCATCTCTTCTGGACAACCCATATGAAACTACCTGGACAATGCTTCTAAGACAAATAAAAAGCAATAGACTCTGTACAGAACCCTGATGTACTCCTACTTTAACACTAAAGCTGTCACTGAATGTGCTGTTAATTCTAACATGACTTTGAACATTTCTATACATTGCTTGAACAACATTCACCAACCACTCACATGCCCCTAGTTTATGCAAAGCACACCAGACAACCTCTCTTGGAACTGTCAAAAGCTTTTTCTAGATCCACAAAAGCAAAATACAAGTTCTTATCAAGTTACTTCTCTTGCATTTTTCTCAGGATAAAACGAAACTGCCATTTCATCTATGTTTATTTAAAACCATCCCTCTTATCCTATTCATTTGTTGCTAACACTCCATTGTAATTTTGAATGCACTTCTCTCCAACAATATTTATATTAGATTTTGCCATCTGTTTAGCTCTGCTCAATAATTCATTTTTTGGTCATCCCTTCATAGTATATCTGGAAACCTGGCTTTCTCAGCCTCCTTCTTGGCTTTATATATCGTTCTTCTTGCTTCCTCCTTTTCTCAAAATACACATCCTTATTCACTAAACCTTTCATCCACGGACTTCTTCGTTTCAACTATTCTTTGATACATTTCTCAAATTTCTCATTCCACTACCATATCACCTTATGCCATCCACCTACGTCTGTTCTGTTACATCCAACAGTGTATCCTTCAGCATCTTCCATTGTTCTTCCACACTTCCTGTAGTGGATTTGGTAGCTGAACTGGCTCTCTAAACTCGTGTTTCGCATGTTCTTCATTCAACCTCTACACATTTCTCCTGAGGATAAACTTTCTGTTTACCCCATGAGCTTCCTTCAGCATAAAATTGCAAATAACCGGTTTGTGTTGTGTCACGATTTCTTCACCAAGTAGTACTTTCACATCACTTAAGAACTTTCTGTCTTTTTTTTCCCAACCAGCAGACAATCTACTTGAGTCTTTGCTGTACCAGATTCATACATAACAAGATGGCTTTACTTTTTCCTAAAAAGGGTATTTGCAACCAACATGTTGATTGCAAGAGCAAATTCTAAAATTCTTTCCCCTTCTGTATCCCTATCACCATATCAGTTTCCTCTATGTACACCCTCAAAATCACCAGGTGTCTTGCCAACATGACCATTCAAATCTCCTGCCACAGCAAGTATTTTTTCTCATCAATCTTATTAGTTACTGCAATCAGCCTGTTATAAAACTCATCACCCAGCACAGATTTCAACTTCTGTTGGGAATATACCAAGGAGGAATGCCAAATGCCTTGGTTGAGACACGGGTATACTTGCACTAAGTACAGTTTTGAGTCACTGTTAGTTTTAGAATTACTACTCCAAAATTAATATTTAGTAACCTGAAGCAGTGATCAAGCCTTTTTTTGTTTGATACAATTGACCCTCAGCCACCGCCTTCAAGCATCTACAAGTTACAAAGAGAAATGTCTGATGAAAGAAAGATCAGGTTTAATAGTACAATTAGGATTATTTTTATTTTTTTGCTTGGCCATGTAAGAACCAAAGTAGGGTGTTGCAAATCATGTGACCATTTAGGCCAGCAGGACACAAATGCTCAGCCAATAGGATCCTGCCATCCTTAGACATCACAGGTCACCACTCACAGCCAACAGATAGCCCCATTGGGGGAGTCTTACCCTCTGTTGGGGTGCAGTCAGCATATTCTACAACCTTTGCTGACAGGGCATAATACATATACATACAGGGAGACCCAACATTGCTTGGGATTGAATAAGGATCACTACAAAATGTACGTTTTTACTATGCTCATAACACTGTATTACTTTCTTTGTTTTTACAGTTCCCTCCTCCCATTTCACCCCTACTATAGTTGGAGGAAGCTAAAATGGTGGAAAATTCTCTGAATTAGTGTCTTATACATATGGTTTAAATTTCAGTAAAATTGGATATATGTTATTGAAGTTTTATGGAAGTTCTGTACCCATGGTTTACTTAGGTGGCGACGTATAGATATTTGTTACATAGAGGGTAACGTAGAGAATATAATTTTATACATATTATATAAATTTCATCAAAATAGAATATATTTATAGTTTTAAAGGAGGTTCGGCCTCCATAGCTCTCTTAGGTTAGGAAGGCACTTAGAAATTTGGCAACACTTCAATTGTCTTCCTCAGAAAATTTTATACATATGATTTAAATTTCATAAAAATAGAAATATTTGTAATTTTAAGAGGGCTATGCCATCATAGCCCCTTTACAGGTGCAAGTAGAGCTTTGGGAGCAATTCCATTGTCTTTCCCAGATAAGTTTTATGTAAGAATACACTTTAAGATTTTTTGTAGATTTGCTAACCTTTCTTTTTCTAGGGAACACACAAACACCATACACACATACATTGAGTTTTATATATACTAGCAAAAATATGCTCCCTCTGGTCGCATATTTTTGCTAGTTGTTTTATTTAATTGCTCAGTAAAATGTGTTTGTTTTTGTACAACTATTACCATCAATGACTACAACCCCCGTAACACAACTGTTCGTACTAATACTGTAACATTTACACTATCAACAATGCAACTATTCGTACTATTATTACTACATCAACAACAATCGACTATTTGTACTGCTATGCTAACATCAACAACTACTACCAGCAACGTGTTGACTATTCGTACTGATATTACTACTACCACCATCGCCACGACTAGTACTACTACTACTTGATTCAATAAATTTGTGCTTTAAAACATAATTTCTAATAAGATTAAAAAAAAAAGAAACCCAAAACGTTTTAATAAAAAAATTAAAGTAAATATATAATTTTTGAGCGACTCATACGGTAAATTTCAGAGAATGTGTTGTTTACATGTTATTAATCAAATAACGCACCCCTGTCTTGTGTCCATCTCTCTCTCTTTTTCTCTCTCTCTTTTTCTCTCTCTCTCTCTTTCTCTTTTTTTTCTCTCTCTCTTTCTCTTTTTTTATCTCTCTCTTTCTCTTTCTTTCTCTCTCTCTTTCTCTTTCTTTCTCTCTTTCTCTTTCTTTATCTCTCTCTCTTTCTTTCTCTCTCTTTCTTGAAATAGAACTTTCTGTGCATTTGAATGATCAGAGGACGAGTAACCAAATGTTGGAATGGCCACCGGCTGTTCCATCATATTCCATTACAATCTAATTTAATTACATAACTCAATTATATAGATTAAAAAAAAAACAATGTCTTTAATTAATTCTATTTATAATTTTTATTAAGATTATTATAATCGAGGAAAATATTTTAAATACATCTGAAAAAAAAACAATCATGAGTGTATATTTGCGAATATTAATTTATTAGAAGCTTTAAAACAAATTAGTTATGTAAATTTGTAAAATGCGTGATGTTTGGGGGAAGCTTTGGAATGGGTATATATAGGAGCTGATAAGTAGATATAAAAAGTTATAATATAGTTTTGGCTAAAGACAGACAGACAGATAGATAATCTCCATTATATATATATATATATATATATATATATATATATAGAGAGAGAGAGAGAGAGAGAGAGAGAGAGATATCTAATTGTATTTGCTGTTTCAGAGAAAACATCACATATTACTTTATTTCAATTATGTTGACTACAAACGTTTAAAAAATATTAGTGTTTCAGACAATTTGAAAATAAAGACATGAAACATTACTTTAACTAGGAAGTTTATCACCGACCAGAATGCTGATCTTTTGAATATAATGCAACGTTTGAGGGGGAAGAAACCCTATCATGTCGGCTTCTCCCTTTTAAAAAAAATGTTTTTTTTGTTTCTCAATTATTTATTTTTGGCTCCATGATGGGTAAATTGATTTCAATCAAATTTAAATATGCAACATTTTAACGAAGTCAAAATTACAAAGTTTAATAACAATTCGAAAATAAAGACATAAAACATTAACTTAAGTAGCAAGTTTATCAGCAACCATAACGCTGATCTTTTGAATAAAATTAACATTTATTTTTCCCAAAACTTTTCAATTTTTTGTATTCAAGGGACTTGACCATTATAAGATAACTAGAAAATCACTTGCCCCAGGACGAGTAAAATTAATTCCCAGAACAGAACAGTTGTATGTACCCTTACAAATATTATAATCAAGATATAACAATACTAAAACTTATGTCTAGAATCCTTATTCTAATTTTGATCAAAATCCATTGCATGATTTTGGTTTTAGAAAATTTTTAAAATCTAAGAGTCTCAAGAAGAAATTGAAATTTCAGGAAATCTTGCTTAATTGCTGTCTTATGACTATGGATCAAATTCAATGCAAATCTGAAATGTTCAAATTTTCAAATTTGAGGTTGTTTCCATATTATGCCCCATAAAACCCCTTTAAAATACTCAAAAGAAACTGAAATTCGGGGAATATTTATTACTTGATGCTTTATACTTATTGTTCAAATTTCTCTAAAGTATCTAAATTTTCATAAAGGGCTTCCACCTCCTTTATACTCTCTTTGCATCAAACTAATTGAAACTAAATATAGCCCACATTATGATCCCTTACGCCTAGCAGCGTTTTTTTTTCAAAATTCATAGTGATCTGTTAATTAGTTTAGGAGTGAATACTATACATACAATAAACATATCCACATACCTAACTTTGTATAAATAGATATACACAGTACATAATAGCTTACTGTGATATTTTTTGTATGTAAAATATGTATTATCATTTTAATGGCCATTATTTACTCTGCTGATTTGATCATTACATTGATGTGAATCATAAAAAATATGATGAAAAAGTAAACTGGGTTGATATGAAAACACCTTTTTACCTGTGCTTTTCTTCATTAATAAACTGTCTGTCAGTGATGTTTCTATCGCATTCTCTGTAAGTCCATTACTATCAAAATCATAATTTCTTTTTCATCATTTTGAATGGGTGTACTTGTTTTTTTATTATTATTAATCAACAACCATATTCGCAAAATTTTATTTTTAAATGACAGCATCATATTAAAGAACAATGTCTTTACAGTCACATTGTAAATTTTCATAACAATATGTCCAAAAAATAAAGGCATTATAACCATTAAAATGAAAAAATAACAACATTTTAGCAATTCCTAAAAGATTGAAGCTCTGCAATTGAAAAAATTTCAACAGAATGTTAAGAGTTACCGCGGTCCAACAGTGTCTCCGTATTATGAACCAATCCTGGGAATGGTACTTCTGATATTAAGAATAGAGTCTACTATTCTGTTTAGTAAAAGTCTATAAAAGATGTAAGAAATGTAACGTTTTTGAGAATATTGTTATCATCTCTTACCTTATATAGATGGGTGATTTAGCTAGTACAACATAATATATCAAGGCAAACATTTCCTTGATTCAGATTAGATTTGACCAAAATTTTAGCACTTAATAGAATCGAAAAATAAACATAATGAATGCAATGAAGTTAAATAAAGAAAAAGATAGATTGTCACGTTTTTATTATGTCCATTAAGAAACTGTCAACATTGGAATAGCATTTTCAAGATTGTTTGGGAACAATTATCTTATCTGCAAAGATGGCCACTTTTGTATTATTTTTACTGGTATAAGAAATATTTTCATTCTTAGGTAACAAGATAAAATAATCCCAACCAAATGTGACAAGATAGAATTGGGAAGTGTTTCCCAACACAGCTAAAAGGGTGACTGTAGGTCATTGTGGTATGCTGACTGATGGCAAGGAAATGTGAAAAGTGACATTACCTAAAAAAGTAAAAAATCGAACAATAAATAAAATCTTTTTCCGGAATGGGCCGGAAGTGACCAGAATTTCTTTTTTCTAGAATGACTTAAAATGTGTGAGAACAATCAACAAGATTATAAGTGATCGTCTATGTATAGGAGCTCATTTTGCAGAGTTGGCAAATATTTAGGTGTCCGCACTAAAGCAAAGATGAGAAACCATTCATCGACAAAATAGCGGTTTGGGAAAGTGTCACTTGCATACACTGAGAAATCAAATCTATGGATAAAGAGATAAAGAGATTTATGCAGCTGCTTTTGTGTTTTTTTACTGAAGCATTATCTTTTCTCACAGGAGTCAGGTGTCCTCATTTTCCTTGTTGAACCTAAGCTGGACTTTTTCTCGGTTTTGTTCACACCCATGGTATAAAAATACAGCATGAGGGTTGATCTATTGATCAATCAGTTTGTGAAAACTACTTACAGTAGTTAGTTGCCTATATGTACATCAAATGTAGCTTTAAATCTTCTCTGTAGTGATCTTTGAATCAGATCTGAAATGGCAGATTCATAGTAATATGCATGTACGGTAGATGTAGTGTAAGTTCATAATTGTATCTGTGATATTTTTTCAGAGTTATATCTTATTTGGTAACATAGCTAGTGTATAAGTAAAGTAGCGTGATCTGCCCTTGTGTCAGGCAGGACGGAGTTATCTGCCCCTGGCAGATAACTCCATATAGAACATGGCGGCAATCATTTGCAATCTTAGGATACGCCCGTGAAAACGTTCCCCGAGATAATAGATGTTATACATGGCGCTACGAACAGGATCAACTTCGAAAGTTACCAATTTGAAACCGTATACTTTGGAGTTATTTGGAGGCATAATGAAACAACTAGTGAAGTTGCAAAATTAAAACATTGAGCTCAGAAAAGAGGGAATTCGTGGTCAGCCAGAAACGTCTCATGTTAAACGGCCGGTACGACCGTCACTAGGCCTTGGTACAACAAGACGGTGAATGGTCATTGTTTTTGGATACATGAGCCCAATATAAAGACGTATGGACTGAGAGATCCAGCTGTAATCCGAAACGAGCTGAGCCACGAAGCAAACAGACTAATGTTTGAATTAATAGGACCTGAGATGCTGGATTCTGCCATGGAGGAACACCTATAAGACCAAATATGATTCATTACAGTCAATGGATTACATAAGGAGGTACACCGGCAGAAGTTCCACTCCATGAAGCAGAAGAAACTGAGTACATAACACAGTTTTTAGCTCATTTAAGTGGTCAAGTTAAGTTCTGTGAATTCAGGGTTAATTGCCCAAATTAACAGGGTTGTGGTAGCAAGTAGACTATTAGGGCGACACGGTTGCTGGGCAGATGGTAGCCGGACTCGCTAACTCTGAGCACCAGAGTAAAGTATTAGTAGAGGTCACTACACTCACCACTCTAGAGCAGAAATTCAACAGATCCCTCACACCTTGCATTCTCCAACGTGCAAAGATCAGGCCAGGAACAACGCTCCCCGGAAAATCAAGCCCCCTGGGACTCCATGATACACTGTGCCCTGTAGAGGGTGTGGAAGGATGTTGCACTGGGCATAATAGAAGCGGTACCCGTAGGCACATCAACTACCTGGTGTTCTAGGATGGTGGTCGCTCCAAAAAAAGACAGTTCTCCAACATGCATGGTGGACCTACAAAAATTGAATGACGCCACCATGAACGAAACTCACCACACTTCGTCTCCATTCAACCAGGTCTCTGGGATACCTGCCCACACCAGAAAAACAGTCCTTGACGCGTGGAATGGATACCATAGTCTACCGCTCTCACCAGCGGCACGGGACGCTACCACATTTATTACTAAGTGAGAGAGATACAGGTATTGTCGAGCCCCTCAAGGATTTGATGGATCAGGAGATGGATATATCTGTTGGTTTGACGACATTACAGTAGATATGACACGCAAAAAACTTGGTGCATAGATGATAGCCTCCTATGGGATGATTCGATAGTCCTCATTCAGGCATACAGTCGACTACATCAGCCGCTGGCTTTTCAAATTCCACTTTCCCGACCTTGTGTCACATCTTAACGCTGTGGGAGGAAGATAAATAAAATGTCCCCAAAATAACATTTTAGCAATTCTTAAAAGATTGAAGCTCTGTTTAACCCTGACAAGTTCCATTTCGCTGAAACAAAGGTGGAATTTGCCAGGTTTCTTATCACTGCTGACAGTGTTAAACCCACACAAAAAAAATGACAGAAGCTATCCATCACTTCCCTACACCTACGGATATCACCAGCATCAGGTCCTGGTTTGGACTCGTGAATCAGGTGTCATATGCTCTTTCACAAGCTGAAGTGATGGCTCCCATCCGGGAACTATTACGGACAAAGAACCGAAAGTTCTAGTGATATGAGACACTAGAGTGCCTATTTCAAGAGACAAAGAGGGTAGTCATAAAGAAAATTGAGAATGAGGTTAAAACATTCAAAATCAACAGAACTATGGGCATGGCAACACATTATAGTAAAACAGGGATTGCATACTTCTTGTTTCAGAAGCATTGCAAATGCCATTGTGAAGCAGACATGAGTTGCAGAGAGGGTCACTGGAAGCTCAAAACTGTGTGTGACATGATGAGAATATGATTTTGCACATATTGTGCACCGGAAGAAATCTCATTGGATGGAGGGCCGCTATTTGAGTCCTAGAAGTACGGCTCCTTTCTAAAGAACTGGGAGATATGGAATCAAATGTCATCAGCATACTACCCTCAAAGCAATGGGCATGCAGAGGTAGCGGTAAAGTCAGCTAAGCGTATACTCGCCGACAATACAGATAATTGCGGATGCCTATGCCATGATTGTGCTGCCCGGGCACTGCTGACCCATCGCAACACTCTTGTTCAGGACCATGACATGTCCCCAGCTATAATGCTGTATGGTTGGGTTATTAAGGATTACCTCCCAGTCCTACGGGATAAGTACCAAACACAGAAGGAGTGGAAAGAGATAGGTGAACTAAAGGAAGTTGCGATGGCCAAAAAGCACATACGGAATGAGCAGTTCTGCTACCAGCATTGCTGTCCACTTCAGGAACTAAAAGTCGGAGATTTCGTCCAGATCCAGAACCAAGATGGTCCCTACCCTCGTCAATGGAGAAAGACGGGGAGGGTCATGGAAACAGGTAGCACCGAATAGTACCTGCTGCGAGTGGATGGGAGCAATCGGGTAACACTATGGAACCGTTGTTTCCTCCAGAAGATCTAACCAGTTATTGATGGCCCACATTGCTGCACACAGAAAACCTCAGACTCTTCAATAAATTTCGAACCCCTGCCACAACAAGCCCCTGATGAGGCTATGGACATCAATGTCACGTCGCCCAATGAACCTGAAAAAAAACAGATGAAGGTGGACAACACCGTAGATGTAGTGGAAAGAAACATAGGGTACACATGCCCGCTCGAGCCCCTACCGTTGAGACTACCCTTATGCCAAAGGGTACAGGCGCCAAGAAGTTTATCCCCACAAATGCGTGGAAAAACGCATGAGTTCTCTGGCACATAAATGAAGAGATAACCACGTCCCTTCATCTTGTGGGGGAAGGTGCATGCATGAGTAAAGTAATATGCCCTTGTGTCAGGCCGGACAGAGTTATCTGCCCTGGCAGATAACTATATATAGAACATGGCAGCAATCATTTGCAATCTTAGGATACACATGAAAACGTTCCCCGAGATAATGAATGTTATGCAGGTAGGTAGTAACAACAGTATTAATATATAGATGACCCTTCTGAATATAATTCTATATTGTTCATCTCCATGGATGGAAAATTCCCAGCTGAATAATTGCCCATGGGAAAAATTGCCAGTGCTTTATGAATATCTTATTTTTCCAGGATAAAATAAATTAAAATTTGACTCTCAGGAGTATATGTTTTTTTGGTGGCAATGCATGTTGGCGGGTGGTTGGTCAACACAGATTAGAAGCCCGGGCTTAGGCATTTTAGCTCGAAACCATGCATGAAAAAATAATAAATAAAGTCAAAATATAAAAAAATATTTTGGAGAGAGATTGGAAGGCAGAACATTCCTTTATTGAAACAATGGACAAGAGAATGTATATTGTTTTATATGGTTGAAAAATTAGGACAAAGAATAAACAACGACAGAACTGATGTAAATTTATGTAAGCAATTATGATATAACAGAGGAGAGAGTCATTCAGAAAAACAGACCCGACATAGAGGTCAGAGTTTATGCAAAGATCCAAGGATTGTTTGTTCATCTGAGAAAGAATAAAACAGTAAATAAAATAACGATTTTGATAAAAACAAATTATTGTCTGTGTTAATACATACAAGGGGAATAACTCTTCCTTGACAAGAATTGAAAGTGTAAATTAAATTACGTTCCTTACATCAGGAACATCGGATTTCTAAGGCAGACGATAAAATTTGTCTCTGATCATGTTAAGTGTGAAGAACTTAAAAAGTAAAAATAGATTTTTTAATGTAAGTGGTGCTAGAATATTTCTGTTTCAAAGCATTTTAGATAAAAATAAAAATATATTCATCTTGTTCCTGAAAATTTTGATTTGAATATTTCTTAAAAGCATTTTTTATCTAGTATTTAAAAAATGTTTTAATCCAGAGTCGTTCAGTTCATATCAACCACTATTTACATGTAGAACTGATTTGCATATGAATACCACATCACCACATATTACTAATATTCTCGTTTACATTTCAAATAATAAAAATAAGTACTTATGAAAAGAGGAATTGTAGTTTGGGTTCAAGTGAGCAATAATTATTAAAAATAAAATAATTTTTTAAAACTGGAATTAACTTCATCTACATTAGATTCTTTGAGATGAAAATTTAAATTTATAAATGGCAATATTCTGCACTGGCTATCTTCCTACTCTACTTTAGTGTCTTTGTTATGTGTTCAAATCTCATAAGTAGCATTAAACTGGTTCATTTATTAGTTAAGCTTTTTCCTTTATATCAATTTACGGGATTATCTAGATAGGTATATGCATATATAATGAAAACAGTTTTGATATATAGATTATTATGTAAAAATATCTATAAATAAAATTAGCTGCACACCGGATGAAACCGGTGTAAAATATTTACATTTCAGATGTTTTAGAGGAAGTAAAAAAAATATGAGTTCAGGAATGAACAGATTTGGCACAATGGTGAGAATATTCGCTAATGGGTCGGGAGACCAGGGTTCAATCATCGGCCGAGTCATACCAAAGACTTAAAAAATGGTACTAAAAGATGCTCCTTTGCTAAACACTCAGCATTATAGGGTGAGGATCAAGGTTAAGTTGAGTAATCCTGAGAAAGGAATGCGCCCTCCCCTACACCTTGGTGTAGTAGCTAATAAAAAGGGAACCTTTGGGTTGCCCTCGACTATGGTCAACCACTTTTGTTTAATTATGCCACATAGAAATGAAATGTGCGGGGGGGGGGGGGGTAGGAGATGATAATGGTAGTAATGCAATAGGAGACAACCAGACATCAGATGACATCATAAGAGACGAGCAATGGATGGTGATTGTACCAGTTTTCTGTCTCTTTTGTTCTCTTTCCAGGAAGAACATATCTGTATATAAAATGAAAATAAAAACTATACTCATTTAAAATGAAAATAGCATCAATAAATGTAAATGACAAAGATATTTTGCCCAAAGAAAGTTCCAAAGAGAAACAACCAGGAGACAGAAAGATGGAATCAATAATCTCGCACAGGAAAGCCATCGGAACATATTCTATTATTATATAACACAAGGTTTCAAGCCAGACTTTTGATGCCCCTATATAGGGAGGCAAAAATCAATGATAGATATCGAAAGATAATGAAGCAAGGCAGTTGGAAATAGAAAGTTCTAAAATTGTCATGTATTGAAATTCTTTATTGATTTATGTATAAGAGAAGCACGGTTGAGCAACAAAGGTCACAAGGGATAAGGGAAAGAATTAGAAGACATAAGTAAATAATAATAGAAAAAAGAAGACATGAATACCACATCATCACTGATAACCTTATCTTACTAATATTCGCATCAGTTAGATTACACTTCAAATAATAAAATGAGCACTTATGAAAAGAGAAATGGTAGTTTGATCAAAATGAGCAATGATATAAAAAAAGGAATCACTTTTTAAACTAAAATTATCTTCATTATGGTAGATTCTTTGCGATCAATCTTTTAATTGGTCACTGGCAAAAGTGTACCCTGGCAATTTTCTCAATGCCAATTTTCTATCTGGCAATCTGCCTACTCTGGTAGATGTATTAACATCCTCTTTTAGTGTCTCGGTTAGAATAAATTTCTTCAGAAAAGCTAATTTCTAATTGTAGATTGTGTCATATAGACTTTTTATATGAGAAATCTGGAGTGAGATCTGGATTTTTATTTGAGAAATTGCCAGGATTGCTATCAGCACCGGTGAAATTTTCAATACACCTTTTTAGCCTCAAATTAAAAATAAACAGAATTTCAATTAATAAAATTATGTATCTGCAAGAAATAACCAACCAGGGCTTAAAATTGACCCCCCCCCCCCAAAAAAAAAAACAAAACAAAAAAACATATTAGTCATCATTCTGAGTTACCAATAAGATGATTGACTTTGAGAACAATAAAAAAAAAAACATGTTTATCCATAATTACCCTGCTTAGCATTGGAATTGTGAATAGTCTGTTTGAAAATTATAAGCGATTGACTCTGAATACCACCAGTGATAATGAGTCTTTTAATATCAAACAATTAGAGAGAGGAATCAAGAAAGAAATGAAAAAATGAAATTACAACGAAAATTAAATTATGAATTTTTAATTCAGTTTGAAAAATCTTTTTAATTTGAGAATAAAAAGGTGTAGTTCAGCTTGTTCTTATTTTCATGTCTAAATATTGATTTTCAAAATGTTATGCTTTATTTTTGATCATCTTGATTCTATGATAGTTTTATCCTTTTGCCTTCTTTTATTTCTTTAGAATAAGCTTTTGATCCACTATGATAATATTCCTCAACTCTAGAAAGAAAATGTTGTTTGTGATTCCAGCCAGAAACTTGAGAAAGCGTATGAGTGGTTATGTTTAAATGGTTTCTGGGCCATCAATAATCTCTTTTTAAACTGCTGGAGAGTAACTACTTTTCAAAGCATTCAACCAAATTTTCAGTAGGTGCATTTCCCCAGTGAATGCACTCAATATATTAGCAACTGACTGCATGACGCTCTCATTGTTATTATTCAATTATCTTATGTCATCTTGAATAAAATATGGTTCCGGGCTGCATAAACTCAACAGGTATTACTTTCTAAAAATAAAAGAAGGATATATTTTTAACCAGCAAAGAAACCTGACATAACTAAATTCAGATTTGAAGTTTAGGGTTATTTTCTATCAATTATTCTATACTTTCTAAAGCTTTGTTTTCTGTTTCAGTGTTCGATTATAAATATCCGATATATATACAGGGTGGGCAAAAATAAGGGTCCTATTTTTAAAAATTCATAACTTTTTTATTTATTGATTTAAAAAATTTTTTTTTTTAGAATAAGTAAAGGACCCCTTCCGAAGCAAGCATGAGCCGTATTAGCCCTAAGGAACGTACCCTCATTTAGAAAACATTATTTTTGCTTAAAAAACTCAAAACAGTGTAAAAAACAATACTTTAGTTTTTGTAAGTTTTAAGAAGTGTTTTTCGGCTAAAATTTGTTTTGTTTATTTCAAAAAATCTCGGAAGGGTCAGTCTACACACACATAAAGTTTGGTGAGTTTAACTTTTATTTTGTGGAAGTTATTCAAATTCAAGTTATTCAAATTTAAAGATAGGACCCTTATTTTGGCCCACCCTGTATATATATATATATATATATATATATATATATATATATATATATATATATATTCTTTTCTTAATTTTAATTTAAAAGAAAACAAACAATGTTTTAAATGTCCGGGCAGTGGATTGCACTACAATGTATCTTGTTTTTGCTTATTATTTTATTTCGGAAATACTTAAATTCACAAACATGTTATATGTATATCTATTTATATAAAGTTAGGTACATGCATATGCTTATATATTTGTATGTACAGGATTCACTCTTAAACTAATTAACTGATCATTATGATTTTGAAACACAGCTAGGCATAATGTGGGCTATATTTAGTTCGATTTAATTTTATGCAAAGGGTGCATGACAATTCCGATACCTCCGAATTTTGTGAAATTTTAACAATAGGCATTAACCATCAATAAATAAATATTCCTCAAATTACAGTTTCTTTGGAGTATTTTAAAGGGATTTTAGGTTTCATAATATGGGCACAACCTCTCATCTGAAAATTCAAATATTTCATATTTCCGTTAAATTTGATCCATAGTTATTAGACACCGATTAAGAAAGATTCTCTGTGTTTCAGTTTCTTATCTCCCCTTAAGCTTAATTTTTTTCTAAAATCAAAATGATGTAATGGATTTTGATCAAAATTGGAATAAGAATTCTAAACACAAGGCTTAGTTTTTATGTCAAGTTGGTTGAAATCCATTCAGTAGCTTATCAGTCTACAACAGACAGACATCTATTTCATTTGTTTTGTCTAAACAAATTACATACAAAGTGGCCCATTTAACTTTTTATAAGCATAAACCCAACCCGTAATGTGGATCACTACTACCAGGTCTCCTTTTTAAACATGAAGAGTTTGCATTCCAATCTTCCAGAGATTAAAATCCATTTATTTGAGACCAATCCTGACTTGTTGTTTATGTGTGAAACTGGCATTGGCCAATCAATTTCTATCAAAAACTTCAGTAGGATTTCAGGTTATTTGAACATGACCTGTAAACATGACCTTCAAGATCGCCATGGACATGGAATAGCTGCTTTAATCCAGAACGTTTTCAATGTGGTAATTGCATCTAAAATGAAGACATTGAGTTGCTCTTTTGTGCTTTTGTGTTGCTCTTGTCCACAGCACTTTTTTCATCTTCTGTCTCCTCCTCAATGATAGAGTTATTGTCATCGAGCGAATCTCTGAAAAACTGACACAATTCTCTCTTTTTATCTTTCTACTAACATTGACATCTGTGGTGACTTTAATATTCAGAATCTAGAATGGCCAGCCTACTCCAACATGATTGATGATGAAGGAAGGTTTTGTCATGACTTTTTCCGTCGGCAGTAAATCACCCAAAAAAGGGTTGATATGCCGTAAAACAGAACAATCAAACAACCAACTTTGCTTATGAGCTGACTCAGATTGCTGACAGCTGACTTGTCTACTTAATGTCGATGGACATTTTGCAAGCCTTCTTGATCTTTTTCTGACAACTTGCCCTGAACAGTGTACATCTACTGTTCTATCTCCCCTGGGATCTTTTGACCACTCAGCTGTTCCCGTTAAGATCAAATCTAAGTTCAGAGAGATCTCAGCTGTCCCATTCCATTACAGAGTGTATCGATACTGAGGGCTGATTGGGATAGATTTAGATCTTTCATCTCTGCACTCCATTTTATTGTTCATTTTCCAAAAAATGTGTCCTGTACTGCCCCAATATATGATTAGTTAATTGTTGGTATTGAGAGTTTTATAATCTGAAAAAATTCCCCATAAAAAACAAACAGCCAGCCATACTACATTCCAGTGTGTGTCGCTACCATTGAACATAAAAAAAAACTATTTCAATTACTATCGACAAGTAAGATGTCTTGAATACAAAGCCACCTTTAAAACTGCCTGTAACCGTTGTAAATGGGTTATATGTAATGCAAAAGATCCCTATACTCAAACTGTTAAATCCAGAATCGTTGAGCAGAGAATTTGTTCTCGAGAGTTTTAGATAATTACAAATAGGGTACTGAACCAATGTAAGACTTCTATTCCAATCATCATCAATGGACCAAATGTAATTTCCTCAGCATCAGATAAAGCCAATCTTTTTGCAAATAACTTTTCTTCAAATTCCACCCTTTTTGAATTTCCAGAATTTCTCTCTATCACTGAGAACGCTTTTCTTCCAGGACATTGCTAAACTTATCAGGAACCTCAATGTCAGCAAGACAACTGATCCTAACAATATTCCAGTCATTGTGATTAAGAATCTGCTCCCAGATCAGGCATTTAAAAATACTGGTCTTCTTAACATTTTTTTTAAGTATGTGGTCACATGACAGTTTCCCACTTTTTTATGCAGTCCTTTGCATTATTGTTGTATTCTGCAAGATCTTACAAGCTGCACCGGTCAGGTAGTAGAGGGAAGACAAGGCAGTGTTGCATCATATGGTTCTCCTCCCCACATTCGGAGATGGTTGGGTCAGTTTTGTAGCCCCATCTACTCATAGCAACTTTTGATCGTCCCATTTCCTTTTTTGGGCGTTTGAGTGTTTTCCACCCAGGGTACTTCTGAGTCAGGGGGAGGGTCTCACGAGGAGGGATTCCCATATCAGTAGGAAGGGAAGCATTCTCTAGCCTTCTGGTTCACAACTGTAGTTTGATTTCTTCATGAGATGTTGTTAGGGGCTCGACATGGCTGAGGAAGCTTCTTAACTTCACTCCTTGGGCCATTGGTTCACATCCATGAAGGAGATGGTGTTCATCACTAGTAGGCTTTTGTGATTTCTACTCAACTGGCAACTTCCCGTCTCACATCTGCAGCGATAATACCAGTGGGGGGGAGGGTGCAGGTTGTTATACAGGTGATCAGTCTCCTGTATATCATGAATAAGTTGTTTGAATCTGTGATGAATCAAAAAGTTATAAATCACCTAAGCAATATGGATTTTGTCCTGCAAGATCAACTGCTGAACCGCTGACAGTAATATCGCATAATCAATGAATCTTGATAGAAGCTTTGTTTCTATGGCAGACCTGAGATGACCTTATAAGGGTTGAAAGGTCGTCAAAACCCAACAAACAAACAATCAACATAATAAAATGTTGCTTCACAAACTTGCTAGTTATGGAATATCTGGTAATGTTTTCTAAATCATCAACTCCTTTCTCTCGGATAAGTCTATAAGAGTAGTTGATGGGCAGAAGTCTGAAGCAAACAGTATCAACACCAAAATGCCTCAAGGATTTATTCTTGGCTTAACCTTCTTCCTAATCTTCATTAATGATCTGCCAAATCATATTCTGAGGTCATTTGATAATATATTTGCAGATGACACAACTGTCTATGGAAGCACTTCAAAGAGCATTGGTGATCAAGATCTAGCTAATTCTCTCTTTTCTCATCTGGAGCATCTGGTGCAATGGGGAAAAACTGACTTGTTACTAAATCCAAGCTTCTCTCTTTTTCATCACCAACACTGCCACATTTGGGGAGGTGCCGCTCAGGGCACCCTTTCGTGCCTTAACAGAGTACAAAATCGACTTAGCAAGCTAGTCTTTTGCTACTCAATTATTATTTCCATTGAATGTGCATGACCGAGCTCCAATCTGTGGTTACTCCTTGTAAAACGTTCACAACCAGAACTCACAAAACTGAAAGAACTTCGTTTCTTCCATGTGCCTAGCATCAGGTGGAATTTCAATGAACAGTTTATTTTCAAGAACTTCCCATCTGTGAAACACCTTATCACAGGAATGCTTCTCTGCAAACTACAATCCAGTCTTAAAATCCAATGGCAACAAATGCTCATCCTAAACCGTCCCCCTATGTACCCATCTCATTAATGCTTATTCTCGAGTGACTTTTGGCCTTACTAAGTTGTGAATCATTAGTAAAAAAATAAAAATAAAAAACTATTAAAAAACAGAAGACTCCCATTAATATCAACTATAAGAAAGCATCAAAATCAAGTAATTTTTTTACATATCAAAAGATTTAAAAAAAAAAATTTAATTTATTTTATTCTTTCCCAAATTTAAAGATGAACTTCATTGTAATTGCCATTTCCTTTTTTAAATCAACATATTTTGCGTTTCTTTATATTTTAATGCTAAAGTTAACTTCTTCAAAAAATTGCTTGAATCACTTTTTTTTTAGTTACTTTCACTTGAAGATTGTGTCAAATGGACATTTGATTTGATACATTTGAAGTAAGATCTCTCCTTTTTGTTTGAGAAATTGCCTAAAATGATATCAAGACTTACATTGAACAATTATGGCATCTTTTTATTCACCCAGGTAATGATGTGCTCCTTGGAGGGGACTAGATAAGGCAACATAGCTTCAGCAAAAATAATTATAGAATGAAATAAAAAAAGCAAACAAAATTGTCCAACAAAGATTGTAGAGAATGACACCAGTGATGAGAGGAAAGCTGACACTTGATATATGACTCATATGAAAGAAAACTAATAAAGAAGAATGGCACCCTGAATATGCCTGAAGTTTTTCAAGATGAACGCATTATTTTCCTAATAAAAGCGACTGTCTCTGTAGTGAAAATTTTACCAAAGAAAATAATTTGTGTTCTGTGTGCCTTCTATTGAAAAAAAAAGGTGTAATGAAGAATGAGGTGATTTTAATATATCTCAAAATATGTTTATTTTTACCCTTCATCGTAAGTCATAAGTAATAATAAAAATCATTGGATTGTGACAAAGGGGCAGATTCTTTTCTGAAATCGGTTTGTTGTTGAGTCTACATTATAAGTGTGTGTTGTGTAATTATGGAATTGAGTTTTTGTACATGTGATTAGGTATTCCCAACCAAAATTTTATTTTCATTGTCTAAAAGCTTTTAATGGACACATAGATCTTTGCAAAATATAAACAATGGTACCAAATTTATTTTTGTAACTCAATTAGTGACCGAATTATGACTTCAAAGTTTGTTGGAAATTTGAAAATTTATCATCTCGTGTGCTATTGGCTTATAAGCCAATTTTACAATATATAATTTGTGACAATTTTACAATATATAATTTGTAACAATTTTACAATATATAATTTGTAACAATTTTACAATATATAATTTGTAACAATTTTACAATATATAACTAAAAATGCTGGTTTCAAATAAGTGAAAAATCCTTACAAATGTAATGTTGTAATAAATGAAAATTAGTCATATTAAAAACAATGATTATTAGAAAAAACGGTCTAAACGTTAGGCAAAATCCTATTACCCCTAAAAAAACATACAAAAAATGATATGGAAGCACAACTTTGACTATTCATATAAGATTCATTTCAACAGCTAACACACTGAATCTTCTTAATGATACATTGCAAATTAGAGACCAAGCTAGACTTTTTGTTTTTAATAGTAAATCAATAAAAAAATTTAGCTTTTGGCCATGTAAAACAGATGGTAACACAATTTGATAATAGAGCAAAAATCTTTTACTATTTCATTCACTACAGTTTTCAACTTGGATTTTCTTTGCAAAAGACAACTTAAAACCCTATATTAACCTGACTATATTGATGAGTGGCCCTTTTTTTTAGATGGGACTATATTTATATGCATAGATACACAATATTGCACACATCAAATTAAAAAAAAATACCAACATTGTTTTTCAATTAAAAAAAAAATTACCCATCACAGAAAACAGTCACTTAACTAAAACTATTAATGACACAAGAGAAAGAATTGTATATTTTTATATAGAAAAGGTAAAATTTTGTTTAAATTGAAATTTTATCTAAATAATCCCCAAATAAATGATATAATCAGAAATTGAAGTGAATTTCACTAGATTTACCAGTTTTCCACTCTAAACTAGGCTGGTTTATGATACCGCTTTATTTTACATTTGGATCTAAGACCCTTTAAATTTAACATCAGTGATTCTGATTTCTAACAGTCTTGCACCCCGGATTTCAGACTTAGGATCTGTATCCTCTTGTACTGGTAATTTAATTCAATCTTGCAAAATTTTAAAATTTTCTGATCTCTATCTTTATTCAGCCCTACACCAAAATGTAATGGGTTCTTTTTTTTTAATATAAAACTCATATACGGCGACAACTATTTTATTAATGTATATTTCTCATAATAACTGGTTTAGAGTCTTAAATAAAAGTTGTTAATAAAACACGAACCCTTCAAAGGAAGTTTTCATTCATTGCTTAATCTTAATTTTTATTACTCTGGTGTTTTTGTTCAAACATGATGGAATCAAAATTATAGCAGATGATAAATCAGTCAGCACAAGTATTTTAATATATTTTCTGGAAAGATTTATTTTGCTAGATATGTTATTCTGTAAATATCTATAGTGTCAGAAAGACTGTATTTGATTCAGATTTAAAACTTAGATTGCTTGGCCAATTGTAGTTCAAGCAGCTGATGTCCAAATGTCATTTGGAGATTGAGCTATTGAACTGTCAACTGGCACACACGCTTCCCAATAAGAAGTTGGCTAACCAACTTTTGGCGTTGGCATCGTTTCAGTTGATTCCAAAGCAAACGTCTGTGTACGAGGACATTTTTATTGATCTTTTGTTGCTTCCTTAAGATCAGGACACTGAAATAAAAGAGGAAAGAAAATCTTTATTTTTCGTTTCTATTTCAAGGTTTAGAGATAACAACTTTTCATAGTAGACAAAGAGACCCACATTTCTGAGGAAATCCTGTGCCATTCTGACTGCTTACTTTTATTTGGTTATTTCTTTTAGGGAGAAAAAAAAAGATCACAATGCACCATATGAACCAGAAGTTGGGAATCGTCTGAAAACAAACAAACAAAACACTGACTAGGAGCAAGGTGTAGTATCTGGTCTGGTGCTGTACTTCATCTTTTCTGCCTTCGGTCGGTGAGGGAGGGGTACTTTAAGACCGAGGCAATTTTTTATTTTTGTCCTAATCCAAAGTTCCCTTTGTGGGAAGCTGGACTTTCCGCACATTAAAAACCGACCATGTGTCTAACTCTGCCCTCTGCAAGTAAATAGGGACTTCAACTCTCAACTCTGGACCCCAGTACATCAGAAAAATAACATCAGAAAAATATGTGAATCCCAACTCTGGAGTTTAAAAATTCTTGGAAGAAAATTGAAAAGTTGAGAACTTTGTGGCAAATATCTATTGTTCAAAGCTTATCCAAATAAGAGATATTTAAATGTTTAAAGTTGGTGCACCTTCACACGTTCTTAAAGTTGGTGCACCTTCACACTTTCTTAAAGTACTGAGATGGTCTTGAAATTTGTGGAATCTTAATTGATCTCTAATACCTATGGTTCAAATTTCATGACATCACCCAAACTATCAAAATAAATTCAAACTATGACTAAACATCTCAAGTAACTTGCTAATTACAAATATGTCATTGGTTTAGTTAGGAAATTAACCATTGAAAACTGATTCCGGGACACACATAGACATCTTTGCTATGATATATATATATAAAGAGGTTTATGTAGTTTGCTTGAAGCATTGTTTACTTGTATATAGAAATGTGATACTTAGAAGGCAATACAATGCAGAGGTGTGACGGATAGACACAAGTTGGAGCAAATGAGACATATAATGGTGGAACAAGTTAAATAGTTGCACCCTTAATACAATGTATACATACACACACACCCACACACACACATATATATATATATATATTTATTTATTTGTTCACAAACACACATGTATCTGTCTATCTACACAATGTTACAATGTTATGTAATACTTGTATCAAGATGGTCTGTATTAAGGGTGAAACTATTTAACTTGTTCCGTCATTATATGTCTTATTTGCTCCAACTTGTGTCTCCGAAATATTATATCATAGAGTTTTCACCAGACCATAAATATTCATGAATCTTTAAAAAATGCAAGTGTCCACATTTGTTTTCCTCTTTCATAAAAATGTCCGTGAATGTCTATTTCAAGTAATTCATAAATATAAAAAACACAATCATCATCATCTCATCATCATTATCATATTCGGTTTAACATTCATTTACCATGCTGGCATGCATCGGACAGCTTTAAGAAATTGACTTCCAAACTAACCTATCTCTGTCCAGGTCTTTATTTACCCCTCTTTCCCTCAGGTTCACTTCCTCCTATCTTTTCCTTGGTCTTTTCGTGTGAACCTGTTACCTCAACTGTTCTACATTCACTAATGCAAGAACTCTCATCCATTTTAATGTGACCATACCATCAAAGTTTACTCTTCTGCACACATCTCCCTATACTGTCAGGTTTCACTTCCATACATCATCACACTGCGTGCACATGAATAATAGACTCTTCCCTTGGTTGACAATGGTAACATTCTGCTGGTTAGTAATGCCAGAAGTTCCCTGAACTAACTCCATCCACTTCTAGATCTTGCAATAATACTAACACCTGCTCCAATGGTATCACCAAGGTAGCAAATCTTCTTGAAAACTTTAATAGCTTTGCCATCCATATATACTTCTGAGCTCTCATTCATCTCCATTGTCTTACACTTCTTGCACGCAAATTGGTTATCCTTTCTCAACCTACCAGTAATTTTTCTGCACTTTTTGTGTACCCAATGCTTACAGGTATCACAAAAGATGAATTTTTACTCGACACCCTTTCTACAAACTGAGCAGAGGAACTTCCCTCTTTTTGGGAGCTTTACACCACTACAACCACTGATCATCACTTTGGTATTGGTAACAAACACTTTCAGACTGTTACTTTCCATATTATTCCTTCAAGTCTTTAACTTAACAAGTAGGTCATCCATTGTTTCACAAGCAATTACTAAATCATCAGCATACAGCATCTCCTTTGGACAACTTGTACGGAACTCTCTGGACAATGCTTTTAAGACACAAATGAAAAGCAACCACTTAGCATTAAAGCTGTCACTAAATGTGCTGTTAATTCTGATACGACTTTGGGCATTTCTGTAAATTGCTTGAACCGTCACCAACAACTCATTTGCTCATATTTTATGCAAAGCCCACCAGACCATCTCTCTTAGCACTCTGTCAAAAGCTCTCACCAGATCCAATAATAATCACAAAATAAATAGTAATAATTTTCCTGTGTGTACCAGTATTTTAATTTTTAAAAACTTTTTATTGCTAGTTTGTATTTTCTTTCTTTTTCATTTCCAGGTTCAAATCTTGATTTTTAATTATTTTCTTTCCTTATTAAAAAATCTTCCGTTTTTGTACACGTATATTCTCTTTCCTATACTTCCTTGTGATTCTAATTTCCTTCTTACTTCTTCTTACATATCTCTTGTAACTTCTGCTCTCTTTGTTTTCTTTTTAAGCAATTTTTCCCTTATTTTTAAATCCTTAATCGTTATGAGGTCTAGTGGTTTTCTTTTCTGTTTCCAATAGAGGAGAAGTACATCATTTTGTTTAGATTGCCTTTAATTTATATTAGTAACTTATCAATTTTTCTTTTCTGCTTTCATAATTTCTGCTCACAAAATAGTAAAATACCAGCATTTATATGGTTGACACCTAACCGTTTTAATTAGGGTGAATCTCCACAAATTAGACATTGATTCTTCTTCCTACAAAATACTTGTTTAGCCAACTTGGATTTTGTAGAATCAAATTGACACTTATTGGCATAAAGGGCTCCAATAGTACTGATGTTTTTGTCTTGGTGAGGTGTGGCATGGATTTTGAGGGGCTGGGGAAAGAGGAGGGACAGTTTTCTTAAAATTATCATCCTGAGGAAGTCTTACAATAAAGACGAAACGTTGATGAATATATAAAAAATAGCTCTTGGTTTTTCCTTTTTCAATTCCCATTACGTCGGATTACTTTTATCCTTCCTTTCTCATATATATATATATATATATATATATATATATATATAATCTCATGGGAAGACAAGTAGTACAACATTATACGCATACTCAGATTAACTTGCTAAATAAATCTCTAAATTCTACATTTACTGCTGGTCTACATTACATAATAATCACAACAAATATTAATCCTTCAAGACGGAAATTACATCTTTTATTTATTTATTAATATATCTACCTTTCTATTTATATAATTGTTATTACATAATTTCTTTTTTACGTATATATTCACTTAAAATTTTTGTTTTATGTATCTATTAATGTATTTTTATTGATCTATTTATCTATCGATTTATTTATCTTTTTATATGATTTTATTACTTGAATAACTTTTAATTATTACTATTATTATTACTCATATAATTTATGATATTTCCATTCATCCACATTCTTTTTTACCCCTTACTGTATGTTTTTATTTCGTTTCTCATCAATTTCCCTCAATTCAAATACTTAGTGTTATTTAAATTGTATATACTAGCGGGACCCGTGTAAATTACACGAAATGATGTTTTCAATACTAATTATCTTGTTCCTAACCTATACATTACTTTGTAAATGCTTTAGATTAAATTAAATGTGGCTCCAATTCATGAGTAGCATACAAAGATTCGGAAGGTCGTTGCTTTTGATGTAAGCGTGACACACAAAATAACACACACGCTATCGTATTAATATATGTCTTTCCGGTCGTCCTCTCCCTACCTCCCTCCCTCCCCCCCTTCGATGTAGAAAAAAGAATCTTAGAGGTTGGTTGGGATCGAACTATAACACAGTCGGGCCGACGTCAAAAACCAACGTCGCTAATTATTGCGCCAAAGGGAAATACTTGAAATATTACGAAAATTAGGTGACTTGAATGCTTTTCCAAATCTAGGTGCGGCATGCATGGGTACACTATCTTATTAATATATAGATATTAAAATCAGTTGATCTTAATGGTAATGCATGATGGACGAATGCACACACGTTCATTTTTTTAAAAAGACAACGATTTTCTTTGCTGATTGGTAAAGAGATTTCACCTTAACTGACGTTAAGACAAAGAATGAACACTGCACAGAGTTGAAAATTCCAGTTTTCTCAACGGTTTTAATTTTAGTAATTTTTTTTCATTTCGTACCATTTTCTGACAAAGAGCGTAGACTGCTCGAAATATCAAAATAAAAATAATAATTGCAAAATCATCGTTTTTATGCTTTATACATCATCAATCATCCTGAAAAGACTTCTCTAGAAGCATACATGGAATAACAAACAAATTTACACTACATATATATATATATATATATATATATATTTACACTACATATATATATATATATATATATATATATATATATTAATTAAAATCTTTCCATGGCAGAATTGCTTGTGGTCTTACAATTGTTTCTCAATGAGTAAAATGCAGCCATTAACCTCAGTAGATTTAACTATATTACCTAGCTAGTCAGAATGGTTATCATGATACATACTTATGGACAATTAAATGACAGGACTGGTTGGTTGGGTAACATCTTGTGTTGGATGTATATTTTTCCTGTTACTACTGGGAGTATTTATTTAAATGAACCTATCAAGTTATCCCTAGTTTTTAGTGACCTTTAGTCTAGTCTAAAAAATGAGAGTAAATACCTATTCTGATGCCAATAATTTTGTAGAATTTCCTGTTTTATGTTAATTAGGTTATCCTTAGATCTTCTAGAGAACATAGATTGCATTTTTTTTGTTTATTGGTAGTGTATGTATTTGCCCTACCTAATATGGACCATTTCAGTTTGAAATGGGTATTCGACTTCCAGTTCCCTGATATACTTGGTTGAGTACTTTTAGTCTTGGAGTTGGGTCTAGCCTTCAATAAGCATATTTGATTTCTATATTTGTCTTTAAAGTTGCTTCGGTGGACCCAATATAAGATCAAGGATTATTACCTATTACTACATTACATTTATACACTATATTTGAAATCATGCATTTTCTATCTAATGGACAGTTATTGGGGATTCTACAGTTGCATAGGTCTTCGGATCTGGAGTTTGTAGGAGTGAAATTCTAAGTATTGTTATTTTTAACGATTTGTTGAATTTTGGCATTATTAAAACCTATAATGGAAGCCGCTAAATTTTTGGAAGTTGAAAATGATAATTTAACTGTATTCTTGTTGATAATTTTACCTATTCTGCTATCTTGGATGAAATTTTTTATCTAGAATCCTGTAAAATTCCTTGGGAATGTTGGTCAGAATATGCTTGCTATAAGGGAGGTTGAACCAAACCGATTTAAGCCTTCTATTCTTCTTCTTCTTTATATCATTAGATGCGTAAGGATGATTTGTGTCAGTTACTTGGTCTAAATTACTTGATGATTCTTCGCCTATATTTGTTTTTATGCATTGCCATATTATATACCAAAGGGTATTGCTTCTCACTTTTTGTTCCACCTTCCGATTTTTGTTTCGAGTTGGCTTTGGTAAAGCTTACATTATTTCTATACCCAGATCTAGTTAAAACATAATTGTAGTACCGTTTGTTCTTATTAAATAATTGCTCATTAACGGATAACCTTGATATTCTATTAGAGATACTGGAAACAATAGCTTTGCATACTTATACCGGATGGGTTGAGTTGTTATCTATGTAGTATAGCATGTGATTGGGTTTATTAGATAGATACTAGTAAAATACTCATCTCAGGACGGGTAAAATTAATTCCCTCAAGAGAACCGTTTTGCACTAATTTTATGTCTTCTTACAAAGACTAAAATCATGATATGATGCTACTAAACCTTATGTCTAGAATCCTTATTCCAATTTTGATCAAAATCCATTACATGATTTTAATTCTAGAAAATGTTTAAGATTTAAAGCTTAAGCTGAATGTGTTTTAGAAGAAATTGAAACTTAGAGAATCGTGCTTAATTAGTGTCTAATAATTATTGATGAATTTCAATGTAAATCTGAAATATTTGAATTTTTAAATGAGAGCTTTTTCTCATATTATGCCCCTCAAAACCCTTTAAAATACTCCAAAGAAACTCAAATATTTATTAATTCATGTCTAATATCTACTGTTAAAATTTCACAATAATCTGAGGTTTCTAAATTTTCACAAATGATTCCACCACATTTTTCCCTGCTTTGCATGAAACTTAATGATCCACATTACGACCACTTATGCCTAGCAGCTGTATTCCAAAATTCCTAATGATCGTTTAATTTGTCTAGGAGTTAATCCTGTACTAACAAATATATAAACATACACATACCTAACTTTATATAAATAGAGATAGAAAATGACTTTTGAACAAAATAAATGGAATATCTAATTTGTTTTTTAAAAAGCAAGTTTCAATGTATAATATTCCTGTATTATGGATTTGTAATTTTATTGTTTTATTTTCCTACATATAGGCAACAGCTTTGTGCATGGTTTTTATGAGAAAGCCATTAAAACATCAATTATCTTTTCCTATGCACTTGTAAAAGTATTAAATATTTGCATCTGGAGGCAACGATATAGCTACGAGTTCATATAATAATTTATAGAATAATTGACATATAAAGCCTGTTAAAGTGTATGGGAACTGAGTTTGTATTTGATGGGATGAACAATGAATGTTATGTTAATTTTGTTGAAAATACAAAGTTATGTCAAAAAAATATCTAGAATGAAATTATATTCACTGAGACTGAAATGGACAGTGACTAGAATGTTAATTTTGTGCAAAATCTGATGTGCATTCAAATGGTTTTCAGAATGAATCTCTATACATCAAAACATAAATGAACAATAAATATAATATTGATTTTATTTGAAACTTGTAAAGAAATACGGCGTTGCCCAGGAACAATAATTTCAAATTTGAAAGTGCAAAGAAATTCTTTAAGAGATCATCACTTCTTTGTACACTGGCCATTTTAATGTAATTTTTCATCTGATGCATGTACCAAGAAGAGTGTGTACAGCTGGTTGCATTATGCCAGGCAAATACAAAAGTATGTATACAATATGTAGCTAAAATAAAATGTTAATTCAACTGCATTAAGAGAAAAGAAAAAGAAAATATAGCCAAACAACAAATAGCAATAGTGTCTACTGTCTAATAAAAAAAAACTATATAAGATTAACCTTTAAAACTGAATGGGAGCATAAAAGTCTCAGAGTACATAAATGAAATAACTAATGAATTTCTTGTGAAACAAAGAAGTTGAAAAAAATTTCTCTCTGACTATCAGACAGATCGAAGGTTGAAATCTGTGTTCTCTTGAACATTAATTTTAGAAGATAAACAATAAAAAGATATCAGTTTATTTTTGTAGTTATCAATTTGCATGATTCTTTCACCTGACACAGATGGTATTTAACTGTATTCTTACACATTTCTTAGTTTATTTAGACTATTTTTTGTTTTTGTTTTATTGGATTTATTTTGAAGTCTCTAACTTCAAGTATTTGCTTTCTTATAATAAATGCATAAAGAAGCTTTCCCTCGTATGAATACTAGCAAGGCATTGCCCGGGGATAGATAACAAAAATAAGAATTCAAAAAAGTGTGTATAACATGTATGGTTAAAATAAAACATTAACTCAGGTTCATAAGAGGAAAGAAAATGAAAAAATATCGCCACACAAAAAAAATCCCTACTGAAATGCGATAGTGTCTACTATCTAACTTATTGTATTTGGTTAATATATTTTCAGTTATGTTACTCTTCGAAATTACCTTAAAAAATTAACAATTATTTATTGTTCTTGATTAATACATTTTCAATATCAGTACTTTTTGAACACACGTTCTATTTACAAAAAATCTACATTTAATTCATTGTTCTTGGCTTAAACATCTACAGTATCGTTACTGATTGAACAAATATGTTTGTTTAAAACTTGTTATGTTGCGTATTTCAGATCAAGTATGCTATGAACCATAACTCTGAGATAAAAAAGACGATTTCAAAGGGAACTTTTTTAATCTCAGGTGATGATACCTAATAAGATTTGTCACATTTTCTGTCTGTGGTTCAAGACAACAGTAGTAATGACAAGATATAGCTTGCAGGTGTTCCGCTTCATGATATTATGAGACCTACAACTGTGAATTGGCTTATTAGATCCCAAAACATTAATTTGGTCCAGTTAGGTCTTTATATTTGAAGCTTTTGTTTTCCATGGAGAGTGTTCCTTACTTGGCAGAATAATTTGCTGACTAATGAGTGATTTCACGTATTGCTGTTTTGCCTTCCAGTAAACATTATTTGAGTAAGGTCGCTTGCAATCTTTTCTTTCTGAAATAATATTTTATATATTTGCAATGTGTCACTAATTCTACAAAAGACAAACATTGTCTTTCCATCTGCATTTCACACTTTCTCAATCTATTGCAGATTTAACTCTTTGCATCCTCGGTATTGTTTAGAGCAAAACAAAAGCAAACAAACCAATTCTAACATGCTCTTCATCATGGAAAGAATGTTTGATCAAAATATATGTTCATATTTATCATTTCTATAGAAATAACCATTTTCTCAAATCATCATGTCTGTATAATCTTCTAAATCTCATGAGAAATACATCAAATAATTCTGGAATTATAGTGAGGACATGATGACTGCTTCATTTTGCCAGATGATTGCTATCCCATCATGGTTCAAAACATACTTTGCTGAGCTGCTTTTAATGCTTTTTCAATAAAACTATTAATATTAACCAGGTCCGTTTTTCTTTTGTCAATCAGTACAATACATACATTATACATTTTTATTCTATAGATTTTCTTTAATTTTCTGAAATAAGATTATTGTTAGTTATGATAGTCTATTTTGACAGTTTTTAGTTTATTTATTTATTTATTTAACAATATAAAATTAGACGCCCCCCCCACCCGCCCTGAAGAAAAAATTTAAAAATGACTAATATTGCAACTTTCTCATTTTGAAACTTCCCTTTTCCTTTGTTATATGTTTCATGAAATCACAATTTATTTCATTCATATCTTTCCTCTTGACCACCTTCTCTTTACACCTCCACATCATGTTGGTTTAGATGTCTCTGCCTTTCTTTTCCTAGCAGTTAGGCAAATTAAAAATGTACATACAGGACAGGGTAAAATTATTTTTCCAACTAGATCCGTTATGTCTAGAATCCTTAGTCCAATTTTACATGATTTTGACTCTAGAAAATGTCTAAAAATTTAAGGCTTAAGCTTAAGGTGTCTTAAAAAGAAACTGAAATTCAGGGAATCTTGCTGAATTGGTGTCAGATGCAAATCTGAAATATTTGCATTTTCAAATGGGAGGTTGTGCCCATATTATACTCCTTAAAAATCTTTTGAAATACTTCAAAGAAACTGAAATTTGGGGAATAATTATTAATTGATGTCTAATACCTACTGTTTAAATTTCACAATAATTTGAGGTATCTGAATTTTCACAAAGGATTCCACCTCCTTTTTTTTTTGAAGAAGGCTTATAGCGGCCGAAATGTTGTGATGATAACACGCAAGATGAGAAATGTAGTTCGAATAGCCAAAATTATACAAATTATCAATCCTCACCTCAAAAATTCAGAAATATAACAATTTAAATTTACTAATATAAAAAATGATTAACGGTGAAGAAGCAGAAAAAGAATAGGAAGAAAAATAATGTAATTTTATAAAGAATGAAATTACATAAAATGAAATACTTATCATTCCTGGGGTGGTGCGAAAAAATGAGGTATTGCATCTTAGGTTCATATTACTAATATGGACCTAAGATGCAATACCTCATTTTTTTATGTATAGTTTTTGTACTCAGTTTAAATATATTTGTAATTTATTAAGCGATTAAGATTTTAAAACGGTTACAAATCACATGTATTTGTATTCACAGAAATTAATAGCGATTATTGCATTAATAGTAATTATTTACTTTACGCTGCATAAATTCAATGTGTAAGTCATGTAGTTGATAGAAATACAAACACACATACACACGCGTGCGTAGTTGTCTTATACTTGTATAAGTAATCGCAGACATTTTGAAAAGACCAGAACGTTCTTTTTAGCCTAAGCAAATCATAAGGAAGAAAACATAATATCGGTAACTCAAAAGAAACGAATATGAATGAAAACAAAATCAACTATAACAATTTTAATGTAATAAAAAGTTAACAAAGATTAATAATAATATGAGGAAGATTCATAAAAATAATAATGACTTGAAAAAAAACCAGTTAATCTCTCATAAAATTAGTAATTACTATTGAATGTAATTTTCCATATTGATTATGTTTTTCATCTCATGGTTGGATTGGGTAAGCAGTTAGAAACAGTAAATAATAAGAGTCTATGAGTCTGAGATATAGTACCCTATTTTATATGTATGTTCTTTTGAATTAGCTGACTGACTAACATCAACATACACTTTTTTATAAAAATTATAGATGAGAAAAATAATTTGAACAGATAAGAGTGAGCTATGACATGGATTTCATTTCACTCTTGACTGAAGGTGAAAGCTCAATAGAAATTATATATATTTATACATGCTTTTGAATGTCCAACTAAAGGACAGATCGAGGCAAATCAACAAAACAGTGAGTAAAAAATTTATGTATTTTATTGTTTGGATTTTAATGCAGGCTGATTCTACATATTTACATATACGCAAAGCATATGTGAATGCATTATAACCAAATATATATATATATATAGTGCTCACTATGTGAGTAGAGCTTAATAAGAGTATAAAAATATGCTTTTATTGCAAGCGAGCTATACAAAAACTTTTGTGTTTGTTCCAGAAGTATGTTTTTATGCTACTATATATATATATATATATATATATATAGAACCTATTAACCGATCAATAAACTACACCACACAATCACCCCCAAACATAAATACATTATTGAAGCAGTGACACATACAGCATTCGTTATCAATAATTAAATTATTCTAAATAAAACTTAATTACAATTAACATCCATATAAACATACAGTCAGCACCTATTAACTCAGTACTTTCTCCAAAAGGGACGCTTGAGTGAATAGACTGGATTAACGGTGATCTTTGAACTCCCATTCTTCGTGTTGTTTTCATTTCGTGAGTTGCTGATGAATTGAATGAACCATAACGGCCTTTTAAATGATAAAAGCTCAGTCAATCTTGATAGTATGTCTCTGAAATATATAACATATAGTTTTTAAATAAATAATTTGTATTTAGCTCTCACTTTTTGCAATCAAGCACTTTATTAATTTCTTTTCAACCTACCCTGACGTACTATATATATATATATATATATATATATATATATATATATATATATATATAAAATTTAATAAACATTAAAAACAGTCGACGCGGATCAACCAACGTTTCGACGCTTAAATGTCGTGTTCAGGTCTATGAGTTCAGAGTCCTGAACGAGACATGTAAGCGTCAAAATGTTGGTTGATCCATGTAGACTGTTTCTAATTTTTATTAAATTAAAAAACAAAAGCTTTAATTTGTATTGAGCACTTTTGAGTTCTTAAGTTCATGTTATCAATATATTTGAACTTATTTGATTATATATATATATATATATATATATATAATAAAGTTAGGTATGTTTATATATTCGTATGTACAGGATTCAATTCTAAACTAATTAATCGATCATTATGAATTTTGGAACACAGTAGGCTTATGGAGTCCAAATGTGGGCTATAGTTTAATTTAGTTTTATACAAAGGAGGTTAAAAGGAAGTGGAAGCCCATTATCAACATTCAGATACCTCCGATTTTTCTGAAATTTTAACAATAGGAATTAGATATCAATTAATATATATCCCCCAAATTTCACTTTCTTTGAAGTATTTTAACAGGTTTTTAGAGGGCATAATATGGGCAAAATCTCCCATTTGAAAATTCAAATACGTCAGATTTGCATTGAATTTGATCCTTAGTTGTTAAACATCAATATTCCATGAATTTCAATTTCTCCTTAAACCCCTTTAAGCCTGAAATTTTAGACATTTTCTAAAATGAAAACCATATAATGAATTTTGATCAAAATTACAATAAAGATTCCATAAATAATGTTATAAAGTATCATTATATCTTAATTTTAATCATAAAGTAGCATTATATCTTAATTTTAATCATAAAGTAGCATTATATCTTAATTTTAATCATAAAGTAGCATTATATCTTAATTTTAATCATAAAGTAGCATTATATCTTAATTTTAATCATAAAGTAGCATTATACCTTAATTTTAATCATAAAGTAGCATTATATCTTAATTTTAATCATAAAGTAGCATTATATCTTAATTTTAATCATAAAAGTTGTGCGAAACCTTTCTATTCGAGAATTAATTTTACTCTTCCTGGGATGGGTATTCTTCTAGTATATTATAAAATCAATCGCGAGTAGATTTTTATTACACAATCAAGAGGGACAAAGTTCATAACTTTCTGACAATTATTTTAAATAAAATTAATTAAGCTGTCTTTTGAGTAGACTTTGCTATGCAAAATATTTTATTCTGATTCCTTTCTTTTGCTTGTTTTTGTTACATTTTCTCTTTACACTACCCCCTTTGAAAACTTCAGTATGATACAATATTTTTGTTATTGATTATTGTATTTAATCAGTGATACAAAATAATGATGATTGCTTAATACAATTCATAAATGACTAATTATTTCAGTAATTAATTAAATAGTCTTAATGACCGGAGTCAATAATCCACGACCATCTGAACTGTCATGTATCCATTTATTACTTATTACTTCTTGCTACTTTTAATTTGCTTAATGAACCTAAAGTGTCAAATGTCAGGTGAATCAAGTCTAAGAGTGATGTGTGGAAAAGCATTGTTTTATGTTAACAATGCTTTGAATTAAACTTGCTGATTCAATTATCTCCCCTTTTAGTAAATGGGTAAACACTTACCTACCTAACTATGAAGGTAAGTACAGCATGGTGATGATTTAATGTGACACCCCAGGTGCTCTGACACACACATAGGGAAGAAACAAAAATTGACCTGCAGTAGTGTTACTGGGGGTGGCACAGTCATAGAGAATTGACCTTAGATTTTTGTGATAGGTGTACAGACTGGGAGGAACATTATTACATGACAGAAAGAGATACATCATTTACCTAATGGGTACCATCGTGGACTCTAGAATCCGTGAAGTTGAGTTCAAATCATATCAGACCAATTGTGTTCAATTCCATTTCACTAATACATTTATTTTGTTGAATATTTTAAAAGAATTTATTACCAGTATATTTTTCAACATTATTAAATGTTAAACAATGAGTATGTAAGTGAATAAATGGATATCAACACGGACTATGAAATTGGCTAAGCTGAATTCAAATCATAATGAATCTATTCCACGGATGAACCCACAAATTTTCCCCGATGTCTGGTTAAATAGAAACTTGTGTTTATAATCATGTACATGAATTGTTTACAATAGGTATTGTATTTCGGCATTAAATAATCCCCAAAAGGGATTATATGCTGTAATACAGGCTGTAACCTTCTCAGCCTTTACCACCAGTTGTCATCTGTGTTTCGTTGTTGATTCTGGTTTACGATATACACAAATGTTCTTAGATCACAGAAGGCTTCAGGTTGTGGAACAATGGCTCAGCACATATTTGTCATCAGGCACAAACAAGGAAGCAAACCCAAAAAATACCAACGCTGTTGTAATGTAATAGTTGATCAATTCGTTTGTGACCAAATAATTTCCTAGGACATGCATGTGCTAAAATTCTATTAGACTTTTGTCAGGGTTCTGAAAATTCTATTATTTCCTCTAGCCAGAATTTTTCAATCAGGGTTTTAGTTTTGAAAATTTTATCAAGTTCATTAGTCTGGGCTTTGGTTTTCAGTGTGATTAGTTATCTGTGGATTCCAGTAACACTGGAAGTGTTCTATCTAAAAGGCGAAGATCTCTTGCTTATATTGGTATTGACTCTAAGCTGGTATGGAGTCAGTTAGGTATGGAGGTTTAGTTAATTCTCTAGTTTCACCGCAAGTTTTCCTCCACCTAAATTTCATTTGTTAACTTTTGCAATTCGATGTTTACCATTTCGGAAAAATTGTTTTCTGGACAACTTTAATTTGTACCTCTCATTATATCCAAAAAGGTCTAACTCTGAGAATCTGATTGACTTAATTATATATATATTCCTCCTTTCAGTCTGTGCGAGTTGTCTATCGTGAAGCAAGGTTTGTATAATCCATGACTACAACAATTCTCCTAAAGCAGCATTGCTTGACCAATAGCAAGAAGTCCAGGACGAGTGGAAACAATTTCGAAATAAGCAGAGAAAGACTGGTGTTATTTTGAAATTTTCTTTCTCCTAGACAAATTGCACAACGAAGAAGTGAGATTCAAGTCTACACTACTCGAGGAGCATATGGATTCATACCTTTCCCAAGGGTGCTAGTGAAAGTGATGCAGTACCTCTAACAGAACTAGAACCGGCACACCACATTTAGTCCACTGTTTGTGCCTATAACCATTACACCATGCCATTTCTATACAAATGTATGTGTATATACAAAGATACATTGCTAAAAACTGTATACCATCTTTTAAAGTAAATTTTTCTATTTTCATATGAGTTCACTAATAACAATGTTCAATTTATTTAAGAACTCTATAAACAATGGCTTTCACAATGATACACCAATAGTAGAGTTGGTGTTATTTTGGAGTTTTCCTTCTCCTAGACTTGTTGCCTCAATCAACGCTTGAAAATATAGTCAATCCTACTATTTCAACCATAATTAGGGTGGGGGGACAGATGAATCATACTTTTCTCAAGGATATTACAGAAAATGACTTCATAGCCACTTCTATTTCGAAATATACGACACCTGATATTCCAAAAAGATCATTCATTTAAGTACTGACCAAGCTCAATGTTGGTTAATTTGAATGATCTAGTGAGAACCAGTGTTTCAACATGACATAGTTGTAACCTTCTATGCTATTCCTATCATAGCTTCTGAGCGTTCTGGATTTCCCCTTGCAGGTGAGGCTTGAGGATATGTGTTGCATTGAGAGAAATGATATGAGAATGATACTATGGATGTGTAATGTGAGTTTTAAAGACGGGTTTACATCTGATGACCTCAGAGGAAGATTAAATTTGGACAGTACAGGGAGACGGGTGCAGAACAAGAGACATTGTTGGTTTGAAAGAATGGATGAGAGTGCTTGGGTTAGTAGATGTAGAACAGTTGAGGTAGCTGTCAGTTAGAGGGAGAAGGCCCCAAAAATACATAGGAAGAAGTGATAAGTATGGATTTGAGAGACAGGGGGGATGAATAAAGACTTGGTTAGAGATATGTTGGTTTGCAAGTCAATTTCTAAAAGCTGTCCAGCACATGCCAGGATTTAAAACAAACATTAAACCGAATATGATGCTAATGATTAGACTTAAACAATGCTAGACCAGGAAAAGTGGGGTTGTGGATTGTACAACCCTTGCTTCACTATATTCTTCTCATTGCACATCCACTCTTCCACATGGTATTCATTGTGTCTTGAGACAACAGGAGATTAATCAACCATCCAATACCAGCATAAAAAATGTTTTTGAAAAAATCAGTTTTTAACCAAAAGCCTCATAAACTGTTCCTGAAGCTCCAAAGACAATTTGTTTTTAAAAAAAAGTTCTAAACGTGTATACATAAAATTTACAATGTAGATCGACTGTCACTCTGAAGTTTTATTGTATGAACTTGGATTCAGTATCTATTTCTATTCTGTTTGCTGACTCCTCATCGTAAACTATTCACTGGGCATCAGCCCTATACAGTATTTTTATCCATTCTGAGTTTTATTTGTTTGAAAATCGATGAGAAGAAAGTTTGTTGTTTGAATAACTTAGACATGGACTGATCAGTGTATAGTGTAGTGATTTTGAATTATTACAGTATCTTTGGTTATTAAATAATTTATTGAACCAAATTTTTATAAAACTATAATTAAATTTGTAAAGGGAATGTTGTTTGAATCTCTATAAAATTATTGGATATAAATAGCTTCCAAACAGAAATGCATTGTGGTAGATTTAATTTTGCAGTTCAATAATTTTTTAATAGGATTTTAAAAAAGTTTGTTTTAGTACTTTACGTTATTGCACTTTTTTTTATTTCAATAAATAATCAATTAATTGTAAATAAAAAGTCTTGTAGCAGCAGAAATATGCAGATACATGAGAAGTGATCACACATTTTTATTAATATGGATATATACATAGATATTCATATATAGATATGTATTTATAATAGATAAATAGATTTTGATTTATGATAACTGACTGCGTTACCTGAGAGTGGCACCGGGAAACTGGATGTGGATTCAGTAAATTTGTGAAGACAAATTAAAATGTAATATTTGCTTTTGTAAATGAACAGAAAAACAGTGAAGACGAACAAATGTCCCCTATGAAGACGTGTTGGGAAGACATATGATAACGTAAATAAAGAGCGAATTACATGTAAAAAAGTATTTTCCTAATGAATGGAAATATATTTGTTTTGGGGCGAATTAAACCAGGGAGAGAAAAATAAAAATAAACAGATGAAAGTCTCATGAAAATATTGTTGGAGGACGAACGAATAATGTAAGCAAAGCACGAATTATGTGTATTCTAAGCTGAAGCACGTGGTGCAATGGGGGTGGGGGAGTGGTGTGTTACTTTTAACATCTTTAAAACCAAGCTTCTCTCCTTTCACCACCAATGCTCAAATCACAGTTTACGTCAGTTGAAATGAATGGCTCTCCTAGATGAAGCTCCTTGCTTTGAGAAGCTCGGTGGATGGACAGGAGAGCTAAATCATCAATTGCTATAAGGCAAATGTGACGCCCAGATAAGAAGCAGCTGCAGAGGCAAAAAGCTCTTTGAACAACTGATGAACGTTATCAAAAAAGTGTCAGATGACATCTTCAGAGAACAAGTTCGCATCAATCAAATGCAATTTAGCTGGAAAGGGCACGATTGATGCTATATTTATCTTGCGTCAGATTTTTTTTACTGCTGGATCAGTACTTATCAAGGCCCAGGGGCTACTCGAGGGTAAAGGTCTAAAGGATTGCTAGTTGGTCGCCGTCATGAGAGGACTGGAAACAGTGAGTTGAATGGGAAGAGGATTACTCAAGAGGACTTGATTTTTCAAAAGGACGGCTTGACAAGTATTTGTTTACATTAGATTTGAAGATAACCTTGTTGTAGTCGGTTGGTAAACAAACTCGCAGTATCTGGTTCCACAGATGGAATTTTCTAGGAAAGAAACTTTGTTCATGGAAATTTCATGCAGGAGAAATATAGTGGTGCGGACAAAAGGCTTTTTATGATGTTCATTGATCTGGAGAGAGAGAAAGCCTTCAAAAGTCCCAAGGAATTTATTATGTTGTGTGATGAGACAACTCAGGGTAGAGGAATGGCTTACCCGACTAGTACAATATATGTAGACCAATGCTAGGAGCAGTGTACATGTAGATAAAGCATACACAGATGATTTTAGTGTAAAAGTCGGTGTCCCTCAAAGCTCAGTTCTCAGCCTAGTCAACATTTTTCTTGAAGTTCTTTTCAGAGAGTTCTGTACAGGATGCCCATGGAAGCTGTTGTATGCGAACAACTTGATAATCATGGCAGATACAATGGACCAATTTGCTGAGAAAATGAGAATGTGCAAAAGTGGCATGGAAGCCAAAAGACTAAGGTTTAATCTATCAAAGACAAAAGTTATGGCCAGTGGCCCAGAACTACAACAGCTAAAAGATTTCAGTCAATATCCATGTGTTGTGTATAGTAAAGGGGTCGGATCCAATGTCATAAAATGCAGTCTATACCAATTATGGATCCACAAAAAGAGTAATAGCTTGTCCAGAAAACTGGCACCAGACCTCAACTATAAGTGTAAAAAATGTCTGAGACAGGCACAACCTTGCACTGATATAAAGTTTGATGATGACTCTCAAAGAAGTTGACTCCTTTTGTTATCTTGGGGAGATGTTGAGTGCTGGAGGTGGTTGCGAGTTTAGCTCTACCATTAGGGTAGCTGTTAGGTACATGATGCTGTATGGTGGTGAGTGCTGGGCGACCACCCAATCTTCACTCATCCGTCTTCAGTGTAATAACAGAGCAATGATCAGATGGATATGCAATGTCAGCTCTGATACCCTGTTGGCGGGACTGAGTAATGAAAGTAGAAATTAAAATTCAATGTGCATGTAAAAAAGTTACATACAGGCATCAAACATGCAGTTTCAGAATTTTTTGAGATGATAGAAATGCTCATCCTGGCTGTTATGTTCACAACTGTTCGACTGACATAATCTCCGATTTGTAGTCAATCTGTGGAATATTTTTCCCTTATTTTATTTATGGCTTGCAAAAGTAATCAAATAAAAGTAAATATGTATGAAAGTTACATAGATTCGATAAACACACACTGAGATATATGCAAAATCATATGAAAAATATGAAATAAATTAAGTTTTGCAATGTTAACGTTGATGATATTAATTGTATATTTAGTATTCAGACTACTGTCTTCATCTTAATTGTTATATTCACAAAATTTCGGTCGGCCGATGTAACTTAGATCTTAGTAGTCTAATAATATCTCAAATTTCATCAAATCGTTAAATAGTACATTGAAATATGAATTTACTTTAAACAGATTAAAAAAACAACTGCAAAAGTTGGTGGGTGCACCTAAATTGATGTGGTATTGCCATGTATCCTAACAAAGAAAGAAATTAAATTAGCAATACACATAATTTTTTTTAAATTGCTTAAAATATCTCAATAATGGCATATATAGAAAGAGCTTGATACTCTAAGAAAGAATCTGTTTAAATTTTTTAAATCTGACTAAAAATATGGAAGTTATGACTATTTTTGTGCCTCGTACGATTGGATATTTTTCCCTCTTTAAAATCATATGCGTTTCATCACATTTTTACACAAATTTTTTAGTAAAAATGTTATATCTTTGTTAAAACACAAAATTAAGCAATGAAATTTGCAAGGAATCAGAATATGCCACTGAAAATCTCCTGAAATGAATAGTTTCCAAGTAATCTGCAGTAAATACACATAAATATGCTGCAATACCTTAAAAATACCATATATCCATTAAACAAAGAAGTTAGAGAACTCAAAGTTGAATTGTAATACATTTTATGTACAACAAAATGAAATCTAATACTAAGACTGTTTAAAAATGAATATTGCAAGATTTCTTTATCATTATTGTAGATTAACACCTTCCACTAAATCGCTCCATTGCCTCCCCAAAATATGAGATTCTACCTTTTTTAGGAAATTACATGTTAACACCCTGAAAAACTTGTCAGTAAGAAAGAAATAAAAACAATTATTTTAGAATTTAGAGTGGGGATTAGTTTCACATATAAATTTCATGTGAAATAATCCCCCATTTTGGGCCATTCTAGCGTTTTAGGGCAATTAACCTCTTTTTTTCTATGAGAGATAAATCCTGTGCGTTTTTCTTGTTTTTTTAGGGGGGGGGGGGTCCCCTTTTTTTCTAGACGATCATGTGTACTTTTAAATAGGTCTTTGTGAGACGAGGAGGGGGGGGGCTTGCCACTCGGACTGCAGGTTAGTGGTAGGGCTAGAGGTAATTACGTGTGAACACCCTGAAAACTTGACAGAAAGAAAAAAAAACAATTATTTTAGAATGGGGGATTAGTTTCACATAAATTTAATGTAAAATAATTTACCATCTCCGGGCCATTCTAGCGTTTTAGAGCAGTTAATCAATTTTTTTTTTCTATGTGAAATAAAACTTGTGCATTTTTCTTTATGGGGGTGTGCTTTTTTTTCAGACAATTATGTGTGGTTTTAATGGGCTTTTTGTAGGATGGGGGCTTGCCACTCGGACTTAGGGTTAGTGATAAGGTTATGGAAGGAGTTTTGTTTTGGATGGAGGTTGCAATTCGGACTTAATGTTAGGGTTAAGGCATGGTCATCGTAATAGTAAACTAGTTTACTATATTACATAGGCCACGGTAAAATGAGTTTTTTTTAGGGGGTGGCTTGTCACTCAGATTTAAGGTTAATGGTACAACACGTTCAAGAGAAGGGATTTTTAGGAGGTGGGTTTGTCACTCGAACATAAAGGTAGTGGTAGAGTAACTATTTATTTTTTCAGCTTGAAAAGATATTTTTTAAATTGCACTAAAAGGCAAGAATGGCCAAGAAATGGGAGATCATTTCATGTTAAATTTATATGCAAAACTGATCCCCCAAACTCTAAATTCAAAATTATTTTTTTTCTTTTTTCCGCCAAGACTTTTAGGGTGTTCACACGTAATCGCTTAAAAAAAAGTAGAACCTTATTTATTTTTCTTAACTGGCAACTAGAAAGTTATTATTAATAGAATTCAAGTTCGATAGTTGAATATAGTTGAAAACCAGTATTTCTTGAAGTATTTTTTATAAAAGAACCACAAACAGCATGAACTTTTTTAAGCACAAAAAGTATTTTTGTCTTTTTTTTTTTTTTTCAAAAGAAGTCTGTAAACGAATTTTACGAAGCTAACTGTTTATAACTAGCTGCTGCTGATTGATTGCTATATCAGCAATACTAGCAGCAATTGTTGACTTTTGCTCAAAAGGGGGAAAATATTTTTTTGGATAGGGTAATTCAAAATTACTACTACTGAAAGACAAAATATACAATTATAATTTTAATACATAAAAAAGTTAAAAAAAATGATTTATTTACTAGTTGGGGTACGAAAAATATATTTAAAAAAATGTTCGATACACGTTATTTTGAAGTTTTACTTTTATGATTACAAAAAAATAATGGATCCATTAATTTGATACCCCGACAATATTTTTCCTGATAGTTTTCCAAATTTCATGACGAAATTCCTCATAGACGAATGGTACAGCATTTTTAAAAGAACGGGATGTTAAAAAAGAAGTGAGGTAAATGGCCGAAAATGGCGTTAACATTGATAACATTTATATTAAACGTTAAAATTCTCCGGGGGAAGACCATGTAAGTTTTCCCGGATATCTACATTACTCTATGTGCCGAATATCTATGTGCCCCCCCACCTGTAAGTGACCCATGGGAACAGAACCTCCTTAAAACTTAAAATACATATAGCAGATTTTTCTTATGACTTTTATTTTGAAAGTCCACTTAACAAATGTCTGAATTGTTTAGTTTGGAAAGTATCAGGCTGAAAACATTGAGTGTGTGGTTTCGATTCTACTCGAGATTTAAAATAAAATTAAATCAAAGAATATATTTTTCTTTTTTCTAATAGAATAAAATGTAACTGAATAATTAAGATATACCAATGAGGCATAAGACTTCACAAAGAAGGGGGTGGTGACTGCTCTCTCTCTCTCTCTCTCTCTCTCTCTCTCTCTCTCTCTCTCTCTCTCTCTCTGTCTTTCTCTCTCTCTCTCTGGGGAGGGCTGTTTAAAAACAATAAAAAAGAAAATTTGACGTTGTCTTCACTGTCTCTTCTCTCTCTCCTTTTTCTCTAGCAACGCCAATGTTTTTTTGTTTTGTTTTTTGTTTTTTGTTTTTAAGCATAGGTTTACAAGATAAAAGAGCAAAATATTATAAATATAGGTAGTCTGAAATACAAACGTCTTTCACTTAAAATTAAGGCGATATGGATCGCCTTGCTTAAAATACATTGAATTTGTTCACCCCCCCCCCCAATAAATAAATAAAGCCATGCTGACTTTTCTTGATTAACACTTATTTTATTTTTGTTCAATTTACCTGACAAAAAAGAGGGTTTTTTTTCAGACTATTCTATCTACAATAGTCTGCAATACTTCTTTTAGGTTAATTCCTATTTCAGTCACATAAATTATTTACAGTGAAATAAGTCTCCACATTACTCATAATCAACTTATATTCTTTTAATTAAACTATGTTTTAGTAAAAAAAAACACACAAAAAATTAACAACCCTAAATTATGTTGGGTGAATGGGGGAGTGTATTATATTTTCTGTTGCCATGATACCATACTAGCAGGCATTATTTTCTCCTTTTATGGGGGTGCCGTCCCAGGTATTACCTCCTCTATTTTTGTGAAGGTATTGTAGTATCTGTTGTGTTGTCATGATACCATCCGAGCATGCATTACCACCTCCTTTTATTTATGGGGGGGAATCCTTTAAGGCTTTACCTCCTCCTTTGCAGAGTAGTGTACTATATTTTCATTTGTCATCTTTTGAGGGTCAGTGTATGTAGTTCGTTCATCATTATATTATTCTCACAGCCTAGCAAATATATAAAGGAGAACACCTCTCTGTCTGTGTGCATATCTGTTCCAGAAAGCGAATACATACTAGATGTACCTTAAATATAAGTGTATTCAAATGTACAATTAGCATGTGAACATAATGGAAGTAGTTCTGCATCTCTAGCTGTTCCTTAAATAAACTATTGACACTTTTCTATCATGTTACACAATGAAATTAATCTATTTATAAGTGTTAGGTTAAGAGTATTAACATATATATGGATAGCTCAGTGGGTAAACAGCATCAAAGTTGCTGTTAAAGTAAACTCTCCTTAATATTATGTTGCATATGATGCTATCCAATACTCTAACCCAGACAACACCAGATAACCCTGCTAGTAAATTAATAAACATGGGTAGATAAGTCTTGTCTCCTCCAGGTTTTACCTTGTTGTAAAAAAAAAACGCAGCACATTCTTACTTCTGATAATTGGATAATTCTGTGAAACTGCAGTAAATTGTTAGAGGTAAGTGATTACTTATTTATATATTAAGTGTGTTTCTCAACTAGAAACGAATTTCTTCACATTTGACAAATAAAAAATAGTCTAATAGAAAACATATATCGAAAAGTGTATTACTTGATAAAATTGAATGAATATGAAAGCATTATGAAAAGAATTGGACATTTTCAACTTTAGGAAACGTTCACTCTTTGTCTCAACATACAGATCGGTCTGCATGAAATCTCTACACTGAATCTATAGACATAGACCGTAAATCTCCATTATAGTAAGGATTTTCTTGTGAATAAAAAATGTTTAATCGTTTTTCATGCAGATTCTGATTGTTGCATTTATTGACACTCTTGAACATTCTAAACAGACGAAGAAAAAAATAATATAAAAAGCATGGAATTCTTTTATTATTTGTCAGGAAGTCATAGAACGTTGCAACTTTATGATAAAATTTTTTTTTTTATTCACTGATTCTTAAAACTGATATTTTTACTGCAAAGAAAAGCTATAAAAGATAAATTTACAACTGGAAGAACTTTAATACCAACAGAGTTTTTAAAAATGCCTTTGGAAATATAATATTTAGCTTTTGTTAGAAATATATGAAAAAAAATCATATGATCATGTCATGTGTTTTTCTTTGTATTTTTTTTCTTGCATTTTTTAACCTTAGGCTTTTCTGATTATTATCATTTGTTCTGGTTTTATGAAAGGTTGTGTGGTCTTCTTGTAGTCAGACTTTTGCAGAAGTTAACTAAAGACTATTCAGCTTAAAATTGTCATGTCCAGACAGTCACATGATAATATGACCACAATAAATGACTGTCACATACATAAAGCTAACATATTTTAGATAGATTTAAGACTCATTTATGATGGTCATAAACAATGTGGTCATAAGGTAGTGGAAATAGACTAGTTTATGACTACTGCAGATTCTCATGAAAAACGACATAAATAAAAAAAAATCTATAAAACAGTTTTAAAAGTTTGGCATGATAACCACTTGTAAACAAAATATCACTACACCATTGTTTTCAAGAAATTGTATTCAAGTTTTAAAGACAAAACAAGATATAGAAAGTGAGTGAGAATGGAGAATTTAATTTTTAATTGACTTATACTAAACTGAAATAAACTATTGGAAGTATTTCATTGGAATAATACATTCATGAATATGTTTGGTTGATTTAAATGTGTTTTTTTAAAGATGATATGAAAAAGAAAAAGAACAATAGGACAATGTATATTTCATAAACTTTAGTAACCATTGTCTTTGCTAATTTTAAATTTATCATAAAGCCAACATTGAAGCATGCTGAGAGTCCTGAATGCGCTGCCTTGAAACCTATGTTATACTCAACAGTATTTGCCATCCTCATTTATGCGACTGGACATATGGAGCAACTCAGCATGGACTTCAATGGACCACTTCCCTCTGTGTCAAGGAACCATTATCTACTGATTATTGTGGATGTATATTGTCATTTTCTTTTTAAATTCATTGACTTTGGACACAATTATGAAGTGGTTGGACCAGATCTCCATGGTATTTAGGACAAATTCTTGTGTCTATTTAGACAGTGGACTCTCATTGGAAATATATAACTCACCTGGGCATTGTAACAAGCCAGATGACTCTCTATACTCTGTGAGGAAACTGGCAATGCAGCTGGTAAAATGGGGGTATGATGGAAGTATATTACCCTGACATTTGCTTAAAAAAAATCTTGGAAACTCACAGTAGCAAAATGTATGACCTGAAGTACTGCATTCTATCAGATCACAAAGCTGTGAATGTCACCCCCATTAAAAGTATAATACTGGGCTCCAAATGAACATTCATAACTCACCTGGTCCTACTCTATTATGCTGCTACATCTGTACTAGTAAGCATGGACTACTAGTGCAAGAATCAAAATTAATAGAAGGCGATTCTTAATATGCTCACATATGATTGACCGATGGATGAGAAGCAACTGTCTCTGTTTGTGACTTTAGCACCTATAGATAAGATAAGCTCCAGGTAAAAGTTGTGGAATTTCTTACTGAAGTAGTATTCCTGCCTGAGAATGTTCTAATGCTGTACTGATTAAGTCTCCAGTTAGAGCAATGAGTAAAGCTAGTTGCTTTCCCCTGTCTTCTTTACCTGCCCCCTCACGTTTAGACTTGAGATTGAACTATATGCTCCTGATCCAAAGAGATCTACAAGATTTAAGAGTGAATAAATTGTTAAAAACCTATTTTCTTTCAGATGGACTACTCCATTTTAATATATTTATTTCGTTTTTGTATCTTTTGTAAGAACAAAAATCGCTTTTAATAATGTAACTGTTTTTTTATTCCTCTTATAGAAATCACTACAGACACCATGCTCTTTTAAAATAATATTCAAAGTATTGATTACAAACATACAGACACAACATTTCCATCATAGTAAGGATATGGAATTAAATGTGGATATGTTTTTTATCGCATAAGCCAATATTTTCTTTTGCTATGAAGTTTTGCATGAGTTTCTTCAAGGACTCTAAAATAGCAAAATCGGTATCAAAAGTGTTTTATGATATCAACCAATTTCATTAAAGACTTTTTTTAGGAACATGTTTCTGAGTCATTTAAAAAGTTTAAATTAAGTTTAAGTAGAGGTAAATTACTTCCATATCTTTCAAAAAAAAAGAAAGAAAAAATATGCTAAATTGTAACATTTAAAAAAAAAAACTTTCAGTTGGTTTTCTTTTTTCTTCTTGACTATTTTTAACTTTCTCTTCAAAGAAATTGTCTATATTTGTTTTTTTGTTTTTTTTGTATTTTTTTTTACTTATTAGGCTTCAGCAGCCTCTATTTTACATCAAAAATGTTTAAAATGTTTTCAAGCATTGAAAAAGTTTTCAGACTTCTAAAAAAATTGAATGTTAACATTCGTTTGGGTCAATTTAAAGTTAATAACCTATTTACTTGAAAGCTTATGGTTTCTTCACACATGAAACGTGATTGAAGATTATATAATTGACACCACAGCAGAGTCAGGAATTTCATAAAACAGGGTCAGTAGTTAATGTTGACTTATGAAATTGTATACATAATTATTTCTTGTAAAAATCTTTCAATGATTAGTCATAACATTTTTGGGTTTGCTTGTTGGCTGTTGAGGTATCTTTCCTCAAAGGTAAAAATTGCACATGTGAAAAAAAATAGCTAAATTTATGTGAAATGTTAAGTAAATACTGCTAAAACTCTGATTTGATTTACCATCATGCACAAAGATAGAATATATATATATTTACTTGAAAATGGATGATGTCACAAAAAGCAAATGATAAGAGTAGTAGTGGGAGGAGGCAAATGAAGTAAATAATTAAGAGAAAGGAGAGAGTGGAAGGAAGTAGAGACAGAGAGAGAGAGAGAGAGACAGGGGGGAGGAGCGAATAAAACAACAAAAATATATATTTACTTTGCAAATGGATGACATAATAAACGATGAATGGTAGCTTTTTGCAACTTAGAAAAAATATAAAGCTCATTTTGTGACGTCATCCATTTTCAAGTAAATATATAATATACTATCTAGGAATCACTTTACTATCTTTTTTTTTCCCTCTGAATATGCCAGGATGTTTTATTTCTGAATTTTTGAGATGAGGATTGATAATTTCTATAATTTTGGTTATTCGGACTACATTTCTCAGCTTGGGTGTTATCATCACAACGTTTCGTCCGCAAGGACCCGTGGTGCAGTGGATATAATACTAAGTTAAATTCAGTTCTAAGTGATAGTCATCCTCGGTGCGGGCGATACGAAGAATTGCAAATTACTGAAGACTTCTCCCAGTCATAGCTGATGGAACAAGAGCATGCTACCCCTGTGGATTAAATAAAGGGTTCCGTTCGAAATTCCGTCCAGATTCCCGAGTTCGACAGAAATATTCCCGAGTTCGAAGAGATACACCTGAAGAAGGTCGGAGGTTACAGCATCCAAAATGTTGTGATGATAACACTCAAGATAATAAATGTAGTCCGAATAACAAAAATTATACATGCCAGGATGTGTTATTTATCATAAATTATCCTCAGTCATATTCTTACTTCATTATGACCACAACCTTTGTGTATTTTGATAACAAACAAAATGTTTGTTGTTACATGGTTTTTAAATTAGAGGGGAAAAAAACTTCATTTAAAATAAGCAACCTTTTATGTATTATTTTTGTTAAATTTTTCTATGAAATAAAAAATGACCCCTTTCACTCTAAGGCTAGAGATGGCTTGAAAATGTATTCACTACAATATTTGTGTATTTTGATAACAAAATAAAAAAAAATTTTTATGGTATTAAATTCAGGCGAAAAAAAACCAAAAAACAGACGGTATAGTGTTCTTCTAAAACCATCCCCTTCTTAAAATAAACTTTAGCAAAAAAAAAAAAATCCCCTGCCATAAAAAAAAATCCCTCTAATTTAAATATTATCATTATCAATAACTGCTGAAGTGCTCACAACTTCAACAGTTATATATTTATACAATATCAGTCTATTGCGATAACAAAAGAACTGTTTGTTTTCTTATGGTTTTAAAAACAGAAAAAAAGTGATTTATGTTGAATTAAAATCGCCATGGCAAAAAAGCAGCACCTTTTTAAATTAAAATAAAAGAACCATGTTTACCTTAAGTTCAACACAGTGAGATTAGCATTTCAACAAGAAAAAAACTCCTAACTTAAATATTTCCATTTTTTGCTATTAACTCAAATTACATTTTATTGTTCTGAAGAAAAGATACAACAAGCCACATGAAGAAATGGTTATTCAGAATGTTTTTTATAGGATGGAAGTTATAGATGACAAACTTTGAAAAATAGACCGGCTTCACTTTATTATATGAATATTACAATAGTCTGTGCCATTTATATTTAAATTTAGATATCTCCACCGTTTATATTTAATTTTGTTATATTATTGAGAAAGTTATGAATCTATCTTTACTCACAGCAGGTTTGGATAAAATAGTTTTGTAAACTAAATGATCAACCTTTGATAGAGTAATTAGTCTAAGAGAAAGGAAAACTCTGAAATAGCACCTGCGATTGTCATATGGCACACTGTGCAGACATCACTTGTCTGGTTGAAAGAGTAGGTCATGTTCTCTAAAATGTATGATCCACTTGTGTTTCAGTATTTAAAAATAAAAAAAATGGATCGACAAGTCGAAAGTGACCTGGAGGCTTTCCTTTTCATTGGCATACTACACCAAGATGTAGGGTAGAGCACCACTCATTTCATTGGATTACTCCACTTATCCTTGATCTTCACCTCATAATGCTGAGTGTTTAGCAGGGAGGCATTAAGTACCATTTGTTTAGTCTTTGGTATGACTCGACCGGGGATTGAACCATAATATCCCAGCCCATTAGCAAACACTCTAATTATTATGCCAAATGATCCAAATTTTAGCATTTGATAACCCACAAAGGGCTTATTTACTGTAAAACAGAATAGTCGAGTAAACTAGATGATCAACCTTTGATAGAGTCTAAGAGAAGGAAAACGCTGAAATAACATATGCTGTTGTCATGTGGCACATTGTGCAGACATTAATTGTCTGTTATAGAGAGTGGGTCTTGTTTTCTAAAATCCATGATTTACATGTGCTAACCCAAAAAGGCTGATTTACTGTAAAACACACTAAACCAAGTAATATTAATGCCTGCGATTTATTGTAGATTTGTTTTTATTTTTTTAAAAAGTTAACTTGAAAAAATATTCATACTTTATTCATGCTTTTGTGTTTGGCCTTGTTTTTCTCTCAAAGCAGAAAACTTCTGTTTCTGACTTGTATTGTATTTTTTTTTTAATCTTTAAAAATTCAACAAACAAAATCCTTCCATTCTTTTTGTTTTACATATTCAGTTCACCATCTTTTAAATCCTGCTACTGTTCGTTCTCCTTTTAATTTTTAGTGTCAAGTTTTTCAAGAGAGGCTCATGGGAAGCTTTTCACACGAAATAAACATAAAACTTTTTATTTCATAATCATTCTCTTCTAAAATGTTTACCTTCCTCATGGGACAAATTTGTATTAAGCGGTTCTTATTCTGTTCTTTTTATTTGTTAACGGAAAAAGTTCACCACTTTTGGAATTTTAAATTTCTTTAAGATAAAATAAGTTGTTATATATTTTATTTAACAATTTATTTATTTACTTTCTTAGGAGGAAGAAGAAAGCCTCCCTTCTCCTTTTCAAAATAAAATAATAATCTCTTCTAATATTAAAAATAAAAGCACCTGGTACAAGTCCCTATAGACTGTAGTACTTGTGGTCGCAGCTGCTTTGTTTCATCAGCATGCAGCTGCAATTACACACTTAACTAAAATAAAGATAAATACAAATTTGTCAGAGAAACAATTTCTTGTTTGTTTTCTTTTAAAATCTATGTTAAACACTACAATAAATGAAGGGGCGAGTAACAAAGTTGTTTCCAGTTTGAATTGTGGGCTCAGCAGTCCGAGTTCAAGTGCCGTTGAGGTCAGAGATGGGGAGTCGAGTGTCAGATTTTTTTTTTTTTTTTAAATAAATCTGGAATAGCGAGACAACTTTTTTCTGGCTCGGAACAAAGTGCAGTATCTGTTCTAATACTACACTTAATCTTTTCTGTCCTCAGTTAGTGAAGGAGAAATCCTTTTAGACAGAGGCAATTTAAATTTTTGTCCCAATCCAGAGTGTCTTTTTTTTTTTTTTTTTTTGAGCTGGATTTTCCTCACATTAAAAACCGACCTTGTGTCTAACTCTGCCCTCATGGGGATGCAAGTAAGTAGGGGCAGATCTTTTACGCTGACTCTCCACCTCTGAAGTGATCATTTTTACAGGAGTCAGGAGCCGCTAGGGTTTTTTAAAACAAGTCAAGAATTTTTTTATACCTAACTTATCCTTGGCCTTTTGGCTAAGATCAAAGTGTAGTATCTGTTCCGATGGATACTGCACGCCTGCCCTGTGCAGTTCTAGGAGGTCCACCCTCCCAGGCTTTGCCTCCCCTCTTTGGGGAGGAGTAAGTTTATTGCTTACTGTCTGAGGCGCCCCTACCGGGGAATGCCGACGGGGCTGCCCAGGCAATTTTTAAATGGCCAGAGTGCTCACCTCTCGAGCGCTGGCTTTTCAAACCCCACTTTCTCGACCCGATCTTGGGTCACATCTTACTTGTGGGAGTAAGATAAAACTGGCCTTGTGCCTAACTCCTGGAGAGGAGTAAATAAAACCTAACTGCCCACTTCTCAGGAGGGGAATCGGGGTAATTGGTTGGCAATTTTTGCAGAAGTCAGAAGTCAGATATTTTTCAGAAAATACCCCACCTGGTTATGGCTGTTAAGTTTCCTTGCTTTAATACTATAAGTCTACATGTTAAGCTATCACTCTTCATCTCCAGTTATTGGTTAAATAGTAGGAGAGACTAGATTTTCTTTCTTTGGTAAAGTAATGAAAAAGGAGAACTCTTATATGCCATGAATTGTTTTGTTTCTCTATGTTTCAAGTAGTTTAGTGCTATTTTACTTATTACTTACTTTTTTGCTATTTTACAATTTCTTGTAAAAGTCAAGACTTCAGAAATATATGTAATGTCAAATTTAAAAAAGTATAACTAAAATAAAGGTAATAACTAAAATCAAGTTAAAATCAAGGGAGGTGCGAGAGTGCTCTATCCCTTAATAGACTCACGAATGGCCTATGCTGAAAATCTCATTTCTTTGATCAATCATAAATCAAAAACCAATAAACCAAATTAGTTAAAACTTTGCACAAACTTTTTATTTGATTGGTTCTATAAGTGTGTAGCATTTCAGCATCATTAGTCAAGGCAACCCAGAGATCCAGAAAGTTTAATCATGAAATCATGTTATCTGTGTGTACGTACGTACATACCACCCTGTATCTCATTAACTATTTGATGGATTCAGCTGATTTTTGGCAGAGGTAGAGGTTCTAGGGTTTAGTTGATGGCATTTTAATTTCAGTTTACCATATACCTTACTTTTCCAGAAAATTCCAAAAAACCTTAAAAATTACCATTGTATTGAAGCATGGCCTTTACAAAAGTAGTGACATTCCATGAAAAATGCCAGTATATTGAAATCATATGCCCTTAATAGGGTTAAGATGAAAATTCATATACACTAAATGTACAAAAGCAAGGAAATTCCCAAATGTTTACACTTTTATTGTCATTAAGGGTATGCGAGCACAACAGGGCTATGTATTTTACTGGTAGGAATTTTTCTTAAGTGCACCTCACACACTTCATCCACTCATGCATAGAGATTTATACTGTAGTGATGTGATAATGAAATGGTTTGGTTGATATATGTAGTCATACCCTTAATTAATGACAATAAAAGTGTAAATATTTTGGAATTTCCTTTCTTTTGAACATTTAGTGTATATGAATTTTCATCTTAACCCTATTAAGGGCATATGATTTCAGTATACTGGCATTTATCATGGAATGTATTTATATTTTTTGTTATTATTGTATTCATTTAAATTAGTATTATATATAATTCTTTTCAATCATTAAAACTCTGCCCAACTCTGATATATATATATATATATATATATATATATATATATATATATATATATATATATGAAGAAGAATGGAAAGGAATTAGAGAAGCAAAAGCCAAATCAAAATTCAATTCAATTGCTCAGAGCAAGGTATATTCCGCAAAAAGGCAATTTATTCAAGTTAAATTTTCCTTAAGCCAGGCTTTTCAAAGATCAAAATTTAACTTGAATAAATTGCCTTTTTGCGGAATATACCTTGCTCTGAGCAATTGAATTGAATTTTGATTTGGCTTTTGCTTCTCTAATTCCTTTCCATTCTTCTTCATATCTACTTGCTCTATCCTGGATATTGAGCTGTATACTCTTCACAATAGGTTTTACCTTTCCTAAAAGTTCGCTTTTAGTACACCACTTTATATATATATATATATATATATATATATATATATATATATATATATATATATATATGCAAACATTGTTAAAAATTACAGAATTCTCTGCTTAATTATACCTTTTTTTTTTTTCAATTTTTCTAATGATCATTTTTGTGTTAAAATAAAAAGAAATTAATGTGTGTTCCCTATGTATCACAAACGTTTTCGATTCTTTGTCGAATCATCATCAGGTAAAAAAAAACAAATTAACAAAGTAACTGGGGAAAATAAAAGAATTTCAAAAGATAGCCAAGAAATGGGCACGTAAAGTCAGTTAGACCCCAGGAGAATGTTCTCACACTGTTCCAGGAAAGACGTTAACAAATTAAATTCTGCAATGCTAGAATTAGCGTCACAAGATAAAATTGTATCCCATTAAGCATTTTAAAATGTTGTTACTGGTTTAATACATAATGTTATTAATTGTAGGTTGTTGGTTTTTAATGTAGATAGTTTTGAGTACTTTTATTTTTTTTTAATTGGTCTCAGAATGTATTATTTTAGTGTTGTTAACTAAAATTTGTCTGAAGCTTATTTGTACCAAATATGATTGGATTGCAGAATAGATTGGAATGTTATTAACGAGTCTATGGCTGACATTTTTTGCAGTCACCCTGTATGTCTTGTAGTATTAGACAACATTATAATGCTCCCATCAAAGAAGGATTGCTTTTTCTTAAATTTCAAACTCTTATATATAATTTTGTGAACTATTCCATATTTGAATGTGCTTGAGAGAAGAATTCATCTTAGTGGTTTCAACCATTTTCTTTTTCTTTCAGCAAAAACATTGAATGCAAAGTCATTTGAAATTTGGTGCAATTTGCACTTTGGTAACTTCTTATCGGTTGTTTGTCAAGTAATCAATGATTTGTGTTGGAGTCAAAAGGTGATTTGCAGACTTACATAATTAAGTAACAGTATACAAGTTTTTTGTATTTCATTCATGGACTTCTGATTGGCATCAACCTATCAAATATAAGAGAAAAGGAATAACAAAAGAATGCACTTAACTTTAAGTGTTTATTCTACCCTGAAAGTGTATGAATCAAACATTTACAATAACCACGGTTTAGTATTCAAATTTGAAAAAAAAAAAATCTAGCATTGCGCAAGAAAAAAAAATATGATGAAATAGAGTTTTTTGGTTAAATAATTCTGATATACATTTTGGTAAGATTTCATGACTAAATGAATTTGCAATTGGCATAAATACACTGCAGAAAGAGTTTTAAACAAATAAAAATTCAGATTCAGTATTATTACCTTAATAGGTTATCTATTTAGTCAAATTTGTAACTAGGTTTGCTAGCATCCACATCGCTTGACCAATCGTCACCAAACTTGATTTCATTTTGGGATATCTAAATCTAAGGTCAAAGTCACAAAAATGGTAAAATTCACACTTGACGAAATAACTTCTGTTCTGTTCATTGTAGAGACTCACTACTTGGCCAATATTGTAGCCAATGAAGTCTCACATCTTATGACCTTGCTCTTGACAGGTTCGATCAAATTTTACATTTTGACAGAATTTTAAATCGTTGTCAGACAGAGATACACAGTCTCACAACTGACTTATGTTCTTGTTTTCCATTATTTTCTATTTTTGTTATCACGGTAAGTAACCATCTAACAGATTAAATTATTTGTACAGTTAATGAACTTAAAAAATATTTCTAAAGATTATACTCCCCAAAACAATATAAAAACTTTTACTACTATTAACAACAACAACAACAACAAACACTTATATTTTATTAAATTGCTGGTACATTAAAACCAAACTCTAGTAAAAGTGCTCAAAATGTCTTGAATAAAAAAAATCAAAACAAATAAGAACAACGCCAAAAACAGAAATAAGACTCAAATATTAACTTTTTTCTTTCTCACATTCATATAATGTTTACATCATTTAAAATGTAATATACTTATATTGTAAATGGAATCCCATAAAAAAATTGATAGTGTTTCAAATATAAAAAAAAACAGCAAATAAAAAGTAGCATAAAGTGTCAAATTGAAGTGCAAAAGGTCCTCCCCCCCCTGGAAAAATATTCAGTTCCACAGTGGTTTAAATAAATAGAAAATAAAGAGCTGTTTGTACTTTCACATTTCTGTAAGAGAAAGAGGCAAAAGTGGGGAGCAAAATATTGAGGATTGCCATGTAAAACTACTTTAAAAAAAATCTAGCACTTTCAATACTCCTTTTCTTTTTACCTGCTTCGTTACTCCTCTTCATTCTTTTGTTCCCTTTAACTATGACAGTCACAAAGCTTGTAACAAGTCGACACTGACCAAAATCAAACAAGTGAAGCCTGTATGGTCCCCCTGAATTTACGACAACTTGAATATTCTAAACACTCATTAATAACAACTTTGTTGGATTTGGAGAAAAAAACGAATAAGTTTATCTGTGAAATACTGCATTTTTGCCAATTTGACAGAGGTAGTATTTTATAGTTCTCCTGGGCAAATCAGAGTGTTTTTGGGGTCACCATTTATTGTTTCATGTAAATAACCATTAATCTTAACTGTTCAGGGATTTTCAGCAAAAACTAATCATCATTATCATCATCATATTTGGTTTAACATCTGTTTTACATGCTAGCATGTGTTGAGCAACTCTTAGAAATTGACTTCAAAACTAAGTATGTCTGGTCAGATCTTTATTTATCCCTATTTCTGTCAAGTCCATCCTTATCACTTCCTCTCAATTTTCCCTTGATATTCCTTTATGAACTGACCCTGCTACCTCAACTGTTCTACATCTACTAACCCAAGAACTCTCACCCATTCTTTCAATGTGGCCATACAATCAAAGTATCCTGTTCTGCACACATCTCTCTGTATTGTCTAGATTTAATCTTCCTCTTAGGTAATCAAAGACTATCTTTAAGACTCAGATTACACAGCCATCATATCATTCTCATATTATTTCTTTTCTTGCAACCCATATCCTCAACCCTCACTGGCCAGGTTTCACTTCCATACCTCATTACACAGCGTATACATGCCTGATAGACTCTTCTATTGGTCGACAGTGGTAATTCTCTGCTGGTTAGTAATGGCAGAAGTTCCCTGAACTTAATCCATCCACTCCTAATTCGTGCAATCAGACAAGTACCTGCTCCTCCCTGTGCTCCAATGGTATCACCAAGATAACACAACTGCTGAACAACCTCAATAGCTTCACCATCCATATAAACTTTCTTTACATCTGAGTTCTCATCCATCTCCATTGTCTTACATTTCCTTGCACACAAACTGGTTATCATTTCTCAACCTACCAGTAATTTTACCCAATGCTTACAAGTATCACAAAAAATTTGAGTTGCACCTGAATCCCTTTCTACAAACTGAACAGTGGAACTGATGGAAATTTTAGATATTTGTCAAAAGATTGCCATTTAAAATTATTTTTTATTAATGAGTCACTAATTATCAAGGCTAAAAACCACTTGAGAATACTGGTTAATGAGATGGATAGATTGACAGTTGAATGATGATCACTACTATGAGAGGATTTATAATCCCCACATATCTCCCACTCAAAACAGTCGACCCAGAAAACACCAATTCTTCCCTCTTTGTCAGAAACATCGCTCATGGAATGTGGGGACTAAAGGACAAAATAGGAGAAGCAAGAGTTACGAGGTCACTAAGAGTAAACCCAAGGTCCACTTTCTACTTCCCATTTTTGGTTACTTTAGCTTACTGGCGGACAACCACAAGTTTTCACTCAAAATTTGATTCACTCAGTTTTTTATGATCATATTAGTTAATTCAAAATTTTGTGAATAACAGAAAATCAATTAAAAATTTTTTTAGAAGACTAATGAAACTATGGAATAACAGGCAGTCAGAAAAACATAAGTTTTTTCTGATTACCATCGAGAATCAAAAAAGTATTATATCAAATCAAATAAAATTCATTATCAAAAAATAGCAAAGTGCAACAAGCCATGTAAAAGAACAGTTAGTATATAGACGTATACATTTTCTATCTGAATGTTTGTCCAAGGCAACTTTAAAACTGGATATGATAGGCATCGTTACTACCTCTGAAAACACCTGCATACATCTTTTGCTAGATCCCGTGGAGACCACGACTTGGTACTGGAGTGAAAAACTCCCCAAAAGGTATATTTAAATTCTTGTTGATTGTGTTTTATGCCAGAATGGCATCCCCCTATATCCTCCGCTGCTCAAGTGAGGGGCAATTATCCAAAGATCAGCGGCCATGATGTATCCAGTGCTGCCTTAAACTGTTTGGTCATCTGCAGGCTGACAACAGCTTCTGGCAGCTTGTTTCATGGTGCAGTGACATGAACAGTAAAAGGAGCCTTTCATATCACAAGCCTCTGAACTTGCTCCAGGTGCTGGATATCTCAAACGAAATAGGGGGATGAAACTTGGATGCCATATTGCAGAATGGGTTCCAGCAAAGGAAGATGTCGGTTATCACAGTAGCAAAAGAGCAGTAGATAAGAAAGAGCATATCGCAGACCTTATTTGCTGCCTGAGTGCATTAAGTAATGGAAGCAAAGAATGAATCGACTACAACACCGAAGACCTTCGACTGTGTTGTCCTGTCCAGAATCAATCAGCCAGTTTCAAAATCAAATGGCATGTTGGGTGAAGAACCAACTAGAATGTGGTTGCATTTGTTGACATTGAGAAACAAATCCTGTAGGTTTGACCATTTCCAGATGATGGAGTTATCTCCAGAGGTATTGAAAGTTACTTTTGGGGGCAATGATCTTGACATCATCGGCAAAAAGAAGAACCTTCTGGGAGATTCCCTCTTGCAGATCATTAACGAATATACGCTTATATAGTCATTTTTTCTACCAAATATTTTTTGTTCTTTTTATATCAAGAAATATTCTTTCTCTTCACTCACTCAATTTCACTGCTGACACCATCGTACATTCCTTTTTTATATTCTTTCAAATAACATGCACTGTGTACAATTTAATATGATAGTCGCATACTACATTGAATCCCAATTAAAAACCAACTTAATAGTGTTACAAATATATAAAAAAATTGGTTATTTTTGTTATGTTCTGATGAACAATCAGTAATGGATTTGTTACTGGCTAAAAAGATGCATGACAAAATATAACACTTACATATATTTACGTCATTTACAAATACTGATGATGATGGATTAGCCGTTGAGTGTGCAATGAATATTAGTCAGACATATTCTTTACATATTTAGTATCATGGCTGCTTTGGGTATTGCTGATCTTCCAGTTGGACGTTGAGACCCGTTGAAAAGTCAGCACATAGCCGAATTTAGCCACCAGCTTTTTTGCTACTACAATGGATGCTGCCCACTGTATGTCGCAGGTATGATTACCTTCATTTCCTCAAGATATTTAAGTTCCTTGTTCATCAGTGGCAATGCAGTATGTGCTTATCCCAACATTGTTTCTAGTCGTCAGGAGACATTCATTATCTCTCGAGACTGAACAGAGGCCTACTTCAAAATACATGCTAAAATATTCCTTAGTTTAGGGATATAGTTATGTTTGAAAGTACCTCCATTTTAATTGTTCTAATTAGCCACAATTAACCAAGTCACCTATCGCTTACTAAGTTTCTAACTATTGCTCTCTCCCTTTCTCACTGTATGTTTTTTTTTTACTCCTTCACATTTTATATGGTATCTATCACTCTTGGTACTTCCGCTCTCTCTCTTCTGGGCTTGTTTATTAACAGTTGAAAGTAATAAACAAAGGAAAGAATAAAAATATTGGAATTGATCATAAAAATAAAATGGAATATTACCAGTGGTAGTAATATTATTTAACCCATAGTGTGTGTGAGAAAGAGAGAGAGAGAGAGAGAGCAGTAGATTAATTTGGGATTTTGTCCTTTTTATTTATCTTACTCGAGCTCAATGGGTAACCTAATGAGTCACATTTTTTCTAGTAGATTATTATATATCAAGATCAATTTTTAAATCTATTTGCATAAAAACAGTTGAACACAAACCGTGAAAATAATCAATTTTTTGGGCAGACGTGTATGACCCCACTAAAATTGGTATTACTGATTTTTTTTATTACTATTTTGGAATTCAACAGTAAACAAGTATGTTTTTTTAAATAATCTGAAAAGATGGTGCTTGATCGATAATATTTCCTAAAAGTAAAATAAATCAGTCATACGATTTTTAGAAGCCCCCTATCTGAAATTTTTATGACTGATTTTTTTAATCTTTCACTAAAAATGTTTTACACTCGGTCTTACTTTCTAAAATTATTTATTATACAAAGCAAAATGATATAATAAAATGATATAATAAAATTAAAAATGAATAACAGAGCACAGTTATTGAATAAAACAAGCTTTTAAAATATCTTATGCAAATGAGATGTACAATGTTTACTGATAAAGTAAAAATATTATTTGTTTGTGAATTTTTCAGATGAGGATTGATAATTTGTATTATTTTGACTACTGTTCTCATCTTGGATATTATTCTCACAACGGTTCGCTCGATGTTACTTCCGACCTTCTTCAGTTGTATCTTGTCAAACTCGGGAATCTGTATTGAATTGTGAACAGAAACCTTTATTTAATCTATGCAGGGTAGCTCCGTTAATGATGACCAGATAGAGGTCTTAAGTAATTCATAATTGTATTCTTAGTGTCGCCTCTACTGAGGATCACACTTTCAACCTTTAGAAGACTGTCACTTAGAACTGATTATTACTAGGAATCATATTTGTTGCGTCATGGGTCATTACACAAATGACAGTTTTCTAGAGGTTGAAGGTTCAATCCCCAGTACAGGTGATGATAAGAATACAATTACGAATTACTTAAGACTATCTCCGTTAATTAAATAAAGTGTTCTGCTCGAAATTTTGTGCAGATTCTCAAATTCAACATACAGATTTCCGAGTTCGAGACACACCTGAAGAAGATCGGAGGTTATATCAGCCGAAACGTGAGAATAACATCCAAAATGAAAACAGTGGTCAGAATAATCCAAATGATACAAAAGAGTATTTAATGCATATTTCAGTCATATATGATGTATTAATGATTTCTTGTTTTATGGTTTGGTCAAATGTATGCAGGAATTATCCAACTTTTTTTATTTGAAAGACTTGTTCAAGGATGAATACCTTTGACAATTCCTTCACATGCAAGATGCATTTACTCGACCAGCATTTCAAAGATCTTTTGTAAGAGTGCAAGAAAAACATATGAAAAAAGAACTTGTTAAGAAAACGTTGCCATTGGTCTATTAAATAGCTACCTTATATTTGTGTAAGTTGCATGTGTATCAGCTGCTCAATTTTCCATCTGTCAAAAGCTGTTTTTAAGCTTGAGCAGGGCCAGATTATCAATGAAACAAGAAACAACTGAAAAGAACCCGTTTTGGCTAGTATCTGTTCCGATGGATACTGCACGCCTGTCCTGTGCAGTTCTAGGAGGTCCACCCTCCCAGGCTTTGCCTCCCCTCTTTGGGGAGGAGTAAGTTTATTGCTTACTGTCTGAGGCGCCCCTACCGGGGAATGCCGACGGGGCTGCCCAGGCAATTTTTAAATGGCCAGAGTGCTCACCTCTAGAGCGCTGGCTTTTCAACCCCCACTTTCTCGACCCGATCTTGGGTCACATCTTACTTGTGGGAGTAAGATAAAACTGGCCTTGTGCCTAACTCCTGGGGAGGAGTAAATAAAACCCCAAAACTAGATCTACATCCTCTCTCTTCTTCATGTGGCAGGCAGTGTGGATCACAGATTGAACTATGCAGCCATATGATGAATCATTTGTAGCAAGAGTCAGGACTTTCATTGTCGGACATGACGGAAAAGAAATAACAAAAAGAATACCAATGCCAGGATGGGTACAATTAATTCCTAAAACAGAACAGTTTTGCACCGTTTTTATATCCCATTAAAATCCGATTAAAATCAAGATAGAATACTACTAAACCTTATGTTAAGAATCCTAATTTTGATCAATGGAATCAAAATCCATAACATGAATTTGATTCTAGAAAATGTCTAAAATCTAAGGCTTAAGCTTAAGGTGTCTTCAGAAGAAATTGAAATTTAAGTAATCTTGCTTAATTGGTGTCTAATGGTTATGAATCAAATTTAATGCAAATCTAAAATATTTGAATTTTAAATGGGAGGTTGTGTCGTATTATGCCTCCTAAAAACCCTTTAAAATACTCCAAAGAAACTGAAATTGCGGAAATATGATGTTAATACCTAGTGTTAAAATTTCACAAAAATCGAAACAAAATTTCATTTTCATGAAGGGCTTCCACCCTCTTCTTACCCCCTTTGTATTAAACTGAATATAGCCCACATTACCCACCCTTACGCTTAACAGATGTGTTCCAAAATTCATAATGATCGGTTAATTAGTTTAGGAGTGAATCCTCTAGATAGAAATATATAAACATACACATACCTAACTTTATATAAATAGAGATAGTAGCAAAACATTATATTCAAGTAGACAGCATTTTTGGGGGGAGAAATGCTAGTGGAGCAGGTCTGATTATTTAAAACCTGAAATCTGCAGTGGAACGAGTTCATCGCTGATGACTGACCTTGGAGCATCTACAAAATGTATTTTATGATTGAAAGACATAAGATTCTCATAACTGATAAACACAATAAGTAAAATTGAATTATGAAGATGTATTTGTTTGATGATAACTTTTTAATGAGGTATTGTTACTATTTACATTATTTACATGTTTCAGACTGTTGTCCTCATCTTGGTGGTTGTTATGTCAACATTTCAGTTCTCCGGTTTGGCTGTTTGGTGCAAATTGAATTCTAAGCTCCGAGGGACCCGTCACTCAAAAATACTCATACTCCACTCCATCCCCTCCCCCCTCAGGCACAAGCCGGATGTTTCAACCTTCTAGAGTTTGTATATCAAACCTTGCTCATCAAGCAAAGCTATCAACATGTCAAGTATAGCGGCCGCACTTGCATTGACTTTGATGCGCTTGCTGACAGCCGTTATTTGTAAAAACAGGAATGGGGTTTCTCTCAGTCTGGATGACACTTGGTTGTTTTATTCACATCGTTTCAGCCTTTCAGTTCTTTCCGATCTTCTTCATTTGCTTTTTGTTGTAGTTCATCATCTCTCGCAAATTTAGAACTGAACTTTTTATTATGTGGGATCAAAGCAGTCTACTCCTGTGGATTAAATAAAGAGTTCAGTTAGAATTTCTCAGAAGGTTACCAAATATGACAAAATGCTTCTGAAAAAAATTATCTAGCATTTCTGCATAAAGACTACAATAGTATCAAGAATCTCCTAACTGATAATACTCTAGGATTTATCTTGGGTTTCGTTCTTGGAAAAGAAAACCTCTAAGGTAATGTATTTCATTAAAAAAATTGAAACTCAGTATTTGATTACATATGTATTAAATTTTAACCATTTTGTGGAGCCTCTAATGTATACTCCCCCTCCCAAAATTTGTACATTCGTCGTCGTCGTCATCATCAACAAAATAAAAATATATCTTCTGTTGCTATATATTCATTTTTGTTTTCAAAACAAAGTGTTGAGTATTTCTTGAGTTCATTCTGACTGTTGATAGTCGTTTCATATTGTAATTGAAATTTACAAAGACTTCTTAAAAAAAATCATTGTTATTGATTTTAGTTTGGAGAAACAGACAGAAGCCATTTGATAGATTCTTGACTAACCTCTAATTTGGTGCTTTTTTAATGGTCAATTTGAAAGATACGAGAACAAACATTTCTTGCAACACTTGTCTAATTTTTTAATCAGTGTTATCTATACAATAGAGTATTGTACTTTAGGATGATGGTTTGTTGAAAGCAAATTTTTTGAAGTTCTAAGAAATGATTATTTCAATCAAGTACAATAAATATTGTGAAAAATTTTAGTTGGGAGCCAAAAAAGGAAAAAAAGAAGTTATGCCTAAATCTTAATTTGACTTGTTTAATGTTTACTGAACTTGTGAGACTTTATATTTGGATGAAAGAAAGAATAAAATATAAAAACATTGAAATTAAGTTTTTTCCACTTGAAGAAATATACTAACATGAAGATGGTTTACCAGATCGCAGATGACATACGAGGCCCGTCTAAAAAGTATCCAACCTTTATTTTTCCCGTGCGAAATAGAGACGATAGGGTGGTGCCACTTTACACAGTGAAGGAAGACACCTTCATGTGCATGTGTGAATTTTATCACCACCTTCCTGCGCGTTAGTCACTGCCTGTCGGTCGTTGAGTGAGGTGCTACACAACGTGTTCATCGGATTACCGATTCTCTCAAGATGACTGAATATATTGAGCAAAGGTACTGCATCAAATTTTGTCAAAAGCTTGGTGATTCTCAAAGCAAAACAATTTGTAAGATTCAGCAGGTGTTTGGAGAAGATACGATGGGTGAAACACAAATTAAGGAGTGGTTCAACCGATTCAAAAATGGCCGCATATCAGTGGAGAGTGATCAGCGTTCTGGCAGGTCGTTGTTGAGAGAGTGCAAAATTCGGTGATGGAAGATCGTCGTTCAAGCGTGCAGGAGGTCACCCAAGAGGTTGGTGTGAGTAAAGATTCTGCCTATGCAATTTTAACAAAAGGACCTCCGTTTTCAAGTTGCACAGGACCTTCTGGAAACTGCCAACACTGATCCTGGGTGTCTAAACACTGTGATAACTGGAGATGAGTTATGGGTGTATGGGTACGACCCAGAAACAAAAAGACAGTCGTCACAATGGAATCATCCCTAGTTTCCAAGGCCAAAAAAAGCGCGACACCTGCAAAGCAAAATTAAAGTGATGCTGACTATCTTTTTTGATATCTGTGGAATTGTGCATATCGAATACACATCAGAAGGACAAACAGTGACAAAGGAGTACTATGAAGATGTTCTCCGGCGTCTCCGTGATGCAGTTCGGCGCAAAAGACAAGACATGTGGACGGCGAAAAACTGGAAACTGCATCATGACAACGCCCCCATACATTCATCTCAATTGATCCAACATTTCTTGGCCAAACATTGAATTCCAGTAGTTCGCCAACCTCCCTACTCTCCAGACATGGGTCCATGCGACTTGTTTCGAAAATTGAAGATGCCACTGAAAGTTTCTCGTTTTGACACTAGAGAAGGGATAATGCGGAATACGACGGCGGAGATGAACACCATTCCAAAAGAAGGCTTCCAGAGGTATTTTCGGCAGTGAATGGATCGGTGGGCTAAGTGTGTGCAAGCACAAGGGGTCTACTTTGAAGGGGATTAGGGTCCCAACTCCATCAGGTATTTGAAATATTTTTTCTAGCCTAAGGTCGGGTACTTTTTAGATAGGCCTCGTATATTATTTTATACTATGAAATACTGTTTCCACTTGCTAACATAGATATCGCATTAATTTTAAACTAAGTAATATAAACTTATTTTTAACCCCAAAGAAAGTATTTAGAAAACAAAATCGTTAAATTCTCTTTGACGAATAGAAGAATGTTAACAGGAAGTTATTTTATTGAATTGCTTGTTTTAGAAGATGACATAACAAAATTGCTATGTATTTAAACTGGATACATGTTTTTTATAAATTTAACGAAATTAAAAAAATATTACATATGTTTTTTTAAAACTAAGTGACCTTTTTTCGATAATTCACAAACAAGTTAGACATAAAGAATATTTGACATTAGTTGAAAGCAAATTATTTTAAACATAATAATAATTTTTGGGGCAATAAAAATATGTAGTTATTTACTCTCTCATGCAAATACTAAGTAACATATCCGTACCCAATTTCGGACGGTACAAAATCTTTTAATAATTCAAGTATTTCAAAATTAACATACAATACAGACATTATATCCTTACTACCCTGAAAATCACTATTTAGTGTCTGTATTGTATTTTAATTTTGAAATATTAAAAATTTTGTACCGTCCAAAATTGGGTACAGATACGTTAGTGTATGTTTTTCCACAAAATTTCACAAATATTTTTCTTCATACTGACTATAAAGCGGTAGAAGCTAGGTAAAGATGGAAACTGACATACCCAGGTTCTGTTCAAACACCATTCAAGGAGAAGGTATGAACTAGTATTGGATTAATTTTGTTCAGTTATACTATTGGAAAAGGTATGAACCTTTAGTTTCTTCCCATCCATATCATCCAAGGTTGAATAGGAAATTTTATTTAATGGATTACGACAGGTACTGTTTTTCAACTATAATAACACAAAAGGGTTGATATACTGTAAAGCATACAAACCATATATTGTCAAATACCAAAAGTAGTTATGCTATTATTTTTTTATATATGCATCTTTATATTGGCTGACTTTATTTTTTGACATGTTACTCAAGTCATGGGATATTATTATTTTTTTCTTTGCTCTACGAAGAGGTGTAATAGGTTTTATTCTTGTAAACAACCAATAGGCTAAATTATAACCCAGACATATCTATTCTATTCACTTATAAAGTAATACTGTTGGAATAGGTATGAACCCTCTCCTCATACACTTCTTTCCAACATTGGGTAAAATAATACTTCATCTTCAAGGTGCTACATAGCTAGAAATATTCAAAACATGGAACTGCTTGAGATTGAGAAAATGTTCTATGTTGGGAAGAAAGTACTGAAACCTAATTGTTGATTTCATATTTATTTTATTTCTCCAGTCTTCTCATCCGACTGGCTGGGTTTGAAAGGTTTCACCTTTAGATTCACATTAAATAACTCTCCTTCATAACCCACACCCAACAAGCTGGGGTGAGTTTCTTAACCTACCCATCACTTGGAGTCTTTGCTCTAACTTTCAATTATAGGCCCGTCACTAGCAGCATTTCTAAACCAACTCCCCCAAATTTCAAATTTTAAACTGCAAATCAAGAATTACCTAACAAATTTTGATACTTTTCATACTTGATGATCGTAACCCCAAAAACTACAACCCAACATATACTTTCTATTAAATTTTTGGCAACATTTTATTCTTTCACAAGGAAATAGTTATAATAGATATAATCTTTTAGTATTGATCCAATTATGAATGATCATTTGGATTTTATTCAAACTTAATTTCAAAAATGCCTCTGAAGTTTGTGTATCACAATAAAGGGCAGGGGGTTTAACAATACAAACTTTGAGTAGAGAAACATAATTACTGCATGAATCATAGTTGGATACATAAGCAACAGTAAAGACAAAGATATTTTGGAAATTAAACTTTGCAAACTTTCGTTATTCGCATTCTATTTAAAAAAATTTTTATTCACAACGTTCGGGCACAGAAATAACCGAATTGGAGTTTAGTATATGTGAAACTCTTAATTATGGTACAAAAATATCATTGTCTAATATATTAGGCTTCTTTTAGAAGCTGATTAAGACAGTGCCCAACTACTTGGGCATCATGCATAAATGGTTTAAATTAGAATAGCTATATATATATATATATATATATACACTTTTTAGTTAAATTCCAGTGACCAAAGGAAAAATCAACCAATAACCATTATTTTTATTTATTTTTCTCAATTTCCTCATTTTCCGACTTTGACGACTACCTATATTCTTTTCCTTTCTCTTACAAACAAAATGTATATTTACTTCTTTTCCAATGTTTTAATTTTTTCATATCTTGCGCGCGTTTAACACTTCAGTCAAGAAAAATATATAGTCTTTGTTTTAACATCGCTGATCATCAGTGAAATTGTTCATTTAATAGTAATGGGAAAAAACATATCAATTCAAAACAGAAGAAAGGAAGATAAGAAAAGTTTAAGAAGAGGGCTTGATAAAACAATTGCAAGTTAAAATACTCACATCAAAAGTTGACATATGTCTCGAACCCCCCCCCCCCCCAAAAAAAAGAAGTTATATACACACATCTACATGAATAAATGCAAAAGTTGGGCCCATTTCTCACACGGGAAAATCAAAACGGTCTATTTCCAATTAATTCAACTTATTTAATAGACACACCATCTTTTTTATATATCGTTTATATAGCTGTGATATCAGATTCGCATGGTTAACTAATTTGCATATTGATTTTGTAAAAGTTAATTTTATTAATCAACTAGTATTTGGTATTGTTTTTTAAGTCAATGATTTTTTAAAATTTTAATATAATAAATGTCTGGTTTCGCAATATTGTTTTATTTTTTGGACAAATATTTGGCATTCGTGTTCAAACATTTTCTAACATTGTTCAAATATTTCAAGCATTGGGCGCTCTCAAGAAAAAGCAACTGGCTCAATTTTTGTAAATTCCCAATGAAAAGACAAATTTGTTTCTCTTTTTTCTTTTGGTCACATTTAAAAGGTAAATATGTTTCGAAATTACCAAAATGTTAATGTTTCGTGTTTGCAAAGTTTATTATTTAAAACTAGCAGGGCTACCCGGTATTGCCCAGGGAAATAGTAATTTATTTTTATTAATAACAATTGATTTCCTACTGTTGTCACATGTAAGGTAAATCTTACTGTACAAACCGAAAACAACTAATCGAAGTGAAACTTACTGCCCCAAACCCCAACAACAACAAATATTAACAAATGCGCGAGTTACATCTGACAGAAAGAAAAAATACCTGTGTAAAGTTTTTAAAAAAAATGCGAGATAAGTTTTACTTATGAAAATAAACTAATCTCATCTCTCTTTCTCTACCGCTCTCCTTTTCTCTCTCTCTTGTTAACGACGCAGTATTATTATGTTATTGTGTTTTATTATTGTTTGAAGCAATAGTTTCGTCGATAGTAAAAGAGATGCTGCGAACAGATACAACACTTTAAATTATTTATTTGCACAAAATATAAAAATTTCAATTACAAACAAATTAGGCACAAAGCGATCAATGTTTACAGATATGTATGTTTATATATATGTATATATACATATGCATGTTTATATATATGTATATATACATATGCATGTTTATATATATGTATATATACATATGCATGTTTATATATATGTATATATACATATGCATGTTTATATATATGTATATATACATATGCATGTTTATATATATGTGTATATACATATGCATGTTTATATATATGTGTATATATATGTATGTGTATATATATGTGTATATACATATATATATGTATATATATATACATATGTATGTGTATATATATATACATATGTATGTGTATATATATACATATGTATGTGTATATATATGTATATATACATATACGTATATATACATATGTATGTGTATATATATGTATATATACATATACGTATATATACATATGTATGTGTATATATATGTTTATATACATATACGTATATATACATATGTATGTGTGTATATATATGTTTATATACATATACGTATATATACATATTTATGTGTGTATATATATATATGTTTATATACATATACGTATATATACATATTTATGTGTATATATATATATATGTTTATATACATATGTATGTGTATATATATATGTTTATATACATATGTATGTGTATATATATATGTTTATATACATATATGTATATATACATATGTGTGTATATACATATGTATGTGTATATACATATGTGTATATATATATATGTTTATATACATATATGTATATATACATATGTATGTGTATATACATATGTGTATATACATATATGTATATATACATATGTATGTGTATATACATATATGTATATATACATATGTGTATATACATATATGTATATATACATATGTGTATATACATATATGTATATATACATATATGTATATATACATATGTGTATATACATATATGTATATATACATATGTATGTGTATATACATATGTGTATATGCATATATGTATATATACATGTGTATATGCATATATGTATATATACATATATGTATATATACATATGTATGTGTATATGCATATATGTATATATACATATATGTATATATACATATGTATGTGTATATATATGTTTATATACATATATGTATATATACATATGTATGTGTATATATATGTTTATATACATATATGTATATATACATATGTATGTGTATATATATGTTTATATACATATATGTATATATACATATGTATGTGTATATATATGTTTATATACATATATGTATATATACATATGTATGTGTATATATATGTTTATATACATATATGTATATATACATATGTATGTGTATATATATGTTTATATACATATATGTATATATACATATGTATGTGTATATATATGTTTATATACATATATGTATATATACATATGTATGTGTATATATATGTTTATATACATATATGTTTATATACATATGTATGTGTATATATACATATATGTTTATATACATATGTATGTGTATATATATGTTTATATACATATATGTTTATATACATGTATGTGTATATATATGTTTATATACATATATGTATATATACATATGTTGATGTATATATATGTTTATATACATATATGTATGTGTATATATATGTTTATGTGTATATATATATGTTTATATGTATATATACATATGTATGTGTATATATATATGTTTATATACATATATGTTTATATACATATATGTATATATACATATATATACATATACATATATGTATATATACATATATGTATGTATGTATGTATATATATAGGGTGGCGCAAAAGTCGTGCATTGGTTTGTTTAGGTGATAGAAACTACAACATTTAAAGTAATTTACTAGGCTTTTCTGATAAATAATACATTTACTTGGTAATTTTGTTGCTGTAGTTTTCGGCCTCACAAAGACGGGCTCTAGTTAGGGCATTTTCGATTACACTCCTTAGAATAACTGGCTCAAGTTTTTGGATTTCATGTCTGATATTGTTTTGAAGCTTTTGAATCGTTGTAGGCTTGTTCACATATACCCTTTCTTTAAGATAACCCCAAAGGAAAAAGTCAGGGGCTGTTAAATCCCGTGAACGTGAAGGCCAGTTAAAATCAGAAAATCTGCTAATTAAGCGCTCGCCAAACAATCCTCTTAAGAGCGCCATACTTTGTCGGGCAGTGTGAGCAGTAGCTCCATCTTGTTGGGACCACATTTCTGGGTTTTCCTGAACAGCTGGCCTTAAAAAATGTTCAATCATTTGTTGATATCTCTGTGCAGTTATCGTAACCGCGACACCTTCTTCGTCTTCAAAGAAATATGGACTGATCAGTCTTTCCGAGGTAACACTACATCATACGGTACATTTTAGTGGATGTAATTCACGCTGATGAACGGTTCTTGGATTTTCAATGGCCCATATTCTGCAGTTTTGCTTATTTACGAACCCGTTCAGATGAAAATGGGCTTTGTCGCTCATTATCAGCTTATGGATGAACTCATTTTTTTCTCTGGCTAATTGCTAGATGTGAACAGCATAAGCTACACGTGATGCTAATCTGTGGGTTGTAATGCATGTACCAATTGAATTTTGTATGGAAACAGATGCAATTCATGCAAAATTATTTGAAGTGACCTTCTTGACATCCCAATCTGAGTGGCTCGTATTCGAGTTAAGGTGTCTGGATTTTCAGCAATGCTATCCTCAACGAGTGCTTCATTTTCCACTTTCAGTACTGAACGTGGTCTGCAAGACTGTGGAAGATCACTGACTGAACCCTGCTGCCAAAACCGGGCCACAAGACGATCAATTGTGGCCTGATTGGAAGATTGTTTGACATTATAATGCCGCCGATAGGCTTTTTAGGTTAAGGTTATTGAACGATGGTTTCTGAAGTAAAGTTCAATAATTTTGGTTCATTGTCCAGTGCTATATTTTTCCATGATAAATTATCAATGTTTATATCTGTAATATTCTGTAATATTCTGAAAAATAAGGAGAAAATTTGATTAAATGTTAAAGTTGTTACTGATTAAAACTAATGCGTGACTTTTGCGCCACCCTGTATATATATGTGCATATACATATATGTATATATACATATATGTTTATATATATACGTATTTATATATATGTGTGTATGTGTGTATATATACGTATTTATATATATATATATATATATGTGTGTATGTGTATATATATACGTATTTATATATATATATATGTGTGTATGTGTATATATATACGTATATATATATATGTGTGTGTATGTGTGTATATATATACGTATTTATATATATATATATATGTGTGTGTGTATGTGTATATATATACGTATTTATATATATATATATATATATGTGTGTGTGTGTATGTGTATATATATACGTATTTATATATATATATGTATGTGTGTATGTGTATATATATACGTATTTATATATATATATATATGTGTGTGTGTGTATGTGTATATATATATGTATTTATATATATATCTATGTGTATATATATACATATTTATGTATATATATGTGTATATATATATACATATTTATGTATATATATGTGTATATATATATACATATTTATGTATATATATGTGTATATATATATACATATTTATGTATATATATGTGTATATATATATACATATTTATGTATATATATGTGTATATATATATACATATTAATGTATATATATGTGTATATATATATACATATTTATGTATATATATACATATTTATGTATCTATATACATATTTATGTATCTATATACATATTTATGTATATATATACATATTTATGTATATATATGTGTATATATATACATATTTATGTATATATTGTATTTATATGTGTGTATATATATATACATATTTATGTATATATTGTATTTATATGTGTGTATATATATATACATATTTATGTATATATTGTATTTATATGTGTGTATATATATATACATATTTATGTATATATTGTATTTATATGTGTGTATATATATATACATATTTATGTATATATATGTGTGTATATATACATACATATTTATGTATGTATATATATGTGTGTATGTGTATATATTTATATATACATAGTTATGTATATATATGTGTGTATGTGTATATATTTATATATACATATTTATGTATATATATGTGTGTATATATATATACATATTTATGTATATATATATGTGTGTATGTGTATATATTTATATATACATATTTATGTATATATATGTGTGTATGTGTATATATATACATATTTATATATGTGTGTATGTGTATATATATATACATTTATATATGTGTGTATGTGTATATATATAGACATATTTATATATGTATATATATGTGTGTATGTGTATATATATGGACATATTTATATATGTATATATATGTATATGTATGTGTATATATATCTGTGAACTTGGAAATTCACTTTCTTTGGTCAGGCAAAGTAACCAATACATTATGAGCAAGTAGAATAGCATATCACAAGAATCAGCTAAAAAATAAAGTATATTTAAATTACATTATTTCACTGTAATTACAGTATAAATTATGGGATTTATTTTTGCAAATATTAAACATAAGTTTTTCACTATTGTATATCATAGAAACCAAACCTGGGCCTAGATGCCAACTTTTACTGTTTTTCACAGTAACCTCCAGTGAATGTTCAATTATATTCTTCATTTCTTTTTATTGCCATTCTTTTATTTCTTCTTGGCATACTGGTGATAGTGTTACTCTGCTTTTCTTCTGTTGAAGTAATTCACTTTTACTGCAGTTCATTGAGTTAACAACATCCAGGAATTAAACTAACTCAGTTATCAAGTGGAATTTTCTAATTAGTGGATCGTATAGGGTGTCATAATAGACGGTCATTCATGGTTCATAAAACCAGTGGCAGAAACTTGATATGGAAAACAACAAAAAAGATCAGTGAAAGGTTACATGTAGTTAAGAATATTTGTATGATGATAATAATAATAATAATAATAATATTATTAAAAAGTAAAAGAATTTTAAAAAACAGGTGTTGTGATAGTCTGTTTGCTTCTCCACTGGCATATGTGGATGAAATATTTCCTTGAAGAAAACATGAAGTGGCACCACAATAAGTCTGAGAAAGTCTTGGGAAAACGAAAACGCTAAGTTAGTCTGTGTATTAGGATTCCACATTGACACAATCGTCGAGTACAGACGACCTGAGGCAGTGCTAAACTAGCTGACATATGCAACATTATTGCTATTGCTGTGGTTCATTATGTGGCATGGAAGTTTGAGAAAATTGACAATTATTTGAATCTCAGAGTTAAATTAACTACAAAAATATTTGTTAGAATTTCAACAAATTTAGCATCTTACTGTGATATTTAAATATAGTAGCTTGACTAAAAGTTACCTTTTATTCTGGTATTAATAATCTACATGTATAACATCTGTTTCTATATTGGCATGTCGTACTGTTCTATACTATTTTCTATGGATTAACTTAAAATGAAGGTGTTGTATGTGCTCTGATACTACACTTGATCTGTTCTGTCCTCAGTCAGTGAACGAGAAATTCTTCTAGACGGAGGCAATTTAAATTTTCTTCCCAATCCAGTGCTTCTTTTTTGGGGAGTTGGATTTTCCCCACATTAGAAACTAACGTTGTGTCTAACTGTTCTCATTGGGAGGCAAATAAATAGAGACTTGGTTGATATAATGGACTTTTCCAATGATGTATAAGATACGGTTTAACTGCAGCTGTATTTACCACAATTAAGATGAAAAACAAATTAATTTTTTTCAAAACTATTCTCAACTTTACCAAAATAGAAATAATCAATGGATTAAACCTTATTTAACAATGTTATTAGATATTGTTGTTTTGTACACAGTTCAGACTGTTATCCTAATCTTGGTTGTTGTTATGTTCACAACATTTCAGTCATTGTACTTTCTGTTTTTGTTTTTTTTCAAGTGCCTTTTGTCATAGTCGATAACCTTCTGAACTAAATTCTTTATTTAATCTAATTAAGTAGAATAATTTCATTTCATACCTGTCATATCAGTTAATGTTTTGCTCCAATCGCAAAATATATTTTTTAGATCCATCAAGGGTGGTCTTTCGTGATGCACTGCCCTCATTGCCAATTTTGGGTTCTGTATCATATTGACTTAGACAGTAACCCTGACTTGACTCCAGAAGTGTCAGGCTGCCTCCTTGAACGCTCTGTGCTACGCACATCGACATTGCAAAATTTCAAAGCAAAGCGACAAGCTCTGACCATTCTTATTGAGACATGTTCGTCAGTATCAGCCGCTCATATATAATGCTTTCCAGCTCGATAAACTGTTCATGCACAAATTACATTTTAATTCTAATATTGAAAAAAAAAAAAGAATCACTAATGCTAACTACTAAAATAATTCATCCTGCATACCTTACTTAATTCTAGTGTTGACAAGAACCTTATAAATCAACTGCTAAACTATTTGTATGCAACTTCTTAATTCTAGTATCAAGGGGAAAAAACTTTAACACTAACTACTCGTCTCACTCGTCCTACTAGTTAATGAAGTCATTCCAGAACCATTAATTAGTTAGCCAAGGACACAAACATATCCATCTTAGCTGTTCGAAGTAAAAAAATATAAACAGATCAACGTGCCGACTTAAAATAAAACAACAACTATAAAAAAAACCTGATAACCTCAATGTGACGGATTTACACACAAACAGTTCAATGTGGTGAATTGGACAAAAAAAAACCATTACGAAGGAAAATTACAACTCGATGTGATAGATTAAAAAACACAAAAACGATTATAGCAACATGACAGCTTTACACACTGAATAGTTCAATGTGCTGAGTAAAAAAAAAATTATACATATTCATATCTGATGTAACAGCCCAAAGCAAAGAAAGATAAAAAAAAAAATGCAACAAAGTTAAAATATATCAACATGATGGATAAAAATAAAAATCTTTAAAATGACCGATTTGTGAGTTCTTTGCTCTATATTAGTTGTGTCCCATGTGTCTAGGGAACTTCAGATAGATTTTCTTAATTTTCCCAAAGTTTTGACATGGAGCCGAGTTCTGCTGCCCTACTTATGGCTTTTCAAAAAAATTTGTATATCAATTAAAATAAGATATAAAATGACATTATCAAGTTTCTAAGCCATGTGAAAATAAAGTGCAATAAGTGTGTGTTTGTTGTACTTATTTGCATGTTATTTTATCAGTAAACAATTACGATCAAAGTGAAAGTAAGAACACTAAGTAGGTAAATAAGAATTCAATCATCTCATGTGATGCCAATGACGCAAGAATGAGACACCACAAGGCAAGAAAATTATGAAATTTAAAGGAAAAAAAGGTTAAAATAATTTTTTGTAATAATAATGTGAGCGAGAAAAATAGTATTCGTAGAATTTGGTATATTCGGACTACTGTTCTCATCTTGGGTGTTTTTATCACAACGTTTCGGCCGATGTAACCTCTGACCTTCTTCAGGTGTACTTTGTCGAACTCAGGAATCTTTCTGTCGAACTCGGGAATCTGGGCGGAATTTCAAACAGAACCCTTTATTAAATCCACGCGGGTAGCATGCTCTCGTTCCATCTGCCATGAATGCGAAGAAGTCTTCAGTAATTCGCAATTCTTCATATCGCCCTCTATCCACCGCGACCCATGGCGTAGTTGATATAGTACTAAGTATAATTCAGTTCTAAGTGACAGACATCTGAAGGTTGAAGGTTCAATCCTTAGTGTGGGCGATACGAAGAAGGTCGGAGGTTACCTCGGCCGAAACGTTGTGATAAAAACACCCAAGATGAGAACAGTAGTCCGAATATACCAAATTCTACAAATTATCAACCTTCATCTAAAAAATTCCGAAGCATAAAAATAGTATTGTCTTTTGCTTTATTATAAACTGATCCTGTGAATTCTGATAAATATCTTTATACCTTATGAGGTTCAGTCCAATTCAGTGTAGATCATTCTCTGTGGGGTTCAGTATAAAACATTTTTAGACCAATCAGGTACCTTCCATATTAACATAGATATGCAAATACCTACATACACACATGTCAGTGCGTGAGTGAATACATGTTGCTGTTTGTTAATATAAGACACTATAAGGAAGAAATAGTTAATACAGTGCGTACTTAAACCTTCTTGAAAATGACACAATGAAGATTTCTTGAATTCCTTTAAGATAAATGCCTCATTGCAAATGTGGGTGTTTTTCCCTTTAAAAATGTTAATATTCTATGAACAAACCTGCAAATTGCTTAGAGAGAGAGAGAGAGAGAGAGAGAGAGAGAGAGAGAGAGAGTGTAACAAAAAATAATTTTGAACTCAAAAAAGAAACACAAAAAAAATAAAGAAAAAAATATTTGGTGTTAGAGTAATTCTTGCTTTAAGTAGGAAATATGTTGCCAATGCCTGCAGAATGAAACTAGATTTATGTGTTTTTTTATTTTTTATTTTTTTATCAATTGTTTCTCACCTCATTCACACTTACCACCTTTCTTCTACTTTCCTGATTTCTGCTTATTGCTGTGGGGTTGTATAGAATCTTTTATGCGTACACATTGAAAGAACCCTGGGGAGGTGTTTTGAGAACACTCAGATGTAAAGTCTTTAGTGGAGTGTAATAACTCCATGTGTTAGATAATAAGGAGATATACAAAACGCTCTGATTGGTCGAGAAAGATCATGTGTTTGGAGAGAGGTGTATTTTTGAATAGTCAGCAGTTAAGCTAGTCAGTTGGTGTGCTTTTGTCCCTCAAGTCTGCCTAGAACAGGAAAATGGTAATGAGAAATTTCTCAGAGTCTATTAAGTAACTAACTGTCATAGCCAGATAGATTAGTTTGTTGAGTTATATAAATTTATGTTGTTAATATTCAGCATACTCATTTTCATCCAGTCATTGTAAGCCAGCTCCCAGCTATGAAGAGGGAAGATCAATATGACGACTTGATTTGCCATGGGTAATCCATGTACCAGACTGAATCATTGAGACGGTTTCTAGAGTTGGCTAAGATCAAAGTATAGTATCTGACAGGAATTTGCATAAAATTTTGTAGTAGAGAGCGCTTTTTCCAGCCTCGTTCTCAACTTCTCAGTCGAGAGCCATTGTAGGCCGAAGGGTAAATCACAGTGTTTAGAGAGTGCCAAGCCGCACTCAAAAAACTTCCTCGGTCTAGTGATTTTTCTTGGTCTTCTAGAAGGGAATTCCACGGAGGATTAGTGAGAGGTGCAGCTAAGGATCTTTTCATCAAGTGGTTCGGGTGCTTTGAGGAGGAAATACACTCCGAATGGAGTTCGGTGCCAGGTACGAGTCATTTCAACAACTCTAAGTTCTCTCTGACCTGGTGATTGGACGAAAACACATTACCTCAATGTCATACAAACCATTTCCGGAATGGAGAACTCTGCTGAGTGTCCTCACTGCGAAACGCACAAAGAAGAAACACCCCATCACACTTTCTTCAAATGCTGTGGACTCGAACAGTTCTGGGTGTATGTCAACAGGGTGACGGCTCATATCGATCCTAAGCATTCTCTGCTGCTAAACATATCCTATGCAATCAAGGACGTTGGGACGTCTGGGTGTAGCGCAAAGGGTGGTGTAGATGTCGCATTTAGAGGAACTTGAGGTTTGAATCTTTCTCTCATTAGGATCTGATTGTGTTCTTCAATCACCAACTGAAGGTCAAGATCAGATTTTAGAGAAAGAGATTACATTCCTCAGAATTCAAAAAAGGTGGATAAAAGTAGTTAGCTTGTGTGTACGAAAAGGAGTTAAGTATAAGTATGTGTTTCCTGCCTGAGCATGGCACACACAGTTCCTGATCCTGTCGAGCCCCAGCCGTTCAGATACATTTAGCCATTTAGCTAGTCAAGTGAATGACCCCCCCCCCTCTCCCTAGTAATAGAGATCCTCTAAGATGCTCACTCCCCACTTTCATTTTTTGCCCTCGGTCTCCCCCAAGTTGTACTCATCTTGGAAGTACACCATCCACTCTCCAAAACCCCATCCTGTTTTTTTTCTCCCACTTAGAGACCACTCTTATTTAGAGATTGACCTGCTTGTTTTCGGTTCTGAACAAACTGGAAAACAGTGGGTGGTCTATTATTTAGAAAAGGTTAGTAGGGTCTTACTAACCGTTTTTTTTGTTTTTTCACTCCGCATTTTATTCCAATGAATTTGTGTATATAAATATATTTATGAAAAATAAAATTTCAAATAAATTTTGGGATGTCTTACGTAGGATGGCCCCTAGAGTAAATGTGGTATTGTGGTGACTGAGATGATTCTAGTTAAGAGTAGGATAGATAATTTTATCACTTTTAGACCACGGATGACAAACAGCACCCTTTTTCCCCACACTTTTGATGGCCTTGTGCCTAACTTGTTATATTGTATATTTTTTATTTTATAAAAAAATAAATAATTCAAAGTGTAGTATCTGTTCTGATACTACACTTCATTTTTTTTTGTTTTCGGTCAGTGAAGAAATTCTAGACTGAGGCAATTTTTATTTTTGTCCCAATCCAGAGTGTCCCTTTTTTGGGGAGCTGAATTTTCTCCACATTAAAAAGCGATCTTTAATCTAACTCTGCCCTCGTGGGAAGGCAAGTAAATAGGAACTAAAACAATATTCTAATTTGTTCTTGTGACTAGCAGAGTATGCCACATATCCAGCCGCAGTTAAAGAGAGAAAGTATGCATATCCGTTTCAGGTTGAAGCTGAATATGGTTTTCTACTTGTATATTTGTCAATTGGCAAGGGCTCATCTGATAACGACGCTCTTCATTTTGTCAATTGACATCTGTGCTGAATCATTTGCATTCTCTTAGCTCTTGCTGAAACATCTTACTTTCTGTATGTATTCACATTGACTGTGTTGTGTGTAATTGGCCTAATGGATACAGCCGCATACTATAAAATATTCAATTATACACTAATACTAATTATGGATCTATGAACATATCTTTATGCATGTTTGTTCGTGCGTTTACATCACTGACCGTAATCATCCCACACATTGTGCTGGTTCAAAGATGTTATTTGATCTCACTCAGTGCCGTAACAAATATTCTCACGCCAAGTAAAAGCCATGAGTCCAATTAATGAACAAGTAACAAATTTATTTGCTGAATGTTACAAAAGACACTCGTGTCTCTAAGTGGAATGGCAGAGTTGCAAACGAGATCTCTATATCCTGGCGAGGTTGAAACAAGCCCCCCACAGTTCTTTGGCCAAAAGACCCAGATGGCCCATCCTGCTTCCACCGGTCCCAAGCTTTAAACTGATCCAGCTATCCCAGGAAACCTCCAACTTCCTGTCATGCTCAGTGGGCCAGCTATGACCCCTCCCATCCCCTTCTTTCTGTTGACCGGGTTTTTTCACTTGTCATCTGTAGGTCACCCAAGCACTTAGCCACTTAAGATCTCAACCTGAGATAACTGTCAGACAGAATTATCATGGCACCAACTCATGAACATACTGTTGTAAACCATGTAATTTAGGTTATAATAATTAATAACTCGTAAAACAAAATGGATGACTTTTTAACAGAAAGGTTTAACAGATTTATTAAAAGTGAAATTAGAATGAAATGAGTTATTTAGCCGCTGTAACGCAAGATGAAATATGAGACAGTCTGATCCGTGGTCAATGTTTTCTTTTCACTCCCGGCAAGACACTATCGACAAAGGGCGATAACTCTTAACCTTACCGAATGATGCAAGGGAGATAAATCGTTTTGTTAGTTATTCCTAACACATACCCTCATGGGTCCAACGTTTTATGAGACTCTTAATTCACCTCAAAGGGACATATTTGTCTGGGGTGGCCCAAATCAAACCAAAGATATTTTCACTTCATCTTGTGCCCCTCCTCTTTCCTCCGGGTCCAGCATCTAAAATTTGCAACGTCCGCCATTCATACACATTACTAAAGGAAATGCAGCCTACTGCATTTTCACAGATATATTGTGTTCAATTATGTACAAATTCTGTTTGGAAAGGTATTAACCCATGCTTTTCCTAAAACTATAGTACCTTTATTTAACAATGGTCCATTTTAACATTAAATAATCCATAAAGTGTTGATTTGCTATCCAAACCAAATGAATATGAATGGATGGCGTTTTATTTATACTCGGAGGAATTCAGTGCCACAATTTGGCCCGAGACACACTTTCATGTGAGATAGCTTTTTATATCAGATAAACCTTTTATCCCAAATGAGACAAATATATTTTGATTCATTAAACTTCAATTTAAGGAGGTAGACATGGTTTTACAGAAATTCAGTGAGGGACAATAGTTGTTAGATCCTGTATTAATAGCTTAACTAAAACAAAATACAACCAGCCATGGCATAAATTTAAACTGAATTGTTTTTCACTCATTGCATGTATCAGTTCATAATGCTTCATGTACAAATATATATCATCACCTCCTGAATGAATTCAAAGTAATTTAATTCCATTTTTCTTTTTAAGGTTTGTGTTTTTCTCTTTTTTTTTTGTATTTTATAACTCATCAGAGTCTCAGCTCTTTCCGCTCTTTGTAAAGATAGTACTGGTGATGTTGGTGGTTTGTGTGGTATTTTTTCCTTAAAACTGCAAATAATGACATCTGCTAAACCACCTTGTTTCTGTTCTATATCAATAGGCGACGTTCTCATTTACTGAAGATGTCGTTTCCATATCATATTCACAGCTAATTTATTTTGGTAATTTAAAGACCCATGGCACCTGAATATGCTTATTGGTTTCCACTTTTAGTTACCCCAGAAATCATGCACTTGGACTTTTGTTTCTCTGTTAAGTGCCACAATATGTTGGGTTTTATAACTCCAGGAAATAATTTATTAGTAATTTGGTGCCGAATATCTGTTTTTTAAAACATTTCCAGGGTGGCTGGGATAAATTTGACACCTTTTGCAAAGGAAAGATAAAAACATATCTTGACTAATAATTGATGTATTCTGAAAATTCAAAGTACATCTGTTAAATAGAGGATATTTTGTTGAATACAACTCACTCCAAGAAGCCACCCTGAACCTTCACCATGAACTCAAGGAGGGATATAAACCTGGAACACTCAACCTTCATGGTGTCGTTTGAAAGACACCTCAACAAACACCAGTTTCATTCTGGCAGTCAGTTTGTCCTTGGTGTTGCAGGTGGTGTGATTGGTGGCTTTTCTCAACTGTGCCCCACACATAATAGTCCAATCAGATGAATTGGAGGACAAGCTGTTGGGAGTGGTGCAGTCGTGGAAGTTGTCCGACAGCCACTTCTTGATTTTCCAGGACTTGTGACATGGAGCTGAGTCCTGCTGCCACACTTATGGCTTTTCCACTGCCACCCTCTCTATCCAGTGCTTGACAACAATTGACAACAACCGATATATCAATCTGAATTGAATTATATTTTTGTTTCTACTTTTCCATAACTCTCTTTCTTCACTATATTGGTACATTTTCCTTTTCCAGTAAGTTCAGATTCTTTTAAATATCTCATCTGAAAGCTCCCAATATTGTCCACACAAGCCATTCTTTATACAATAACATCCAGAATCTGTATTATTTTCTAAACAATTACATTAGTAATATTCTTGAAATGATCCAGCAATTTGTTTAAGTAATCACAATGTTTATTGAGATAAGCAATGAATTGGCTTGTTCTCATTGAAACTGTTGTATAGTGACAACACCACTCAGGACAATAATGAACTGAGTCTAAAATAGACTATAATATATATATATATATATATATATATATATATATATGTTTTATTAGGTTATGTTATATGTAATGTGAGAGCAAGAAAAAAAATATAGTTGTAATGGACAGAGCCAATCCTCTCGACATAAACGACAAAAAATAGCCTGTGCCATGCATGATAACTTGGAAGGGAAATTTGCATAGCATCCAGATGAACTGATAAAAAGAAAGGAGTTGAGAATGAAAATAGAACGAACTGGAGAGCGGCAGGAACGTTGGTTTATTGTTAGAAGATTGTCCCAGATTTTTTTGTTTTTTACGTTGCTTTTTTACAATAGTTTATCTCTTAACCTTGTGTTCGAATATATGTTCCAATATATCTATTCTATTAACTGTTAAATGAGACGACAGATATATCAAAATCATTCCATTTAACATTTTATAGGATACAATCAGTTCACCCAACATTGTGTATTCTAAAGTGTTGCAATACATGATTTTCTCAATCTTTCTTTATATCTCAAATTGCTTATACACTTGGATAATCATTGTGAACTTTTGTTTGTACTTCTTCCAGAATAATCTTTCAGTTTTCATCATTAGGTGTCCATAATTAATAACAGTATTCAAAATGATGTCTTATTTGTGCCATACGAATGATGCTTCAATGATACAAAATTAAAGACCGAGAAATTGTAATTATGAAATGAAGACTTGCCAAAAATAAATGATAATTTTAGGGATTTTAGTTTTTATAGTCTTTTAACTTTAGTGGGTGTTATTCTGTTATGTTTTAAATAATTTGGGGGTTTTGTTAGCTTACAAATCTCCTAGAAATCTATTCACAGCAAAACAACTTGTGATTAGATACCACCAGGAACATACTATTCCAGTCTACACTATAGGTTAATAATATGTCACCTAAATTTATCGTAAAGAAGGGTTCTGCTTCTATAACACCCTAACCTCTCTGTGAAAATACTGTTCTGAGACATTACTTAAGTGTGCATCTTCTTCCTCTGATTATATTCTTGCGTGTCTTGTACTCATGTGTTGAGTATTTAATTTCTGTAAACTTTTGAAAGTTAGCACAGTGTCGACAAGGATTTAAAACTACAAGAGGCGATTAAATTCAAAGTAAAAATCATTTTAAACATGGAATACTTAAAAATAGTGATGATGCAGCAGACTCATCTTTTACAATTAATCTTCAACTTGATAAAACTGCTGACAACAGTTTCTTTTTCACTGATAGTGTAACAAACTTGATTTATGGATTTAAATATGATCCAGAAAACGATGTGACCTATAAAAATTATTTTCGTTGATACAAAAAATCTTCATAAAAGAGTTTGCTAACTGGCCAAATACAAAAAGATAAGACTTTTATCATTTAAATTAAGTGTAGTCGAACATGAAAATTATTGTAATTATTTTGTCTGTAAAACCTGGTGATTTAGACATGTAAAAAACTTTTTGAATACTGAGCAAACTAACAAGTTTTCCAGGGAGATGGAAACCATTTCTCCTTTAAACAACGATTGAACAGCTTTGTAAGGATAGGAGCTCGTTCCGACAAGAGATTATTAAGAAAAATGACTGAAATCTTGTCATGACCAGTTTTTTTGCTGGTATCAGGGTTCTTGATAAGTTTGGCAAGCTCCCAGACAGATATATAGAAAGTGCTTCTTTCCATAAAAAACGAAAGCAATAGTATATATTGTAAAAGGCAACATATTAGAAACAGGCGAGAAACAATCATTCTCCGTTTGTTATGAAGCTATTCAACTTGTAAATCTGTAATTTGTCCCTCTTTATACACAAAAATTAAAATGTGAATTAACAAATATTTTTTCAAATGAATTAGGATGTTGTATAAACATAAACGGTCCCATTATATTTGTATAAAAATTCAGAACGAATTTTTAAATAAAAAAAAAACATGCTTTTTGCTTAGGTGGAAATTTTCAATAATGTGTTAAGTCATTTAGAAAAGACGTGGAGTTATTTTACCAGATAATATTTGAATGTGAGCAACACTGGCAATGATTTTTACAAAGTGTTTGTGCAGACTTTTTTTTACTGCTTTTAAAAATATTCTACACCAAAAGAGATATTTACCAAACGAAATAGAGGAAAAAACCGTTGCAAAAATTGATTTATCTGATGCATACTGACAAGTGAAAGTAGACACTAATAGTAAGAATTTTATTAACAATTCATACACAAAGGTGTTTATAAAGATTTAATAGATTTCTTTGGAGGGGATCCTGAAATTTTACAGTAAATATATATTATGTTAGTTTCACTGACGTTCACTATAACATATTGAAATAATATGCTAATAGTAGGTATGCGCAAAATGAATGGCCGATCCCCAAAATGTAAAAACATTTTGAATCTTCCCTTCACTTTAAAATTCACGAAAATCCAGGAAATTAACCAATTTTAATGACATTTTCAGTATTTATTAATTACGCAATATAATGAGCCCATTATTGTTTCAAAATCTTAGTGAAAATGTATTATTTTGTGAAAACAAAATACACCTTTACTAAAGTTACATTTCTAAGTACTAATAAAAACGCATGAATTTTATTTTAATTTTTGAATTAAAATAAAGCATTGTAGATGTTAACAATTAAAAAAAATTCTTATAATATTTCTTATATATTACGAAAAAAAGCCTCTAAATTCTGTGTTAATAAAATCAATATAACTCGAAGAAAAATAATGTCTCCAATTAACGATATTATCATTGAATAAAGCATTGTTTAATCAATATTTTCATAAAAGTATAATATAATTGGCAAAAAATATTTTATGTGATTTTAATGTTAAGTTTCCGTGAATTTTATTAATGCAATATTATAATATTTCCTCTTCGTACATGAACATGTAATCATCAACATATGAATTTTTTTTTATAATCTTGAAAGTAATTTTTTTTTTTTAAATTAAGAAACTAGGCCGTTCTAAAAAAATTAATTTAAAATATGGGATAATTGTTACGATTAACTTGAAGATGTATGGATGCCCAGTATTTCAATAAACAGGCAGGATTTGCACTACCACCTGACGTCATCAAAATAAAAAAACGGTGTGTTTATATGACAAAGAAATGTAAACAACCTTGTTTAAATTTCGCCTATTTTGCTCAAATTTTAGATAAAATTGATTGTTGGTTTTAATTGCATTTCTTGTCCTGAAATAAAATTCTAATTTACTTTTTAAAGTTTTGAGAATCGAATTTTAATCGCTGGCGGCCATATTGTTTTTCCAGTACAGCAGCCAGACAAGCTGTTTAACCTATACCCTCAACCTGTCAGAACAAGAGCGACCCAGACTAGTCATGTAAAACTTACAAATATTTTTCCCAAGTTGCCCAGCTAGAGAGAAAGAGAGATAGCATTTATTGTCCTAGTCAGGAAACAGTGCCAAGCACTGGGTGTCTGTGAGGTGTCCCTGTGCTAGTACCTCTGTACCTGGCTTATAGACAAAAAGGGAGTGCAAACCAGATATTTTGTCTCCAGCTCTAAGAAGGTTGTTGATCAGGACTAAGGAGGCCTCCCTCTCCCAGCGGTTTTCTACTTGGCTGCATGTGTCAGTAAGGCTAATGTCTTGGCTGCACGTGTCACTCAGGCTAACGTTTTGGCTGCACGTGTCACTCAGGCTAATGTTTTGGCTGCATGTGTAACTAAGGCTAATGTTTTGGCTGCATGTGTAACTAAGGCTAATGTTTTGGCTGCATGTGTAACTAAGGCTAATGTCTTGGCTGCACGTGTCACTCAGACTAACGTTTTGGCTGCACGTGTCACTCAGACTAACGTTTTGGCTGCACGTGTCACTCAGGCTAATGTTTTGGCTGCATGTGTAACTAAGGCTAATGTTTTGGCTGCATGTGTAACTAAGGCTAATGTTTTGGCTGCATGTGTAACTAAGGCTAATGTCTTGGCTGCACGTGTCACTCAGACTAACGTTTTGGCTGCACGTGTCACTCAGACTAACGTTTTGGCTGCACGTGTCACTCAGGCTAATGTTTTGGCTGCATGTGTAACTAAGGCTAATGTTTTGGCTGCATATTTCACTCAGGCTAATGTTTTGGCTATGCATGTCAGTAAGGCTAATGTTTTGACTGCATGTTTCACTCAGGCTAATGTTTTAGCTATGCATGTTAGTAAGGCTAATGTTTTGGCTGCACATGTCAGTAAGACTAATGTTTTGAATGCGTGTGTAAGTAAGGCTAATTGTTTTGGATGTGCATGTCAGTAAGGCTAATTGTTTTGGATGTGCATGTCAGTAAGGCTAATTGTTTTGGATGTGCATGTCAGTAAGGCTAATTGTTTTGGATGCGCATGTCAGTAAGGCTAATTGTTTTGGATGTGCATGTCAGTAAGGCTAATTGTTTTGGATGTGCATGTCAGTAAGGCTAATTGTTTTGGATGTGCATGTCAGTAAGGCTAATTGTTTTGGATGTGCATGTCAGTAAGACTAATTGTTTTGGATGCGCATGTCAGTAAGGCTAATTGTTTTGGATGCGCATGTCAGTAAGGCTAATTGTTTTGGATGCGCATGTCAGTAAGGCTAATTGTTTTGGATGTGCATGTCAGTAAGGCTAATTGTTTTGGATGCGCATGTCAGTAAGGCTAATTGTTTTGGATGCGCATGTCAGTAAGGCTAATTGTTTTGGATGTGCATGTCAGTAAGGCTAATTGTTTTGGATGCGCATGTCAGTAAGGCTAATTGTTTTGGATGTGCATGTCAGTAAGGCTAATTGTTTTGGATGCGCATGTCAGTAAGGCTAATGTTTTAGCTTCACATATCAGTAAGGCTGATGTTTTAGCTGTGCGTGTCATCAGGCTAATGTTTTAGCTGCGGGTGTCATTCAGGCTAATATTTGGGCTGTGTGCATCACACAAACTAATATTTGGCTACATGAGTCTATCAGACAAATATTTTTGCTGCGTGTACCTATCATGTTAATATCTTGGCTGTGTTTACCACTTGTGTTAATATGTTTGCTGTGTGCACCACTTAGACAAATATTTTTGCAGTGTGTGCCACTCGGCCTAATTTTTTGCAGTGTGTGCCACTCGGTCTAATTTTTTGCAGTGTGTGCCACTCGGTCTAATTTTTTGAAGTGTGTGCCACTCGGTCTAATTTTTTGAAGTGTGTGCCACTCGGTCTAATTTTTAGCAGTGTGTACCACTCGGTCTAATTTTTAGGCAGTTTTGTCGACTCAGACTAATATTTAGGAAGTTTGGTTCACTCGGACTAATTTGTGTGCAGTGTGTTCTACTCAGACTATTTTTTTGCTGTGGTGCTGGGGTTAATATTTTATTTGTGTGTGCCACTCTGATTAATATTTTAGTTATGTTCATTGCATGCCCTAATATTTGTCTTTCTTAATTGCAATGTATTTTGGGTTCAATTTTGCAGAATGATTTATATTGTATAATTATATTTTATAACTTGCTCCAATGGATTTATTCAAAATCATTTTTTTAATTATCCTAAATATTTATATTTTATGGGCAAAACATTTAAGTAGTCCTCAGCAGTAACACAACTTTTGACCTTGTTTTAATAATTTAAAAAAAATCATGATAGTAAAATTTATTACTATTGCAAAGTAATTGTTAAAAGAAACAAGATATAAATCGAAAATAACTACAGTTAAAGGATCATGAGACCAACACAAGCTTAATAACCTGCAAGATATGATAATATATTATGTTTAATGAAGGACACGATGACCTTGAGTTCAAGTGAGTTATAATGGTCAATTACTGACTGCTTGTTAACTCACATAGGAAAGCAATACTGGTTACCCGGTTGACCAGTATAGATTCAATTAGAGAGCCTTTCGAGTGTATCTTCAAGTGAATTGTATTATCTACAAGCTTGCAATACATGTAATAGAATGCTCTTTAATCTGCTGTCTAATCTTAAGATGTATGCATTTCAAGTTTGACATAGAGTTGATATACATTTACTTTTGACTGTTTGTTTTATTTAAATTGCTTTCTGCTGATTAAAATTCTTCTTTTGTATGAATCAGATGATTCTGGGGTTGGCATTAGTTTTCCCCGATGGTTTTACAGTTAGAAATCTTTCTGGAAAGACATCGGGTACTTACGGGAAGGACCACGAGAAGGTTGCCAACATCCCTAAGTGACAGTGGTACTGTGGAACCGACTGGATTCGAACTTGGAACACCCAGGTCTTCAGTCCCCGTCGATATCCACTTATCCACCGTCACCTCCCAGCTGATTAAAATGATGTCATATAACTATCTTCAACAGAACAGGACATCTGGGATTAATTCATGACGGATGAATATACTAATTGTCAAGATAGACAAGTGTCAATGCTTATCTCTTCAAGAATGAATTAATAAAAACATAAAATAGAAAAATAAAAATACTATTGAAAAATGAGTAGTCAGACTTTGTTTTTTCTGTATATCAGTATATAAAATAAATGACAATATAGATGTCTAGAATAGACATAATTTTCAAATAACTAAAACTCATATACCATGCATTATTTTGGGGGATTTTACTGTGATAAAGATATATTATATATGGCATAATCAAATTGACACACCGGCTCTCATTAGATCACGTAAATTAAGCAATGTCGAGCCTTGTCATTACAAGATGGGTGACCATTTGAGAATATCAGACACTGTATCTGAGTGGACAGTGACACCTCCCTGCAAAAAAGAGCAAAAACTAACATCATCAAAATTATCTACCCCTGACTGAGATATACATCCATCTTGGGACTGCTTGTGAATTTAATATTATCTAGAAACTTCCTCTTTAAGAAGAACCTGCCCAGGGTGAATGGCATACCAGGCAGGCAGGTAGGTTTAAGATATATTAACTCGATCAGTTTGTGTGTATCGTGAACAGTATATCGCAGTATGTATCATATTGCAAGCTGATTGTATTGTTACATGTCAAGTGCACCCATTAATTTCTAATGCATGCTACTGGCACGGTGCAATTGTGCATGCATAGCTGAGAGGAAACATTGTTGAAGTGTGATCCACTTGTTCTGTTCACTCTTTTCATTTCATTTTCATTCCAACACTGTTATTCGTTCAAGGTGGGAATCACACTTTAATGAAATTCCAGGAAAATCGCCAAGAAAACCATAATTCACTGAGATCTTGTTTATTCACATAGACTTGTTTCAGCAGAGGATATGAAAAGAAAGAAATAAAGCTATCTGGAGGAACCAATCCTATTTTATGTGTTTCTGAGGCAGAGATTTTAACAAACTGTGCTTTTTGTAAAATTAAAACTAAAAGCTGATCGTATGTGTCATACACAACTCTTTATTTGGGATACCATAGGGTTTTTTGAGAATGTTCATTAATCCGGAACTAACTATACATCACAGTTTATTTGTCCAATGTGATACTTAAATCTACCAAACAAAGGATTTTACATCCATATTCATTAATCAAATTACTTTGTGTCTTTTTCTTAGCAGACGATGTTTTGCAACTTTTTCAGTAACTCAACTTGTTGATATTTAAAAATTTCTATTATTATTTTTAGCTGAACTCTTATATTTAATATAGGCAACAAAGTAGATATTCATTTCAATCAAACAGTGTTTACTTTGTTCCCCCAAAAATCTGGTATGAGAATCTCCACACAATTTATGTGCTATTAATAACTTAGCAAAAACAAATTTGGATAGCAAAATATTTCTCAGTGATATTTTTGGCAGCTAAAATTCCATATTGACTTGTGATTAATTAGGAAGAAATATAACAATTGCCATTTCAATTCTTTGTAATGTTTGCTGATATTAGATTTGCATTTAATGCCAGACTGATTCATATCAATTTAATTTCATATTTTTATCTTTGAATATTTTTTTTTTACAATTGTACTTTTATTAATGCCAAACTATCATTTTTAGAATCTCTGTTTTTTTGTTGTTTGCTTTGTTTTTTTGTTTGTTTTCTTTTTAGTGTTTCAGATTAAATTTATGGAGAGTTATGTTTTGTATACTGACTTTTCACCTCAAAGATATTTTTTAAGCATTTCATTTGGAGATTTTTAGATTAGTAAAATAAAAAGAAAAATTACAATCACAAGAACATCTTGAATTGTTAGCTATATTCTATATTTACCATATCTTTTTGCTATTTTTTTTATGTAATATTAACCCTTCGGTATGCTAGCAAGATTTTTTATTCAATTCCAAAAAACAATACCTATTTATGTATTAGGCCTTTTTATTTTAATCAATAATCCTATTTGAACATCAATATATATAACAATAATAAATATTTAAAAGGACTTGTATTTTAAATATTTATCATTGTTATAAAGCTCTATCTGAAAGTATATTAAGGCTTCGGTGTGTGGAAGATCTACTATTCTTGGATCAGATTTGTTCTGACTCTGAGAGGTTTATTTTTCATTTTATAGATTAGCAGGAGAACCCGACGTTGCTCAGGATTTAATGAGGAACATTGTCCTTTTTATTATGCTCATAGCACCATATAACTTTCTTTTTTTTACTGCCCACCCCCGTTTTGCCTCCTTATATAGTCAGAAGAAAATGAAATTTTGAAAAACTCTTTAAATTAGTGTCTTATGTATATGGTTTAAATTTTATTAAAATCAGATATACATATTTGAAGTTTGAATGGGGTTCTGCTCCTATAGCTCCTTTAGAAAGAGCACATAGAGATTCGAAAAATTGAGAGGCACGATTAGGGATCGTTTCAATTGTCTTCACTGGAAAATTTTATATGTATGATTTAAATTTCATCAAAATAGGATATATTTGAAGTTATAAGAGGGGTTCTGTTGATCGATAACATCGACATGCCAGTGTCACAGATTTTGTACATGTCTGTGTAAATAAAAATAATCATATATAAAAGCTCTATTTGATATTGAGCACTTTTTTATAAACTCGGTTGAAATTCTTTGGATTACTACCCTGTGGATGTTTTACCTGGATTATTATTATTATATATGTATATATATATACACACATATGCCCGTTAACATTTTTATTGACTACTAAAATCTTGAACAAAGTCTACAACAACGCCATCCAAGTCGATGACCTCTTTAAGCGCAAAGATGCTGGGATCGACCCGTACAAGTCACAGTTAAACATTTCTTCACCTTGTTGCCTTTATTTTTTTGTTTACCAACACCAACCGTACACACATATCTCTCAATACACTGAGGAATGCCAAAGAAACGGCCGAAATTTTGTTTTTAGAAAAAAATATTTTATTTAAAAGACATGTTTTATTCTTATATGTCAACAAATAAGAAATTAATAGAGAAAAGATATATACATTTATGTTTTTTAAATGCCTAGTAGACACTGTCCTCGAGTGTCTAAGGATTCTCTGTACAGGATTGTTAGGATATATAAAATAAATAACCCCACAAGATCTGATGCCTCCACAGAGTCCAGAGCACCCAAAGGAGTTTGTCATTTTTGTTTTAATCCATTGGTTATTATTATTGATTAAAACTGATTATATACATTTTTAATGATGTAGATGTCATCATTGGATATATCAGTATATATCTCGGCAAACTCTAGGGCGGTGTTGAAGAGACGGAAATCCACAATGTCAAATTGTAGGAAGGTTCATTTATTTTTATTTTCGAGCTCTACTCATTTATCGAGCACTGTTGAAGTAAATACTGAAAATCGATACATAAAATATTATATCTCCTTATAACATTTTATGTGGATACATAAAATAATATACATAATCTACAACCTCACAGAATATACATTAGAAATTCACATTTCATCATATTTATACCTAAATATACTTTTTTTTCTGCAATTATCCAGTTTATTATTAAAATGTTCTGCACTAGGGCTACTTTTATGTTGATTAAGTAATTTAGTCCACAAACATTACTCTATCTGAATTTAGTAGTTTTAGAAATTTTGTGAACAAGCATCTCACTGGACAGCTCCCAATTTAGGATGATTCCCTAAACTTTCACCCTAATTCTCTGTAGCCCCTTATGTCTACAGTGGCAACTTGCCTTGTTTTGGGTGAACTAAGTTAAAAAAAACACTGTAAACTCACTTTACATTATATATGGTAGGCAAATTCCTAGTCTAAATTTAGCAATCCCTGAAAAACCTGCTAAGTAACAATAACACATTTGAAACCAATAGAGAATTGAATTTACTCCAGAGTCAACACCTCTCGGATTCAGGGTGCTATCTAATAATACATGTGTCGCGCTTCATTGACGTCGTTGATATGTTTACACATGGTAGGGAACAACGCAATTACACATGAACAATCTTTGCCTTTGTCGCGTCTACACTCACCTTCACACCACAAACATGTTTATGATTTTTTCATCGCCTCCTTCCGACTTAAACATAGTTACGGTTTTTCTCTAAATAATCCCTCATGTGAGAATCCCCGTAACCAGTTAACGTTGCTTTATAGAGATATTTGCCTTGTTTTGTGTGAACTAAGTTAAAAAAAAAAATTTAATCTGCCCCTCCAGTGCAAGGAGATATATTTAAAACATCATGTTCCATATGTAGAAATCCCATGAATTATTTTGACGATCTCAATTAAATTCTCCTCTTCATTCTTCTTTCTGATAAAGTAGTTAAACCTAAGCATTCTTACCTGTTATTGGAATTTAGATCTTTTATAAATTTTGTTAGTTTAGTCACTCTTCGTTGTATGCCTATTAATTGTAATATTATATTCTAATTTTCATATCTAGCTACTACTGCTGCACAGGCTTGAGTACAATATTCTCTATGTGGTTTCATTAGTGTATTATATACACTGATAATAACATTTATATCCCTTGAAATAAAACTTCTCATCATTTAATTGATCATTTTACTTGCCTTTGGTACAGTTTACAAGATTTGAATTTATCACCAACATATCTATTAATAATGGAGATTATGTATCTGTCTGTCTGAAGCCAAAACTATACTATTTAAGACTATTGTACTTATGAAATAGTATATACTATACTATTTCAGACTAATGTACTATCTTTAAATGCTCAATTCAAAGGCATAGTGTAGTGTAGTATCTGCTCTGTTTTCATGATATCATCCTCCCAGGCATTACATCCTTCTTTTTTGAGAAGTGTAGAAGTAGTGTAGTATCTGTTCTGTTGTCATGATACCAACTTCCCAGGCATTACCTCCTCCTTTTTTGAGAGGTGTGGAGGTAGTGTAGTATCTGTTCTGCTTCCAACTAGCAAAAATATGTGACCAGAGGAAGCATATATTTGCTAATACTCCTAAATCACATTCATCAATTAGTTTTTGATTTTCCTGCTGTTTTGTGCTCATTGTAATTCGATTTCTGTTTCACTCATTAGAAAGTGATTATATATTAATTTCCTTACAATATTATTGTTTAAGCTCACAGAATAAAGCTGACAAGATTTGAATTCGTATTGCCAAACATTGATGTATTCAAATAACTGGCAAGATGAATTAAAAATCCTGTATCATCTATTATATTCACTTAGGCAGTAATCCATATAATATTATAGTATAAGTGAAAATAATAGACCTGACAGGATTTGAATTAATCTTGACAATTCTTTACATATATCAAGGACTATTCTACTATACCTTCTTAAAACTATTTTAGATCCATTTGAAATTCCAAGTTCTCGAGTTAACCACTGGGATGCAAGTATTTTAATATTATTGGACTTTATAAGCCGCGCGTGGATTGGTCAAATTTAGTTGCTGCTCCCTTAAGGGTCATGCGAATTAGCCAAAAAATATTCCAATCACTGCTCCCTTAGGGGTTTACATGAAAAGGTGCAAACAACTATTTTTCTTTTTACTACCACAAACCCTATGGACTTTATAAGCCGCGCGTGGATTGGTCAAATTTAGTTGCTGCTCCCTTAAGGGTCATGCGAATTAGCCAAAAATATTCCAATCACTGCTCCCTTAGGGGTTTACATGAAAAGGTGCAAACAACTATTTTTCTTTTTACTACCACAAACCCTATGGACTTTATAAGCCGCGCGTGGATTGGTCAAATTTAGTTGCTGCTCCCTTAAGGGTCATGCGAATTAGCCAAAAAATATTCCAATCACTGCTCCCTTAGGGGTTTACATGAAAAGGTGCAAACAACTATTTTTCTTTTTACTACCACAAACCCTATGGTCAACCTCTCTTTTTCGGTTAATGGTTGACTGCCTTATGACACCAGCCCACCACAGCAGCTGAAAGTATCTTCCTTCATCAAACAGGAAAAAGCTGAAAACCAGAATAAAATTTCTACATGTGACTTGTCACATATTTTTACGAAAGCATTTCTTCATTACTAAGATAAGTTTGCGAATACACTTGTTTGTAACCCCATTTTTGTATATTTCTTCGTTTTTTTACTTGAATATGTAAAATTGTTCAATTAGTAAACGGTTGTTTATTTGAACTTTCTTCAAAAGCTGTCGTCTCAATTTGAATTGTGTACTTATATATGAGTATAGACCCTTTTTACTTTGGGTTTTGAACTGAACTATTTTAAGTGTGGTTTGGTTGGGTCTATTTTACAGCATATCAACCCTTTTATGGTTTATTTAGCCACTTAAAAAATTGATGGCATGAAAATAGTGAATATCAGAGAAAACTGATAACGTAGAAAGAGCTGGAAAGAAATATATAGGAATATGCACATTGACATTTCATTAATCACAGCTGGGATACTTTAAAGAATGTGTCAAACATTGGAAAACATAAATACCCCTTCCTCCTAATCATTCCAAATGATTAAAAAAAAGAAAACGTGTCAAGAAGGATATTATTTTTGATGATATAGCTTCTCCCGTTAAATCCAAAATGACTACTAAGAGAGAAATATTCAATTAATCTGCACAGCCTGAGAGTTGAGTAGGAAAACTCTAAAATGCAATCGATAGAAACAAAACAATAGAATATGATTAAATGTTCACGCTATATCACCGAAGATGCATTCTGGCAAATTTATAAGAGGCTTTCTTAAGAAATGAGAAAATATAAAGCAATTTATCTGTTTATTTTCTGGCATAAATCTGCACAGATTCTCTCCCCTGTATTTATTGATTTGTCAGGGTATGCAAATATTATTGCAAGAATATATAACTTTAGAGAATATTGTATTCAAACCTGGCCACCAGTAGCTAGACATGGTAATTGGAATATAATATTAAAATTAGAAACTGTACAAAGAAAAGTGACTAATAAAGAGAATAAAATATCGAAATTATGAAAATAGGTTAGAATCCTTAGGTTGAACTACTTTACCTGAGAGAAGAATTAGGGGACATTTAATTGAGAATTTCAAAATAATTAATAAAATCTATAAATATTGAAAACATTTTTTTTTAATATCACTCCTTGCACTGGAAATTTATTGGTAAGAAAGATTTAAATACTAAATCTACAATTAATATTACTAATAGAATAATATATTTTTAACAAATTAACTAATCAATGTTAAAAATATCACTAGTATAGAAAATGTTAAGTATAAACTGGATAGATTCAGAAATAATGGTAAAAGAATTAACTTACTTTGGTTTATCTGATGAAATATATAAAAGAATTTCATCTGTCTAAACCTATTGTATGTAAGATTATGTATATATATAGTAGTATGAAAACAAAAAAACATCAATGATGACAGCTGAGCTCTCAGGTCTACAAGTTATTTTGATAGTTGAATCCCGATTGGTTAGCCATCTCGTGCGACCTTGCTCAGAACTGCCTTACATGGGCCGCCATGATTTGGAGTGTAGTGCAGGCCAAGGCAGAAACCAGCTTAACCTGATCAGGGTTAACACCGTTTCAGTATGAAAATATGGCAGTTAAGCTACACATACATTTTTGTGTCTTGCTCCTTAAAAGCTCATCAGCCTAACTGTGATGATAAATATTGCATTATCACATTTATAAGCAAATAATGTTGACATTGACTACATTCTTCCATGTATTAAAGCTTTAGTTTTATTCCTATTTATGGATCAACATCTCTTCACTGTTCCCTATTCATTTCCATCAGGCAATCAACTATTTTCTGGGTTAAGCAAATAAGGTTTACATTAACTTCCCCCCTTATCAATAAAATCTGATAGTTTTATTGCCTATTCATACACTTAAACCTCTCTATAGCTATTCACTTCAAGCTATTTCATTTTTGCTAAGAGTTTAACTGCACTTAAGTTTAAAGTGTATTTTTCTAGGTTTTTATCTCAAAATAAAGTTTTATCTGTGTCTACAGGTTGTGACTATTTCACTTCTATGGTTTAGTAGTTTTTACATCTTTTAAACTCTAAAATTTCTAGTATCTCACTACATAAATTACTAAAAATCTACACACACTAACACATTTTTTAGATGTTCAACTTAGCTACTGAACCAACCCATTTGGCATAATGGTAAGGGAGTTTGCTAATGACCCGGAGACCAGGGTTCAATCCTCTGTCAAATCACACCAAAGACTTAAAAAATGGTACTTGATGCCCCCTTGCTAAACATTCAGAATTATAAAGTTAGGATCAAGGGTAAGTGGAATAATCCTGGGAATGAAGTGGCTCTCTCTCCCCATCACCTCTAATAATTAATGAAAAAGGAGCCTTTGAGTCACCTTCGACTATAGTTGATCACTTCTCTTTTTATTGGAGAACTAGTAAATTCCCAAACATTGTCAGACAGTGATGTACTATATTTATATTTTCTATTATTAAATGAACTTTTGTAATTATAGAATCTTTTTTTTAATTCCAAGCTGTTTTTTTGTTGCTCAGGTTTTCAGTAGTTTATAGTGTAGCTTGATGGATTATTCTTTTTGTTAAACAATTATTTTGCAAGGAACAATTTTCATCTTTGTACATTTACGTTTTTCACCGATTTTACTTTTCTAATTTCTATCAAAATCATTATTATTCCTTTTTTAATTATAGTTGTCATGTTGTCTACCATTTTTATTTTATCTTTATTTCTTTATAATTATGTATTTTTATAATCATTTCTAAGTTTTCAGTACAGCTATAACTAAGTTTTAATTAGTTTTTTTAAAAGATTCCATGGCAGAGTGAACCGAATAATCTTTCTATTACTCCTATTCTTCTTGTGATGATATACATGGAGTTATTAATAAGAATACAGGATTTCCAAAGCATCATCATAAATAAATAAATTCAAGTAACTTTTCAAACATGAATTTGTCTAATATTTTTATATTTCAAATTCTGATAACACTACTCTAACTCTGTTCCTATTATACATTTTGGTTCATTAAATATCCCCCCTGCTTCACAAAACAAAAACAAACATTTTGCTTTAACTCTGAAGAGAATAGAATTTCTCTGTCTTTTTTCTTTTTTCTTTTAATTTAATATTTTCCACCTTATCAGAATTTTTTTTTCGAGAAAAGCATCACAAAATGACTTGTTCATTTTACGAACCTGGATGACATTTTCTTTCAAGTTCGTTCACCAAAATCAGTTTTTCTCTATTTTTATGCCATCAACTGCCTATTTTTTTCTTTTTGACTCAGCCAATTCAATTGGTTTGATCAACCACATTGATAACTTGAAATCTTCTTGTGTGTGTGTGTATAAGGTGTACATCGTGCGTGTTTTGAAGAGGGAGGGGGAAGTTGAATGAGGGGAGAAGAATATATTATACAATTGCTTACAGGTAGAAATCAATTCTGTACTTTCTAGAATGCTTTTTTTATTAACCTGGGTATTTTCAATAACATTTCTTAGAGTTTTTATGAAGAATCTGTATCTAATCAGATACTAGGAAAACAAAAAAAATGATATATTTACCTTTTATTATGCTATAAAAAGTACTTCTAGAGACCCCTTAAATTATATGGTTGCCCTTTGCCAAGTACACAATTATTCCATTAATATACATTCCTTGAGAAATTTCTTTATTACCTGTCAGAAATAAGCATATGAGGGATTATACAGGGTGGGCAAAAATAAGGGTCCTATTTTTAAAAATTCATAACTTTTTTATTTATTGATTTTATTTTTATTTTTTTTTTAGAATAAGTAAAGGACCCCTTCCGAAGCAAGCATGAGCCGTATTAGCCCTAAGGAACGTACCCTCATTTAGAAAACATTATTTTTGCTTAAAAAACTCAAAACAGTGTAAAAAACAATACTTTAGTTTTTGTAAGTTTTAAGAAGTGTTTTTCGGCTAAAATTTGTTTTGTTTATTTCAAAAAATCTCGGAAGGGTCAGTCTACACACACATAAAGTTTGGTGAGTTTAACTTTTATTTTGTGGAAGTTATTCAAATTCAAGTTATTCAAATTTAAAGATAGGACCCTTATTTTGGCCCACCCTGTATTAGTAGATTTTGATAGTTATATTTCCAAAGTTTTTCATTAAATTATGTGCCATAGCCTAGTTGTAAGGGTGTGATATTGCAGTAACAGTGATCACGGTTTCGAATCTCGCCAAAAATCAGCCATGCTGAGGAGCCGTATATAGGGAAATGCATCTCCATAGATAATTATTTTATAAATAAATAAATAATTTGTTTGTTGTATTAAAAGAACATTTGTTTTCTGTTCTTCACTTTTTAATATATTTTACAAATTGACATACAGTCATTGTTTTCTGATTAAATTTATATAGAAATTGTCAGAAATATTTCCTTGATAATATTTAAGATTTAAACATTTGTATCAGCTTCTCTAATTCTTTGGACTTTAACTGTTTTTCTTAAGAATCACTGAAAGCTGGAATTCATTAATCTGATATTAGAAGAATTAATGTTTCATTGTTTGTTCCTCTTGTTCTCGTAAAGATAACTTCATTCTGAATACTTTTGAATACGCTTTGTACAAACATTCATATCACAAGAAGTCTAAACTTCTCATAACGTTATGCACACTCTGTTTAAAAATAAAACAATGAAACCCTATACCAGCTGATCATATTGATTCTTTTTTTAATAACAGATGTCAATAAACTCAATGAATAAGTTAATTTCTGTTATCAGATCCTCAAAACAATATGTGGAAGTTTATTTTGCACGAACACAGAATGCCAAAATAGTATTTTTGTAATGACTTTATACTTAGTAACATTAGCTTACTTAGCCAAAAAATATTCTCAGGAAATGTGAGTATTTTAAACAAATTCTATCTCCAATGACATGATTATGAATTCATAGCTATAAAAATACATATTCGATCTAGAACATAATTTAGGCATTTGAAGGAATGGTTGCATGGCCTTGATGTAAATTGGCAACTAATTTTAGACCATACTGTGAGTCCTCATAGTCAATATATATGAACTGATTTACAGTTGCCTCCCCTTTTAAAAACATCACTGCTTAGGTATCATTCATAGTTTGATGGAGGGGTATATAGGTTAATACTTTTCCCAAGGATATTAGTGAAAGTGATGCAGTAGTCCTGACAGAATTTAAACCTGGCATGCCAAGCCCACCAACCTCACCTGTAACCAATATACCATGCCACTTCCAGCTATTGTTTAAATAGTAAGATAGACTAGACTCTCAAAGCAAACTTCAAAATAACACTTTCTCTGCTTATCCTGGCATCGTTTCCAGTTGTCCTGAACTTTTTCTTGACACTTGACTCGAGCAAGGCTAGTTTATGAAAAGATTGTGCAAGCCTGGCTTCACTATAAACTCCCTAAGGAGGCACCCTATTAGAGGGCATCTATTGTCTCTTGAGACTAAAACGAGGCCCCAAAAAGATATGTAGCATGTTCTCTTAATACTATGATCATTAAAGACCTTGGAGTAGGTGTTTAGCAATTTCTGACTCATTCTTTCCAGTTTCTTATTATTAGATCACTGGTAGAGTATCTTAGCAAAGCAAGAACTTTTGTCTGTCACTATCTTCTTCAGACAGTCAACCTAGTTTCCATGTTCACAATTAAATACCTAAAGATTACCATGATATCCACAAGCACTAGAAGTGATAATATCTTTTTCCAGTTATATTTTTGGTTGCATATACTTTTTATATGATTATGAACTGAGGTTTGGAGGCTATGATCCTGTTGGGAGATAAAAAATGTCCAATAATGTGACAGCCAGATGAAATTGCATGACTTTGTGGTATAAAATGATAATTTTCACTGCAAAGCATCCTTATCCCATAATTAAATCACCTTTATGCTTAAAAGTTTGTTTAGGGTGGTCTGAAAGTCTTTACCTCGACCAAAACGTAATAACAATAGAGGAACAAGTAATACAGTAATACAAAACACATGTTCTAGATTCAGTTTATTCACTTAAAGAACAGTAAAACAGAAGAAAACTAGAATAATAAATTGATTCTTCTTTTATCGTTGTTATTTTCAAACAAGCCATGAACACTGAAAACCTTTTTTTTAACATAGCTACCTGGTAATGGATTAGTTTTTAATTTTTATTTTCCATATTTTTAAAATTATATATATATATTTTTAAAATTATATATATTGGGTTGAGAACTGTCGGAAGTAATATCCCCAGCTATTATTAGCACAATGCGAATATCTTTGTAAATAAACAAATGCAGCACTCTAGAAGTTGAAATGTTTATATAAAAAGCATTAATGTATCACTTGCCAGCAGTGACCACCTCGTAGTCCAGTGGTTAGAATCGCATACTATCAACTAGATGGTTGTGGGTTCGATCCTGGTTTCGGGCAGGAGCTAGTATAGTCACACTAAAGAACTGTGATACAGCGAAACAGTCGGTTGATAACTATATATATATATATATATATATATATATATATATAAAACAATAAAAATCAACTGTTGGCCTTTTGGCTAGGAACAAAGTGTAGTATCTGTTCTGATGCTACACTTGATTATTCTGTCCTTGATCAGTGAAGAAGTCCTTCTAGACTGAGCCAATTTTTATTTTTGTTCCGATCCAAAGTGCCCTCTTTTTGGGGAACTAGATTTTCTCCTACATTAAAACCAGAACTTGTGTCTAACTCTGCCCTCGTAGAGGGGCAAGTAAATAAGAACAATAAAAATCAACTCATCAGAATTAAGCTGAATCAAGACAGTAGATCTTTCACAAACAAAGGGCTCAATATCTTTTCAAATAGAGCTTTATAACCATAATAAGTAATTACATAAAAGAAGCGCCTTTTAATTATTTATTATGGTTCTATATATATTTAATAATACTTATTTAAAACATGTTTAAATCAAGTTTCAGAAATAAAGAATTGTCCAAGACTTATCACTCATGTTTTGGAGAAAATTTATTCTGGCACAAGTATCTTAAGCAGGTGAACCTGGTCCAATTTAGACTTCTCATCAGAAATTTTTATGTTTTTAAGTTAAAAAAAACAAAAAAAAACTATAAACTGAATAGAGACAGCGTTTTTTTGTATGCAAAAGTTTTTTATAAACCAAGAATATGGGCAAACGAATGAATTGACTTTGGTAAAGAAGATAGCAGAAGAGAAATTGGAAATTTGGACAGTAAAAATTTCCAAAAGATTTTCGAAAAACATTTTTCATAAAAAAACCCTTTTTAGGTGATATTTGCAGTTTAATTAAATTTTGTCATCCTTAATTTGGTATCTACAACTTGTAAACAAATATTTATTAAACATCAAAAGATTGAAGTAAACACATCATGATGGAGTTATTGCAGAGAGAAAAAAACTTTCAATTGAAATGGATCAGTGCTTTTAAGCCTTGTGCTAGCATCAATTTTCTCCAAAACATGTAATAAGTCTTAAACTATTCTTTATTTCTGAAATTTGATTTAAACATGTTTTAAATCGGTATTATTACATAAATAGCTTTACCTGATGAAATTGATAAGCTATTGAGGTTACTTTTGTTTGTAGATTCGGACTAATTCACATAGGTAACTCTAACAAGACTTTTTCCTAAGCATATTTTGAATTAAGTTGTTTAATTACTTACATAATTCATATATCCATAGATATTAAAGTTAAGCATGTTTATATATTTGTCTATACAGGATTCACTCCTAAACTAATTAGCCGATCATTATGAATTTTGGAACACATCTACTATGCATAAGGGGTTCAAATGTGTGCTATATTTAGTTTAATTTAGTTTTATGTAAAGGGAATAAAAAGGAGGTGGAATCCTTTCGTGAAATTTCAAATACCTCTGATTCTTCTGAAATTTGAACAATAGATATTAGATATCAATTAATAAATATTCCCAAATTTCAGTTTCTTTGGCATATTTTAAGCAGTTCTTTTTAGAGGAGATTCCTTGAATTTCAATTTCTTCTTAAGAATCCTTAAGCTTAAGCCTATGACATTTTCTAGAATAAAAATTATGTAACAGATTTTAATCAAAATTAGAATGAGGATTCTAGACATGTAGTTTAGTATTATAATATCTTGATTTTAATCTTTGTAGGGGGACATATGAGAAGAATACTTGTCCTTTACGGGTAAAATAAATTAATTCTCAAAAAGAAAATTTGAATTTTAGCTCAAAATTTTTTCATATTGAATCAGCATTTGAAAAATTCAAGTGTGGAAAACAAAATCCCTCACATGATGTCTGTTTTTAGTGATACATGTCTGAAGGCATTTTGGAAAGTTGGCTTCCACTCTTTCCAGTATTGCTTGGCTGATTTGAGTTACTTTCACATGAATAGCTTCTTTCAAATCGTACAATGTGCAGGGCTTATGCTAATATGAACATACTTTGAGGTTTCTTCACAAGAAATAATAACACATGAGCTAATCAGGGAGTCAGATAGCGGCAAGTCGGTAGATGCTCACTAAAGAGATGGTGAAGAATATCTATGGATGATCTGGCTGCGTGGGCCATTACTCCATCTTGCTAAAACCATACACATCAGATAGGAATATGTTCACATCGTAATTCAGTCACAATGAAGTTATTTATCATCTGGATGTAATGCTTGGAGTTCACACTAACATCATTTTCATTATTGTCTTCAAAAGAGAAAAATTTACTAAGACAAGGTGCTAACTAAAAAAAAAATGCTCAGACACCATGGACCGAATAGTACCTGTCAAACATATGTCCCCCTTCCCGTCAGAAGATGAGTAATAGCCATTTGAAAAACGTCCATCTTCTGTCTCTCTCTCTCTCTCTCTCTCTCTCTCTATATATATATATATATATATATATGCTGCCTTTGTCAGTGTGTGAATATGTGTGTGAGTAACTTTAGAGTTGGTGATGTGTTTCCTATGTTTTGTCTGTGTGTCACAAGAAGGGTGTTAGCAGTTTCATGTCATCCCTGCCCCCCCCCCCCCCGAATCCAGGAGGCAGAAATGTGGTCATCTTTTCACTACCTGTATTTGTCTGGCTCACTGTGTCTCTCTGTTTATGCGTTGATATTTTTGTACTAAGCGACCTGATCAATGAGTGAATTTGCTTTTTGGGTACAAAGAATGATTTCGCATGGGGACCTACTTGTAAACACATCACGTGACTTGTTATTTTCTGCTTTTTTTTAGTACAAATTCTAGCCTGGAGCCGGTTTTATCACAAAAAATGTCATTAGTTTTTTAGAGTTTGTTTTGAGGGTGTGGCTTGTGTGTTTCACTCATGCAGTTGGTCAATAAATATATAGGATGGGAAGATATGTCAATTCTATATGTGAAAAATGAATAGGCAGACACTTTTCATCTTTTATACATCTCTCTCTCTCTCCTTCTATATATTACTGTTTTATATTATATGCTTCCAAAATATAAAGCTATCTTTTCGGATTTTCAAAGTCAAATATATTTTATTTAGCTTCAGTTTATTCTGAAAATACTTATTCTGGCTAAGAAAACACAACAACACAGAAGTTATTGTGTGCAATTATACCGAGTTCTCTCCATTGAATCCTTAAAAAATAAATAAATATATTAATTAAATAATACGACTTCAAGTATGTTTGTGTGTGTGTTTTTTTCTCACATCCACATGAATTACACATTATTATGTATTTTTTACTATTAATCAACTAGAGTCAAGTACTAAAAGGAACTTTAATTAATATTTCACAAAATGATTTGATTACAAAATTAAAGTCACCAAAATTAATTTCCTATTCTCATAAACAAGTCAATCATTTTTTCTTTTAGTCCCAGGTAATGTTTGATAGTAAATTACAGGATAATATATCATGTATATTATTGTTTTGGTTTGTTTTTTTCCAACTTTTTTATTAAGATATGTTTTAGGATAATATTTCTTGAAATAGTTCTGTTAAATGAATATCTCTTCCATTTAATTAATGGTGAATTTATCTATTAATTAATTTTTTAACTATAGGTTCTCATTTTTTTAAAATTTTTCTCTTGGAAAAAAAAATTTTGTAATCTTGAAAAAAAAATTCCTTTTTTCTATTGTATAATTTATCTATGCTTGTAATGTAAACAGTCTTTATTACCCTTAGTATGTTTGATATAATTGCTTTGTAACCTATTTGAAGTGGTTTGTAATTATTATATCCTAACCCTCCCTCAACCTTTCGAATTTCTGTATAACTGAGTAATGTCTGCACTCTAGTTCTGATGCTATGTTTTAAATTCGAACTTGGTGTCTATTGCTTCTGCTGATAAAAATACTTGATATCAATAAAAATCCATATCGTCTCAGAAACGATCGTACACGAAATTGTTGTGTATATTGAATTCTTGGAACGTACGTAAATGAATATGTCATAAATTTATTTACCTCCTATCTATTATATATATATATATATATATATATATATATATATATATATATATATATATATATATATATAGCGGTTAGCGACGTTGGACTGTAGGTTGAAAAATACTTGTAGTCCAGGGTTTCGAATCGTGTGACCGGTGGTGAATAGCCGTACTTCTATGCTGATGAGTCTTGATTGAAAAGAGACGAAACGTATACGTCCATAGATAAAAATATAAACAATAACAAATATTTTATATATATATATATATATATATATATATAATTTTACAGTGTTTAAACTTATGACAAGCAAGCCACACAAAACCGTTTGTGTTTCACTCCAAGTACTTCATCAGGCTAATCGGTTTGTCCATAGAGACAATTCTGTACATTATTTTTTGTCAGTTCTCAGACAGTATTCAATCATAATATTTAAAATTTAATTTTGATCAATTCTACATATATAAAATATCCAATCTTGTTTTCATTGTTTCATTTTAATAATTGATTCTCAAAGTTTCATCTTGTCTTGTTGCCATTATTTGATTTATTCTTTTCCTTCAAAGTCAAACATTATTTGTCATTGCAATTATGGCTGAATACTCCTCATAAGTGTTATCAATTTTAAACTAGTTTTTTAATTTAGAAAAAAATGTGGTGTTTTGGTGATTGTCTACAGGATAGGTTGATCTAAAAAATCTTGTTGTTTTGGTGACTGAATTAAATTAAAGTCTGATTGGGTCTGTGATTGTGATTAGCAGTCAATGTTTTTGATTGGATTGAAGTATTTTAGGTGGCTGATATCTTATACTTTTTAAAGTGGTCCTTCGGGGAACATGGAACCCCCGACTGATTTTATTTACTCTTGATTGTAATGAGATTTAAGTCTGAAAATAGACAGAAATTTTGGCGATTCTATAAATTTTAGTTAATCTCGATCATTGAAGAAGGAGAGCTTAACTTCACGAAAAAAGTTCTATGCCTGTAATTTCAGTTGTGTAATATTCACACATGTTTGATTATACAGGGTGGGCAAAAATAAGGGTCCTATTTTTAAAAATTCATAACTTTTTTATTTATTGATTTTTTTGTTGATTTTTTTAGAATAAGTAAAGGATCCCTTCCGAAGCAAGCATGAGCCGTATTAGCCCTAAGGAACGTACCCTCATTTAGAAAACATTATTTTTGCTTAAAAAACTCAAAACAGTGTAAAAAACAATACTTTAGTTTTTGTAAGTTTTAAGAAGTGTTTTTCGGCTAAAATTTGTTTTGTTTATTTCAAAAAATCTCGGAAGGGTCAGTCTACACACACATAAAGTTTGGTGAGTTTAACTTTTATTTTGTGGAAGTTATTCAAATTTAAAGATAGGACCCTTATTTTGGCCCACCCTGTATAAATATGGTTTTGACTAGATTGAGGTATTTTCGGGCATGATCTTTTGAACTTATTTAAGTTCCAAAGTGTGTCTGATTAGTATGCACTTTTGGCTATTCAAGGTGGTAGAAAAACAAAGCCTCACTCACACCAGAACAATTCTATTTATCTTCTTCCCACAAGGTAAGATGTGACACAAGGTCGGGAAAGTGGGAAAAAAACAGCGCTCGAGAATTTGAGCACTCTGGTTGTTTAAAAATTGCCTGGGCAGCCCTGTCGGCATTCCCCGGCAGGGGCGCCTCAGGCAGTAAGCAATAAACTTACTTACCCAAAGAGGGGAGTCAAAGCCTGGGAGGGGGCACCTCCTAGAACTGCACAGGACCGACAACCAATAGATCGGCGTAAATCCAGACCTGAAGGCCCAGACGATACCGGTTTATTAGGCGGGGTAAAAACCCCTGGTTGCTTCTGCGAATCGTTTATGAAATAGATGTTCTGGATCCATATTAATTGTTTTTTCTTTCTCCTAGACTAGTTGACATACTGTTGTAGACCCGTGCTAGGGGTCACAAAGATAACAACCACAAATTGTGACAGGTTAAAATATACAATGTATTTATTCATAGCAATACAGTAACGCCACTAAATGTGGTAGGAGATGACCGGATTCCTACCATGCGGTAAAACATGAATAGGAATGTCCTCTCTTGAGTCTTTGCAACCATGGTATTTATTATAGATGGTTGCTTCCATTAGTTCTTCAATAGGGGTGATTTGTACCCCACAACACATACCAAGGTTTAATCCATATCTAGGATGAGTAAAGAGAAATGATTTCATAACCTTTCCCTTCAGTATTAGATCAACTGAACCGAATTGTTTTTGATAGAATCTGAACAGCATCAAATACCCTAAGTGAAAGTTGAACTTTCCATTGCAAACCCACAGTTTATGCCTATTATGATTTAACTACTTGAGAGTCTAGTCTATCCTATTATTTTTACCACATATAGATTCATATCTTCCATAGATATTAGTGCAAGTGAACTCGCTCACTTTATTAGAAGTTGGAATGGCATGTTTATGCCTATAACTATCTTACTACATCAGGTTCTAGTCAACCTTACTATTTCAACCAGTTGTTAAGGGAGGGGGGTGAGATGGACTCATACCTTTCTCCCAAGTTATTAGTGCAAAGAAATTCTTTAGAGAATTTTAACTCCAAATATTAAGAATAAAATATGCGTCAATTACCATACTACCGTCTACTTTCAAGGAGTATTAGTACACATATATTACTCATCAACCTCTTTCAGTATGAATAAATTTAAGTCTCCAGCATTCAATATGTACTCTTATAACAAGAAATCATTTCAAGTTTTATTATATAGCAACACGTTTTCTTTGTAACACTACCAAGAAGGTCTATAGTCTAAACTTTTGACCTTTTCATGGTAGACATAAATATTATGAAGACTGCTTGGAGAGGTTTTCATATCTGCTTCATTCAGCATTCAAAAAAAGGACCAATATATAATGTTCCTATATTTAAACAAAAGTACACTTTCAAATAAATAAATTTAGCAAACAAATAATACTACTTAGAATAATAATAATACTAATAATAATAATAATAATAATAATAATAATAATAATAATAATAAGAAGAAGAAGAATAAGAAATAATAATAAGAATAATAATCATAAGAATAATAATAATAACAATAATAATAAGAATAATAATTTTACTCAGTTCTATTCATCATCACCCACTTTTTCTATTTTTTGAAGAACGGTATGCCAAACACAAAGTCATGTCTCAGTTGTAGGCAAATCTTTTATTTATAAATTCTATTTCTCTCTTTGAAAGGGATTTATCGATGATGGTGGTGGGAACAGAGGATGTAACTATTTGAATAGTGCTGCTGTGGCCTCTTGGTTTGATGAACCATGTTGTAGGGCAGACCTAATGGTCTTGATTAATTTGTCATAAGTACAATATATTCATATAAGCTGCATTCTGTGTGTGGCGGATTTCTAAGGTTGGTTTAATTTTATAGAGCTTAATTTCACTTATCTGCCTAAAAATCGGTTGACTGTTGTTATATTAATTGTCCCTAACTAATTCGTAAGTAACCAATCTTTACATCTGTTACTATATACAGGGTCTGTTTGTAGAGAGACTTCTATTTTTTTCTTATGGTTTATCTCACTAACAGTAATAGTACTTTATCTCTCTGAATTATGTGTTGATATTTATTCCACTGAAACAGTTTATCATCATGTTGGTGAGTATTCTTTGTCTAACTACATGCTCTGAGATTTTAGGCTATGAGGTGAGCTTTGTTTTTTTTTTTTATTATTTTGTCACGGCATGGTTGTCAGCTGAGAGATGGGAGATACTATGGGAACGCTTGCATTAATCAAAGGTATGAATTTAATTTGATTATTTATGGAATGGTCAATGACAAGAACTTGTTGGCTTTAGGTTTGAAAATGACCAAGTTGTAATCAACAAGGAAGCAGTCTATTAGTAATGTGTTCCACAAGCAAAGAATCTCTGTCTATGGACATTCTGCCAAATGCTAGCACTTGGAGGGAGAAAGGGAAATCACTTTCGTTATAGTAGCAAGGTGAGTTGTAAATGTCTTACATGGAGGAAACAAATGTTTGAGCTCAGTCAAGTACTTTCCATGGGAATAACGATAGAGTAGAGAGAGACTAGCAACGTCTCTTCTGTGCGAAAGGGTTTGTAGAGAGAAGAGATCACCCCTCCCCCCCCCCACTAGATTTCGAAGTCGATTTTGTACTTGACTTTTGCTTGGTACTCTCCTAAGCAAAATCCAAACTGAATGTTGAGTGCTGCTGGGATAGGCCTGTTCTTATCAACAGCAATATGGATGGAGTTTTTAAGAAACTTACTGAAACATTTGCCTCATTTCCCTGTAAGACGTTTGAATAAATGTTTTGATCCTAATGTTTCTCTGTAGACCAGTTGAGAAATTATTGCCACAGTTATGGTATTTCAGACAGCATTCATGATAATTTTAAGCTTTATTGTATTCTCCATTCAAGTCTATATTTCTTTACTATGAATCTCCAGGAGGGAATACCCTGCATACATTTCTTTGGACTGACAGTTATACTTTTTAAGTAATATAATAACATGTTCCTTTGTAGCTGCTATTACTTGGATAACCACATTATTTGAAATGTGAGCGATGATGGAGTGGTTTAGTCCCCATCATAAACCTTTTATACTGTATCAAGTGATCTTCTGCATGCACAACACGTAGGTGCCTCGATTTTAGTTTGAATTGATTGAATATCATTTTCAAATCTATCTTACTGAATATGGATTTCTCTGTCAACATAGCCTAATGTCATAGACCCAATGGTTGGGGAGGTGGATGTCCAGTAAAGACTTGGTCAAGTTTCTTAGGTTCAGAGTAACTTGCATTTAACTGTCAACTTATGAAATGAGTACTGGATTGAATAATCTTGTTGCATGTCCATTGTGTTGTTTGGAAACTGAACTATCTAATCCTTCCTTATTCTATATCAGGTGGACTGTTCCATGCTGTTTTTTTCTGTGTTGTATTTTCTTTGTTAAGTGAACAAAAGCCTTAAATAAGGTCGTTAGACTCTTGTGTTTTCCTTACAATTTATTCACCTAATCAGCAATTTTATTTTTAAATAATATTACTGTTCTCATGGAAAGATTGCTGAACCCATGAGTTTTCTCGACTCATCAACCAGTAGGACTGCCGGCAAAGAATGTATACATGGAGAAAGACTTTTGTAAATTTCCTTTCATCTCTACTAGATGAATACTTAGACAGCTAAAAAAAAAATTATCTTCAGCACTATATTCGGTTTAACATCTGTTTTACATGCTAGCATGCATTCGACGGCTTTTAGGAATTGACTTCCAAACTAATCTATCTACCACCCAGGTCTTTATTTATCCCTCTTTCTTTATCACTTCCTCCCATGTTTTCCTTATTATTCCCCTGTGAACAGAACCAGTACTCTGGACTTCAAGGGTGCATACCACCTAGTACTGATTAAGGTCATAGAAAAGATATATTCGGCCTTCGAAGCTGATGGTCATCTGTATCAGTTCTGTAGGAATTGCCAATGAAGTGGCCTGTTTTCAGAGGGTAATAAACAACCTTATCTCTTCAGAAGAACATTCTCCTATGAATACAATATCAACTTCAGAAGAATGTTCTCCTACATTCACTTATGTAGATAACATAACAATCTCTGGTAAAAAAGGGAAGAATACAATATCAACTTCAGTAAATTCTTGGTTGTTCGAAAGTACTATCTAATATTGAACGATGAGAAAAGCACCTTTGCTACTGACATGATCACCTAGTTTGGCTATCTGATCAGCCATGGCTCAATTAAACCCAACCTGGAATGATTACACCCCTTAAATATCTTCTGATCCCTTGAGATAAAGCTGCATTTTAGCAAGTACCATTATTCTTGGATAGGATTAAACCCTTAATAACTACAACTTATTTTCCTCTCAACTCAGAAGTCTAACATTTGCAGTTATCTTGTCAGATTTTAGAATAGCATCGCATCTGACACATCGATATTTTATTCTGCCTAACCATTTTGTATACCAACAGGTCTTTGGCTTCAATTTGTTAGAAAAAAATATTTTCCGGTAAGAAGATTATTACGATAGTGTAATAATATTAAATAATGAATCACAAAATATAAGAAAGATAAATCTTTGCAGCTTAAAAGTAAGTGATCTCCCTTAGATTATTTGATTCATTATCAAACATTGTTTTCATCTCTTCTTTTCTCTATATTAATAACATTTTGTGACCACTTTGCGTGTTTCTGTATGTTTGCGTTTCTCGTCTATACACGATTTACATTTTTATTTTACTTTGTTTCTCACCTATTTTTTAAATTTAACTTTTAATCTAAATTAATTAAAAATTGTGCAAACAATGAATCCTGGGTAACGTAGGTACAGCTAATTTTTAATAGAGTCTGAAAAAATTGAAGAGACACAAGAAGGAGTAAAAGAGACACAGAAAGAAAAGACTGCCAACTGGATCACAAAATCTTCACTCTCGTCTTGGCCTGCATAGTGATCTGCAGACACATGAGAAAAAGGGGAGAGAATTTTGACCCATCCTAGTTAACAAACTGACCGATGATGGAATGGACAGATTGTGTTTATATGTATTATTTATTCTATTCTAAATGTAGACATCCTATTTAGACAATTAATCATTGGCAATAAATTTTACATTATTCTATTGTAATTCCCCCATGACCATGAACCAAACTTGGCCAAAGCAAGTAACTGTTCTCAAAATGTCTTCAATTAAATATAACATATTCCTATTCTAAGTATTATTTATTATATTTTAAATGTATCCAAGACATTTAGAGAATTAATCATTTGCCAAGAATTTTTACATGATAAAACATTATTGACTTTATCTCAAATCTTTTGATTATTCAAGAATAAAACAAACATGTAATTCAGTAAATTAATCATTTTAAAACAGGAAGTTATTGGATGATTATCAATAGAATGTATTGTATTTTTATTTGAATTAAAAAGTATATATTTTCTTTCTTTTGTTTTCTAAAGTAAAACTCTGCCAATTTTGAAGTTAAAAATGTGAATGCATTTATCGAAAGAAGTGTGGTCTTATAGAGACATATATACAAAAGGGTCATGACATAAATCTCATTCTCTTCTATAAAGATTGATAGGAATTCATGTGAATATTTTTTTCATGTCCTTTGTCAGACATATTGATTTCACAGTTTTTGATATGGACGATTGGTAAAAAGTATATATATATATATATATATATATATATATATATATATATATATATATATATATATATATATATATATATATATATATTAGTTTATCTTGAAGCCGATAGAAATTTTTTAGTGAAAATAGAGTTTTAAAAATAAAGAAAGGAAAAAGAAACAAAATGTACTGGAAAGGGCTAGTATTGAACCCAGAAAATTTAGCCGACTAAAATAGTAAACATAAAAGTCGCATACGTGACATAGAGATAAGATCATTGCCCATATCCCACACAAAAAGGAGTGAAATCCTGGCCCATCAGAATAATACAGCTAGATAAGAATAAGCAAAAAACTAATATTTTGGGGGCACAAAGATAAAAAAAAACCATGCCTAAAAAATGTCAGGTATCTTGGATCAGCTGACATGGGGAAAGTTTAATAGAAGGAGACGAGATAAAGGATTAATATTGAAGAGCTTGGGTAACCAATGTTGATTGCTAAGGAAAATTAAACAAATTTCCATGAGAGATATGGAAAAAGAAAATTTAATATTCTTTTTCTTGGAGAAAGCCAAATGAAAGAAAGCCCCTCCAAAGTCATCAGAGGATGGCAGTAGGTGATGGTAGGAGAAAGAGCCCAGATTAAGTGCAAGTAAAAAGAGATGGCTGGATCTCATTGGGGCAGTGACATAGAAAAAGAAAATTTAATATTCTTTTGGAGAAAGCCAAATTAAGGGAATCTCCCCACCCCAGGTAATAGAAGGTGGCCACTGGCAGATGGAGCCCAGAGCAAGTGGTAGTAAAAAGGGGTGGACCGGGAACCAAATAGAAAATTAGTTGGATCGCATTAAATGAAAGAAAGAAAGCTTAGAAAATCAATTACGTTTTCCCCAATCCAACCTATTTGGGTCTGAACTGAAATTTACATATAAGCAATTAGACTTTTGAAAAATTTTCCATGTTGTGAAGACTGGTAGTCATGTTCTTAATCCCTCTGTGCATAAGGACTCTGACCCCACAAATCGAAGAAACTTGACCGACAGATAAATTATAACCAAGTCTTGCAACTGCCAGCTCTACATCAGACAGGAACATTGCAACAGGAACAATTGTGATATTCAACCCTCGTGATAGGCTTGTTACTTACTTTAATAAACCTGTTATTATTCACCAACAGACATTTTCTTGAAATTTCCTTTGCAGCTAACGCCAGATATGACCCGAACATAATACAGGGGTTACCACAGGCTCTGATTGAAAATTTTCATTGATCAGGGTTTACACAACGGCCTTTGTTGTTGAGACAATGGATTCCCTCTGAAATAGTTTGGTTATTTAATACAGAAACACAATACCGATTGTAAACTATTAATTAAATACAAGTTGCTATTTTTACTCATAGCTGGGGGGGGGGATAAGATCTAGAGTCAAACATTTTCCAACTGTATTGGTGTATAATCGAACACAATAGATTCGATAGCGTTTGAACTCGCCATAGTTGATTCCATAGCCTGTAACAGCATTCATTTAGCCAATAAATGTACCATCCCATCTAAAATGGATACCTTGCACAGGAGTTTATAATGAAACAAAAGTTGTCTAATCTCTCACTGCGCTTCTCCTGACTAGCAACGGTGGCATAAGCAGTGCTACTGAGATTCGAATATTAATCATTTAACATCCAAAGCAAATATTTTATCACTAAGCCATTTCTCAGTGTCGTGTTTAGTAGTAAAACTATTACTATTACTGTTAATGTATCTATGTAGCAAAATATAAAATAGTTTTTAAAAAAAAATGAATTTGTAGAGATTAGTTGTGCAAATCATTTTATTATCACAAGTAGCATTGATTTTTTTTCTTTTTAAGATTAAAAAAATGATTTTTGTAAACAAAAATTGTGTTCAGCACAACCAATTTGGGGCATTTTGGCAATTCTTTTTAATGCCATCTGATACTACATGCTCAAATTAGCTAAAAATATTATTTTCAAACTATCTTATAAGTATTCAATCCATATAAATTTCAAATCAGTGTTTTCCTCTTTCAAATGTAAATTACCTAATTTATTATATAATATTTTGTTCATAACTTGGCAACATTCCCATATACAAACATGCTCTTATCTCAAGAATATTTTATGACATTTTCAGCATTTCTGTTCTCGCACACAAAGATTACATCTTTAAAATATTAACTTCTAAATCAAATTGGATTTGATAGTGTCAAGTAAAAGGTTAATGATTGTCTCTTCGTAAAAAAAATCTATCCATTAGAATTGGTGAATGGAACCAGTCCTTTATTTTTTATACATTGACAAATACTCATGAAAATTATTAGATTTATAATTTTTGAATTATTTTATTACTTATTGAGTTTATTTACCTAATTATATTCGTGCTAATACTTTTGTTATGCCTATTTGTGTATTGTTTGGTCATGTTTTTTTGTCAACATATAATTTCTCTTGTATTGAAGCTATGTCTACCTCCTTGTTGATTTTTTGTCAGCATTGGATAGCATTTCTCTTGTATTGAATTCATGCCTACATCCTTGGCAGAATCTTTTCAAGGACAAGATATGGTACAATGAGAGGTTCACTTATGAAACATGGAGAGCAAAGACGACAATAGTTCTACTTTCATCATTATTCCAATTTTCAGTGTTCATCTGGGATCAGGAATTAGTCTTAAACATTCCTCTTTGGAAGATTCTACTTGGAACAGAGGTCTCCTTAGACTGCGATATCTAATTTTAACGACCCTCTAAATCCTTATCATTTATGACATTTGATCCAAATAGGATGGATATATATTGTATTTTTACAATGGTACCATTCAGGATATTCAAATATATTAATTTGAATTTCAAATATTTTAATAGAGTTCTGCAATATATATATATATATATATATATATATATATATATATTAGCAGGAAGAGCTGACGTTGCTCAGGATTGAATGAGGATAACGACTATGTACTTTCTCATTATGCTTGTAACACCATATTACTTTCTTTGTTTTTACTACACCTCTCAGGCCCCGCCGGCGGGACAGTTATAAAAGGGAGGATCTCTTAGAAAGTGGGGGGCCCGACCTATATGATGAACATATAATACGTTTTTTACATACATATGTAATTTCATTTATTTAAGTACATAAATGTTACAAATTAAATGTCCATACAATGTACTTTCACATAGAGGTAACAAAGTATTCTATTTATATATAGTATAAAATATTTAATTGATTCTTTTATGTATGTAACATTTTTTTTGTATGTTGACTTCCTCCATTTCTTTTCACCCTGCACGGCCATTCCATATTTTCCTGCCCTTTTTTGAAGTGTCATGGTTTCCTACCATTCTAAGACGTCATTTTGAATTTTTGGAGATACGCATAAAATTCAAACATTTTTTGCATGTGAATTTTCCCTAAATATTTGCATTACGTTGCAAATAAATTGGATATTAAATAATTTGCATATTTTCTAGAAAAATTAATTTTATTAGCTGTAAATCAACATATTCCCCACTTGTTGTGTTCGTTCAGACGTTATGTAACATTTTATTTTTCTCTATGTTTCATCTTCAGTGGAAATCCTTGTGTATATAGGAAGATTAAAAATACCTTTTACCTCCACGAGAATTGTAAAAGTTCGTTTTAGTTCTGCTGTTAACTTAGCTTTAAAAAGCTAGTTTTCTGGGAAATATTTTCTTCACTAATTTCTATGTTTTGAAATTAATGAGAAATTTATTTCTCAATTGTTACTATATTTTTCCACATTTCTAGTGGGACTAAGTTTTAAGAAAAGAGGTTTCAAAAAAAAATATTTACTCCTTTTTTCCCAACCGGCTAATTTGCAGTTGAATATTTCAATTATTTTGGAGCTGACCACGTGGGATCTCCCTCTACTCAGCTATTGTATTTAAGTTAAGTTTTAGTTTTCTTTGACTCTGGTTCTGTCCTCAGTCATTGCAGGAGAATTCTTGTTTTGTCTTTTGGAGGAAAAAAACTTCTGAGGTAATTTAGTTTGTCCCATTCCAGAGACCCCTGTGCCTAACTCTGCCCTCGTGGGGAGGCAAATAATTAGGGACTCTTAATTTTTATTTTTTTAATTTAAGTTTCAAGCGTAAACATCAGTTTAATGCGTACTTGTTTTAGTTAGTGATAAAAGGAATTTTTATAACTCCCTTTGATTATAACTTTGGCGAACACCATTCGTTATTTTAGTTATTTTCTCAATTTGCTTAGATTTGTACTAAGATTTTGAAGAGTTTCATCATGTCGGCTGCTTCCTCCTTCAACATATTTGTGGAGGAGAGAATGTTTGTAATGGATGAAGTTTTCTTTACTCTGACCATGTTGAAGTTTGAGAAGAAATTACTGAAAGCCGTTCATTGTGCTAGGGTGACTGAAGCACATGAAGAGTGGATGTCAGTACTTGATTTGACGGAGAAAATATATGTGTGCTTCTCTCCTGAGAGTGTAGATATGAAATTTGTAGACGAGGATTATTCTAGAGTAGAGATATTTGGAGCAGGGGTAACGGAAGCTCTGGCAAATTTAGCTAGGAGTAAATGGGATAATTCTGTCATCATCCCGGTGTTCTTTGAAACCCCCAAAAATAATGCCGGTCAAGGTTTCAACTCCTGAGCCTATAGGTCCGGTCGCTGATGCCTATTCGATAAGTTTTGGCAAGTTCGGCCTAGTGAAAGTTATATCACAGTTTGAGAACTGGGGTGTATCTGGGAGTATGAAGACTCCATAAAGGCAAGCATTAGAGTGTAATTTTCCTGGTTGGCAGCTTGCTGTAGATATTTCCAGGAAAAATTTAGGACTTGGAAATGATTTCCAAGGTCACTTTAAGGACTCCAGTCTTGTCCACAATTTGTTCAGCATGGACTCCTGCAATTTGAGAAAATTTATGGGATTCAGCTCGGAAATTTATAGGGCCATTGTGCCTACTTTTAATAGAAGGCAAATTCTGTTGTGGGGGCAGTCCGTTGATAGTCAGAGAGAGTGTTTGGATTTGGGCAGTTGACTAGATAGCAAGGCACAGTATTCTGTATGCGTTGTTTCGCATGTAAATTTGGAGGTGCATTCCACTGGCCTATTACCATCCTCTTACCAAGATGTTGGTGAATTTGGGCAAGATAGCCTATTGCTCAGAGCACAGATAGAGGTCAGTGGAAGAAGGACAGGAGTTTAGCCTTTCAAAACTCCTTCCAAGAACAAGTACAGGTTAATTTAAATAACCCTGTTACCTTTGAAGTACATATTTTGTGCTCTTTATTGTGTTCTAGCGAGCATATTGGGAGAGAGAGCCTCTCCAAATATTTTTGGACTTCTTGTCTTAAATCTCCTTGTCTCGGTTAAGGGGAGATTATTCTGGCAAGAGTTTAGTGAACTTAAGCTCTACTGGGTTATCCTCACCTCAGTGGAGTATCGCCTGTTGTTAGTGTCTGGGGTATTTGCTGACTACATGATGTGTATTTCAGCCCCGCAGACATTGTATCACCTTCAACAGTATTTTCCTGTTGCCCAATTTATCCTGCGCTACTTGGCTACTGAAAAGTTCTCTGACATTACAACAAGAAGAAGGAAGAGTGATTACGAGTAGATAATCTGTGGCACTCTGAATTTTCATGATTGAACATTTTTTTAGAGGCTTTCTTCCAATTCCGAAAATCTGTTTTGATAACTACATTCTCTTTATTCCATGCTGCATGATTTTTGTCTTAAAAACTGAGTCATCGGTGACTCGATAGTGAAGCCAAGAATGTCTCTTGAACCACACAGATTGAAAGCACCTTTTATTATTGCAAATTGTATTTAATTAAAACAAATGGGGGGGGAAGGATTAAAAAAAATTATATCATAGGAGTCAGGATATGTTTTAAACGAAAATTTGTTATATTTTACGTAAGTGCTGAAAATTTTATTAGAATCAAGTATATAGTTAATTTTTGGTATATTTTTTAAAAAATTCACCAAATTCGATATTTTTTGCTGTTTTGGATTTTCAATGACACGTTACGAAAGTAGGTCACCGAAATGTAAACAACTTTTTAAAATTATGTATTTTCTGTAAAAATTACATCATTTTTATGTCTGATTTTTTTCTAATCTCTTTTCTTATGAATGCACAATAGGATTGTTAGAAGAAAATCAGCTTAATTCAAGTTTTACATGTTTTGCTTTGGGGAATGATTTTTCTGAGAGAAAAATGAAAATCTGTGGATATGCCTATAGAATATGGACCTTTGACAAAAACTCACTCATTCTGCTTGGTTTTTGCCCAAATTTTAGATAAAATTGATTGTTGGTCTTATATTGTAATCATTACAATATAAGACCAACAATCAATTAATAGATAAGCTAATACCTGGTTCGTAATAAGACTATGCATAAAATTAAAATGGACGACATTCCTCTACGGCATTCCCCCACTTTACCCTATATATGCCAAGATAATGCAATAATTTTGTCTTGCTATTAGTTATGCCAAGAAAAGAGTCCTTTAAGACCAATCAGGATTGACTGGGTACTACCTATTAATTAACTTTAAAAACCCGGTTGCAAAATAATTACATTATATAACGTTACAATACTCGTTAATGATGCATATCAAATAATTATTGATGACTGTAAAAGTGGGAGGGGTGCAAGCCAAAAAGTGAGGGGGCCTGAGCCCCCTCTCCCCTGGTGCCGCCGTCCATGCCTCTTCTCCCTTTTTCCCCGCTGATATAGTCGGAAGAAATGAAATGTCGGAAAACTATGAATTAGTTTCTTATATATATGGTTAAAATTTCATTAAAATCGGATATATGTATTTAAAGTTTTAAGGAGTTTCTGTCCCCATGGGTAACTTAGAGGTGAGGCACATAGATATTTGGCACATAGTGTAACAGAGATTCAGGACCATTTCCATTGTCTTCCCCAGATAATTTTATACATATATAAATGTTGTTAAAATAGATATATTTGAAGTTTTAAGGGGGTTTTGCCCACATACCCCCTTAGGGATGCACTTAGAGATTTGGTACCATTTCCATTGTCTTCTCCGGAAAATGTTACATATGAATACACTTTCTAATTTTTATGTAGACTCTAACTTTTTTTTCTATAGGAAACACACACACACACACACACAGACATTGAGTTTTATCTAAATGAATAAATGCAAAACTTTTATTTATCACTCCTATCTAATTATCAAAACGCGTTACTGTTATTATAATCAATAATACAAAATAAAGACTTGCTATTCTGTATAGATTGTGCAGATAAATGATTAAGAGAAAACTTTTTGATTGCCTAATTAGCATAACTATTTTAAAAAATGGTCATAATTAATTATCATTTGGTATTATTAATTTCGAATTGCATTTGCTAATGTTTGTTATCTATATGAAATAGTTTCGGCCATATTAACAGTAATTACATAAAGTTATTTATGAAATAAATTGGAAAAATAAATAAAACACCTTCAGGTAAGACAACTAGCGCTCGCTCACGACTTTACCGAAGGTTGAGCGAGGCATAAACGAGAATAGAAAAGGGGAGGGGAGAGAGAGTGTGGCTGTCTCGCTTGCTTTCTCCCTGAAAAATAAATAAATAACTTTTATTAGTTAAGTTAATGCCTTTATTGTTAAGTTTAACAACAAACTTATTGTTTAATGTTTACAAAGACCTTATCACTGTTCTGATTGACAAATTAAAACAATAGTTTACTAGCACTGTCCCAATTACGAAAAATATTGATTTGTATTTTGGTATGATTGCAGATTAACATCGTCTGCGAAATTACCCCCCATCCACCCCAAAAGTATTTTACATGTTTTAGGCGATCACGTGTGAACACCCTGATAAACTTCACAGAAAGATGAAAAGAAAAAGTATTATTTTGGAATTTAAAGTAGGGGAAATCTTTTGTATGTATCCTCATTTTTTAGGCCAGTTTTAGGGCAGTTAACTAAATCCTTTTCTTCTATGGGAGTTAAATCCGCTGCGTTTTTTTTTTTGGAGGGTGGTATCTACTTTTTTAGGCGATTATATGTCATTGTATGACCTTGCCACTCAGACTTAGGACTAGTAGTAAAAAGTTTTGATAAGTTCCCTAAAAAGATAGAATGGCTCGGAAATTGGGAACATAGTACATTTAATATATATATATAACTGATCCCCCACTAAATTCAAAAATATGTTTTTTGCTTTATCTCTGTCTTCCACAATGTTAACACGCAATTGCCTAAAAAAAGCAGGATATCATTTTTTCGGGTAGGAGGGGGGTATCGGAGGGTATCCATCTGCAAATTTACCCATATTTAATTGTTTTAAATATTATACATTTTTTTTTAACTATACGTCCTTTTTTATTTTAATTTTAAGCAATTGATTTTAGTTGTGTTCACTTTTTCCATGAAAATCGAATAAAAAAACTTTAAAATTATCTAACTAATTAAATACCTTATCTTTATGGTATGAATAAAAATATTAAAAGTTTGAATATTATTGTAGATGAACACCAATTTCCCGATAAAATGAGATTCTACTTTTTTAGGCGATTACGTGTGAATACCCTAAAAAAACTGTGGGAAAGAGAAACAACAAAAAATATTTCAGAATTTAGACTGGTGGATAAGTTTCGCAAATAAATTTAACATAAAATGATGCTCCATTTTCTGGGGTTTTATGGCAGTTAATAATTTGTTTCCATTGGAGATGAATTCTGTACGTTATTGTTTTGGAGTGATTATGGGTGGTTTTACGACCTTGCCAGTCGAACTTAGGATTAGTGTTAAAAATATATTAGTTAACTGCCCTAATAATTTAGAATGATCGTAAAAAGAAGAATCTCATTTTTTAGTGGGGTGTAATTTAGTTGAGTGTGTTAATTTACCAAAGTCGGTTGTTAAAAAGTTGAGTAAATTTTTTTAATTAACAGCCTTCCATCCCAATTAATTACTGCCCGGAGTGCAGGTAGGTTTTGTTAGTATAGATATAAATATATCATCCACAGACAGCTGTTTCACTGTACCATGGTTTCTCAATGTGACTAGACATTGTGAATGTTTCAAGCTGAGATTCAAAACCTAACAAATAGTCAGAAATTTTACCAATCAGTCCTCACCACCACGAATATAAGTAAAGTTATGTTTTATATTTGTTTACATTACCGGTTCCTGATAGCTCAATGTTAATTATGAAGAGTAATGCTAAATAGAAACCATTATTTTCCTTACTGAAGAGCTTAATCCATGAGTGTCAAACAATTAGTTGGACAGTTTCTTGGATCTTTTAAGAGTCCCAAAGACCAGACCCTAAAATATTTGAAAGCAATCAAAAACATTTTGCATTGATAAAATGTGCATGAAAATAGGTATTATGCAACTTGTTCCCATTAAGAAATTTTAAACTAAACACAATTTGCTTAAATTTTAATCATTTTTTGTCTGCTACTCGTGATTTAAATCTCATTACAATCTGAAGTACAAAAAGTAGTTATGTTCTCTCAAGAATAACTTTAATATATGCAAGATGTCAGGCCCAAACATACTGCTATGGCTAAAACTATATGACACTAGAACTCACACAACTAAACCTATGGGCTTTAGAAAGATTTTCTGTGCTAGGAGGTTCTTTTAAGAAACAATGACAAATATGAACCCCTTAGAACAATCTGCATGGGTAAATAATCATTCCGGACAAATTTCTAGTTTGTTGTCTACAACCTAAACATAGTTTGCAGCTAGACAATTTGTGTTCATTATATATAGAAGATATAAAATGGATTGACAACATAATTGGATTATTTGTCACTTAAGCACAATGTATTTTAATCATTATTCTCCGAACCCTTGAAATTATGAATTTCAGTTCATGTTATTTAGAGTTGGTCTGTTTTCCTCAGTTATGTCTTTAATGTTGTTACAGACTATATTATTCTGCTTTCCTTTCTCGGCATGGTTTCCATATTATTTACTAATCATTATCTGACATTTTGGTGTTAGGAGTTATTATTACATTGTCATTCTTCATACTATTATCCTCATCATCAATTAATCTTTATATTTATACTATCTTTCAGCCTTGTGTAGAGGTAGTGCATTATCATCACCATACACCACACTGAACAATAGCCCTGCAGAAGGCTGGAGAGTACATCGGCTGAAACATTATTGAGCACAATAGTTTGAAGAAAATTAATCTATTAATAATGGAGATTGTGTATCTGTCTGTCTGAAGCCCAAACTATACTATTTAAGACTATTGTACAATTGTACTTAGTATTAAATAGTATAGGGGGAAGGTAGTATAGTATAAACTGAAATAGTGAGAGTTATTCTTTCACACTATATTCAAGTAATGTATATCTAAAAATCTATTACTGATGGAGATTTGGTATACGTCTGTCTGAAGCCCAAACTATACTATTACTTCTATTAATGTACTATTGTACTATCTTTCCATGCTCAATTCAGGCGAGTTGTAATGTAATATCTATTCTGTTGTCACAAGACAATTCTCCTAGGCATTACCTCCTTCTTGGAGGGGAGTAGTGTATGTCAACAAAAAATTGTCACAAACTCAACACTTACATTATATATACTAGCAAAAATAAAATTGGGGGGAGGGGGGATAGTGTAGTATCTGTTCAGTTGGCATGATACTATCCTCAATGTAAATAATAATTTTTGTTGTAGCAGTTCTTTAAATTTGATAATGAATTTCTTTTTGTGCCTGGAGTAATAGTTTCGACTGAGATAATATTCTGAAGAAAGTATTTCAATGTAATTTGAACTATTTTTTCCCTCCTGAAATTGAGAGAAAACAAATTAAGATTTTTAATTATTCCCAGACTTCAATTCTTATTATGTATTTTGTGGTTAAAAATGTTTTATTTTGTTTATATTTCTTGATTATCCGAGGTGACGTGGCTCTATGATTGATCTCCATGAATTAATGAGAAACTGGCTCAGTGAAGGGCTTCACAATTATTTTCTAACTTTCTTTTCAATCAGACTAATATTGATTCTTAACACTAGAACAACTTTTTAGACTTTTAAATATTTATTCTAATATTATATCATCGACTTTGCAAGAATATTACAACTTTGCTTTCGTTGGTGCATTGTTTGCTCATGATTATAGAAATCTTAGTGGTACTGTCTTAACTTTTACAGAATTTTGGCAATTTGCATGAATCAAATGTAGTCCAGCAAACATTGTTGAGCAAAGTTTGTTTTCTGTAATACTGTTTGCAAACTATGGTACAACTGACAATGTAGAGGGTGGGTGTAATTGGTATAATGGATAATGGTGCAGACGTGATCAGCTTAATTGAGATCAAGTCATACTGAATCTCTTGTATTGAGTTACCAATTTATTTCCATTAAGAAAGGTATGAACTCACAATTTATGATGGATAAAAAAGAAAAAACATGAATCCTATTCAATAAGCAGTTTTTGGTACAAAATCATTATATTCGATTTAATGTCCATTTTTCATTTTGGCATGTGTTGGATGGCTTTTAGAAATTGATTTCCAAACTAACCTATCCCGAGCCAGGTCTACATTTATCATTTTTTCTCTCAAGTCTATCTTTATCACTTCGTCAATGTTTTCTTTGGCCTTCCCCTGTGAACTGACCCAGCTACCTCAACTGTTCTACATCTACTAAACCACAAACTCTCATCCATTCTTTCAACATGGCCATACCATTGAAGTTTCCTGTTCTGCACACATCTCCCTATAAGATTTAATCTTCCTCTTAGATTATTAGATCTAAGCTTGTTTTAAGTCTCACATTACACATCCATCACATCATTTTCATATCATTTCTCTCCATGCAACACATGTACTCAACCCTCATTTGTTGGGTTTCACTTCAATACATGCTTACACATGCCTAAAAGACTCTTCCTTTGGTTGACAAACTACAGAATGATGTGCTATAAAATAGACAAGCCAAATAAAATAGCAACTGAATAAAACATGCCAAACTAAAATGCTTACAAAAAAATCCTTAGAATGTTTGATTACTTTTGTTTTTTTTATGCCATATCAACTCATCTTTTAGAGTTGTATAATATTGAGCCACAATATCTACTGCAAACAATTCAATATTTTACTCATGGCTGGGAGGAAATTCTTTGTTCATACCTTTCCCAAATGGATGAGTGTTTAATTAAAAAAATAGATCTGATGAGATTTGAATTCTGAAAAGCCAGTTCTATACTCTGCTGCAATATCCATTAGGCCAATCACATACCCTAAGTTTTTTTGGTAGCAGTTTGTATATATATATATATATATGACGTTGTCAACATTTGTTTTCTTAATGCTTTTTCCTATATACTTTAATAACACAAAATACATGCTAAAATATACCTTAGTTCTAGGATTAAGTTATGTTTGAAAAAAGAATTCTGTTTTAATTGTTCTAATTAACCATAATTCATAATTAACTGACCAATCAGCCATCTCTCTATTGGCGCTTCTCACTCTATGTTAATTCAACCACTCTCTAATATTTCTTAATGAGTAAGTTTCTTTTCTTCAGAGTGGCTATAATTTATATACGTGTGTTTTTACACACAACAAACATGTATATAAATTAGATGTCAAAAAACGGCACTTTACTTTGAATACATCACTCAAAAAGTTTCTAGCCTTACATATAGAGGTGTAACTAATAAAAAATCTATATAATTTTTATAAAGTACTAACTTTCAAATAGCACATGTCAAAATTTGAGCCCAATCTGATTATCAGTTTATAAATTACAGTGATTTAAGTGAAACTACTGTTACAAATTTTAAAAACAATGGAAAAATCTGAATTTTGTGTGTTGATGAAGCATTGCTTTCTGATGGGGAAAAATACTGTTCAAGCAAGGCAATGGCCTGATGTGTTATTAGGACTCTGCTCAGGTGGTATGCTGACTTTAAATGCTGTTGTAGAAACACGAATGAGACTGAACACTCAGGTGACTCAAATTCAAGAGTTGTCTCGGAAAACATTTAAAAAAATCTACAAACTAACTCATTTTGACCGAGTGTAAATTGATGTTGCGTCAGATAATCAACGATTCAGAACGTTTTTTGCAACTGCTTTACCACAACAAAGAGGAGGTTTTGCATCAATATGTGACAATTGCTGAAACATGGTTCCACCACTTCACTCTGGAGTCAAATCGGCAGTCATCTGAGTTGACATCAGCAGACGAAAGCTGTCCAAAGCGACCAAAGACGCAAACATCAACAAGCAATGTTTTGGCTTGAGAAAAGAAGAACCATAAATACCAAATATTATGTAACATTATTGGTGCGTTTGAAGAAATAAATCAAAAACGGCTACAAATTAAGAACAAAGTGCTCTTTCACCAAAAAATGTACCATGTCACAAGTCGATCACAATGATGGCAGAACTACATGCTATTGCATTTCAAATTGTTTCTGTACCCGCCCCTATTCTACAGATCTGACTCCCACTGGCTGCTTGTAGACCTCAAAAGAATTCTCCAAGGACGGAAATTTGACTTCAATAAATAAGTGATATTGGAAACTGAGGCATATTTAATGCAACTTTGTGTCAGACTAAGCTAAGTAGAAACTATTCTTTGAGGTAAACCATTGTTAGCTTAAGTGCAGTCAACATCCTCAGGAAAAAAGTACAAAATGATAGCATGAAAAAGAAAACGTTAAATGGAAAAGTAAAAAGGTAATTTCTTAATTGAAGACATTTTTGAATTCCGCTAACTTGATTAATGAGTTAAAATTCTCAAGAGAATAGATATTCTCTTAAAGAGTACCTATGCAATAAGGACTTTATAATGAAGCATGGCATATGCAATCTTCAACTTCACCTCTCCCGACCCAGCACTGTTAATATCAAGTGGCAGAAAGAAATCCACGATGATCAGGAGCGATAATGAGATAAGCAAAGACAAAGATTAGTGTTATTTTGGAATTTTCTCAGACTATCTGTTTTAAATACTGCTGCCACATCCGTTGAGGTGCTACACAGAGCACTCCTGCCTTGACAGAGTTAAAAATCAACTCCAAAATCTAGTATGAGATGATTTCTTCTCCTCCCTACAGCCCCTTTCTCACAGAAGAAAAGTTGCTAGTCTCTCTCTCTACTCTACCATTATTCCCATGGAATGTGCTCGACTGAGCTCCAATATTTGATTCCTCCTTGTAAGACATTCACAGTAAGAACTCCTATTGCTACCACTTTCTAGTCAGGTGAAATTTCCATGGACAGAGCTTTCTTGCAAATGCTTTCCGCCTATGGAACACATTACCATGGGACGGCTTCCCTGCAGATTACAACTGGGTCGTCTTCAAATCCAATGTTAACAAATTCTTGTCCTAAAAGGTCCCATAACTGAATAATCAAATGCAGTATATGCCATTGATCAATATTAGTATTCCCATAGTATTCCTCATCTTTCGGCTAATAATCATTCCGTCTTATTAACCCTTATCTCGAGAGGAGATATGGATTTGTACATTCCCTAATAGTATTAGAGAAAGTGACTTTTCAGCCATTCCCACTGTCAAACTTTTGGCAATTGGTATTCCCAAATGATTACCCATATCAGTAATGATCAACCTAAACGTTGCTTAACCTCAGCAATCTAACAAGAACTGATGTTTCAATGAGATAGAGCTGCAAGCTGGGATTCACAAATCTTTTACAATTCTTCTGTAGTTTCCAATTTTAGCGAACTATATCAACACTATTGTTTTCATATTCAAGTCTCATCATTTTTATTTCTGAAAGTATGTTTATAGTAAGATCAAACTATTTTATTATGTAATCTTACCTATGTATATAAAATTAGGTGTGCATATTTGTTTATATATTTATATGTACAAGATTCACTCCTAAATTATTAATCGATTATTAGTAATTTTAGAATACAGCTAAGTGTAAGGGTGGGTAATGTGAGATATATTTAGTTTAATATAGTTTTATGCAAAGCGGAGAAAAAAAGGATAGTAACCCTTCGTAAAAATTCAGATAACTCTGATCTTGATAAATTTTAGCCATAGGTACTAGATATCAATTTATAAATATTCACATTATTTCAGTTTATTTGGAGTATTTAAAAGGAAATTAAAGGCCATAATATAGGCACAACCTCTCATTTGAAAATTCAAATATTTCAGATTTGCATTAAATTTGATGCATAGTAATTAGACACCAATTAAGACAACTTCCCTGAATTTCAATTTCTTCTTAAGATCCCTTAAGCCTTAGCCTTGAAACATTTTCTAGAATCAAAATCATGTAATGTATTTTGATCCAAATTGGAATAAATATTCTAGACATAAGGTTTAGAAGCATTATATCTTGATTTTAATCTCTGTAAAAGGAAATAAAACTGGTGCAAAACTGTTCTGTTTGGAGAATTAATTTTACCTATCCTGGGACGCGTATTCTTCTAGTTATCATATTGAAATATTTTTCATACCCTTTTTAAGATACAGAGATACTTTTAGAATATATACAAAACAAATCTTTATGATGATGAGAAAGTTACTTCTTAGGACAGATTTGTTTTATTCATAGGTTTCCAAATATAATCTTACTATTCTTCGACTAAACTCTCTTATCTGTCGATCTGTGATAATGAACTCTAATGGCTTTGTTTACCAGAATTTGATAGTTTTATATTTAGCAGTGTAATAATTGAATCTGTATGATTAAGAATTGGATTTCCTTTTTAAGATTCACAAAACTAGCTGTAATTATACAGCCTTATTATATAAGGACATTGCATAACAAGATTAAATCTTTAAACATTTGGCTTTTTTTTTTACTAAGAAGTCACCGCTTATCAAGGCCCGAAGGCCACTGGAGGATAAGGGTTATGTTTTTGGCATCTTAGCAATGATAATTATTAGACTGGTGGTCAATTTCTTTTTAATCTTCATTGATATTAAAATCGTATTTGAAAATCATTTAAGCACAATCATCCAATCTACCAACATCATTTTTTCTTAAAAACGCATCCATATTTATAGAGAAGAATACCTGTACAAGGATGGATTAAATTAATTCCTTAACAGAACACTTTATTTCCCCTTACGATGATTAAAATAAAGATATAATACTTCTAAACGTTATGTCTGGAATATTTATTCCAATTTTGATCAAAATCCATTACATGATTTTGATTCTAGAAAATGTCTAAAATTTAAGGGGTCTTCAGAAGAAATATAAATTTAGGAAACCTTTTTTAATTTGTGCCTAATGACTATGGTTTGATTTTTATAAACAACCTCCCTGGTGATATTGTGTGATTGAGATGGGTATATTTGCTGATGACACCACGCTCTACGCTTGTCATGTGAGTAAAACGGACGCGCACATATCCGAGGCAATGGCTGAATCCTTAGAAAGTGACCTTCAGTCTGTAGTGGAATGGGGTCATAAATGGATGATAACATTTAATGCTGCTAAGACAAAGCTCCTTTCTTTCAACAACTACAAGAAACCTCTTAAACCACCGATTGCCATGACAAATAACACTTTACCTGAGTGTCCAATGTTCAAACTCCTTGGCCTAACATTCACAGGTAACATGAATTGGAACAAATGCATAAAAGACATTGCCAAGACTGCTGTAAAGAAAGTGGGTTTCCTCTACCATGCTAGAAAACTTCAACCTGACAGTATCCTATATCTCTACAAAGCCACCATTCACATATGCATGGAGTATTGTTATCACATCTTGGCTGGTGCACCATCCACCAGTCTCTCCCTCTTAGATAAGGTCCAAAAAAGAGTTGCTAATCTAATAGGTCCTTCACTATCCACCAAGCTCCAGCCCCTGTCCCATAACCACAATGTTGCATCCTTGTGTTTGTTTTACAAGTACTTCAATGGAATGTGCTTTGCTGAACTTGCTGCTCTAGTGCCTCCTCGAATATTAAGTACACTCGACCAACTCGACAATCAGCTAAATCCAATCCATTTACTGTGAAAGTCCTCAGATGCCGGAGAGCCTTCTACTCTAATAGCTTCTTTCCTTGAGCTGCTGGCCTTTGGAACTCCCTCCCTGCTCTCTGTTTCCCCGACTGTACTGACATGCTGAAATTTAAAACTAATGTGAACAAGCAGCCTGCCGCGCAGCTTCCAATTCAGGTGATGGTCAGGTCATCAAGCGTAGCTTCAGTCCGCAATGCAAAATTTGAGAGGGAGTGATTTGCGGAGTCCAAAGTGGAGTTTACGGCGAAAGCTGGGCAAATAGTTCAGCCTCATTAGTTGCCGTGCAAACGACATCATTGTTATTGAATAGCAGGGGAATTGTTGATTGCCCATTGTTCACTATTTAAGATTTTCCATAAATAACGAGTACCTAGTTTCTGTGACTGAATGTGTTTTTTGGTCATCTCTGTATACCCTCTATTTGTTTCATCTATTACAATTTTACAATGATTTCTTGACACTATAAGTTTCTGTCTATTTGTAGTTGACTTATGGGGGTTGAATTGTTGGAGTGCTTGCTGCTTCTGAGCAATAGCAGCTGCACAGCTCAAGGTGTGGAGAGTGGGGCTTGCTGTCGAATTTTTGCATAGGGACATGTGCTTCAATGCCTGCTTTGACCCATTCGGTTTCCTCATTTGCGCACTGATCAGCAGAGAGAGAAAAAGTTTCACTCCATGGGGTATCACTGATGTGATCTCTCATGGAATCCCAATCAGTTTGCTTGTAGTATTTCGTCATTTTAAGCAACGGCTCATCAGCTTTGGGACAAGATACTAGGGTAATATCAATCATTACGACAAAGTGATCAGCAATCCGAGCGGGCTATGGGCATTCATTGCACAAGCCTTGAGTAGTGAGGTGAAGAACAGGTCAAGAAATAAGGTTTGCTGGTCCACAAGATCAGGGAGGCAGATCAAGAAAGTGATAGTCTGTGAGACGGAGAGCACTATGGAGAAACTATACATTAAGTTACCAGCTGCGTATGTATAGCTGGAGTATCCAAGCCAGTCACGGTAATGTACATTGAAATCCTCAAATACATGTATTTGGACACTCGTTAACTGAGAGTGCTGTATCTATGCTTTCAGAGACAAAGTTAAGCAGGTACAGTCCTGGGTCGAAGGAGAATGGAATAAGAAATATAACTAACTAACTAACGCTGTGCTGTAAGGTTAATCTAAAGCACATGTAGGTTTGATCATCTGATTCTAGCCTATGTCCTCTAGTCAAAGGGAGGGTTTTCCAAACATAAACTCCTAGCCCGTGCATATGTTTGTCAGAGTTTTTACTATAGAGTGGAAGGTATTCAATCATGTCAAAATGGTGTGAGTAGATTGAGGATTGTAGGTTTGTTTCAATAAGTGCTAGGATGTCCAGGGAGTTTACTAGGAGAAAGGTTTCTACGTCATTGATTTGGTTCTAAGCCCCCAGATATTTGTGAATGCTAGTTTCAAGGGTGGAGGCAAATATGTTGTTTGGTGGGTGCCTGGTTTAGGTTTGTTTCTTTTTCTTTGTATTGTCAGTTTAGTTTTAGATAGAGTGAGGAGGGCAAAGTGGGTGCTTGTTTGGTGCCAATAAGCTCATATATCTAGACTATTAGTCAAGACTTGATCAATTGGGGTTGTAGCCTCGGGAAATCTTACCAGGGATTACTGTAGGGTTCTTTTCCATGCGAAATATGGTACATACAATTATCCATGATATTATGATGGAATGGACGCTTTTAGCACTACCTAAGGTTCCTGCACTACAAGTCAGAAACAGCAGCCAGATAAGCTGTCTAACCTGTACCTTCAACTTGTCGGGATAAGAGCGACTTAGACTAGTCATGTGAAACTTAGTGATAAAAAAACTTTCCCCAAGTTGCCCAGATAGAGAGAAAGAGAGACGGTGTTCATTGTCCTAGTCAGGAAACAGGGCCAAGCACTGGGTGTGTTTGTGGTGTCCCTGCGCTAGTACCTCTGCTTGTGAGTAATAGACAACGAAGGAGTGCAACGGCCAGGTGATAGGTAGAGCCCATCTACTCCGTAAGAAATTTTAAGTTTGCAATCCGGATACTTTATTCGAGACTCCAGCTCTAGGAAGATTTGTCAATCAGGACTAAGGAGGCCTCCCTCCCCAAGCAGTTTACTGGAAAGACCTGAGGAGCACAGTTTTTATGTCAGTTTTCCTTCTCCTAGATGGATGACCTGATAAGGTCTATGGGTCCATCACACTGAGAGAGGTAATCCTGTGCCGTGTACTAGTTAGGTATTTCAGAGCCCCCACAGGTATTAAAAAAAGAAATTCCCATATATATATATGTATATATACAGGGTGACCCCAAAAAATCTAATTAGGCCTCATTTCTTAGTGTTTCGTCCGAGTGAAATGAATTTTGGGGCATAACTAGTTTATTATATTCACAACATCATATCAAAACACTAGGGTATTTGGCCTTTTTTTCTCTGTTCTACAGCATGTGTTCTAGATGGACTCCTTTTAGCTCCGTGCATTTCTTGAGGCGCAGAACGAAGTTGTCCACGACGTTCTTAACGACTGAATTGGGAATGCCTCTCATCTCCTCCCTGATGGCTTCCTTGAGTTCAGTGATGGTTCTGGGTTTCCCTGCGTACACTCTGTCCTTAAGATAGTCCCAAATGAAATAATCTGGGGGGCTTAGGTCCGGGCTATGGGGTGGCCACTCAAAATCAGTCCTGAGACTGATCACTCGGCCTCCGAAGTTCTCTTTCAGCCAATCTCGGGACAGGTTTGAGGTGTGAGAACTTGCTCCGTCTTGCTGGAACCAGAACTTGCTCATGAGCGACGGGTAGAGGGTCTGGAGCTCACTCTTGAAGATTTTGAGGACCTCCACATACCGCTCGTTGGTGACTGTCACTGCTGCGCCAGATTCTTCGATGAAGATTGGTCCGATGATGCCTCTGACCGAGATTGCAGCTCACACCATGCAATTAGGAGAGTGCAGGGGCTTGGTGGCTACTTCATTGGGTCTGGAGGACCCCCAGAAGACATTTGTCTTGGAGTTCGCCTTTCCATCAAGATGGAAGTGGGCTTCATCTGAGGTCCAAAGGAGGTTAAGGAAACCTGGTGTCTCCTCGATCTCATCGAGCATCTTGACTGCCATAGCGCTCCTCTGCTTCTTGTCTGAGGCTGTAAGGGTCTGCAGCGTCTGTATTGTGTTATCGGTAAGCCCTGATATCGTTCACCAGCAGTCTCCTGCAAGTCTCACGGGAGATACCGAGGGACTGACTTCGCTTACGCACAGAGCGTTTCGGACTCTCCTGGAGAGACTTTCTCACACTTTCGACCAGTTCGGCTGTCCGCTTCTTGGGACGTCCCGAGTGGCTTGGACGGTTCTCACTGGCAGCGTTGAGGTTCTCCACGGTCCCATACTTCTCGAAGTGGTCCACCCAGTTCTGAATTCTGCTTTTGGGTGGAGCCTTTTCACATCCGAACTGATGCATGAAACTGTCCTGGGTTTTCTTAAACGAACCTGTCTTGTAGTAAAATTTAACACAGTGTATTCTTTGTTCCAGCTCCCACTGAGGTCTTGGTGTACTCACGGTCGTTGATTCTGCCATGTCCTGTAAAATAAAGGCAATCGGTGAATAAACAAAGGACATATCACATAAAGTGTACATGGGGCCCGTTTTTTTTGAGTCACCCTGTATAGAGAGAGAGAGAGATTGGGACGTGTTCCTCAAATTAGATTTTAAATTTTTATATATAGCCAGTAGACAATTTAAAATGTTGAACAAAGATGTATCCTTTTTTTTTCTTTTAAAATATTATGTTTGTCTCATAGCTTGAGAGATAGTATCGCAGAACGGGTGTATATATATTTTTCCTTTCAAAACTTTGTGTTCATCAGCTTTGGATATACAAGAAAGATAAATATAGAATGGAGAGGTGAAAGTGTATGTTTCCTTTGGCTTGGCTGTCTCCTTTCCACTTTTGAGTCTAAGGAATGTGGTCGTTGAGAAAAAATGGATTAGTAATGTTGCCCTCTCTGTGTAGGTCACGTATACTCCACAACATGTACTATCCTACCCCAACCTGACATCCCACCCAATACCAACTGCTGAAGGGATAAAAAAGAAAGAAGAAAAGAAGAGGAAGAAAAAAGTTTGGATGTAGAAGAAGCAAAATTCGTCGCTCCAGACCACGACAGAAGAAATGCAACAACCAAAAAGAAAGAAACTCCAAAGAAGTATTTGCGCAAAGTTCCTGCATCTTGGAAACCGTTAAATTGTCTGATACACCAACAAAGAAAACGTCTTGAATACACCTTAAAAGATAGTCAATCGACAAAGCAGAGAAGAATTACTTGGTCTCCTCCATCGCGACCACAACTGTTTATATATGTAGAAGATTCGGACATTTTATTCTCATGAACTTTGAAGGTGCACCAGTAATTTGTCAGTCAGTCCCTTTCTTTCTCTCAAGCTAAGTTTTTTTGCATTATATATATATATATATCTTCGCTCTGTCTAGTTAAGTATTTGTTAAAACCCCATCCTATACTATTTTTGTTTTGTTTTTATATCCTGTCCCTATTTATATATTTTATGAAAATAATTTTTGTCATTTTAATCTTTTAACTTGTGTTGGTCTTCCGTTCTTTCACAAAGTGTTTGTCGTCTGTCTCTTCATCTTTACAGGTGTCGTGAGAAAGAGTTCCCACTCCCCTCTCGTTCTGTGTGTACACATATTTGAACCCGAGAACGAAAATCTTTTCTTACTTTTTTTCTTTCTGTTGCATGATCGTCTTATTGTTCCCAATGAGATGCGACTGTAACAATATATATATATATATATATATATATATATATATATATATATATATATATATATATATATATATATATATATAGAGAGAGAGAGAGAGAGAGATTTTGTATAGATAAAACTATTATTACAAATAAATATTTCTATAGAAATAATATTTCAACGTGACGGAAAATAAAAAAGAAATAAACAAAATTATTGATATATTCATCAATGTTGCGTCTTCATTTGAAGACTTTCTGGAGATGATTGATTTGAAGAAATAGCATACAAGTACAATATTTTAAAATATTTGGTGCGTTTGTAATGTGAAAGACAGAGGGAGGGGGGATGACCTCTCGTTTATACTTAGCCTTTTTTTGTTCGACTCAATTCTATTTTATGGATTAGAGGCCTTAAAGAAATATCCCAATTTACTTATATATATATGAAGAAATCTCGTCGATTTATATAAAAAAAGGAGTTTCTGAGTTATAAGCATTTCTCACGTCTAAAAATAAGTATTTTTTTTATTTCGCCTACAAAATAAGCAAAAAAGAAACAATCAAAAACAAAAATTAATCAACATATTAATATATTAACATGAGAAAATGCTCAAGAAAAGAAGAATGAAGATAGATAAAACATTGCTACTTATCAATTTTAAAGGTTAGGGATGACCAGATTTTACCCTGGTTAGGATCTGTGTGGTTAAGAAGTTCTTTTGTGGAGGGGTCAGATGATTGCTCCTAAATGATCCTGAAATATGAAATTATCTGAGAAGTTAATAAAATAAGATTTTCAAAAAGTTAGCTAACGATAGGAAAGAATGTTGTAACCATAAGCTGCTATACCAACAGACAGGTAGTTTCAAAATATCTCTAATGGAAGAAATAACATATTTCGGAGCTATGTTTCATAAATTGATTTCTCTGAAAACACTGAACGGTTCTAATTGCTACTGAAGGCACTAAAGTTCAGTTGGAAAGTGCATTCAAGTCCAAATAAGCTAATAACTTAGGATAGGTGAAAAAAGTGGATGTCAATTGACAGGAAATGGAACAGGGTTGGAAAATGTAAATAAAAAAAAAATTAATCTGAAAGTTTCAGTCAGTAGCCTTAAGAAATCTAGAATTAAAAAATATTTGCGTCTTGTAGCCACTTAAACTTATGTTTTATTATTTTAAAGGTCTGCTCTGTATTGAGCACTTTTGAAATATATACTGGAAATTTATCCATAATATCTCTATATATGAAACTTAATGTATATGTGATGTTTGTGTGTTCCCTATAGAAAGAAAGGTTAGAGAATATACATAAAATGAAGTGTGTTCTTATGTAAAATTTATCGGGGAAGACAATAGAAGTGTTCTTGAATCTCTAAGTGCATTCCTAATGGGGCTATGAAGGTATATTCCTATTTTGAAGAAATTTATATCATATTCATAAAATTCTCTAGGGAAGACGTTATCCTCTATATCCCAAATATCTATGTCTCCCCACCTTTAAGTAAACCATGTGTTGCATACCCCTCTACTTGGGTCGCGGCTTTTCTCGTTTTGTATACTCGTCCCAGAACGGGCTGTGGCAATTCCCGTTTAAACACTCGTCATTTTTTTAACACCAAAAATCATATTGTTTGCATACCTTTAAATTCCTCATACCTCCTCTTCTTTCTTGGTCACGTGGAGGGACGTGTCGTCTAGTGATTGACTTCTTTTTTCTGCCGAATCTCACCGCTACAACAAAAACTTCATGACCGACTCTGAAGACAAACAATCCTTTTAACTTTCAATTCTTTTTATTACAGGTGTTAGTTATCTATCAGCTTGGAGATATTCACTAACATCAAGAGAGAGAGAGAGCAAATTACTGCTTTCGTAATTATTTATCAATTAAGTCTTAACCATTCGTGGGGGGGGGGGAAAGAGATATTTCGCCTGTATTTTCTTAGGGAAGTATTTCCCTTATGTAAGTTGCAGATTACATGGTAAAAATCACGTCTGATAGGTTCGCCTCCAAAACCCACACTGCTAAAACTCGCTTCTCACGAAGAACGAGTGACATCACAAATCCCTCTGTTTCCCACCCAAAGGCCCGTGATGTCACAGAGCCTCTCGCAGGTGCACATTGACCCTTGATCTGAGGTCTCGTCACGCAGTGACCCTGTCACGTCTGTTAGCTCTGACTGTGAGAACAGCCCTGCACAAGTCAAACCAACGATTTCCAACAGATACGTCCATTCCCATAGGGCCATTATCCAACACATGGACATAGAAACCCCTTAAAAAATTCAAATACATATATCAGATTTTTCTTATGAGCTGACTTAACAAATGTCTGAATTGTTTAGTTGGGAAAGTACAGGGGAACGTCATGTGGGCAATTTCGATTCTATTCCTTCACCCCGATTATTTTGAAATAAAATTATATGAAATCAAACAATATGTTTTTCCTTTAATTTAAGTAAAGAATTTTAGTACATTTAGTACATAACACGTCTCTTTCTATCTGTCTTTTTCTCTTTGTCGCTTCCTATATACCTAGATCTCTCTCTCTATATATAATAATAGAGAACACCTTTCTGTCTGTGTGCATGCCTGTCCCTAAAAAGGCAGGCATACTAGGGAGTGTACCTTAAATGTACAATTTGCATGTGAACATAATGGAAGTAGTTCTGGATCTCTAGCTGCCCCTTAAAGGAGCTCATGACACTTTTCTAACATATTACACAATGAAATTAATTTATTTCTAATCATTAGATGAAGAGTATTAACATATAACTGTATAGCTCAGTGGGTAAGACATCTAGCTGACAACATCAAGGTTGCTGTTAAAGTAAACTTTCCTTAATATGATGGTGCATATGATGCTATCCCACACTCTAACCCGGGCAACGCCGGCTAACCTTGCTAGTATTTTAATATATTGTTGATAAAACATATATGATAAATGAGCGATGTTTTACTCATTCTCTTTTTTTATTGTGAACTCTTAAGTTATATGGGTCAAGTTTTAAATTCTGCTTGGAGTATGTAATCCAGTAATGAAATTAAAGGAACCCCTCTTCAACAACACCGCAACGAACACCGACTGATCAATCTCAATCTCAACTCCAATGTTCTCTCTTAGCTGTCAATAATCAACTGCCTATCTTCGTCAAGTCATCCCTCTTAAAGCAGTTGTTCTCCTCATATGCAAATGAATGCCACCTATAAAAAATCTACTGTGAACACAAGTTTTTTTTCCAAGTGCCCACCATGTGAAACAGTCCACATGCTCCTTAGCTAGTAACCCTTCATTTTTTTCCCCATTTTTACAGTAGGTAACATTTAATCCTCCTTTGTATTTTAAACCGAATGCCCCCATTATCATCAAAGATCATTTCACATCACATAATCCCATGCCCAAATCGACACATTATGTCCTCTGCAGTCTTTGCATTGCAACCACCTCACCTCTATTGCCTACATATTCTGCGCATACATCTCCATCATTTACATAAACCACGCACCTTAAATCTGAAATATGCCATGGCATCCCGTCAACGCTCAAGTTGTTAGTGGATTGCACACCAGTAATTACTCCTCTTTCGCATTGGGATGTATATCATGCTTTCAGTGGCTTCATCCAAACCTCTTCTCTTATTTGGATTCTGGCTGGCCATTGCTCATCGATTTCTGGGGATGTATAATAGCTAAGGCTAGTAGTCGTAGCCTTACTATAAGTATAAGCATGGTAGACGGTAGTCATACGAGGAAAAACTTAACGCTTCTTTTAACATTAAACAAATCTTTATTGGGTATCCTATACCATAGAAAAAAGGTAGGACTGGTGTCCAGTGGAAAGAAACAAAGTTCTTTTACTGCCCGGAGAGCGGTGCTTGGAAATCCAGTGGATGAGGGGTCAGGAGAGAGGTGAAGAAGAGTTCCTTCTAGGTTGACGGCCAGGGTCTCTCTGACGATCCGTTCCACCATTCAAAAGGGGTGCAAATAGTCTGTAAGGGACTAGGTGAAATCAATACACCCTGTGAGCCGATTGGTTAGTTTAAGACCAACTTGCCCACAGTGGACGCATAAGAAATAGGTCCTATTTCAGACTGCTACAGATGTATCTCGTGGGTGCCTCCATTCATAATTAAAAATTGATCTATGCAGCACTGTCTTCTCTCTCTGTCCGACCTTGGATGCCATGTTGTACCAGAATGTGGCCACTTCAGGTGATATCCCTTATCTATTGGTTCACTGTCCGATGATGTCGTTCCACTATTCCTTTCCCCAAGTCTATAGGCTACCCTGTAATATCTTATCTTCCATTTTTTAGCATTTTCTGGAGAAGTGCTGAGCCATTGTCCGTTATCACCTTCATTACTGGACCTCGTTCAAGCATCACCTTCTTCAATTCCTCTGCAATCACAGCTGCTGACTCCGCATGTAACTCCCTCTATATTGCTAGTCTTCAAGGTCCACAGTCAGCCATTGACAAGTATCTGCTCCCACGATACTGTGTTATGTGAATAGCTAATCTAGTTTCATTGTTGTCCGTCCCAATTTCACCAGGATTATGTATATTCGGGGCAGGCTTGATTGATTGACATCGAACGCAATTCTTGACCACCTTCTGAACTTCCTCCCTTTTACAAGTGGATCAACTTTCCGCACCAAACATAATGTCCTATCCATTCCCATGTGGTGCATGCAATGCAACTCTTCTAGTTCTCCAGGTTCTAGACAGTATATCACGACCTCTTCCTTCTTAATTAACCACTGTTTGTTTATTCAGGTTAGCACATTTGCTTTGTTTCTCTCTGAAGGCACAAACACTGCCTTTATGTTCAGTTCAAATTCGAATATTAACTCTCCAAGTATTCCCAATCTCCACTTTACAATCATTTCTCCAACACCCTTTGTTTGTATTCTTCTGCTCTCCTCCATTGTAGAGTTCATTCAACTTAATACCATAGCTGAATCAGTCCTTATTTCAATCTCTGTCAATTACCATTTTATAGCTATGTTGATGCCTTTCAGAACAGCATCTAATTCGGCCACATTAGTGTGATTGTAGTTATTCTTTTTTCTTGGGCATGCTGCATCTTCCGCCACCAAACCACCAATCTTCGTAACCATGTCTGTTGCAATACTGCTTGCATCACACCACACCACTCCTATTTTTGTTTCAGGTATCTGCCACGCTCCAGTAACAGGGTCCTCTTTTTCTACATCAGCTAGAATCTCCTGTATTACTTTGACTGTTTTACCATCAACTCTTCCCTCCCAGTCTACTCCACTTGCTCTTCTTTTTTCATAACTGCACGCCAATCGCAGCCATTCTGTAACTGGATAGTTCCCCGACAATTTGCCACATATAGAAAACAACTGCCATCTACTCATATCTTCTGTCATCTCCAAGATCTCGTTGCTCCTTCTGAACATCAGCTCACCTATCTTTCCTTTCATTAACTTAAGGCCCAGTGTTGGTCCTCCGTCCAGGGATTCTGGTGGCTTTGCTGTTAGCCCAAATCCCTTAAGATGTTCCACAACTTCCTCTGTCGATACCTTCATCACGTTTACCATTCTGTCATCAATGTATGAATAAGTGACCTCTTTTGTCTTATTTCCTTACATTAACACAGTTTTTCGAACGGCTGCCATCTTTGGTGCAACATTAAGTCTAAATCCTAACCGTGGCAGACAGTATGTTCTTCCTTTATAGCAGATCAGCTGGTACTGCCATAGTGTCTTTTGCCACATGTAGCTGCAAGTATGCAGACTTAAGGTCAAAAATTGCAATTCCTCCTGCTAGCTGTCTGCACTTTCTTATCTTTTCATCACGCATCTATTATGTAACTCCAAAAAACGGTTCAATCCCCGAAAGTCTAACACTGGCCTGACTTTACCTTTTGTGGCCTGGAACACTGCCATCAACAATAACACACCTTTTCCTTCATCTTTCTATGGTAAGAGAATACCATCCGCTATCCATCCTTCTGACTTTTTTCTCAAACTGAGTTTTTCTCACTTTCCAGGGAATTCTTGTAATACTTTACTTTGTTCTGTAATATTATGGCACAGTGTGCGTCTCCAAACTTTTTTATAGTCACATGTCTCATCTCATTGATTACATTTATTCCAATTATGACGTCAATCCATTATAATCATTTCCACTTTTATTAGTACTCCACATGCTTTTATTTTCACTTGTTGTCTCCCTTATATTTTACGTCTCTTTTCATCAACTGCTTTTACAGTGCCACTCCTACCACACCCACCTATCAGTTTGGAATTGGGTAAAGTGGTGGGTCATTCAGTATCGACAAGTGCCATCATTACTGTATTATTCACTGCTACTTATATCATTGGAAGAGGCCAGTACTGCACTTTTATTCTGTTGCCGAGGTAGCTACTGGTGCTGAAGCTCCCCCTTGCTCGTTTCCCTGAGCCTGAGAACAATACCTCACAATGTGCCCACATTTTCCACAACTATAATACATTACTCTGGGTCGCTCTGTACAATCTTTAATTAAGTGCAGTCCTCGACATCTAAAGCACTGAATGCTTAATGATTCCTTTTGTCCCAGTCTCTCAAATTCTTTTGCTGACTAAAAGCCGTGCAGTTGGTATCTGTTTGCTGACCTCCATTCTATCTACGTGAAGTAACTGTTGTAGTGCCACAAATCCCGTAATGAAAGCAAGTTTGGCTGTATGATCCAGCCCTCTCCTTAGGTATCCTGCTAGTCCAGCCAATCTTTTGATTGTATTGGTGTAAGCATCCACTGATTCTTCAGTTCACCTGAATCATTTTAGCTTTTCATATGCTTCAAAAGGCCCTTCGGTGAATACTATCACTAGTCTAATTTCTTTATGTTCCTCATGTAACTGATCTTCATTACTCATCTCAAGGAAGAGAGCAAGTGCATCTCCATGAAGAAAAAATGGAATGAAACAAGCAAGGTCTTGCACTTATTGTAACTTTGCCACCAATTTCACTTCCTTCATCCACCCAACTACATCACCTTCTTCAATAAAAGGCTATACCAAATTTTTGCCTAATCTCATAATTCCTAACTCCATAATCTCCTCTTCTCGCCAAAATAGCTTGTAATTCAGTAATGAAATTCGTTTTAAACAACACCACAACGAACACCGATCGATCAATCTGAATCTCAACTCTAATGTTTTCTCTTAGCTCTCAAAAATCCAACTTCCTGTCTTCCCCAATTCATCCCTCTTAATGTAGGATTTCTCTTTATATGCAAATGAATGCACCTAAATTAATGAACATAAATTCTTTTTTCCACTGAAAATTGAGTGCCCACCATGCGAAACAGTCCACACACTTCAAAGCTGGTAACCCTTCATTTTCCTTCAGTTTTTACAGTAGGCAACATTTGTATTTTAGACCACAGAATGTTTGCGTTTCTACTATTGGAATCACCAAGAGCCACTTGCGGTTAAGGGTTAATGAGACGGGAATGATTCCCAACCAAAAGATGAGGAACACCATAAGCGTATTAACATTGATCAATGGTATGAATTGCATTTGATTATTTGTAGGGCAGTCCATGAAAAGAATTTGTTGACATTGGATTTAAGTTGTAATTAGCAGGGAAGCAGTCCGGTGATAATGTGTCCCACAGATAGGAAACCCTTGTAAAGAAGCTCTGTCCATGGAAATTCTGCCAGACACTAGGCACATAGAAGGATGAACGAATGTGTGGCTTATAAGCATGCTTATTTATATATTAACTATTCTAATGTTACCACTTTTTGGTTAATTTTGTTTGTTTATGGTTAGCAATTTTTGTACTGGGATTTATTTTTTCAGAATTTAATATTAAATCAAAACAAATTTATTGGCAAAAAATACCAAAGTGCAACAAGTCATGTAAATGGACAATAAGAAGATGTATACATCTAAACAGCGTTTGAATGTTTTGTCCAAGGCGACTTCAATCCTGGACGCAATAGACATCATTACCACCTCTGGTAGGCTGCCTCACAAAGCATAAACACAAACAGAGAATACTGCCTCTCCTCCAATAAGACAAAAGCAACCATGATAAATCCTCCGCTGTGTTCCGTCGAGACCATGACATGACTCCGGAGTGACCCCCCCCCCCTCTTCCCGAAATGTAGAGCCAAATTCTAGTTGTCCGTATACATCCTCAGTTAATAGTTTTGAATGTAGAGATAAATAATTGAGTTAATAGAACTGAGTATTAAGATTAGTGGTTTTAAGTCATTTATGTTAGTTGACTTATCACATAAATCCAATGGTAGACACACATCTGTTTGTCCCAACTGCCATCTTGGGTTTTCCATTCAATAATCAACAACAACAAGCAACAGAGATCACTCTAAGAACTTATCCCAAAGGAACTCTTTTTATCTAACTTCTTTCTTGTATAACATGTTATAACTTGCTCTACATATTTAGCACATTTACTGTTAAAATATAAGTGTGTATTAATCTAAGTGAACACTGAAAAACTAACAAACTTCGATCATGTCGTTTCCTAGCATAAGTTAGCTGGTTTGGTTTGCTGTTTCTTGTGCAAAAATCAATAGAGAAAAGATAGTGACATTTCATGTCGACCAATATTATGAAAACTAAATAAACTGTCAAAAAATGATGAATGATGGTGAAAATGCTCAGCTTAATTAAGTGAAAATAGAATAAATGATCAAAAGGCTGTTATCAAATTAGACTTAACTTATTTATTTTAGAAACATTGCAACTGCAATTTGAGGAAGATTGATATTGTGCATGTTATTGTTTGCAATCAGCAGTTGATTTTTATGAAAATTGAATTCATCTGTAATCTGATAGACTTCTTTTCTGTTGAAACTAAGGCTATCTCTGATTGGATAAACAGATATGTATCAGATTATAGATGTTATGAGGTGTGTGGTGCATTATCTCAATTTTGAAGTTGAATTCGATTCAATAAACATTTAATAGTTTTTCTTGTGCGGTATAATTTTATTTTGAGAAAAAAAATAAAAGAATAGAAAAGATAAATCTACATATATACCGATAGTTAAATAAATATATGAATAGATAAATATAGGTAAACTAGAAGAATACACGTCCCAGGACAAGTAAAATTGATTCCTTGTTTAGTTTTGCACTACATTTATTTCGCTTTAGAAAGATTAAAATCAAGATATAATGCTAATAAACTAGAATCCTTATTCCAATTTTGATAAATAACAATTAAATGATTTTGATTTTAAAAGATGTCTAAAATTTAAGGCTTAAGCTTAAGGGATCTTCAGAAGAAATTGAAATTCAGGGAATCTTGCTTAATTGGTTTCTGATGACTATGAATCAAAGTAAATGCAAATCTTTAATAGTTGAATTTTCAAATGGGAGGTTGTGTTCATATTATGCCCTTAGAAACCCCTTTGAAATACGCCAAGAAAACTGACATTTAGGGAATATTTATTAATGGATGTCTAATACCTATTCTTAAAATTTAACAAGAATTGGTGGTATCTGAATTTTCACTAAGGACTTCCACCCACTTTTTACCATTTTGGTATAAAATCAAATTAAACAAAATATGGCCCATATTACCTATCCTTATGCCTAACAGTTGTGTTCCCAAATTCATTATTATCGGTTAATTAGTTTAGGAGTGAATCCTGTTCATACAAATATATAAACATACATAACTTTATGTAAATTGAGGTAAAAGCAAATGTGTGCTTTTATTTGTCTATATGTTTACCCCAAAGTTTGACAAACAAACTTTAAACAATCATGAATATGTCTTTCATTAGACTATTCTTGGCATTAGCAGCATCCATCATCTCGACTATGGTTATCTAAGTTAACAAGGTTTACATCCACCGATTAAAATGCAATGGACTCCTATAAGAAACTGTATTTGATGCTGATGATAAGTAATTCATTTTCATTTACTTTTGGGCACCACACAGAGTAGATTCCTGATTAGACACTTGTTTTATATCTTATGCCTTTCCATAAAAAATACTCAAGCTGTGCAAAAGTATGTTGAAATGTGTTTGTCTAAAAACCTACTAATATACATGTCATTTGTCTGTTTAAAGATTTATGTTTTTTGTCTGTAACGTTGAAAATATTCTACTATGATGTATGCAATAGAAAGAGAAACATTTTCCATCTATAGAATACAATAACACAGAACTGATTCCCAGTTGATTACGCTATGGTCATTTTCAAGTTCAATGTTAACAAATTCTTGTTGAGCTGTCTGCTTAATTAATCAAATTCTGACCATTTTACCCATCATTTCCAATCCTCTCAAGGTATTGTTCATCCCCAACTAACGATCTCATCAAGCCTTATCCTCGAGTGGCCTTTGAGCCTTGATAAGCAGTGACACATTAGTATAAAAAATGTAAAATTTTTTATTAATGTGAACAGTAACATTCCATTTTTCATGTGCGAAAGAGAAACAGTAAAAACGAAAACATTTTTCTTTTCTTTTTCTTTTATTCTAATTTTCTTGATTTCTGTGAAATGATTAACGTAATTAAAACATAATTTACAGCATATTTTCTTTCAATGTAGTTATTGTAAAACATAATAGTAAGATATGGGTTTTTCTAAAAAATATTACATAATCTATTAATAATGGAGATTATGTATCTGTCTGTCTGTCTGTATGAAGCCACAACTATATTTTTTAAGACTATTGTACTTACGAGACAATATATTTTCCCTCCGGTCGCATATCTTTGCTAGTTGGAAGAACAGATACTACGCTACCTCCACACCTCTTAAAAAGGAGGAGGTAATGCCTGGGAGGATGGTAACATGACAACAGAACAGATACTACAATAACACCACACCTTTCAAAAAAGGAGGAGGTAATGCCTGGGAGGATGGTATCATGACAACAGAACATATACTACTCTACACTATGCCTCTGAATTGAGCATTTAAAGATAGTACATTAGTCTAAAATAGTATATACTATACTATTTCATAATAAGTACAATAGTCTTAAATAGTATAATTTTGACTTCAGACAGACAGACAGACAGATACATAATCTCCATTATTAATAAATAGATTGCCATTTTGACCCTGCTACCTCAACTATTCTATATCTACTAACCCAATAACTCTCATCTGTTCTTTCAATGTGACCAAACCAAATATGTCTTCTGTTCTGCACACAGCTTCCTATACTATCCAGATTTTATTTTCCTCTGATGTCGTCAGATCAAAGCATGTCTTTAAGACTCACCTTACACATCCATTGTATCATGCTTGTATCATTTCTCTCCATGCAACGCACGTTTCAACCATTACTGGCCATGTTTCATTTCCATACATAATTACTCTGGGTACACATACCTGATAGTCTCCTCCCTTGATCAACAGTGGCAACACTCTGCTGGCTACACAATGAATCAAATTCCTCAGAATAAATTACATGAAAATATAGATCATACATGACTGCATTTTGAGACAGAAGAAAAGTATTAATTTGTGGTGTTAAGTGCCCATCCTATTCGAGGGTCTTACAATGATCAAAATATATAAAATTTTCAAGAAACAAATCAACATAATATTATGTAATTTAACTATGGTTTAAATCTTATTAAAATCGGATTTAATACAAATTTCAGTGGCTTTATCTGGAACATCTTTATATATTAGTTTGAAACTTTTGTGTACACCATTAGCTTTGCTACCTTAAACACTATTTGGTGCAACCATATTCATTTTTATAGAGAACGAACAGACTTCCTCTTTTATATCTACTAGCAAGAATATGCTACTATGGGTTTGCTAATGAACAGCCGATTGTGACAATTTCTTTTCAAAAGAGACTATGATGCCTAGGAGGATGGTTTCATGACAACAGAACAGATACTACACTACACCTCCAATGGAGGAGGTAATGCCTGGGAGGATGGTGTTATGACAACAACAGATACTAAACTATCCCCCTAAAAAAAAAGGAGAAGGTAATCCCTGGAAAGATGATATGACCACAGAACAAATACTACACTACCCCCATGCATTGAGCATTACTACATTAGTCTAAAATGGTAAAGTAAATTGGTCATTAAAATATAGTGTAATAGTATAATTAATAGATGTTTTGCCTTCAGACAGACAGATACAAGATCCCCATTATTAGTATTAGATATAGATCATAAATTTTATTTAAATATATTAAAAATAAAATTCATTTATTTATGCAGTAATATTTAATTACTAAAGCTGTACCAATCTAATTTAAGCATAAAATAATGAAGACAAACTTTATTTGTCATGGATACACTGGTTATAATATAATAGGTACCATTAGAAAGACATGGACCTTTGGTCTCAAGCGGAACACCCTTCCAATATCTAAATGGAAAGATAAGAGTGACCATATTGTTATTCGAACTTTAGAATGCGAAGCCAACCTCTTTCCCATAGGATGTCCTTAGCCCTGTTCCACTTATATAGGCTTATGTTACAATAAAATTAATCAGAGTACTGGCAACAATAAAATATTGCAAAGTTTTAATCAGATCTCTTTTGTTTATTCATGAGTTATGATCCTCTTCCCACCAGTCAGAATACAGTCATGCATACACAACTTACAGCCAGAAAGACAACACAGTCAAAGATTGTGCAGCATTGATCACATGATCGAGAAGAGAGCGTTATAATTTTAACTGTTCAAACTTGTAACAATGTCAAAAGATTTGTTCCATTCTAGTACAAATTATTCTTTATTTATTGCTTTTATTAGTACCGAAAATAGAAATTTGTACAAATTTATTAGTAATAAAAAGAGACATTTATCACAAATAAAACGGGAAATTTATGCAAATCTTTACTATCCTAAGGTGAAGTAATCTTCCTGACTTGAATTAATTTTTCAGATGTCTTTTATTTGACTGAAAGAGACAGCTTTTAGTTTCTGTTAGGAAGTGTAAATTGTTGCATATAATTCAGAGATTTCATACTTGATGTTTACTGCTACTCTGTATAAAAATTTGATTTGGCCTTTTGGCTAAGATCAAAGTGTAGTATCTGTTCCGATGGATACTGCATTCCATAGACTGGTATTATCTTGGCCTTCGGGGCTTGATTTACGCCAGTCTATGGGTCTGTCCTGTGCAGTTCTAGGAGGTCCACCCTCCCAGGCTTCGCCTCCCCTCTTTGGGGAGGAGTAAGTTTATTGCTTACTGCCTGAGGCGCCCCTACCGGGGAATGCCGACGGGGCTGCCCAGGCAATTTTTAAACCCCACTTTCCCGACCCGATCTTGGGTCACATCTTACTTGTGGGAGTAAGATAAAAACTGGCCTAGTGCCTAACTCCTGGAGAGGAGTAAATCAATACTCTGTATAAGAATTTGTTCACTCAAATGTAAATGTGGCAAATCGAAACTCAGTATCACTATATATCTCATAGAAATCATGGGGTTTTATGCCCTGTGGGTATCCTGAGCTAGCTACTTCTGTATCCTGTTTCATTTAAAAAAAAATATTTTGATCTCCTTCTCTCACTCTGCCCTCTGTAATAATAATAGGTATGTCCTGTTTATTATTCTGATGTTTTTCATAGTCCACTTCTATACTTTTCAGACTCAATGTATCTTCCACTGACTTATCATCACTAGGTTCATGTTCTTGATTTAAAAGTTTCTGCCTCGAGTTGCTTACTGTAATCCCTCTTTCATCTCATCTTTAAATGCTTATCTGAGCATTTTTTGTTCAGCATTACTAGTAGCACACTTTTGTTTATTTAATTTTTTTTTGTTTGATAATGCTAATGCTGTATTGTGATTTACTGCATTATAAATTTAACCCTTTTGGGAGTCGATTCACTATCTTTTTAGTGTTATATGTCCTTGTTAACAGAGTATGTCATGGTTAGTATGGCTTTAATTTGTCTTCCCATTAACATATAGGGATTCTTTAATCTCTATTTTTGTGTTATAGTTTGATAACTAAAAAATAGTTCTGGTAGAAAATGGTTAATGTTCTTCTCTCAATGAGGATAAAATAGCTTTAATCTTATATTTAGTCTGTACCAATCTCTTGACAATCCTATTTTATTGTGGTATAGTTTCATTTCTACTCTTTGGTTCTTCCTTGTAAGACATTCAAAGCAATAACTCATCTGTCAGTGTTTACCACAACAAAGAGATACTTCCTTTCTCCCTCCATGTTCCTAGCGTCAGGCAGAATTTCCATGGACAGTTTCTTTGCAAGGGCTTCCCACTTGTGGAACGCATCACTGCAGGACTGCTTCCCTGTAAATCAAAACTTGTTTATCTTCAAATCCAATGTCAACAAATTCTTGTCATGGATTGCTACATAAGTAATCAAACAGTTGATACCATTGATCAATGTTAGTACTACTCCCATATTGTTCTTTATTCTTCGGCTGGCAATTATTAACCCTTATCCTCGAGCGACTCTTGGCCTTGATAAGTGCTGACCCTACTAATACAAAAAAATGCAGCTAATTTCCTTAAACACGAATACAGACTAGTACTGTAAGATTCTGGTGCTTTATCTGGCACTCTATATCTAGAAAATCTTACTCATAATATGTGCCTTTCTGTGCCATTTATTCATCAGTACACGACCCCAGGATTCTGTTTCATCAGACTAGATTTACAATTTATATTTATTCTGTCAACAATTCTTCATTTCCACACTTTTTGATTAAAAATAAATTCTGAAGGCTTGTGATCTGATTTCAACCAGAATCGGTAGACTAATAAGAATTGGTGAGCGCTACTTGTGCTCCACACGATAGCTAAAGCCACGTTTTCTATATTTGAATGATTAGATTCTGTAGTCATTAATCTTCTAGAGAGATACAATACTGAATGTCCTTCCTGGGACAAAATTGCCAATTTTCTTTGGAAAATGTTTACTTGCATCTGTCATTAATGTGATATTTTTTTGTGGATCAAAAAATCTTCACAAGACTTACGTTTTTTTTTAATTATCAGATGCTTTCCATTTAAATTTAATGTTTCTTATTTTTTTTTTTTAGTAAAATTGGAAGAAAGTTCAGTTAATTGCGTTTATTTTAGTAAATACTGATTGCAAAGGTTGTTTAAACCGAGATAGGTTACTAATTTATGTTTTTTATCCGTAGGAACAGGTATATTTGATATTTTCTGTATTAAAGATCGATTTGATAAAATACAATATTTTTAAATTTGGTATATATTATCAAAATATAATATATGTACCCGACCTACAAGCAATTATTTATAAAAAATTAAACTTTTATAATTACTTTTTTCATTTACAGTGTGTCAAGCCTTTTCAGGTTATTGCATGCTGAATTCAATCATGTTGGTAAAAGTTGTTATCCTTTGAATTCTTAATACCTTAAAATATTTATTCATATTTTGACAAGTTATTTATGTTGAACTCTGAACAGATTCTATTTTATTCATAAATGGGACCATGAGAGGTATTTCCACTCCAAATCAAAATTGATGGTAACTCAGGATTACTCTACAATTCCAAAAGCTCCCAAATAAGGGCTTCAGCACCATATGTAGTTAAATATTATATCCAGGACAATTTATTGTTACAGATTAATATAAAAAAAGCCATATGTATATATATATATATATATATATATATATCCCCTCACACAAAAGTTAGTTACTAAAAAAAATTGCCGGATGAATCCATTTTAGGTATTTAGGAGAATGGAGAAAGCAAATAGCAAGTCAGACTACCCTCTGTCTTTAGTCTATTTCCATAATGAGATATTTTCTTTTTTTCTTTCTGCTTTCTATACCGATTTATAAGTTTTTCTTTCCTTTTTCTCTTTTCTAAAATTTCCAGTTTCACATGTTTTCTTTCTCTCCTTCTTATTCTATTTTTTTAATGTCACCAATTAAGACATTATTTTATATGAATATTTATATTAGTGCAAACACTGACAAAGCATAATTTCCCCCCTCATTTTTGACAGTGTACACGCGTTAATTAAATAACCTATCATTTTTCTCCATCTCTACTGAACACAAATACATTTTATTAATACTAAATCAACAGTGACAATATATTCTACATGTGCTGTTCTAGGTGTAAAATATATATTTAAATAAGTGATGCTAACGCAGACATCCAAAAATGTGTTAGTGTGACTTACCTCATTAAAAAAAAGTGGCTGTGTGTTGTGTGTATTATCTGTTAACAGTAGTGAAAATGGAAAGGCTTGTGTGGGTTTTCTCTTATAGAGAACTGCTATGCAAATTTTAGATTCTCCTTATCCAATCGGTGAAAACATGATTGAGATAAAAGCTGGCTCTAGTCAATGACCAGACAGTTGATGTTCAGTGTTACTGCGTGATGTATGTTTGTTTGATTTTCACATTTTGACCAAGATATCAGACTCTTCTGTTTGAAAGAAAATTAAAAATTGAAAAAAAAAAACAATGAATGTCGAGAAAAAGACTAGGAAAAGAGATTGAGAGTATATACCTTTATACCATTGTGACCAGGCCATTATTCAGAAGAGCAGGAAAACATACACATTATTAGGGCTTTATGTAATAAAAAAAACGTCTGATAAAGGCTTGAAAAAAATACATACAAATAAAAGGATATAGTTTGCATTCACTCTATGACTTAATCCTTACTTATTTTGCAAAGCAATAGCAGGCTGGAACCATTTTTTTGTTGCTATTAGAGATAAATTCTGTGTGTTATTTTTTTTGGGGGGGTGGGGGCACTATTTTAGGTGACTGTGTGTAGTTGTACGACCTAGCTAGTCGGACTTAGGGTAAGTGTTAAAAAATATATTAGTTGACTTCCCTAATAAGTTAGAATTACCCTAAAAAGTAGAATCTCATTTTTAGGAGGGGGGGGGGGTGAATAATTTAGCTGAGGATGTTAATCGATAAATTTTAAAAAGTTTGTCGTTAATTTTTAAATTACAAAAAAAAAACTAGATTCATATTTTTTTTTAAAAATCGTCATTAAGTTTATTTTTTTATTTTTCTGTCTTTAATAACAAAAGCAAAAAATACAATGTAACTATTTGAAATTACCCAGAAATATATAATTTTTTTATTTGACTAATTGACGTTCTGCTTTTGGTGATTGTCAAGAATAATCAACAGAAAGAAAAGGGGCACAAAAAAAAATATTCAACAAATAACTGTTACCAGAGGCAATAAAACTTATTTTTCTATCTACCTGCCTATTTTTTGTGTGTTTCAAAGTATTTTAAAGCGTTTTTTTTATTTCAATTAACAAGTGTGGTCAAATATATTAGATTAGACTGAAAAACAAAGATGGCTGACAGTCGATCACCAACGGTCTACGAAGTCTGATGATTTTTGTTGTTGTACTTTTCTCCTTTCAATTTGGTAGAAAGTAAATTTTAAAGCGTTTCGGACAGTTATTTGTTGACTATTTGTTTGTTTTTTCACCTCAAAAGACGAACAACTCATTAAACGAACTTCGGTGATGTTTGCTTATGCCATCTTCAAAATGGAACTGGAATGCAATCAAATTGGGACGAATTATTAAAATGCAATCAAAACGCTTTAAAATACTTTAAAAACAAAAAAAATAGACAGGTAGAAAAGTAACTTTATTGCCTTTGGTAACAGTTATTAGTTGATTATTTGTACTTCTTTCATCCTTTTTTCTGTTGGTTGATTTTTCGTTTATTTCTTTCATTATGGAGAATTCATTTGTATGCTTCTTATAAAAAAACAAATCTCATCATTGGAATATATCAAATAACACCATGACAATCATGTTTTTGTTGTTTTCGTCAAATTACCAAAATGTGAAAAGAAAATTGTTTTTTGCAGAAAAGGCTACAGCTAGATTAATAGCTACCTGGATAGCTGGTAGTTGTTTGCTAGTAATTACATGAGCATGAAGTTTATATGTAAGCAATGATTCACAATAATTGTGGTAACTAAACATTATTTTGAGGTTAACTCCCTTGCATAATTCAGCACTGAAGTGAAAATAAAGGAACACATAGTATTATTAAAAAAAGACTAATGAAGATATGTGGCATTGCCTAGTAAATAAATGGTTTAAACTAGCAGAACACTAAACAATTTGTTCTGTAGTAAATAGCTTTAAAAAAAAAGACTCTTTTATAGCTGAAGGTCTTGTATGTTTCTTGCAAGTGATCAAGACTTAAATGTACATTGTAAATGATATTTCCCTAAAAGAAAGAAAACACTTTCATGAAGAATAAGAAATTTTTACAACACTTACAGGTCATCTCTTTTTTTTCTCTATGAAATTTTGTTTGCAAACTTAATCTTTCTTCTGACAGAATGTTTGTTTTAACTAAGCTGCAATGTTAAACAATTGTTTTATACTGTAAACATATAGAACTGCTTTAATTAAAACATTATCAGGTTTAATATAATTAGTAATGTTCAACTGAATAGTCACTTTAGTTAAACTAATAATTTGTAATTGCTTTCTTTTTCATTTCGAAAAACAAAATTTAAATTCTCTATGATTAGTCAGATCTTGCAGTGAGAATGAATTCTGTAAATCCGAGTTTATTATTAAAGATCGTGTCTGAATGAAAGCAACCTATATAAACAAAAAAAATATTTTTAATGAATAATCTCTTTTGTAATTGTACTTCCAACTATTTAGTAGATAATTCAGAACAGACACGGGAGCAGATTAGACCATTGTCACAAGATAAAACTCTCAACCATATTAAGGATATACCAAGCGCTAATACGCACAATACTGCTGTACAATTGCAAAATCTGACTCCTGTGTGGAAGGAAGTTTTGCACACTCGAAGTCTTTGACATATACTGTCTACAACGCATCATGCACATTCGCCTCTCTGACCGGGTCCCAAACTGCATCATCCTTGCCAGATGCAACATCACCGGCATCACAGAGACACTTTTCTGAAAAGGAGACTCTGCTGGTTTGATCACATTCTTCGAATTCGTCCACAGGTTGGTACCTGCAATTGCACATGCTGACTGGAGGAAGTGCAGAGGCAGCCAACTGAAGACATGGATTAAAATAGTGAGGACAGGCATGGAGCTGGTGGATGGCCTTCACGTTTTTGTTATTCATTTCTGGAATCAAGAATGGTTGAAATATGCCGAGGACTCAATTGCCGATGGGCATGGGTAGACCGTCATGACACAGGATTCTGTGAACTCATTTAGAGCCGGCTGAACCCAACCCGAGTGAATGCCATTAGAGTTATTAGACCATTATACATCAATGTGAGAAGATAAGTTAAAAGGAAAGACTAGACATATATATATATATATATATATGAGAGAGAGTGAGAGAGATATCAGGTTGGAAAGAAAGTTCTGTCGTATCTTTGAGTTGAAAATATAGAACAAGATTTATTGGATTATTTTTCTTTTAATTTGTTCAGGTATAATTCCATAAGTAATTTATATCTCATTTCAGATTATAAGAATATTATTCTCCAAATAACTTGCACCATGACCCAATATTCGAGCCAATCAAAGAACCCATTAGGCACGTCATTCTTTATGAGTTTTATAATGGCATTAGCACAGATGCAATAGAAAAATCCCCCCAAAATACTTATGGTAGCAAGTCAACAAATTTATAGCAGATATTTTCTTTTATTTAATAAATTGGGCATTTATACTGGGATTAGACTGGGTCATCCAAAAGGACTCGATTCAGAGGGGATTTTAATGGTTGCTACAGCAAATCCTGCTAAATAAACAATTTAATGTTAGTCATACAAATGTTATGAGTAAATTGCAAAGAATTTGAAAAAAGTTTAGTGATTGAGAAATAGATTCTGCATAACTTGTCTTGAGTCTTACCAAAAACATGTCAATTGTTGTGAATTGTTGCTGTCATAACAAATATTTGCGCAACCTCATTATTAGTGATGAGAAATAAATTCTCAGTGTCAGTGAAACAGTCATGTTGACAGAGCTGCTCAGCAGCCAAGAGGAACTTTTCATAAAAAAAAAAAAACAATTATGAAGGGAATCATGTGTTGTTATTATCTGATTGGATAAGCTGCTTGCTGAGATCTGATATATATCTTGTCAACCATTTTTGTTTAATTTAGTATGTTGCATAATCTTGTAGCTTCCCACCAGGTCATCAATTTGTATTTGATCAGTATTAGTTGGACCATCTATTTAAAGAGATATGATCATTATTAGTTGGGTCATCTATTTAAAGAGATATTATCATTATTAATTGGGTCATCTATTTGAAGAGATATGATCATTATTAATTGGGTCATCTATTTAAAGAGATATGATCATTATTAGTTGGGTCATCTATTTGAAGAGATATGATCATTATTAGTTGGGTCATCTATTTAAAGAGATATGATCATTATTAGTTGAGTCATCTATTTGAAGAGATATGATCATTATTAGTTGGGTCATCTATTTGAAGAGATATGATCATTATTAGTTGGGTCATCTATTTTAAGAGATATTATCATTATTAGTTGGGTCATCTATTTAAAGAGATATGATCATTATTAGTTGGGTTATCTATTTGAAGAGATATGATCATTATTAATTGGGTCATCTATTTAAAGAGATATGATCATTATTAATTGGGTCATCTATTTAAAGAGATATGATCATTATTAGTTGAGTCATCTATTTGAAGAGATATGATCATTATTAGTTGGGTCATCTATTTAAAGAGATATGATCATTATTAATTGAGTCATCTATTTAAAGAGATATGATCATTATTAGTTGAGTCATTTATTTGAAGAGATATGATCATTATTAGTTGGGTCATCTATTTTAAGATATATTATCATTATTAGTTGGGTCATCTATTTTAAGAGATATGATGCTGCAGGCCATCAATTAGTATTTGATCAGTATTAGTTGGGTCATCTATTTGAAGAGATATGATACTGCAGGTTTCAACACTCACATTACTGATTTTAAGCTCACATCACTGATGATGTGGCCTGTACTGACAACAACTTCATCTTTTGCACATAAAACACTTTAATTGATTGCTGAAATTATTCAGCATTTATAGCTGCTATTTAGAATAATTGAAATATTTTAATAATTTGTTATGCATTAATAATTATGAATCATATACTTCGTCTTGTGCATTACATTCTGATCTCTTGATTTCTAACCCATAAATATTTAGTGCCAGTTTTATTCCTTATCTCTTACATTAAGTGGAATAACAGAATTATCTCCCTTACCTGTAGAAATTAAACCTTTGAACATCTACTGATTTGACTGAGCTTTCATGCTTTTTATCTACCTTGATATCAAACTCTCCGTAGTGCAAATTTTAAAACCCGGCCATCAAATGAAAATCTGGTATCTCCCAAGTCTACATGGAACATTAACTACAAATCTTGGACTTCTTATACCTTCGACTTATCATTGGTATGTTATTGTAATAATTACTATATATTATTAAAACTATAATATTGTTTTGTTTTTTTAACCTTTAAATGATTTTTAATAATAATCCCAAAAGAGTAATGTTACACTGATTTTTTGTTATTGTTTTTTGGCGATAGACGGCCTGTGTTTACCGGTGCGTTTTCATCTTTATTTTGTTGCTACCCTGAGCAGTTTTCTTTTTTTAAGAATATGCAGACGACCACATTTTTTTAATTCGCTTGACTACGAATATTTACATCGAGGGTTCAATCTCTGCCCGGATGAGTCATGCTGATGACAGCTTATAGCCAGAATCAGGCATATTGGATCTTAAACCACTTCATAATGGAATCATTAGTTGTTGCAAATCAAATGGAAACCGACTGAGACTTGAACTGCTTCATAAACAAAGATCCCAAATCTCACAACTTAAATGGTGATTGAATGATACCTGCTTGTTACTTCAATGGACACCACAATTCAATTGTCTTAAACACAATTTAGCTCAGTCCCTGTTTACTTGCCTGCTCACAGGGGCAGTTAGACACAAAGCCGGTTTGTAATGTGGGGGAAATCCAGCTCCTCAAAGAAGGAACACTATGGATTGGGACAAAAATAAAAATTACCTTAGTCTAGAAAGGTTTCTCATTCACTGTCATTTGCATGGGTAAAGAAATGGCACCAGTAAAGGCCTTGCTCATTTATTGATCTAACTCTGGTGCATGTGAGAACACATGTTGATAATAGGCTCTTTTCTTTGTCATACTTCATTTCTAATTTATCATTATCACTTTAAAGACAGAAAATATTTAGTTGATCATTCTTTGAGTCGTTCTTTATGCTGAACTCATTTATTGTCAGTTTGTTGCCTTATGTATTTATATATATTTGGAGAAATATATATATATATATATATATTTCCCCTCATATCTCATTCGATTTTCTTAGTTTTTAATTTATCATTCTGACGTTTCCTCTTAGAGGGTCAGACGATAAGGCCTTAAGGAAAATTTTAGCAATTTTCTTTTTTTTTTCCACCCACCCGTTTCATTGATTAAAAAAATGTTTCCTCTGAAATTTATCCTACGATTTTGTTGTACGCGAAATTTACTTACACACACACACATATATATATATATATATATATATATATATATATATATATATATATTTCCCCTCATATCTCATTCGATTTTCTTAGTTTTTAATTTATCATTCTGACGTTTCCTCTTAGAGGGTCAGACGATAAGGCCTTAAGGAAAATTTTAGCAATTTTCTTTTTTTTCCACCCGCCAGTTTCATTGATTAAAAAAATGTTTCCTCTGAAATTTATCATATATATATGGTACATGTATTGTATTAGTTTCTGTAGATGTAAATCCGTTGAAACTCAAGTGTTTATAAAACGTGCTCAATAACAAGTAGATCTGTTCTTAAGTATAAATTTTTATTTATACAAACATTATTGGTTACATATGTGCATACATGTTTTGGTTGTACTCTTCGCAGAGAGTGAAGCTCTTCAGACCGAAGACGACAGAGAAGTAACCAATAATATATATATATAAACACAAGTTTTAACAGAAGATTGCTCTATGATAAAATAATTTTTTTCTATGTATACCTTAAAAATGTCATTCATTATTCCAAACTAAACTCGGCTCTCAACACATGATATTACACCTTTTGTAATTAGCTTTGATCTATATTTTGAGAATTTTATTAATTTTACTGATTAATGTGCTCAAAAGTGAAATGATCCTAATTATATAGTATTAATAACATTTTGAATTTGCCATCCACTAAAAGAACATAACTAATTAATTTACTTATAAAGTAACAAATAAATAACAAAATTATGTTATTTACAATTTTAAATAATTGCTTATCTTCCTTTTCTTACATCTTTTTATCTTCATATCTGTTGTTTATATTGCACTCTGTAGCTGGCGTAAAAAAGCAAAAAACACTTTATATATTTAAACTAGTAGAACCCACATCCATGAACAGACTCATCATATGAATGTTTAGTTGCTGTCAATGACATGCAGATGTCTAGTGATGCTCGGGACCAACTTTTAGCTGAGAGAGCCAATTTTAGTATTGAGTTTAAATCGGGAAGAAAATCAGAATGACGACTTACTTGGAAGAGTAATTCGTCTGGCCAAATCTGACTGAAATAGAATAAGCAAAATGGGGTCACCCTTCCTCACGAAATAAACAATAGCTTCACAACTAAAGAGGTGTGCAGATTTATTTACTGGAAACAAAGGAACAAAATGAAAGTTGTCAAATAAGTTGGTTAATGTCGACAAAGACGAAATAATCTTATCCTGGAGTTTGTTGACTCGCCTTCTGCAGGCCTGGTAAAGAGAGCAGGAATAATATACGTCTTGTAAGATGGGAACTTAAGATTTCTGCTCATCACGTGACTTGTGTTCGCGCAAAACACGATTTATTGTGCATGAATCTTGTCCAGTGAAAAGGCGATGGTTACATAATCGTCACCAACGGTCTACGAAGTCTGATGATTTTTGTTGTTGTACTTTTCTCCTTTCAATTTGGTAGAAAGTAAATTTTAAAGCGTTTCGGACACAAGCGCCGAATCACATCTCACTGCTGGTCACGTAGACTGATAGAAAATAGTTCACTTTTGTAACTGCTACAAACTCATTAATTGTATACCCAAAATACTCAAGTATGAGTCCTAGTACTGAGAAATATTATGAGAAAGGTAGATAGTTTGAATGTGATTTGATGCTCGGCACTACCGCCTTGTCGCCTCTCCCCCTGCATGCCACTTGAAAAATGTAGAAAAAAAATAAATACAGGGACATGCTGCATTTATTCGTTTATACTTTTTTACAAAATAACCAAAGAATGTTTGTTATTAATAGAGCGTTGAAATTCTAAAGCCAGTCTGAATGGTAGAATTCATAATTATTATATACCATATACACTAATTTTTCATGCAAAAAACAGAATGTTGGGAACTTCAAAATGAAGATAAAGAAATGGGTAACAAAACAATTTATTTTATACCAAATTAAATAAAAAAAAAAAAAATTCTACTAATTTTAGTTGACGTTACTTTAAAATATCAACCGTCAGAAAAAAATTCTTATATATTTTAAATCTTTTGAAAATATGTGTGAATTCAACCTCTGTTCAAATTCTGTTGTTCAGTTTGCTAAATTTTTATTTAAATTTAAAAATTTAAGTCAGTTATCTTATTGTGTTTTTTAAATCGAGCAGTTTCATAATTTTAGAATATTTTGATAAAAGATAACTTTTTTATTTTTAAAATAAAAAAATGTTTATGTACATTCTTTTTATACGAATGATTACATTCTTCCTGTTTTCATGTATATATTTTTTACATAAACTTAACTAACAGGCCTTGCTATTATGTACATAATCTACTTTTAAAATTTTAGAAGGGTTAATGCAATAGTTTTGGACTTAATTTAAAATATATTTATATAGGTATATTATATGTAGTATATCAAAATTTGTTAAAGGAAACCAATAAAGTGCCCGATCATAGGTTCTACAAGAGCTAATATAAATAATTATTTTAATTAACAACTATACATTACAGTGTCTGTTAGGCATACCGAGGTTTAGTCTTTGGGGTAGAATCCCTCTTTGTATACATGCAAATTCATCTGTGACTTAGAAATCGAATAAAATCGGAGAGGAAATGAAAAAGCAGGAAAAAACTTGTTTTCGTGTTTCATTTATTGCTCCTCGTTTTTTCTTTGATTTCTGAGTTTGCACGGATTCAAAGACAGATTTTACACCAGAGAAGGTCTATCCATAAGGATGAAACCCCAGTATGCCTAACAGAAACTGTAATGTATATTTATAAAATGATATAATTTATATATATCATCAAACGAAAATGGTTGAATCCTTCGACCGAAATATCTTGGTCCCCGCTATATTGATGTGTGTGTGTCCTTATTTTCACTGGATTGTTACTTTGTTTTTCCACATTTCCATACCCAATTTTATATTTTGTCTGAAATTTTATTTCATATGTACTCCCTCATATATATATATATATATATATATATATATATATACCCAAATTAATGCAGTGTTAGCAGCTAAAGAAGATCAGAAGAAAATGTTTTTTCAGAAAAAACTAAGTCAGGTCAAATTTACTAAGCTTAGCTTAGTTTCTTTTAGTAGTCTTAACTAGTTTTAACTAATTAGCCAGATGGATCTGATGGATAGATAGATCGACACAGGATTAAGAGAATACAGAAAGGGAAGAACTGATTATTTTCTTGATAACAATTTATAATTGAACCTCCCTCTTTCGTTTGCTTGCTGAGACAGAATTTTGCGGAAATTCTCTGCATATTACAGCAACACTGAAGTGACAACCAGAATTTGCATCTTTGAATCTTTGTGCAATATTCGCTTTGAATTCGCAGAAGAAGATACTTCAGACGTTGAACGCCATATCGCCTGATACTCCCTCTAGTTCTGGAACAGTTGTGGAGTTTTCAGGGTTCCGTACATAACATGCTATTTCATCAGGCCATGATGTTGCTTTGATGGCGTCACACCTCATGTTGCGAGTTGAGAGTTTCGCCTCAGATTCAGCTTCAATTGCAACAAGTATAGTTTTGGCAAATACTCAACTGCAGTTGGTGGCTTCAGATAAGGCTGTGATATCACCATGTTACTTTAAACAAGCTTTCTTTGCAACATCAATTAAAAAAGTAACACCCTGGATGCATTGTGCACTGCTAGTATTGTGTAAAATGGTTTGACTGATCTCCATTGCTATTGATGAAACTGTTGATGTCTTTGGTGGATATGTAAGGTGATGATGAGTGGGAAGTAAGGGGTTATCCTGTTATCTTCTTGTAAAGAAACGGAACGACAAAAAGTATTTCTTTAACTATAACAAAAAGGGGTTTTATTAACTCAAGGTTACCTATAACTTTTGGTATAGGTAGAAGAGAGTGGGATGGTGTCCATCTGAGGAAGAATATAAGAGTTCTTAGGGCTGCCCGTGGATTCATTCAGGTGAAGATGGTAGTAGTCGTCGAGTAGGCGACGGCGGCAGGAGAGAGAGCGTTTCCTCGTTCCTCGCTGGTGCTCTCTGCGATGTGTCCAAGCTGGTGCCAGGAGGTGGTCTGATGTTTTTCTTCGAACCCTAAGGGGACATAAGTAGTCCCTTAGGGAACTAACGATATTACTGCGCCCTGTGATTTGATTGGACAAGCCAGCTCACAGGGACAGTGATTACGCATTCAAAAGTAGTCCCTATTGGTGACTGCTACAGATATTCAGCTGGTAAATAACAGGATTTCAGTATTTTTTGATCAATAGGATTTTTAACCAACTTTCCAAGCCAATATTTCAGAATGTTTGCTTGGGAATTTACATCGGTAAAGTAACGGAATACTCTTTGCTGAAGGATGACTCTTTGATATCTCAACTGACGTAATTCTTCCAAAGTCAATCAAATCTGTTTCCTGTGGGAACTGGAACTGAGTTGGTTGTAAAAACTTAGAACACATGACGAAACTCTTAAAGTTGTCAATTGGAGATGTAAGAAGCATGCTATCAAGTGTCTTTGGAAAGCTGTAAATTCTGCACTTTTTTATACCATCTTCAGTAAATTGGTCAATTGGGTCTTCAAGGTCATCATTATCATCGTTATGAGCAATACCATCATCACTGTCGTAATCATCATCATCAGCAATCATGTATGCATAATTTTCTTCTTAATTAAGAGTCTTTCGCCAACGAACCATAAAGCTGTTGCTACTGATCTGATTGAGTTTCTATGTCTATGCAGAATTAACTGTTGAGACTCTTAGCTTCAATGTGTTAGGAGTCATTGTGTTTTCATTAAGACATTCTCGTCCTTGTTTGGACTTGTCTGATGGTGGTGTAGATGGTGTCGTAGGTGTTATATCAGTGGTTGATGAAGCACCACTTGTGTCAGGGTTCATACCACTGTGGATTCTGACAGCTGCAGTGTGATATGACCGTTTCTCGTCCTCATCCAGATTGCTGTATTCAGTGGTGAATGAGCATTCCAGGCGACCGGTACGTTTTTTTTCTTAGGAGGCATTTCTTTTTATGAGCCTGCAAAAGATGATTAGTAAGTGTAGTTATTGACAGTTATTCAATTAATTGGTTGATATCACTGCAATGCTTCAATGCATTGGCATCTGATGACATCACATTGCATTGGAATCTGATGACGTCAAATTGAAGATTATAGGATTTTTAAGTGTCAAAATAGACTAAAAATATGTGAAAATCATCCTTTACTGCTAATTTATGACAGCTGTGTAGGTTTCTGCTACTCTTTCACTGTAGAAAGATAAAAATCTAACAAAGTATGCATAAAAGCTTACACTGAGTTGACAAGAGAGAAGGTATAATTTTATGGTTATGTACCAATAACGTCAAAATGGCCGAAATTGGCTAAAATTAAGCTGTATTATCGATTAAGTCTGCCTCAATATACTTAATTAACACTGATTAATCTCATTTGTGATATTAATATCTGTTGAGATTGAATAGAACTGTCAATTCCCATCTAATGGTGGTTATTTCGGTTGTCTACAGCTTCAACTAGATTTCGGCCCTTCCTTGATTTAAAGTCTCATTCACTGTAAAAAAAAATTAAAATGGCCTTTTATCTTTTTGAATGGCCTTCAAATGAATAGATTGTGTTTCTACACCTAAAAGAAAGAAACACTATTGATTTGGTAGTCAAACAAGCTTTTCTTCTTTGCATCTAATTTTATTTTACGAAACGCAGAATTTTTTTTACTCATGGGAAAATCGGCGGGTCAGTGAACAGAAATACTTATTGAAGCCTCTTGAGACTGGTTTAAAAGGCTAGACACATTATTTTAGTAGGAGAAGGCAATTTAACTGTATATCACTCATCTGATCAGTGAAATACAGTTAAATTGCCTTCTCCTACTCCACAGACTGAGAAATAGGCTTATTTTATCCGAAAATTTAAAATCCAACAAAATATTGTAATTTTCTGTACTGGTTAGCTGGATAAAATGTGAATCCCAGAAGTATCTGTGGTAGGTCATGAACTTTTTTGTGAATATTTGGTCTGTACTGTCTCATCCAGGTCGTTTTTGATGGTAAGCCTAGAAGCTGTACTTCAAAGAAAAATTGTCACAAAAAAATAGGAATCTTTCGTTTTGGATCCAAAAAACCTGATTGTTCAGAAATAGTACAAAATTAAACCCATAAATATTCTGAAAATAGAACTAATACTGCATTTGTTAGGACAAAAATCAAAATGAGGGGACAAAATCCCTCTGAACAGAATTTTTTTACGAAAGTGGGAAAATATGTAACCAAGACCTCAGACTACATATAATTTGCGAACTTACCTGTCTCCTCACGAGGTTGGATATGACACAAAGTCAAGCTAAATGTGAGATGTAGCCATTTACAAAGACCACAAGGGTGTTCACGAAAAATTAACTACAAAAATTAGCTGATCAGACCCATAAGCATTCTCAGATGACGTAGGCTCAGGTGACAGAGGCTTATCTCATTCCCATCCTTTCATAGTTAATGCTTTGGAGTATAGCCATTTGATCCTAGCCCAAAGGCAGAAAAAAATGTAATTTCTCTTCGTGCTAAGAATGCCATCTGAATATATCTGTTTTCTTTACAGAACATCAATGTTTTTTTAAATTTGAATATGAAAAATAAAAACCTAACTATGTAATGTTAATTTGTGTATCGCTATTGCAAAGCTTATGAGAAAATAACTTTTTCATTTATTTTTATCATAAAATTATCAATTCAGTAATATAACATTTTTTTTTACTCATCACTTTGTGTTATAAATGTTGAGATCTAATTGACGCATCAATGTGGATCTGAGATTTAGTGAGAAATCGAAGTAAAGGAACATCACTTGTTTAATCTTATTTTAACGATATTTCTCAATCAAAATTTATAAAGAAAATTTCTTTAATGAATAAAGGGAAGTGTCTATCAGGCATGTGTATGCAGTGCGATGATGTATGGAAGTGAAATCTGACTAGTGAGGGTTGAGGACATGTGTTGTATGGAGAGAAATGATATGAGCATGATACGATGGATGTGTATTGTTAGTGTTAAGGACAGGCTTAGATCTGATGACCTCAGAGGAATATAAAATCTTGACAGTATAGAGAGATGTGTAAAGAATAAGAGACTTCGATGGTATGGCCACATTGAAATGTGAGTTTTTGTCGCAGCCATCATGCGGGTCTACGAGGTAAAAGAGTGAGAATTGCACCGTGTGTCTTTCATCGGGGATTGAACCAAGAATGTTCCGATTACAAGATAGAATCTTGTTATTTATGTGCGAGGACAACAGTTCACTTATGCAAATGAGCATTGTTTTACATGGGCAAATTCTCGTTGAAATAAAAAGAGTACAAACTTTCCTCCCAGCGTGACGATAAAATTAACGTGACGAGTTGGGACCACATCGAGTGTTCAGTGAGAGAAAAGTAGAAAGGGTTTGAATTGGCGTTTTGTGTCAGGTTACTCGATTGATGAGTCGTGTTTAAGAGAATTGTCAATTACAATTCTAGAGTCGGATTTTTTGAGAGTTGGCGTTGTCATGTTCTGGAGAATTGTTAATACAATTTGGGAGTCGGACTTTTGATGTTTTTTTTCGTGTGTGCGCGTTTTATTCAACTTTCACTTCTACAGTTCTTGGGTTAATAGATGTAGAACAGTTGAGGTAGCAGATTCAGTACACAGAGAAAGGCTAAGGAAAACATGGGAGGAAGTGATAAGGATTGACTTGAGAGAAAGGTGGATAAATAAAGACCTAGCCCGAGATCGGTTAGTTAGGGAAGTGAATTTCTAAAAGCCGTCCAACACATGCCTGCATGCATGTAAAACGGACGTTAAACAGAATAAAATGATGATGATGATATTCTTTACAAGATACTGTAAATAATATATTTGACAGATTCTCAGATTATTTATAACCAAAAAGTTTAATTAAAGCTTATAACGTTGAAAATAAATAGTAAACTTACCTTCAGAATAGAAGTTGCATTGGTTTTTGGTGATTTAAAATAATTTTTCCAAAAAAATGTAGATTATTCTTGCTGAACATCTTTTGAGAAATATTATCGAAAAAAAAAAGAAGTGCTTTAAATTATTTATTTCATGCACCGAAACATTGATGCTTACTTTATAGCTGGTGTAAGTGAAATCACACAATTAAAATGGAGAACGTCATTTCTCTTACCTATACATAGAAATGATGGGGGTCAGTTACACTAGCTATAAAGTCAGTGTTTATTTAACAATGACGGTATAATCGTGAACCCACCATAATAGTACATGGGGTTGCAAGTTGGGGGGGGGGCAGATGACAACAGTGGACAGTAACTCAATATAGCCAACTGGATTGAGTCTGAGTCCCTTTTCGAAGATGAGGGGGCATTATGAAACACACACAAATACCATCACAGTTTAAGTGAGCTTGGTTTTCATCATGCAGGACTTTGTGCAGACTGTAGGCTAGCGACTTGTTGTTGTGCAACTAATCCTGACAGAAGTTCTTCTTGTCTGAGAAGAACCAAAGCATCTTCGGCTCGACTGGGTGTTTGACCTTTTGGGGAATTTCTTTGGGAAGTTTCTTGGCTTTCACAAGACAGTTCTCTTGGGCCTTGGTGGTGAGTAGTTGATCTTGCTGACTCTTGTATGAGGGGTAAGAAAGATCCTTAATCAGTGCTTTTTTATGGTCGTCACTCTTATACCCATCTCTCTCTCCAAGGTCCACATTGCCTAGCAGGATCTTGCCACACCTTTTTTGAAGCTTCTCACTGAATTTTATTGTGTGGACACAGTTAGAACGCCTGCTGTGATCATTTCTGTTAGTCACAACTTCCACATCTTTGTCGTAATTCTCCAGCTAACATTTCAAGGCTTTTGAGATATTCAAGTGGCACTGAACTGCAGCTAAAATTTCCAAATTTTTGTATCTACCATGAATGCAAGTCACTCTTACAAGTCATTCATGGTTTCCAGTTCTCACACACGAATAGTACACAAACAGCTATCCATTTTCACTTTACTGCTATTAAATACTTCAAATATTTCTTAAATGTAAGAGTATAAAAAATTATCAAATTTAGCTCGAACATCTTATATATAGAGAGAATGAGAGAGAGAGAGTGAAATAGATTAAGAGAATGAAAATTTATAATCAAAGTTAAAATGGAACAAAAGGATTTAACGAATCCATCTTTTTTTCTACTTCAAGACAAAACTTTGGGAAAAGAATAAAAACTATCACAAAGAAACAGTATTCAGTAGATAGATGAGGATCAAACTCTCCCATCTGGCAACTCAGCTTGGGTGATAAGTTTATCAATCCTAGCTTTATTGTAGGACTTCACATCTCTAGTGATTTTTCCATTAAACTCTGATAAAATAGTTTTATATTTTAGTCTACAGAGTAAGCCAAACATGATTAATATGTAATCTAGCAAAATCAAAACCTTTTACTATGAACCAAGTGTGCTACTTTCTACTATTAATAATTTTATATATCCAAAACATCCAATGAATCAAGAGGATAAAACTCAAGACTTGAAAAGAGCATCCACTAATCATTCAACTAGAATTAGCTGTAATTTTATGCTAATTTATCAAAGAATCGCATTTTTAAATTCATCAAAACTTAGGATTATTTTTTAAATAGCCAGTTACCATAATGAGTATGACCTTGTTTGTGTGATTGTACTGGTGGCATTGAGAAAAAGAATACTGCCTCAAAATATGTTTTTATTATTATTTTCATGTTCAGTCTTTCATTTTAATATCTAACATCGGTGACAACCATGACAGAACACTTGAAGATTCGACATAGACAGGGAGAAAGAGAAAGGAAAAAGTACACTGCTTTATAACTTTTTGATACACATGATATGAAACAGACATTATCAGAAACTTATTTGGAAAAGAATAATTGATTGACAGCTATCTCCTCCTCAAAACAAGGTTTTAACTTGTGTCTAGACTAAAGTCAAGAGTTCCACTATTTATGAATGCTAACACAATTTTAATATGCAATATACAAAAGCTAACATACATTTTGGCAATATTTCTGAGATGAGGTATGCTTGTTTTTTATATTATTTATGACGATTGTCCTCATCTTAATTGTTATTATATTCACAACATTATGGTTGTTGTCATCTCTTGACTACTTAGTAACCACCCTGGAATTTCTATGTTAAAAGACAGCAGAAGAAGGTATAAAACTCTCCACATTATTCAGTTTCTCAAAGCTTCGGTTTTCCAATCTTAAACAAAAAAGCCTAAAAGCACAAAAGTTGCTGCCAGCTTCCAGCAAGAAGGATGGCAGAAATTTGACAGTGCCATCTTTTGCTTTAAGAGATGATGTAGTCATTAATTGATGCAGCAGGAACTTCTGCTATTACTAACCAGCAGAGTTTTACCACTATCAACAAGGGAAAAGTCTATTAGGCATCTGTACGCAGTGTGATGATGTATGAAAGTGAAACCTGGCCGGTGAGCTTTCGTGGAGAAAAGGATATGAGAATGATATGATGGATGTGTGATACGGGTCTTAAAGACAGGCTTAGATCTGATGACCTCACCTCAGAAGAAGATTAAAGTTGGACAGTATAGAGAGATGTGTGAACAACAGTAGACTCTAGTGGTATGTCCATGTTGAAAGAATGGATGAGAGTTCTTGGAATAGTAGATGTAGAACTGTTCATGTAGCATGTTCAATTCACAGAGGAAGGCCAAGAAAACATGGGAGGAAGTGATAAGGATAGATTTGAAAGAAAGAGGGATAAATAAAAACCTGGTGAGAGATTGGTTGGTTTGGAAGTCAATTTCTAAAAAAACCTCTAACACTTAAACAGACGTTAAACCGAATATGATGATGATGAGCATGGTCAAAAACTTATTGGTCTGCTGTTCAGATTGGCTAAAATGATCTACCTTTGTCACATGTCATTTAGTTACACAGCGTGTCATTTTCAACATCGGGGAGGAGGCTTGTTTCCAATTACAGCAAGATCAGGTTACTGGGTAGGCTTGCCTAATGTTGAAAAACTTGTGATAAAACCAGCACAACACTGTGGACTCACCTTTAAACATCTTCAAGTTGTAATTTTCAACTAATAAACATAACAACGACCCAGGTGAGGAGAACTGTCCAAAACATGTAAATACTTATGTTTGAGCCAAACAAAGACAATTGTTAGAATCCCTTAACAATTTAAACATGATTAAATCTTTTTATCTCCTAAAGACTTATCTATTATATAAAGGAAAGTTGTCTTTGTATTCAGCTAAAAGTTTTTAAAAAGCTACACGACACCCCCACAAAACTAATATATTCTTTTCTGGCATTGTTTCGGACAAAATATAGGCATTTTTTCTTTTTAAATATTTATTCTTTTGGGAGATCAACTGGAACAGAATTAGTAAGGAGGTCGACATTTAGAGCGATTTTTAAAATGTTATTATGTAGTAATTTGGAAATTGCTGATCTGTGATGAACACAAATTCTTCATCCTCTATTTATCATTTCTCAGGGCTCACCAATTTCTTTCCTTAAAGATTATTGTGAGAGAGTGGGAAATGTGGAAGACAAGAATCTCAGCATTGCCTGAGAGCAATGATTTAAAACTGAAAGCTCGGATGAATTTTTTATATTTTTATTATTATTTTTAATACATTAAAATAAATATGTGTTTCATTTGATTTGCAAGCTCGAGTAAATTTCTTATATTTTTATTTTTACTACATTAAATCAAAAGTGTGTTTGATTCTATTTTTGAGGCGAGAGGGGCAAGAAACTCAGCATTGACAATATTTTATGTTTTTATTATTATTTATAATGTATTAAACCAAAAATGTGTTTTATTATAGTCTTGAGGGGAGGGGAAACAAGAAACTTAGTCTTGATGAAGGGGGGGGGGGGGACGACAATAACTTTAAAACTGAAAGCTCAGGTGAATTTATTACATTTTTATTATTATTTTTAATACATTACAACAAGAGAGAGGGATGAGCAGGGTGGGAGAATGGAGAAATATAGAGAAGTAGAGAGAGAGAGAGAGAGATGTTTTAAAACAAAATATATTACACCCACTTTTTAACTCTTCTATTTTGTTGTGTATGTCCCGGGCAATACCGGGTAGCCATGCTAGTCTATTATATAAAGAAAAATTGTCTGTGTCCAGCTAAAAGTCAAAACTACACAAGACATACCAACAAAACTGATATATTCTTTTTCAGCATTGTCTCAGACAAAATATAGACACATTTGTTTTTAATATTCATTTTTTGGGAGATCAACAGGAACAAAATTAGTCAGGTGTCGATATTTAGAGTGACTTTTTAATGTTATGTAGTAATTCGTTAAAATTGTTTTCCAGTTGCCAGAGAATCTGATGGAAGGAGATAGGAGAGAAGTGAGCGGGAATAAGGCAGAAAGATATATAGGCGGTAGAGAGAGAGAAATAGAAGTTTTGAAAGAAAGATGTTACACACACTTTTCAATTCTTCTACTTTGTTGTTCATGCCGCCAGGTAACCACGCTAGTTCAGTTATAAAGTCAGTCATCTAACATGACGTTTGTAATAACCATTGTTCTCCACTTAGCTGGATCAATCTACTAATAAAAGTAGTCAGAAATAAAGTTTTTTTTTTATCATTCATGTATATTGTTTTAGCAATTAGATAAAACATTTCAGATGCAGTCTTTTTTCGTTATATCAGACATAAACAAAAATTATTTCCTGTAAGAGACTATCTTTCATTTAAAGTACAAAGCAGGAAGAAAGTCTTTTAACTTGAAAAAACAAACTGTAATATAACATCAGAAATAATCTCAAATTAAAGATGAAAGTACTCATTTTGAGGAAACGCATTTATTTTTCATAATGAACATTGCTTTGTTCTGTAGCAATGTTCGAACAAGTGTCTTTTGATTAAATACATGCATTATAAGAATTTGTCTATGTATCTATCTCTATTTTATGTAAAGTTAGGTACATGTATATGTTTATATATTTCTATGTAGAAGATTCACTCATAAATTAAGTAACCGATCATCATTAAGTTTGGAACACAGATGCTAGGTATAAGGAGTCTTAATGTGGGCTATATTTAGTTTAATTTAGTTTTATGCAAAGGGGATTAAAAGGTAGTGGAAGCTCTTGATGAAAATTAGATAACTCCAATTTTTGTGAAATTTTAACAGTAGATATTAGATATCAATTAATAAGTACTCCCCAAATTTCAGTTTCTTTTTAAAGTGTATTTAGAGTGCATAATATGGACATTTGAAAATTCAAATAGATCAGATTTGCATTGAATGTGATTCATAGTCATTAGATACCAATATAGCAAGATACCCTGAATTTCAATTTATTCTTAAGACCTCTGAAGTTTAAGACTTAAATTGAATACATTTTCTAGAATCAAAATTATGTAATGGATTTTGATCAAAATCTGGAATCAGAATTCTAAGTATATATCATTATATCTTGATTTTAATCTTCATAAGCGGAAATGTGATGCAAATCAGTTATGTTCAGGGAATTAATTTTACCTGTCCTTGGACGGATATTCTTTTAGTATCAATATACATGACGAAGTTGTACATGTTTGTTCCTTATGGTAATGCAAACTTTGATCTGTAGAAAGTACCAGCTAACCTTGTAAAAGTCTGAGAGTATGTACTTGCCAGCCCAAACCCAATGGCAATGAAGGAAGTAGGCATGTCTCCATTGTGAAATTGAGTCCAACTCTTTCTACTGCATATAATGATAAAGTTTGAGTAAATAATCCGGATTTACTTCTGGAAGGATTTGCAAACATGCGTTTAACCTAGCCAGTTGGGAATAATATCGCAGGAACAGTAAAGTTAGCAGTGATGATGCAGTAGATATCATAACCTTGTGAAATTTTCTAGGTTTGTGAACAAACAAAAAATTAAAAGCTTTGTTGTCCTGTTTCTACTCACCATAATTAGCAAATGGAAATGAAACAGCTACTCTTTCTTTGGTGAATTAAATGTTAGCAAAAGTGGAACATGAATAAATATACAGTGGGTATTATAGTGGAGAAATGTTATTTTGTATTGAGAAAATGAGTGATTTTTTGTTTGCATTGTTTCCTTACTCATTTTACTGCGTAATTGTTTTCTAAGGACACTGCAGATTTGAGCATGGCATCACAGCATTTTCTATTTTGCCATGGTTCAAACCCATTCCTGTATATCTTATATATACAATGGAGTCAGTTCCCTCTTTCATATCTGTGCCTTTTTAATGCATGTTACATACTTAAATCTGTTTCATCAGTCATTTATGGCAAATATTTGTCTGTTGTTAAAAAATAGAAATTCAATTTCCAATCGATATGAATATTGTAATATTTAATCGTGATCGATATTTTTCATTAGTTTTGTATATAAAGTAACTGGTTTTTCCCCTCTAACTTTGACTATAGTAAAAAAATAACCACATGCATCATAGGCTACAAAACTCACCATGTCATTCACCTACTTCACTAGAGCATGTTTCAAGAAACTTTCATTTAATATCATCCTCAAACATTAAATACTATTACTGAACCCCTATGTCTGACTCTCCCAAAAGCGTAATACAAACAAAGGGTAGCATACTCATTTCCCCCCCTAATATTTTACTCTTACCATGCACCACTTACACACTGTATATAATATTAAATAAGGAATTAATATTCGAAACACCGATTTCAATTTTTAATCATCAAAACATACTATTTATAACATAGGTATCATAAACTAAATAAGAAACACTCCCTTCATAAAGATTACACGAATAACAGAATACAGAGTTTGCCCGTAACACTTTCTCTTAACCAAACTCTATTTAAAATAGAATCCACTACTCCCAAGTTCGACGCAAGTTTACTTCCAATTATTCCATTTTTTTAAATTATAAATTATTATTATAATTTACCATTTCATACATACAACTTTCGGTACTCACATTCATGACATTTTAAAAGCTTCAATATTATTTTCAAACACATCACAGCATTAAAGCCAGCACAGGCTTCAATTCCATTGTTTGCAGCACATGTACGGTAGCCTGTAAACTCACTTTCTTGATTACAGTCAGCTACAATTAACATCTAAACATTATTCCGGATATGGGAGCCACTAGGTTCACTTTCTTTAATAGATTACTTGCTAGAATTCGCATCTTTACATTACTGTTAGTGTTCACTCTTTATGACTTCTCAGTACATTCTTTACGCTACATAAATAACGTCTTTGTACAAAAAGTAATTTATTAAATTCTTTAACCAAATCGATCCTCTCTTCTCCATCAGTAAAATGTTTCGCTTCTGTCCATCCATACGTAGCTTACGTTTACACGAGGACATTATTAAGCGAGATGATTCCGGCCGCAATACCGTCAAACTAAGTACATTTTGAACAAGTTTAATATTACAAAACAAATAGTATGTAGGTTTATATTCATTACTATATATTACAACGTGCATCACATTCTTACGGCTTATCTTTTTATAACAATATCTATTTCTACAATATGTTATAAATTTTGCTGGCATTTCACGTACGATACCGCCATTTCTTCCTTTCTACTCATACATAACTTTTATTTATTCTATTCTGCAATACTACTTGCATCAATCTTTTCTCGGCACTTCTGCAGTTTACAGACTGTGCTGAAATAATACCATTACTCTTTACATACTAATTCTTAACATAGAGAAGTGGGGGGGCACGGTCTGGGCCCGTAAACTGCAGAAGTATCGTGTTCTCTCCTCGATCACTGAAGGAGAAATGGTTCTAGACTGTACCAATTTTTTTGAAGGGGACTAACCAATCCGAAGGGCTCCTTTTTGCAAGGAGATGGATTTTCGCCAATCAAATATGTTAACTATTCTGTACTTTCACCGAATAATTTAATAAATATAAGATACTGTAAATAAAAAATTTTAACTTGGAAATCTTATTTAAAAATTTTTTTTAAAAGGTCCGGGTCCGTAAATTGCAGAAGTATCCTTTTCTCTCCTTGATTAATTGCGGAAAATACATCTCCCCACGGAAGGGAGCACTTCGGATTGAGACAAATTATCACAGTCTAGAAGGATTTCTCCTTCACTGACACAGGAGAGAAAAGGGTACTTCTGCAGTTTACAGACCAGGACCATGTTATTTTTCAGATATGATTTTCAGGTTAAGTTCAATTTTTACAGTATTTTTTGTTTATTAAATTGTTAGTTGAAAGTACACAATACTTAACAAAGCCCTCCCCCCTCCCCATATTAAAATGGGTTTGTTAATAATAACGTTATTATTTCAGCACAGTCCGTAAAGTTTGGAAGTACAGAGAAAAGATTAAGTATATTATAGCAGAGACTATCATTAACATTAATTCTATTTTGAAAAGTATAACATAAATGAAAAACCGACAAGTAAACAATATTTAAATCGAGGCCAAATTTAGTAATGTGGGGGATAATCCATCAATGTTTATTATATTTTGAAAATTAATGAAATATTAATAACAATAAACCGAAAAGAAAAATATTGTTTTATGGGGAGGAGGGATATAAAAATAAGCACCGAATTGTATTTTTTAAGCATTAAATGTCCACGATTCTCTTTATTCTTAAATGGTTGCGATTGATAAATGCAGACGATTCTCTCATTCTTTTATATTTCTCCAGGACAACGCCGGGCTGCGGGTCCTGCTAGTAATAAATAAAGGAAGGCGGAGAAGATTTTATTCTCATATTTAGATCTACTACCATTGTCACCCATGAACACCAGGAACAAATTTAGTAACAGACAAGATTCACTCATAGTGGTATTCAGCAGAATAGCAATTCTATTATTCTGTAGGTGTTCACGTAGACAAAACAAAGATGACATCGTATAAAATTAACAGTATTTCATTTAACTACACATTAAATTATTATTTTTACAAAACCAGGTGAATATACAAATGATTTACTTTTTTTTATGAAACCTTAACAACTTTTACTTGACTTAGGACAGAAAAACTAAAATAGAAACTAGTTTTGTTTCATCCATAGCAGTCCACATTTTAAGCTAGCCAAAGTTATTAGTGAATTTTACAAAAATCAAGCACAGGTAAAAATACAATTTAATTAAATATTAATTTAATTCAGAAATTATAGTCTGAATTTTTATTAGATCGTTAACAACATAGAGGAAAAAAATAGCCCCCCCCCAAAAAAAAAAAGTGGAGGTAGCAGTATTCAGTCATTCTATTATTCTGTATGCAAATTTTAAAAATATATTTTAATTAGTAAATTACATCCACCATGATTCATTTAGGGTTCTTCCCATTTACATCTCTTGTTAATAGTTGAAAAACAAAACCCAATAAATTCTTAAAAAAACAAACAATAGATCTTTTTTAAATCAAAGCAAAAATGGAAGTAAACAGATTCTAAGGTAAAACAGAGTAGGTATGACTAATATATATATATAAATATAAATGTATATACATATACTAACAGGACTCGTGCCCCGGCGTTGCCCGGGATAGATATAAATTAAATTTAAAAAAATGTAAGTAATAGAGTATTAATTTGTCAAAAAGCATTTGAAAACAATCCTGTAATTTAGGTGATTAAAGTAGGATTTATCGATGTTTTTGAATCAAACAAAATAGATTTTTCTATGTTTTGGGTGACTGCATCCCCCCCCCCCTCCCCCATCTACGATTATAAGTAGCGGTTTATTTGAACAAATACAAAAACCACTGCCTACCCCCAAATAAATATGATCCAAGAATATGCATGAACGTTTCCAAGGTCAGTGAAGGAAAAATACTTCTAGATTGAGGCAATTTTTATCTCAATCCTGAGTGCCCATTTTGGTGGGAGATTGAATTTACCAACATTGAAAATCGATCTTTTGTCTAACTCTGGCTTTGATTTAAATATATGGCGATTGATTTAAGGAATTTCTTATGGTTATTTTGTTTTCGATTTATCGACTGTTAACTAATCTGCACTTTTACCATTGACTACATTGTTGCTATTTCGTTGCCTCTCCACGAGGGGAGAGTTATACAATGGTGATGTTTAATGTTTTATAAATCCATCTCCTGAGGGAAAAAAATTGCTGCAGTCTGGAAAGATTTCTTTTAAAATTGACAAATAGTTAAATAGAGGGAAAATAATAAAAAACAAAAATTGCTGCAGTCTAGAAAGGTTATACCTTCACTGACCAAGAAGAGCAAAGACAAAGTAACGGATACTGCACTCTAAGTTGAAGTATATTTAGAAAAGTAGAAATTAATGTTTTGGGAATATCAGTAGCAGTTTTAGCGTCGAAGAAAGGATGTAAAAAAGTTATAAAATAAATTTGAATAAATAAGAAAAGATGTAAAAAAGTTATAAAATAAATTTGAATAATGTTCGGTATGAATTAATATCAAATAATGTTTGATGAATAGTAAAATATAGATGAAAATAATGATTTTAAATGGTACGCTGGTCTGTGTTCGAAATTGATTTCGAAGCCTTTTAACTTTTGTGAATTAAACAAAATAACGTTATTCGCAACTGACGTATAATAATAATAATAAAACATATACTTAAATAAATCAACGAATGCTAATTTAGATCGATGTGAGCAGAAAAAAATGTATGTATCTGTTTAATGTGTATTGCCTCAAAGGTATTGTTGCATGCTGCGATTATTTAAGTCGACGAAAATGTAAACACATTTTTTTAGAAATTGTTGCGAATGAATAGAGAGGGAGAGAGAGAGGGGAGGGAGAATGGATGGTTAATATAGGTAAATGTAAAGAAGAAAAGAAAACCTCTTACATGAAATACCTCCTCCCAATAAAAAAAAAACCTAACGTGAAAATGAAAACACGAATGTGGAATTAATGTTAAGTATGTATGGATGATCAAAAATGAAATAATGAAGTTGTGTTGTCTGTTAATTAGTAGCAGAAAGTTCGTAGAGAAATTGATATTACCTGCTTCCATGGAATTATCAACAAATGAATGTTGTCGAAATGAACACTGCAGTTTGTTTTATGCTGTAAGTATTTTGAAAAAGAGTTTTATCCTTAGAGGTGTTATGTATTAAATTGTCTAAGTGTTTACATTAAAAAATCAAATTATACCTGAGACAAACGAAGATTGAGAAGGGAAATGTCTAAAGTCGATTCGATTAAGAGATTGTAGCCACTATTTTAAATCAATCTACAGTATAAATGATAGTTCATTAAATGGATTCCGTAAATTCCGGAATAGGATGCAGTCTATATATAGTTAGAAATAATGTAATACAATATTCTCGAAAATCAGTGGAATATGAGGGAGCGTCTATTAAATTTGTGTGGAATGTATTGTATTATGTATTAAATTAATGGAAGATAAATTGAAAATAATAAGTTACGTTTTTCTAAAGTATTCGTTGTTTATTACTTCCCGGTGATGAAAGGGAGAGTTTAAGTATGAAAATATTAGAGCGAAAAGTTTTTGCTACCATCTCTATGGAGTATGTTTTGGGGAGAGTCTGTGATGGTGGTCTAAAAGTAGTATTTATTGTTAGATGGAGAAAATAATAATAAATTTTGTGACACACGCTCGAGTGAATAAGCTGAATAGAGTGGTGAGTTTAGTAGCCGATGATGCATGTGGTTATTTTCTTACTCTCGCCAAATGTACAGGGGAAAAAACGTCTTCACTTTATATATATATAGATGTATGTATAGGATACATTCCTAAACTAATAAACCTATCATCATAAATTGTGGCAACACGATGAATAATGTGGACACATTATTTTTTTTCTAAACTTTACCATTTAGGGGGGGGGGGGGAACTCACTCCCACCCACCTATAAAAAAGCTTTTAAAATAAGCTAGATACAAAAAGTTTAATAGAGAAAAGAATTGCTCTACATCAAATTTTAGGTTATATTATGTGATAAAATAGTAACCTGACTGGTGTGAGTGTGTCAGAATCAACAATATGTATGTGCGGCATAAACTCCTAAACTCAATTGTGAAATATGTATTCTACGAAACATGGAGAGTAACGTGAGCACATTATTTGTTTTTGTTGTAAACTTTACCATTTAGGGGATGTGAACCCAAAACTGTATTATACAAAAAAATAATAATTAAGATTAAAATATAATGAAATATATAATAATATTTGTCCAGAGATGTGTAAACTGCTAATATGTAATATATATATATATATATATATATATATATATATATATATATATATAGTGTGGGCGAAACTAGTCGACTGGCAAAATTTTTTTTTTTTTTCTCATCCCCTAAATCCCCTAATTATGAAAAATTCAACACGTCTTCCCTTCATTATTGCATTAATATATATATATTACATATTTTATACTAATGTTATTACATAATATATTTTATGTATATATTTGTTACAATATTTATTTCAACAGTGCTCAATACATTAGTAGAGCTTAGTTCAGATTTACTACTACTTCCACTGTTTAAGGGTTTTAGTTTATTGCCAAATCATGGTGTGGTCTAAAAGTGCTATGGACATCTCAGGTTCAAATCCTGCATCCTTAGGAACGGAATGTAGTCAGATGCAATGATGACCACATGCGTTCTGACTTGTTGCTCTTTCAATCATTCTGTGCTGCAGAACTTTTATGTTGATGCAAGTTAATTGGAGATTTGGGTAATCTGTTAGTCGAGTTAGCAGACCAAAACAAGAAAAACTCACTCTAAGCAATAACTAACATTCATTAGAAAACAGTTTTGTAACAATAATATGTACAAAAACAAAACGTTATTTTGGGAAGAAAAGACAAGTTGAGGAATCTGATTCGTGCTAAGTTAGAGGAAGTTGAATTGGAGAGACTTTCTTCTTAGTATTTATACCTCCCTGTTTTCAATCAATAGCCTACTTTTGTCTCCCTGAAAAACGCTCAAAAGTGTAGTTCTTTTATTGAAAGTTTTCTCTTGAGGCGACTATTCTTATCACCTGACCAATCATAGACCATTTCACATTTTCTAACCAATCGTAGACCATTTCACATTTTCTACTATTTTAGGATTGGTCAGTCTTTGTTTTATGTATGTAGGAGGAGCCTTCAGTTAAGCTACCGAATATAGAATTGATCTATTGTGGATACTAACAATTTTGATTATCAGAGGTGGGGCTGGTACAACAAGTAACATTTTAAATTGTAAATTTGATTTAGCAACCTATTTATTCCTATCCCTTATGCGCATTTCATGACAAAATTGGGATAAGTATATTTTTTCAATATTTTGTCAATCTTGAGAGTGTTGTCGTATATGTTGTTGAGTAGCAAAAAAAAAAACATGTCATAACAAAAACATCAGAGGGGAAATACGGTGAAAAACAAAGTTGATTTCTGATAAAAATTCGGCAAACTGAAGTATACAAAGGCAAAACACTCACTTGGGAAAAAGGTGATCACTTTAGACCCCCCCATGAAATTTTCACACTCAAGAAAACATACAAATCAGATTTCTAAAACGATGGCTCTATAGCTAATATTTACGAAACTAACCTTAATAATTCCTGCCATTAGATGGAAATTTCTCTATTAGAAAAAAGACCCTCGAAGCCCTCGAGACAAACACTAAATTATTTTTAGCTGTTATTTATTATTAATTATTACTCAAAAATCTTAAAGAGTCTAATAAAGCTATTTTTAAAACCAGAGATGAAGTGCGAAACCTCCATTGTTTTGATGCTAAACTATGAGAATGACCAGTCCTGCAGCAAATCGTGTGCAAAAATATAACATTAGTATCGGGGGAATTAAAGTCTCAAAAACAAATCTCTCCTAAATATTTATTTTTATTTTTAAGTGAAGAAAAAAAAAAATATATATTTAATTGGATTTATAACGAGAGCTGGTTTTATTTATCTATTTAAAACTACGAGATCGCCCATCAACCCATAGAGATGTTTAACCACATGGAGAAAGGGCGGTAATTCTTATTTTTAGAATTACAGAGTTATTCCCCCTTTGTTCAGAAATTTAATTAAAGCCCAGGAGTATATAGACAGACTCAGTTGCTAATTTGCTGAAGAGTTAATTTACTTGTTATAAGGCAGTGACCCTAATATTACTTAGTAATCCAATGAATTCTAATGCAACTTATACGGATTAAATTGACTTGTTAAATTAGGATGCAAAATCAACTGTGAAAACCATTCTTAAGTTACCCCTCTAAACCCATATTAAAAAACCCATATTAAAAAATGAGTACAGAAATGATCACATCCACAAAAGAAATGTTTGTATATTTTTATCAATCTTAAGAAAATAATTTTAGGAAATGAGCAAAACAATTAATTAAATCGAACCATGTTTTTTCATGTTCCTGTATTTCTGCCTGCTTGTGTTTCAACGAAATATCACCAGCCTTTCGGTTGCATTATGACCATCTCCTTATCTATCTGACTATGAGGAAGTGTGTTCTACACAGCTACCTATCTCTAGCTACATTTATTTCCAATCTAAAAAAAATTTGAGTGACTATTTCAAAATCCGTTTTCCTTATTACATTATCTATTTTGCCAATTAAGGCCTAGTATCTCTTATTATATGTTACTGAAAGTAATATACTTTTGGAATTAAGTGTAGATATAGAATGCATAAGGTAACCTAGTTATGATTGACAAAGTGTGACTCCAGGTTCACCTGCTATCCGATACAAGGTGACATATCAGATTGGTTCGATTAATTATGTGACAGAATGATTTGAAGTTGCAGCTTCAATGTTACCAAGAAAACACATAATAATGTCCAGTCCTACTAGATAGGGGTTTTATACTCATTATACCTTATCTGAAGATAGCTAGAAGCAACTCTTAACTCATGGAAATTCGATATCCATAGTTATGATTAACTAGAAAAATATGCATCCCAGGATGGGTAAAATGAATTCCCTGAATAGAACAGTTTTACAACACTTTTATGTCTCTTATGAAGATTAACATCAAGATATAATGCTACTAAACCTTACGTCTAAAATCCTTATTCCAATTTTGATCAAAATCAATTACATGATTTTGATTCTAGATAATGTCTAAAATTAAAGGTTTAAGCTTAAGGGGTCTTAAGAACAAATTGAAATTAAGAGGATTTTGCTTGATTGGTGTTTAATGACTATGAATCAAATTTAATGCAAATCTAAAATATTTTAATTTTCAAATCGGAAGTTGTGCCCAATTTATGGCCCCTAAAAGCCCTTAAAATACTAAAAAAAAACTGACATTTGGAGAAAATCTATTTAATTTATAATGTCTAATATCTATTTTTAAAATTTCCCCCAAATCGGAAGTATCTAAATTTTCACAAAGGGCTGCCACCCTCTTATACATTAAAATCGTTGCTGGAAATCGTCAAAGAAGTACATTTGCAATAGTGATTTTTCATCATTGGGCAAGAATAAAAATGGATCCAATCCTACAATAATGCTGACCGTGAATACTAAAATCTAGTTTCTTTTCAATCTATGTTTAATTTAAATAATTTCTTTTTCTATTTTCCTGGATCATACTCTTAATTTCCTTTTTTAAAGAACTGATAAAACAGCCGATCACATTTAAAAAAAAATTATTTGGTGGATATGTTAAATACTTCTGTCCATATTTTTTCTTTAGTTTTTCATACATTCTTTTTCCTTTTCAAATATTTAACTGTAGGCAGTGACGCACAGTTTTCATGCTCAATTTTAATATGTGATTAAAAATGCTTAAACTGGTATTTGAATATTTAATGTTGGTTGTAATAGAAAGATAATATATTCAATTTATTCCTAAAAAAGAAAAATGTTTGTTAATTAGAGCCAATTTTATACTGACCTGTATTACAGCACACTGGTCTATTAACAGCATCTTTTCAAAAATATTGATTTTTCTCATGCTGAGAAATCTGTCAACAAAAAATTCAAATTCACTTTTTAAACATTTTTGCAAAATTTATTTGTTTATTTTTTCCAAGAGAAGTTCATTGAAAAACATACACTGAATTCATAACGAGTGTAATGATTTCTGAATCAATTATTAAAATTAGACTATTTCATGTGTGGCTGCAAACAATCAATTTAGCATGAGGCTTAATGCTCATACTGAAAAGAGGAAGATAAATTATATGGACACAAGGTCTCATTGTAAATATTGTTAAGGCTGGTAAAGTAGGTTTTTCCACATTCCTAATTTTGGGATTATCTGCCCTTTCTTAATATTTGATTTCTATGTTGTGTTGATCCCTATAGTTGTCTTATTTAAGAGGTTACTGTAGTTTGAGTTTCTTCGTCTTCTAGTGTTGTTCTCTATTATTTAACTTCATTCCATGAGAGCTTGTAACCTCTCTTTTCTCTCAATGCATGGCCGATCATAATGTCTACTCCTGAACTACAGCTTTTCAATGTCCCTCCAGCTATACCTTCAGGGAATGACATGTTTCAGCTTTATATTCCCTCTCTCAACTGCATGGAATTAAATACACAATTCTTGAACAGTAAACTTTCTCCCCTTTCGAGGCCTGACTCATAAGAGATATCCTTGCAGAATCAAACTATGTTAGAATTTGAATACTTGTTTGATGTCATATTAACTCCAGATATTTTTATCCCTTTCTTTACATTGAAATTTCCAGAAGGTTACTGACTACAACAATAAACATTTTGAATAAGGCTGGAGAGTACAACTGTCTAAACGTTTTAAATATACAACAGTCTAAAACCTGTAAATGATATCATATATAAAATTATCTTATCGGATTTTAGCACTTGGACCCAAATAGCATTGTATTTGACACATGGATATTTGGTTTCACCTAATAATTTTTTCTTTTTTTTTCTTCTTCCAGCATGTTTTTTATTATTCAAAAATATCTTTTGTTTCAGCTTGTCTTTAAACAAATCCAGCTAGAAAGATTGTTACGATGGTGCCAATTTCAAATAATGAATCAAAAAATGTAAAGGAGATAAATATTTGCTTATTAAAATATGACTTATTCCCTTATATTAGTTGAGTTTTATTGAACATTTTTGCCATCTCTATCTCGTCTTTATTTTCACATTTTGTGACCACTTTGAGGGTTTCTGTGAATGTGTGTTTTTCTCGTCTATATGTGACTTAGACATTATATTTGTTTTATTTTACTTTGTTTCTCGCCTATTTTTTAAATTTTACTTATAATTTAAATTAATTTTAACATTTGCAGCCAATGAATTCTGGGCAATGCCGCATAGGTACAGCTAGTAAAAAATAATAACAATAAAGTATGAGAAGAATAACAAAAATAACAATTACAAGAAAAAGAACAACATCAATAATGATAACAATTACAAGAATAACAACAACAACAATAATGATAACACTTACAAGAAGAAGAACAACAATAATAATAACAACAATAATAACAATTACAAGAAGAACAACAATAATAATAACAATTACAAGAAAAACAACAATAATAATAACAATTACAAGAAGAACAACAATAATAATAACAATTGCAAGAAGAAGAACAATAATAATAACAATTACAAGAAGAAGAACAACAATAATAATAACAATTACAAGAAGAACAACAACAATAATAATAACAATTACAAGAAAAACAACAATAATAATAACAATTACAAGAAGAACAACAATAATAATAACAATTACAAGAAGAAAAACAATAATAATAACAATTACAAGAAGAAGAACAACAATAATAATAACAATTACAAGAAGAAGAACAACAAAAAAGATGACCAGAAGAAGAAATTGATTGTTAACATAAAATGTTATCATCTTTTAATGAAAGCAATCATTTCACAAAGAAAGCAATTAAAATAATTTGCGTGTTTTCAATGAATTTTGAATTTCTAAAAATGTTTTGGTGGTAGTTAATAACTACCACCAAAACATTTTTAGTGTTAAAATACTCTGACATCAGCCATTTACCACAGCTGGTGCATTTTGATCCATTTATCTGACTCTACTGTCATGATAAATACAGTTCATTTATTTATAAAATTCAGACTATTTTAAGTTATGAAAGGTCCTAATAATTCATAATCTTGTATATTTCTCCAGCTCTCTTGAATATTAGCCCAGTCTAATATTATATACAGCATAATCATATTTACACACTGATTCTTGTTAGATCACTAAAGTTAAGCAACATTCACTAGTACCAGATGGGTAAGCATTTGGGAATATTAGTCACTGTATGTCATCTCTCTTGACTGGAATATACATGTAGCTGAGGATCGCATGTGGATGTGTTATTCCCTAGAAACTTCCTCTTTTGTTGGAAGCCAGATGCCTGGCCAGAGCGAATAATCCCAGGTATTAACGAATGTATTATTTATTAATAATATTGAACCAACAGTGACACAGATTTATATATACTCTCAATGTCTTTTTTTTTTTCATTCTTTTTTTTTCATTCTTTTCTTTTCACTCTGCTTTTCTCTTCATTCTTTCTGCTGTTGGCTTATTTTCAACACTCACTTTTCTTTTCTATCTTAGGCATTTATGGATGCTTGTCAGAGCATCGCTTATTTAAGTCTGTGGGTCATATTCTGAGCCTAAACCAATACTGTCACTATTGGTTTAATATTATGAAACTGGGCTAGTGTTCAGAAGAGATGTAACTACAAAAATGTCTGATTTTCGTAAATAGATGCAGCTTCCTTCTCTATAAATCTGATGAGCGCCACATAGTCTCTCACTCCCCTTTTTTGTTTCTTTATTCCTAACTCGTGTATGTCTGTGCTACCTCCTCTCTTTGTTCGGATCAGGTGTGTCTGCTTTCTGTTCTTTTCTGTTTCACTTAAAAGAAAAAGAACATTTTCATCTTTAATCTGTTGTAGTTATTTCTCATGGAACAATTGGGTTCTTGAAATTTATAAAACTAAAGCAAAATTCAATATAATTTAATGATTCTGTAATTTGTTACTCTATCTCAGGCTGAAAAAAATGCAATTACTAATTAAACTAAATTATTTTACTTATTTTGTGGTATCTTTGTTTGGCCTATCGCCGCAGTGTAGCATCCCTGTGCTTGTTTTACAAGTATTTCAACAGAATGTGCTCCGATGAACTTGTACCCCCCTCAACATAAATACTCCGACCACCCTAACTAGCAGCAAAATCACACCCCTTCACTGTAAAGGTATGTAGATGCCAGAAGATTTTTTACTCTATAGCTTCTTTCCTCAAATTACATGCCAAATTCTCTCCTTGCTTCACGTTTCCCTGACCGTACCAAAATGCAATAATTTAAATGTAATGTGAATAAATACCTTGCTTCACATCTTCCCACCCAGGTTGCTACCTTATAAATCTGGTCCCTATCATAGTAGTCCCTTACACTTCAGTGGCAATATGCCTTGTTTGAGGCAAGCAAGAGTTTTTTTTAAAAAGCCATGAAGTTTAGCTATCAAATAAAATAGATTTTGTTTCAGATGTGTGATTAGTATTTATACTATATTTATAGATGAAGAATAATAGAAGAAAAATTTCCATATTTTGTGCTAGAAATAGTATATAAAAAATTAGCTAATAGATAATATTTACTTTTCTTATGTTAATGATTTTAAATTGGAGTATTAAGAATATGACATCCAGGCTGCATCCCTCTATTTCCTCCAGGAGATCCAGCATTTGGAACAGGCTCAGAGACTTGTGACGCAGATGATCCGTGGACTCAAATAAAGTCCTATGAACAACAATTGGAAGCCTTCAACCTGTATTGCTGAGGCGTAGACGGCTGCATGGAGATCTCATCCTCGCCTTTAACATCATGCCTGGCAACTACAATGTGCCCCGTGACCTCTTCTTTAAACCAGCTCGACAGAGAGGACTTTGTGCAAACTCAAAGAAACTGTACCTGAGACGATTTCGGCTAAATCGTTGAAAGGCATCCTTTTCGGTTCAGGTCCCTGCACCGTGGAGCAGGCTGCTAGCAGTCGTGGTCAGCCTACAGATGACTAAACAATTAAAGGCAGCGCTGGATGTATCATGTCCACTGATCTTTGGATAAATACCTTTCACATGAGCAGAGGAGGATATATGCAGATGCGTTTCTGGCGTAAAGCATCAACCGAAATTTGAATGTACCTTTCAGGAAGTTTTTTATACCAGAGCTAAGTTATGGTCTCCATCGAACCCAGCAAAGGATGTGTCAGCTTTCATCTCATTAAAAGAAAGGTGGAATTCTCTGTCTGTGATTATGCTTCATGGAACAGCCTGCTAGAGGTGATGATGATGATGATGATGTCTATCATGTCCAGGAATGAAGACACTTTGGACAAAACATTCAGACGGTGGTTAGATGTACACGTATGACATCATAGCTGCATCCCCCTATTTTGTTCGGGATATCCATCACCTGGAGCAGCTTGAGAGACTTGTGATGCGGATGGTCCGTGGACTCCACATATACATGGCTTGTTGCACTTCATTATTTTTTGCCAATTAATTGATTTGATTTATACTATTTCAGACCAATGTACTATCTTTAAATTCTCAATTCGAGGGAAAAGGAAGCTGGTATAGTATCTGTTCTGTTATTATGATACTATCCTCCCAGGCATTACATTCTTCTTTTGGAGGAGGAGCAAGTAATGTAGTATATGTTCTTTCATCATTAGTTTCTTCCTCTTTTGGGGCTGGGGGGATAGGTATTGTAGTATCTGTTCTATGGTCATGATACAATCCTCCCAGCGATTAGCGTCTCCTTTTTTTAAGGGAGGGTAGTGTAGTATGTGTTCTGTTGTCATAAGACCATCATCCCAGGCCTTATCTCTTCTTTTGCACTAACAAGAAATTGTCACAATCGGATGTTCATTAGCGAATTGAACACTTACATTATATGTACTAGAAAATATTGCTAGTATTAATAATAATGTTATTCATTTCCTTACATTTTTAACTTAAGAATTATTTTACCATTTATTCTTTTCCTCCTCACTTGTTCTTTTCTTGTTTCTCCCTAACCTGCTCCCCTTCCCACATCCTAGTCTTCTGGTTATCACAATCGTACACCCACCCAGCACCAATGTCTTGTTCTGCTTTGTATTAAAGTTGACAAAGACTCGTCTCAAACTTTTGCTTTTATCTTTTTCGCATATATTCTGGAAAGAGTTAAGTCTTTATGCATGATAAGCAATTTCCTTGTTCTTTGATGAAATATTTTAGTATTCTTTGAAAAGTGTTATATATGTTGAAAAAGGAGACACATATCCAACAGTGTGATATAAAGATAAGTAGAAATGACATTTTATTGTTATATACCTTCTTCAAGTACACAATAGACAAGAGAAAAGAAGGGAGCATTTTTTTTTCATAATGCATTACGATTTCTTATAAAACAAGCCAGCCGTTTTAATGAATTACTTTGTGAAATAAAAATCCTATTTAGAAAAAAATAATTTATTAACGAAATTACTTTACTGATAAATTAAATCCACTAGAATGCATTTCGATTTCTTAGAAACAAGTCAACTATTTTGCTAGATTACTGTGTGAAACCCAAATCTTTTACAAAAAAAATTACTCATTAGATTATACCCACTAGGATTCTTTTCTGTTTCTTAGAAAACGAATCAGCCCTGTTTATTAATTACTTTGTGAAATTCTATTTTTCTGGCTTTAAATTATTTGGCTATTCCTCATGTATTATTAAAACAACATTAACTTAACTCCTGGGCTAACCCGGATAGGGACAGGTAGTATTTAGATAATGTAGTACTATTTTTATAGTTTTCATTTTTAAATATCATCATGTGATAATTATATTTACCCTTAAGTGGATTTTCTATATATATTTTCTCTTTATTATACAAGAAAATACCCACCAAGATGATCCCTAGAAAAAGAAACATAACAATATTCTGATTTGTTACTGTGACCAGAATAATATACACCACATCTTTATTTCTTTAGAAAGCTTCATTAAAAAACAGTATTTATCTAATTTGAGAGATGTGTGTTTTTTTGTGCATATACTAACTACTTTTAAGCTATTAGACCATGACATGTGCTACAAATGATCCAATATATAAAGTGTGGTATTTATTTTTACCTAATAAAGGAGTCCTTCATTGAGTATGAAAATTCCTGCAAAAAATGTTACTTTGTATTTACTTTGGATGTTAAATTCCACAAAATTTAACAGATTACACTGGTCAACAACAAAAAAATGTTTGGGCTCTGCTGTCTGGAAAAAATTAGTTGATTCTGGGTAACCTCAAGCCACTGAATTCAAATATAAAATCAATTTTGCCCAATAAGGCCATGGTTTCTTGCTTTTGAAATTGATATTTTTTCATATATTGGCTTCTGGTACTATACTCAATTTGTTTAAGAGGATTGTATAATGTGCTTTTAAGCAAGTTTTCACTGTTCCCAATAAAATTGATTGCTTTTATATGAATCATATTAAGTTAAATTGTATAGTTTGCATTATGCATGTAAATATTTTCATTAGGAGATTGTATTAGCATGAACATCTCTTTAGCTCTTGAGGCATGTTTTCCATGTGACTCCCCTGCTGTTATGTAAGGAAACTATATCTAGTTAATATAGTTCTTTCAGCTTGATGTACATTTTCTTTGAGATCTCAATTGATAAAGTTATTTATTCTATAATTTTCTTTTCACTCTTTAATTCGTTTGTTGCAGCTGACCAAACCAATTCTTATTCCTGAAATAAGTTGTACAATGAATATGGAGACATCAAACCGGAAATGCTTTAATAACCCTGATGTGTTCTGTTATAGTTGTGGTTAATTTTATTTGGTAGAAAACAATGGAAATTGACGATTTAGTAAAAACATTTTTATTTTGCATATTTTAAAGTAATGTTTAGAGATCAGGACAAATCATGGGTACTATGCAAAGCTGGCAAAGAGGGATTGAGACAATGGATGAAAGGTTTATGGAAAGGTTTAACATTTGGCATGCCAATTATTGTTCCTCACAAAACATGATCTTGTAAGTAATGTTTACTGTTGGAGGGAGGGTATGAGCTGATACCACTGGATAAAGGGAAAATTTTATCTCTTTAATCTGAGAAAATAGAAATTTATACAGTTCAAATTTCACAAAAAGAACATTAAAATATTGAAATAATTCCATTTCTGTTACACCCAAAATTTGACCTGATAAGAGAAAAAATGGACCGTATTTTTGGATTCGGCATATTCAAATTATCCAAAATCATTTAGTAGCTTCCTGACAGTAAAATATATGTTGACCATCATAGAGTCCCAGGAAGAAAATGAGTTAGAGTTGCGTCATGTTTCGTCAATCAGGGATTGTACCCAGAGCGTTTCGCTTCCAAAATAGAATCTTGTTATTTTTGTGCGATGACGAGAGTTCACTTACCAAATGAGCATTCTTTTGCATAGGCGAATTCTCGTTGAGATCGTAAAGTTGACGTGATGAGTTCAGACCACATTGAGTATTCAGCAAGACAAAAGGGAGGAAAGATTAGGTTGGCATCATTTGTGTCAGGTTATTTCATTGGCAAGATTCATGTGTTTTGGACAATTGTTAATACAATTCGAGAGTCAGACTTTTGATATGTTATGTTGTACCACTGCCATTAAAGGAATAAGATCTTAGAGAATTTCACAGTCCCAGCTGGTGTAATGAGAACACAATCCAGTGCCTTGATAGCATCATATCCAGACAGTAGGTCGAATCCCAGTATGTATTTCCGCGTCACCAGGACATTGACCCCAGCGGATACACCAGAGTCTATGCGAATCCTTACTAACGTTACTCCATAGCACGCTTGTGTTTCACCAGTTATCGTCGTTATTTTAATACTTCTCCTGCCCCAGGTACGGCATAACCTGGCACTCACTATAGTAGGCAGCACTTTTAATCCAGAAGAACAGAGCGGCTCTGACGTCTTGTCCACTGACTCATTTCCCGGACAGCTTCAGGCCATGTGTCCGATCCTGCCACATTGGAAGCACTGTATGCATCCCTGTTCTCTATCAATGCAATTCTTTGCAATTCACTTTGGTATGTGGGTCTGGCCTCTGCGGATTTTCAAGGCCACTCTTAGCCGACTGTGCAGCCATTACAACATGTACCCCAAGTTCTGCTTCATCCCTGATGATCGCTTGAATGCGCTCAAGTAACTGTTAAATCAGCATTGCCTCTATGCTTATGGATCCTCTCAGAAGTTGCTTCACTCTAACTGAGAGTCCGGCAACAAATGCATATACGAAAGTCTGTTCAGGCAACCCTCCAAACAAAACTACCAGCTTCTTCAATGTCGCAAATAAGACATCCACTATATCGCCTGCCAATAGTTTCCAGGTGGTAAAACGTTAGTATGTTGTACAAGGATCCATCGCAAAAGCTCTGCACAGCGCAGCCTTTGCCATTTGAACATTTGCCTTATCATTCCCGCTTAGCTGCTGGTAAACATCCAGAGCGCCTCCTGTTAGTTGCAGGGGAATAACAAATTCGACTTACTTGACTGCACACAAGCAACAGGTTAGCTTCAATCTCTCAACCCAGTCCATCACAGATGTGAATCCATCAAGCTCCAAGAGGAAAGATTGAGTTAGCATAGTTTGTGTCAGGCTATTTCATTAATGAGATTTGTGTGTTTTGGAGAATTGTTAATACAATTTGAGAGACGGACTTTTGGCATTTTTTTGTGTGCGTTTTCAACTTTCACTACTAGTTATTCATCTAATCGAGTCTTAACTTCTTAAATATTTTATGATGGTTTTCTTTAGTGGTATGTTTTTGATTGATTTGAAGTATTGCACTTTTTAAGGGGATCTTTGAAGGAACATGACTTCACTGAAATTTTTCTATCGTCTAATTTTAATGAGATTTAAACAATGTAAAATATGTGTAAGTATAAAGATTTTCAAAAAGATCATAAAACCTCAAAGTGTGAATTCAATAAAAATAAAACCTTTTCGGCTCATAATTTCAGCCCTGTAATCTCTATTTTCATATGCTTTTTACGTTTGATGTTTGTTATCTATGTAATAAAATAATGTCGTTTTTTCCCTTTTACCTTTGGAAATTATAGACTTAATACCAAAATCTAAACATGCTACACATTTACAGCACTTCTTAATGCATGTTTCACGAACATATGCCTACATTTCTTCTACATACAAATATTACTACAGTTTATTCGGCCAGTCTGCTTCTCCAAAACACATCTTCCATAAAAAAGGTAGCAATTACTTTCACTCTATTCATTTTTTCTCACACTAGGTCCTTCCTTAATGTAAGGGAAATTCATTTAAAACACCAAAATACACCCACAATATTTAATTTAAACCTCTTTGTTCTCTTCTACATAATATATAGATGTCCAAGGCAAGATAATAATCGCTCCCTTGCTAAGAATACAGGAATAACCAATTACATAGTTGGATCGTGACTATTTACTTTTTCTTATAGTTTATGAACCTATTTTGGAATATCGGTGTACTTAAACATGAACAGATAATCATTTGCAAATAAAACCCTCTGCGTAAGTAAGGTTTCTGCTTTTGAATAGATTTTCCTTCTTCTATAAATAATTAATTACATTCATAAAAATCATATCAACATTAAATAATCTTCCTTTCAACACGCATATCCTAACATATCTATGATTAACTATAACTTTATTTCATTTATTTCGTAACGCACAAGTCAAAAACAGCATTTGTTTCTTTGGCTTTGCCTATTGACTTCAGATATTCTTTCACTTATTATTAAAAAACAGTCACATCACACTAAAATAATCTTTCTATTTTTCCATTTGCTTTATCTGTTCCTTAATGTATGTAATTATTTGAATTCATTTATTTATTTATGAAACTTGAGCAATTTTTATTTAACACTTATATACAAATAAATAAAAACATTAACTTACATTAACATTATCTTCTTTTTCATTATCACAATTTCAAATTTGAGCGATTTTTGTTCCAAACTTCTTAAATTACAAAAAAATTTAATGCATTTCATTAAAAACTAAACTTTTCCCGTTAAAATTTTATAAGAACCAAAACATGCCAGCTAGGACTTGAGACTCACAAAACAAAATATATATACAATTATTTGTTTTACAATACTTATGATATATTGACATTAGCATATTGTGTCATAAGTGTTTTTAGTTCAGATTTCCTACTTGGCGTCGTTTCTCGCTTCTTTATTTTTTATTTTTCAATTTCAGCATCAGTAGACTTTTCCGATTATTTTCATTAAACTTACTACTTCTTTCCTTAATTGAAAATCTGATATTTACTTATTTTTTTAAATTCCATCACTTTTTTAATCTTTTTTATGATTGACCGACAATGATTATGTTTACGTCCTCACTAAACTAGAACATTACATTGTCCTCATCGTCGAATTTGTGACCTATTTGAGTTAATACATTTTGAAATCTATTATTTATGGATCATTTGTTGTTCGTAAAAGTGGATACTAATTTTTCGTTAAAAAATTAACATATTTATACCAGAAAAACAGTTACCTTCATCCTTCGTTGTTTTTAGCGAGGGGGGGGGGGGTACAAAAAATTTTATTTTTTGCAATCTTCTATATTTAATAACCCAGAATTATGCTATTCACTGTTCAGCATGTTTATTAACCCTCTGCAGGAAATTGGTGTGGCAAAAATAACCTAAACCCATTCATGCACAGGTTGTTTTTCTGCAACAAGGACTTAGGCTTATGTTATTTATAAAAGTTTAATCATTCTTTTCTATTTCACCCGGGCGGGCAACACCGGAACCCAGGCCCTGCTAGTTGTGAAATGAAGTGGTCTTTTGTGAGTGGTAAGACACAAATCTGAAGAAATAAATTAAATGAAAACGATTCTGTATAGATCAACAATAATAATTATTTTATAAATACAACTGAAAAAGAATTACTTTGAAAATGATGATGTATTTAAATGTCTGTCGCTGAGTGAACGTCCATTGAATATTTCCCTGTTCTCAACTGGTGAATGTAAGGGCAGATCACTCTGCTTTCCAAAGTGCTGTTTTGATCAAAATAGATAACAAAGGGCAAAGAGTTCCTCCCATTTAAACATTATTTTCTCTAGATGGAGTCTGTTTCATCTAACAGATTGTTTTAAAGTATTTTAGAGTCTAATTTCTTGCACATATTAAAGTTTGCAAGTATGTTTTATTATGAATCTTTCCTTGAAGAGTCTTGCAGCTAGTTAAAAATATGTTAATGGCATTTTCTTATAATAAAATGAAATCTTATCTGTACAGGGTGACTCCTAAAAAAAGGCATTCATAGAAATCGTTTTAAAAATTCACAATCCTTTGTGCAATCCAACCATATTTGGTACAAATTAAATTCAGTTGATGCATGACTTGTCCACCAAGTTCCAGTCAGGAACAGTCAAGCTCACCTGGATTGTCAATAACTCTGATACACTGCTCTCTTGGCATTGCATTGATTTTGGTCCTCTTCAGTTCATGAATAGTCTGGGAATTGCATTGATAGACATAATCTTTGAGATAACCTCACAGATAAAAATCTGGGTGATTATAGTCAGGTAAGTGTGAAGCTCATTCCAAATTACAACTTCTTTTTTCCTACTCATTCATATACATTAATGGCTTCTTTTTTTTCAATAAAGCTTTGTCATTATTTCCATATATTTTCTGTTGGCATTGTGTGCATGTCGCAAATTTTGGAGCATATCTCAATAAAACTAAAGTTATGTTTTAACGAGAATGGGAAGCAAAATTAGTTTTGAAAAGTTGGTTAAGTTGTATGTTTCATGCAGAAAACCTCTTTGTGACGTTTGCTTCTTAATAATATTTTTTACTACGTTTTGTTTATTTTACTTTTTGCCATGATTGAAAATATTGTGTCTGTATATTTGTAACCAAAATTTGGAATACTATTCGGAAAGAACATAGTATCAAATAACACCAGTTTCCTTGAAATAATATTTTAAATGTTGCTTATAAACGAGCACACAATCTCCATTACAGTACACATGTATTATACAACATCAACAAAAACTATTCGACAATTTAAAAATAAATTATCTGCTTTAAAACATTTGGGAATAAACCATCCACTTAAATTGAACTTGAAAGTGGTAGAATAAATAAAATACTTTGGTTTTAGCTTGTAAATTATTTAAAGCCTAATTGAGATGCATTACAGCATTTTAGTCACTTTTATCTGATAAAATTGTCTTGGAACCAACCATCCACTGGAAAACAGACCTAGTTTCCATTAAATAAGATCCTGTATATTTTTACTAACTGCATTTTAGATACATTTACTACTTGATTATAACTAAAAGACTTGTAAAATGTGGACATTGCTGTTTGTAAATATACAATTAAAGGCATAAACAAATGTACATTTTACTTAAAACAGCTTAAAAGTTACCGTTTGCTAGTTAGAAGTCGTAGTAGCATTAATCTCTATATATATTAAGTAAAATACTCAGTGTGTATGTGTGTATATTAGCAGGACCACTGTCTCAGCGTTGCCAAGTAAAACTGAATAATCCAAGATTATTATTAATTTCAAATTTATAATGAATAAGAGGCTAAACGCCGAATTTTCAATGCAAATTTATTTAAGAAACAATTTTATGTAGTGGCTGCATGAAGTTAATTGATTAAAAAGAAATTAATTAATAAAAAGGAAATTAATTCACTCTCCCTGTCCAAGAAATTTGTAAAAACGAAAGAAAAAAAATATATTAATTTTATATTGTTGGAATTAAGGACTGTTAAAAGGAAGAACAAACTATTTTTGGAGAGGGGGGCGGTGAAGGAAGAGTAAAAAAGAAATTAAAAAGATTTCTATTTATGTTTAAAAGCAATTGATAAGTAAAGCATTATTACAGAAATATCCATATGTAAAATTGTGCCATTCTTCTACATTTTTAAAGAAGAAACTATTTGTATTCATAATGTTTGCCATGAATAAGTAAGATGCAATTATTTAGTATAGTCACATTATGTTAATAAATTAGTGATTTAAAGAATATTATTTAATTTAATGGAAGAGATATATGGTGGTGTATTTCAATATCAAAAATCCTAGAAGATACTTTTATATATTAAATGGCATTTCTGATAGGGTATCAGTTGCGTGTATAAGACCCATATTTTGTGGATGTTGAATAAGGTATTTTGCAACACATTTTAGAACAAAGAAACTCCGGATGATAAAATAAATATAGGTAGAACAATTTTTGGAAACATCTGGCTGATGACCTATCCAACAGAATTGACATTTAACCAAATCAAAGAGATTATTGTAAGGAATATTCAACCAAGGAAAGATTAATCATTGTCGATCAAACCAAAGAGATTATTGTAAGGAATATTCAACCAAGAAAAGATTAATCATTGTCGATCAAACCAAATTATTGGCATTAAAACAGGAATCCAAGGACCCAAGTGTTAAATATTTGCACAGATTAAGAAACATCAACAGATATTGTTAATTTCATCATTTGAGACAATAAATGTATATTGAAGAAGTAGTGGCTTAGTTGGTATCGACGCGGACTGAGAACCTGGGTGTGCCAGGTTCAAATCCAAGTCATTCCACTGAAAACGCTTCCATTAAACCCACATGACACTTGTGTCTAATCTCCTGGAGGGAGGATAAATAGAAATCATATTAACACTTGTCCACGGGTGGCCTCGGCCTTGATAAAGTGGTGGTTTCTGTTTTAAAAAAAAAGTATGAATTCAACTGAGGCTGATTAACTATCTTAGCATGGCTGTCGCAAAATTGCAACAAGTCTACCACCTCTAATAGCAAACAAACTACATGCGTATTAGATATTTTGCAGATTTTCGAGTTGAAAATGGCTAGGAAATACTATTAACCAGGCATTGGATATGGTGACCACTGATAGCAATTCAGGGAGTGAACTGGAATTTTCGGAGCTTGAAGATAGTGAAAGTGATACTGATTTGGGGTATGTACAGCCACACATCGTCAGATAGAGATGCTCGTGGTATGGGGAGAAGGCAAGAAAGAGGAGGTTGTGCTAGAGGGAGGACTAAGGGTAGAACATGGGGACAGAGATCGTTGGGAGGGGGGGTAGACAATCTGTTGTTGATCATGATACAGGCTGGCAGAGACTTGGAGAGGAAAATTATGTGCCATGGCTAAAAGGTTTTACTAAAGTAGTTGGTTACACTGGCCCTGATGGTTATGAAAACAAGCCCCCTAATCACTTTATAATGTTTTTGACTGATGACTTTTTTAACCTTGCCGTCAAATTGGTATGATCAGCAGTATTTAGATTCTCATGGCCCTAATTCAGCCAATTCCTTAAGCAGAAATCTCGTTTCCATAATTCCTGAAATGAAAGCCTTCTTTTCGTTGTCATTCTAAATGGGGCTGTGTGAGAAAGCAGAAATTGAAGATTACTAGGCCAAACCAAATGATGGATAACTGAAACTCCAAGGGATAGATTTGAATTGATTCTGTCCTTTCTCCATTGAGCAAACAATGATAACCATATACTAAGGGGTCAGGATGGACATGATCGATTATTCAAAATTCACCCCCGAATTGATCTTTTTGTGCCAAAGCTCAACTAAATGTTCTATCCAAGTAGGGAATTATCCCCAGATAAGATGTCCATAACATTCAAGGGAAGAAGTAACATGAAACAATACAATAAGAACAAACAATGGGGGTAAAAAGCCTATGTACTCTCAGTGTATATTGTGAACTGGCTTTTGAGCATGGAAAAAGAAACCCAGGACAAATGGACGATGAAGAAGACAAGGCTACTTTGAAAACTCACAGAATACTTGTAGAAATGATGAGGCCTTATTTTGACTAAAGTTATGGAGTATATATTGATAGTTATTATTCTGGGGGGCTTCTAACAAATGAATCTGGACAAAATAAAACGGGGGGGGGGGTTAGAACAATGGATATAAAACGTTATGATATGCCCTGGGCTCTGAACATTACGAAAAAGTTGATCACCCTGTGTTCATGAGGAATGGAAAACTGGTAGCCCTCGCTTGGCGTGATGTCAGGCGGTTGTGCATGCTAACAAATATCTATTGGAACAATTGTGTTATGAAACAAATTTGTTCTAAGCAAAGTGCCACTGGATTTTGCGATGTAAAAAAGAATAAAACCAAAATTCAGTAATAAAATTTTAGATTATTTTCATAGTTTTCCTAATTAGTCTGGATTAAAAAAAAAACTTATATAAGTTGTAAACGAAAATGGTAAATTTTACCAGTGTCTTTCCATGAAGTTATTTTCATACCACAAAATAAAAATGCCAAGATGGATTTCTTTGTTAAACTAGCTATACCTACCCCGCGTGTTTTTACTTGCAATTTTTTTTATCTATGTCTTTTTTTTCCAAAATATTATTTTTTGTTCCAAACAAGCGGAAGTAACTCTGTATTGATGAATACAAAGTTATATCTCGTTTTTTAAAATGATGTTCATGTAAAAATAATTCCGATCCAGTCAAATTATTTTCTAGAAGAAATTAAATCGAATTACATTTTATTGCAACAATCCACCAAAATCAAATATCGATTTTGTCGGAAGAAATGTATAAGCGACAGAAATCAAGAAAGAGACTGACTTTACTTCATATATGAGATTAATATTTCAAAAGAATACATACATGTTTAACATGTATGTTTTCAAAAGATTAATGTTGCTAAAAGGATACATTAAACATGTATGTTTTGAAAAGTCACTGCCTACTTTATATTTCAAAAGGGTGGGGATTATACTCATTTTTTATACTTAACAAATAATTAGAATTCGTCAATAAAATATTTTTTACACATGAAACAATTTTTAATTGAAGAAAAGAATGTATAAAATCAAATAAAAAGTAAATATGAATTTGTATATAAATGAACACAGAGGTGGGAGTCCTGCTTATAGTATTATTTTAAAACTTTAAATCTTGTTAAAAATGTATTTAAAATCATCAAATGAAATTAAAAGATAACGAAGAAGCCGAACAAAATAGAATAGAAGACACAAGATTTTGTTTTTTGTTTTCTATAAAATTAATCTGGTGTTGTTAAAAACAGGTTTGTAGAAGTGAACACAAAAATTTTAATTTAATTAAAAAATGTGTGTTAAATGTAGTTATTTGAATTACCCTCCATGAAAATTATTTCTAAATTGAACACATAATCTATCTTTATATATATATATATATATATATATATATATATATATATATATATATATATAAATATAAAGTCAAATAAGTTTCAATCAGGGTTACGTTTTTCATAGAATCTACAGACACCATTCAAATTTTCCTTATATTCCATCTAGGTCACTAGTTACAGTTATTGGTTAGGTCCATACAATAACTGAAATATATTAGAACGTAATAAAAGAAATTATTTTTTTTTAATAGATGTTCTTTGTTTCATAAAACAAAACTAAAATTAAACAAAGAATATCTCTGAAGAATGTATTTAAAAAAGGTTTAAACAATTGTTATTGATATTTAAAAAAATGTAAATAATTAAATTTTTTTCGATTTTGATTGTTTTTGCTGTAAGAAATGCAGTGTCATGGGGTAATTTGTTTTTTTTTTAAGAAAACAGCACCGTGATAACAGTTTTCTTATATTACCTGACCTCATATTGCAAATCTTATTTTTAACTTTTCCTTCAATACAAAAATTGTAAACATGACTATATCTGAAATTATTTCCGACAAGCAATATATCTCCACACGGGCAATGCCGGGTAAATACCGCTAGTATGTAATAAACTGCGGGAGAGGATGGAGTTGACGACCTTCACCATGACAGACATGACACCAACGAGGTTGGCAGACTTAGCGCACAGGGATTCTTGGTGGATGATGCAGTGCATCTTGTTAATGGGCTGAGTGTATCCGGCGGTTTCACAGTGAGGCACTAGCAGCGAAGCGGCACCCTTCTTCTCACCAACCATCAATGGGACACCGTCGGTCGTCACACACACAAGACGGGAGAGGTCCAGAGAGTGCTGATCAACACACAGAAGCACGGCGTTGCAGATGTCTTGCTCAGTAGTGGTGTCGCGCAGCGGGACAAGCTGGAGGAATTTCTCACACACTTGAAGGTCAAAGATGACGCCGCAGATGAAAATTAACAGCTGGGCCATGTCCTTTGTGTCGGTGCTCTCATCCAGAGAGAGAGAAAAGGCGATGAAATTCGAGCTGCGTGTTTTGAGTGAGTCGTGCACGTTGTCCGACATAGCCTCGATGCAGCGATGAACGGTGTGGGACGAAAGGCTCACGTTCTCAAAGGCGGAACGCTGCTCTTGACAGACGGAGTCCACTACAGCGAGGAGGCATTCCTTGATGGAGTCCCCATCTGCGAATGGCTTCATTCAGCGAGCGGGAGACTTCATAACTAGCGCGCGTCACCTTTTCGGCCCCAGTATTCTGTTTGTGGAAGAGTGAAGTTTGTTTCTCCAAATTGCCTGATAATCTAACGATGGCGTCCTTCCTTTTCGGTGGCAGACATCGGTTGTACGAGCGGTGCTCTGTGCCCGACAGTGGCGGCACACGTTGTACTCTTTTAGGACAGCCAAAGTCTTCAAGCATATGAGGCACTGAGCCTGTCCAAAGCACTCGATGAAGAAGTACTTCTCCCACTCAGGATTGAAGATCCAACGCTAGAGGTCCACTTTCCTCTTCTTAACACGCTGGGTTGCAGACATGATGAGCTGAGAAGGAAGAAAATTAGGTATACCTAATTTTTCAGCAATGACTAAATTGTTACGTTCGTGCTTCATTGGGAACGACAGAACGGTTGCGCAACTGAAAAGTAAAAAAAAAACAGATTTTTGAAAGGTCCTCGGGTCCAAATATTCATATATTTCAAACACTAGGGGTGGGACACTCTGTCTCAGACACCTGTAACGTAAATATACAGACAAAGACACACATGTGAAACAACGAACACCAACGCAATTTAAACTCAAAATAACAATGTTTATTTACAAAATTTGTAAGGGGAAGAAAATATATTCAAACAAAACATATAGGGTTGGTGTTCTAAGTAATTCTTATCCTATAGCAAGCAAAGATACGTGTATAAAATGTTGTTCAATGTTCGTGGTGTTTTATTTCCGCTTTTTCTCACTAGATATTAATCTTTGGTTTTTCATATAGATGTTTCCGTAGCTGGGACAATATCGGATAGTTTGATATTCTTAAGCATACACGATATTCGCATCTTCCAGATTCACTCCATATTCTCGCCTGTCTTTGTTCACTGTCGTATTCCGAGATACAAAATTCGTCGTTTATCCCTGTCACTGGTTTGACACACTTTTTGCGTGTCAATCTCAATCAGTCGCCTTTCAAAGAGCCCAACTGTCATATTTCTGCATCACCCTGGCGTGCCCCGGTATGCGCCGCGCATGCCCGAAATTCCCCTGATGATAAGGGATGGTCATTCTATTTCAGTGGGCTTTTGAAAAAGTCCAGGTCGTCGCACCTGGTAACCTCGAGGTTTGGAATAGGTCGACCCTTCCGCAGTCGGCCGACTTAGCTAGGTGTGAAAAAAAGGGGCAGGGCAAGTAGCAAGTTGATCCAGCATTCGTTTTGACACACCTCACATAGGTTCTCTGATTCATGCCCTTTCCCTGTCTCTCGTTTCCTCTTTGTCTTTCTCTTTCTCTTTTTCTATTTTCATCTCAGGCCAAAGATTTGAAATTAATAGTTAAAGAACAATGAAATATACATGCACCATCGCTCGCTGATATTCATACATTTTTAACCCACTGTAAATCTTAATTGAAACCTACTTTTACGTGTATGTCACAAAATGATATGAGTTTTACTGGGAGGTCCGCGGGCCGGATTGCAATAATAAAACATAGCAGGGTGGCGGGCCGGACGCTAAGCCTTCGCGGGCTACATCCGGTCCGCGGGCCGGAGGTTGCCCGCCCCTGCTCTAAACAGAGTCCTCTCAGAATTTACCCCCTTCTTTCTCTCTCTCTCTTTCTCTCTCTCTCTCTCTCTCTCTCTCTCTCTATATATATATATATATATATATATATATATATATATATATATATATAGCTCCTAGAAAAACCCGTCTAGTAGAGCACTGTAAGTGTAGAATTAACACAGCATGACGTCGCTAGCTTTAAATGCATCGTTCTTTTCATTAAAAAAGTCAAACGCTCTAGACGTCAAGCCGCCGTATAAAGTGTTAAAATTATCACCGTTTATTCGCTGTTCAAAATTGGCCAAGTGGTTAAGGCGTCGGATTTGAGTTGCAAAAATACTCGTAATTGGGGTTCAGAATCGCATGACCGGTAGTCAATAGTCATATCTCTATGCTGATGATTCCCGATTATTTAAGGACGAAACGTATACGTACATAGATAATAAACAATAACAAATATTATATATATATATATATATATATATATAGTGCTTCATTGAACTTGCAATTTTAAACATTTTCGGATATTATAGAGAGTATATACGTCAATATATTTTTTTATAAGAACCCATATATATATATATATACTCCACCACATCTAATGTCATTCTAGTTTGAGTTTTTGATTTGAATGCGGAATTGGTATAGGAGCACATGGAAAATAGATAATATTTATTTCCTGTAAAACTTGTCCTCTCTTCTTTACACATCAGTGAAATTAATAAGAAACTTTTTCTTCTCCCTTATGTTTCATATGTATTCATACACTTATATGTGCAGTGCTGTTGGTATAGTCCCAACTAAACTCCTATTTTATTACACTCCCTATTTCCTAGTCACTCCTGCCTCTTTCTCTATAATAATTTTTTATGAGGTGTTTTTTTTTCACCTAAAAATTATCTTTGGCCATATCTTCACCTGTACTTTTCCTCCTTCCCTCTTGCCTTGTACATCTACTTGCAGGATGTTTTCCTAAAAAACCTTTGTAAAAGGAGCTTTGATAATATTCAACCTTTGTTTTCTAAACTTATTTTTGTTTCTATTTTATTTTTATTTCATGTTGTTTTTAATTCCTATTTTTATTTTTATTTTAATTATTTCATTTCTTTATTTTTATCTTATATTTTTATTTTGTATTTTTAATTTTTATTTTCATTTCTTATTTTTATTTTGTATTTTATTAGTTTACTATTTTATTCTTTATTTTCTTATTTTTTCAATTTTATTTTTATAATTTTTATTTATTTTTATATTATTATCATTTTATTTTTAATTTTATATTTGTAACTTATTCTTTTTTCTATTATTTATCTCTGTGACTCTTTCTGTTAATAGATGTTTCGCTACGACGATCTTTTTAATTTTTTCTTTGATTTTCTGTTAGACGTGTTACTAAAGGTGCTGATGAAGAGACGGTGTGGATTAACTTCATAAAATTATAAAATAAGATAAAGCATTTCCAAAATGTTTTGGAAACGATCATACGCCATACTGGACTTGATGTTCTAATTCTTGGAACAATTGTAATGTTTTAATTCATTTAATCCTTTTATAAATATATAGTGAAATATATGGAAGTGGAGTAATGCTTACAGTGTGAACTGTAAGCTTAGCATACCATTCGCTTTCCATTGGGGCTATAAAATCATCACTTTCTCTAATACATTTGAAAATAGTCTGGAACCATCTCTACTCCCTCCAGTTATGGGTAAATATTAGGGTAGACTAGAATCTCAAGCCTTAGTAGAATAACTAGTCTCAAAGAAGGAAAAACTCCAAAGTAATACCTAAATGTGTGTTTTATTTTAAATAATGTAATAAGATACATTTAAATTAACAGTATTCTTCAGAATCAATGTACAAATGAAAAGGTTAACAATACAGTACGTTGCTTAATTTTACAGTAGACGCGATCTGCTCACTTATATGGCATTGATTTGGTCCATTCTTGTGGTGATGGTCCTACAACACCATAACAGCATAGCACACCATACATCTATGAAGACATTACATTCTTATCGGAGCGAATGGGTCTTGTTCTCCATAATTCTATGATGCACTATCATAAAATTCATCTGTGGGTGTCATCAGATAATCTTACTCTCATATGCTCTCAATATGAGATTTTTGAATTGTTTGGAAGTCGAATCACAGACGAGTAGAAATTCACACAATGGTTGGTTGATTCAAATAGAGTCACTGCCATTTTGTTCTGTCTTCATCGTTGCTGAAGAGTTTTCAGAGAAAGATAGACAACATCATCATTTTAATTGTATCTTATTTCTTGATCTACAAATGTCGACAAAAGTGGCAGTTGATGATATAGGAAAATTAGCTCCTAGGTATGTCAAAAGCTATCAGCCAATTAGGTCCCTGTAAACGGTTCATTATATGCGATTATTTGAACACAAATTGCTATTTTTGCCCGTCTGATATTTTCATCGAAAAACGTATAGATTAAATCATCATTATCATCCTCATCTCTGTTCTTGTTTCTCTTCATTTAAGAAACATTTTATTTATTTTCTATGCCGAAATATTTGCAAACTATATACTTTGTCTGTTTCATGACAAATCAGCCCTGTTTGTTTTATTTAATACTAAAACACAGTACGGATCAAGTGGATTTGAGGCACCCCTGAACGGACACATTTTGTTTTAACACCGATCTTTTTACTTTTTGACTTCCGGTTTTATCACTTATGATTTTCATAGCAAAAAATCCAATATTGAAAAAATTTTTGTAATACAATCCAATATTTTTGAAAATATCTTTTTCAAATTGTGTGACACTATTTGTTTGTTTATACATTTTGCTTAAGTAAAAAAAAGTTGTAACTAAAACTATGTATTTTTTATGTTTTATAAATCTCAAAAGATCTTTACAAAACAGAGCGTTTTGTAAATAAAACTGTTGTTTGTCTTAATAAACAATGTTTATATAACAAAACGTGCTTGTAAAAACTATGTATATTTCTTATACTATTAGTAAAACCTCTTACATAAATAAATTAATATTGTTTTGTTCATAATTCAACTGGAAGTAAAAAAAAAAAAAAAAAGCAGTGTTAAGGCAAAATATTTCCTTTTGGTCATTGCCCATTCTAGGATGCCTCAAGTCCATTTGATCCCACAGTATCTACAAAAAACAATTCAGTGAACACAAGTTTCTATTTTACAGTTAAAAAATGGTCTTCATATCTTTCCCAATGATATTACAGTATCAGTAAATGTAAAATATCTCACAGAATTTGAACCCTACATAGTTGTGGTACATTTGAGGGAGCTGGAGTTCCCCACATTTCAAAGCCTTGTACCTGACTTTTATTGCTCTTGTGGGGAGACACGTAAAATCAAGAAAGTGTTATTATTGCATTAAAAGATTACGAAGGCAAGCAACCCTTCACTCAATCAGTTTGACATGTGTTTATGGAATCGAGGGCTTAAAGTTACTGCTGAATCGTCAAATGGGCTGAACCCAATAAACTTTTCACCTGGGACTTGTGAATTTATAACATCAGTGGCTGTAGTCTTTCTCTGTTTCTTTCTTTTTGATATTTATTCATATCTCTCTCTTTCCCCTGTAAGACTACAATCTCTCTCTCTCTTCCTCTCTCTTGTTTTTTGTCACCACGAGGGAGAAGAATTCAGTCAGAATTTTGATTTCATGTTCTATGATCTTGCGGAGCCCATCTCAGCCGAATCTTGAGTTTTCTGTTTTTTCGGAGGCTGAAATGAATAAATAGATTGTGTATTTTTTATATATAAAAATATGTATTTTTCACCGTTTTTATACAAGCGTTCAAATTTCAGCAAGAAGACAGTTCCTTCAGCCCAGATAATCTCTGGAGAGAATTAATGATGCCTAAAACCTGTCAAACATACGGACGGGATTGACCCCTTTCATTAAAGGGGATGTGCCTAACATTCACCCCCGGAGAGCTGGTAGTACCATGTCAGGATGTTACAAACAATTCCTTTGAAAGACGTTCCCACGACATGGACACACCAAGTTACACTCCACTACATTGGGTCCTGTCTCCAGGATAATGTTACATTGGTGCTGTGACAAAGACATGTCAAAGGGAAAAATCTACGGAACAGCAAAAAATCCTTCCCCGACAAGCGATAGTGCTCCATAGTCAATTCTATAATCCATGTTGGTATCCATTGCACCATTTATGTCCCCTTGCATACATTAACAAAAATATTAATATAATAATAATAGTCAAAATCTGATTTGTATTTTTTATTTGATAAATAAACCTCTAAAAGAATTTAAAAGAATAGCAGCAAACTAGCCTGAAATAAAAACAAACAAATATAGCAGTAGCAACAGAATTGTGGATAAACATAATAGCTAAATTACACACAATTAAAAATAAAACAATAAGATAATAAATAGATTAATAACAGATACATTTGAAGCGTTTATTGACCAGCGTTCTCAAGCGTGTGCTCCTGAACTTTCTTCTATCCTCTCTAAATTATTCAATCTCTGTTTGTCTCAGTCCTGTTTCCCTTCTTGTTCGAATGAGTCTTCTGTTGTCCATATGTTTAAAAATGCTGGTGATCGGTCTGACCCAAAGTTTTTGAAAGGTTGGTCAACAGCAAGCTTGTTCATTTTCTGGAAAGTCTGGGCCTCTTTAGTGATGTTCAGTATGGCTTTCGTGCTTTTCATTGAACTGCTGATCTGTTAACTGTTATAACTGAGCGGATCTGTCGGTTTATAGATAACTCAGAAGAGGGTAGAGCCATCATTGCGCGTGACATTTCGAAGGCGTTCAACTGAGTGTGTCATTCTGGTCTTTTACAAAAACTTCATGGTTCTGGTATTGGTGGTGAGGTTCTTGACATAGTTCTTTTCTTTCTGATCGAAGCCTGCGAGTAATTTTGGACGGTGTCTCTTCAGTCTCTTTTCCTATCAATGCTGGTGTTCCTCAGGGCTATATTCTAGACTCAACACTGTTTTTTTATGGAAATCGCCGCAGACAAGGCATGAAGCCACTTGATGTAAGAAGATTATTTTATATTCTCCAAGGTTTATTCAAACATTTCTTTCTTTTTCAACGTTTAGTGCCCATACTTTCAACTGGTGAACTTCATTTAACATTGGATGAAAGTTTATTTATTCTGATGAATAAAATGAATAACCATTGGGACATCTATCTAATCAATGATATTCATTGTTTTTTTTTTGTTTATTTTTTATCGAATATTGATTAACTGAAAGTACACATTCTTTAGTTATTCTAATTCTCCATTTTTATCTTTTATGATTGTCTGATCAACAACATTTCACATTTTTTCTAATGAATCATAATTAAATTCTAGCTGAAGGTGATACAATAGAATAATTATTGTGTTCAATCAAACATAGTGTTCTTTTCAAGTATCTACCTTTTTATCACTCTTTCAAATACATGCTCATTTATATATATATATATACACATATATATATATATATATATATATATATATATATATATATATATATATATATATATATATATGGAAAAGTTTAAGTTGAAGAATCAAAACAATTCAAGATATTCCAAGGAGATCAAATAATAGAAAATTTATTTTTAATAAATTACATTTTATTAATCTCCCATGATATATTTAAATACTGTAGATAAAAATAAGCTCAATGGTTAACAGGTTATGTTAAACAGAGGTTTTATAATTCAGTAGATTATAAAATTAAAATGTTCAATATAATAATTAAGCTCTGAAAATCAACAATCAACAATAATAAAATGATTTTTTGAAGTATGTGTAATGGATAAACATTGTTACATGCTGATTTTAGGAGTTTGATTATTATATTTAAAATTTTAATTAATTATGACGTAATATTTATAATCTGCCAAAATTAAATTATATATATGTATATGTTTTCACTTGCTCCACTAATTTGGGAACTGTCTCCCTACATTTCTTTTTAAGAAAGAGCCCCACTGCTCCCTATTTACCTTCAATAAGTTTAACTTGTTTTAAAATCTTACAAGTTTGCAGAAGTATTTTCAAATAAGTAACACACTTCTGACTTAATAGTTCCCAAATTGTTCTCTTCCACAGAAAAACATATTTATATTTCTTTCTTTACTTTTAAGCATCGAATAAAAAAGGATTGGAAGAATAAGATGAGGTCAAAGAAATTTATTAAATTTTATTGGGATTGTTGGAATTATAAACAGTGTATCGGAAAATATTATGAAGTTTAATGATCTAAGATTCAAGTGAATGAAAAATATGATCAATTAATTTTTCATTGAAAAAAAAAATTATTTATGAAAATTTAAGTTTGCAAAAATAAGTATACACTTTTCCTTTAATATCATTTCCATGTACATGTGCATAATTTTTAAATTGAAGTCATACATGACAGAAAATACGTCCAAAACGTGTATGTAAGAAATGATTTCTTTTATCATATTTGCATCATTTGAAAAAAAAAAGAAACATTGATAATACAGCTATTTATTAATATTTTCAGAGCATAGAAGAAATTTGTGAAATAAAATTTAACTACCTTAATATAAATTTTCAATGCAGAAATGAAATAAAACTTATAAATCTATCTTCTGTATATTTATAAAGTTGAGCCATTTGTTGCACTGACTGTGAGAATAACTTTGTCCTATACTCAGTCATGTCTATGCGACCTCTGAAAGTTAACTAATTTGCATATTGCTTTGCAAATGTACTCTCATTAATTAACTATTCCTTTTTTATTTTTTTTATTTGATATTTTCATTTTATTATTTCCCAAATATGTATTTATGAATATTTTCTATATCATGTATAAATGCTTAGCATTTGAGTTAAAAAGAGTCTTTCCGGTCAATTTATTTCGGGGGGGGGGGGGGGGGTGCAATTCTTGGTCTCCTTAATTTTCCAGGATAACGCGAGATGTATCCCTCTAGTTTGATATAAAATTTTAAAGTAGAAAAAAAAGTCATTTAAAATCTATAAAAATCACTTTCCCGTAAGACAAATGGAAAAATTTTAAATTACCTTAATTTAACATAACTGCACCCCCCCCAGAAATATCTACCTTGAACATAGTTACATCGTTAAACAAAAAGAACCATGATTGCATAAATGAATACATTATAGATATCGTTTGGTGTGTGTTTTCTTGTTCTTCTGGGTGAAAGTCAAATCTATCTCTGAAATAAGAAATAAATAACACCGTTATTTTTCCTTTAAAATCTTTTACAGTAATTTCTTTCTCCAACAAAGAAAAAAATTAAAAAGCTTTCAAAAAACAGATTTTAACTTTGAAATTTTGTGAAATAATAAGCTCACCCCCCCCCCTCCTCTTAAATTTAGACGATAACGGTTCATTCATTATGTCAGAACCTTTTAATGAAAAGTTAGTTGACTTATTTTGAGCTGGCTCGGACATTTTTTGTCATTCGATTACTGTTGCCCTATTTCTCGGGTGATTTTAGTACTACCGATGTCAACTTCTACTATAACCACAGTATTCTACTAGCTCTGATTAATTTGGTCCTTTCCATTATCTATGTGAAACGGATCATCTGCAAAGCACCCTCTGTAAATATATCCAGAGATAATGTTTGTCTTATCCTGCATGTATTCATATCTAACAACCTGCTGCCATTGTTTCACCACTAATCCGGGTAGTAGTGTTGAGATAATAACTCCCATTCACCGTGTACCCAGGTTTTCAGAAATCGCTAATACATCTACAGAAAACTTCATTGATTTTGTTGAGTAGTTTTCATCTGATGCTATGTTGGATGGACACACTTTAGTGAATTATCTTCAAAAGCCTTGTAACTCTTGTTTCCCCTCCTATTTTCTCCGTTAGTTCTCACCTTCAATGAACGATGAATTGCTGTTTCATGGGTCGCCTGTTGTTTTAAGCGGGTAGTATCTGGATATTTTCAATGCTTTCATAGTATTTCTTATCATTCAACTGTCAATCTATCCATCTCATTAACTCTTATCCTCATATAGTTTTTGGCCTTGATAAATAGTGACTCATGAGAAAAAAGAATGATTATAAAATACCAAAGTTTGTTTTAGTTTTCTTCCAGAATAGTTGCTGTTCGAGGTGTCTGTTTTAGTCATGTGGAGATGATAACTCCCATCCACCAGGTTCCCAGGTTGTGGATATTGATACGGGAATGACCTTCAGATATAGAGGTTAACTGTTAATGAAAAAAGACTCTATTTGAAGAGAAAAAAAAGTAGTGGAAAATAAAAACAAAGTGAGCGCAAAAAGTTGGTGTGTTTAAGCAGATTTGACTAGTTAAATTTTCATCATTTTTATTTTATTTAAATTCAAATAAAGTTTCTGATTCAAATATCTTCCACCCCGGTATTGGACAATAAGACGACTAAACGGCACCACCATCAGGAGGGGACCTTATCCAATGAGATGGATGTGTAGACACCCAGCAACACTAAAACAAAAGCCATCAATAGGTGGATGAGCTCTATGGCAGTCAACAGTTATCCACTGATGGAGAGTAGAAAATGGACCTTCGTTTACTTTCGGTTGCTTCGTAACTCGACCCCCCCCCCCCCACACACACACACACCCACTATTTTGTCGTTCAGTTCTCATATTGCATAACTGATGTATCTGACAAAGGGGGAAGAATGGTTGTTTTCTGCAATTTTCTCATAGTATGCATCATCATTAAATTATCAATCTATCCATCTCATTAACCCTTATCCACGAGTGGTTTTTAGGCCTTAATAAGTTGTGACTCATTAGTAAAAACAAGAATAAATAAAAATAACAAAGGGGTAAAGAAAATAAGAAAAACAAAAAAATTGCAGACAGCTGCGTATAAAGTTTCGGATTGAATTTTCAGCTAAAAAAAAGCTTTGGTGGATGGAACTTGTGTTGTGCTTGTTAGATGCGATAACTTAAACCTGTCTCTCAAGCTGATATAAACGTCTGTTGCCAAAAAATGTCTATTTTGGCTTTACAGCAAAAAAAAAAAATTCATTTTGAGTCTCCTTCATTTATTAACGAATCTCTGCAGATTTGATAGGCCAAGAAAATTGACCCAAATGTTAAAAACTGTTGATAGCCAATCATGCCCATTTCATCTCTCTTCTCTCTCATTTAATTGTGTTACTGCATGAAGCAGTTAGGCATCAAAAACGAATGGCAAAATTAACGGTTCTGTTGCTCATTTGGTAAAACACAAACTATTCTTGCACCTGCATCATTTGGATAAAAAAGGAGACACCATTCCCTGATTCCGGCACTAAGAAGTGTGCTTCTTCTGCTCACACTCTGTAAAGTCCTGTATCAGCAGAGTATACTCATTTAAACAGTGTTGAAAGGAGCAGACAGCTCATGAAAGTTGTGTTTTTATCTACTTATGGAGTGATCTGGATATTTTTCTCAATCATTGATGTATAGAATAAAGGAAAACTTCAAAATCATTCGAATTGTACAAGTTTTTTCCAGTCTCTCTCTTTCTCTCTCCCTCTCTTTCTCTTATATATATATATATATATACACCCAAATTGAAAAAAACAAGAATCACAATCTCCAGAAATTGACTGGAAAGACTCTTTTCAGACAGAATAATAAGCCTTTATTCACAATTAAAAATATTCATAAATAGAACTAGGTGATATAATAAAATAAAAAGAATCATTGAATTAGAAAACAGTAAAAACGAATAGTTAATTAATGAGATGTTCTTATGCAAAGCAATATGCAAATTAGTAAAGCTTACGATGTTCATTGCATACACATGATCACTATATTTCTTTTCACTTGATGGGGACGGGGCATTGTTCCAAATGCCATACGATCACCCGCTATTTACAGACTTCAACTGAGAGCTCTTTTCAGGATTCTGTCTGTTCTCTTGAGTGCACCTGTTGTGATTTCTCTTGCATATATTAGAAAGCGATTGTGACTATGAATTTAAGTTTATTTTATCGCACTCTTATTTCGATAAATGGTCCAATTTTATAAATATACATATTTCTTTCTCTCTCTCTCCATATATATATATATATACAGGGTGTTTCAAAAGTCTTGGGAACATTACAAATGCGTATATCTCATGAACTATTCCAGGTAGAAAAATGAAACTGGTGCCATTTTAAAGCTTGCTTAATCAAGTTTTTGGTCATACTAATGATTTTCGTGTTATCTTTCCAGGTGCAGTAATGGCGTTCTCTAAACAAGACAAGGCATTTTGCGTCCTCCAATTTGCAAAGACTGAATCGTGGACATGTGTTCAGCGTGCATTTCGCAGGAAATTTAAAAAAGAAGCCCCTGAAAGGAAATCCATTGTCAGATGGCATGCTAAATTTGTGAAAGATGGGTGTTTGTGCCCAAGTAAGCGAACAGGTCGCCCTTCAACTTCAGAAGATGCAGTTGAGCAAGTTCGTACAGCCTTTCAGCGGACCCCCGTAAATCAGTGAGAAGAGCCAGCAGGGAACTTCAGCTTGCTCCAGCAACTGTCTGGCGTGTCTTAAGGAAACGACTGCAAATGGTATCTTACAAGCTCAAGTTGGTCCAAAAGTTGAAGGACACTGATAAGCCACTTCGCCGTGACTTTTGCATTGCAATGCAAGAGAAGTTGGAAGATAACGGCTTTGATGACCGGCTTGTTTTTAGCGATGAGGCGACCTTCCATCTGAATGGCAAAGTTAACAAGCATAACACTCGCATATGGGGTACTGAGAATCCTCATGAACTTCTTGAGCACGAGCGAGATTCACCAAAAGTGAACGTGTTTTGTGCAATTTCCAACAAAGGTGTCTATGGACCGTTCTTCTTTGAAGAGGCAACTATCACTGGTGAATCCTATCTCAACATGCTGGAAGACTGGTTAATGGCTCAGTTGGAACAAGCAGAATCTGATGACTTCATTATTCAACAAGATGGTGCACCACCACACTGGAGTCTTAGAGTAAGGCAGTTTCTTAACACAAGGCTGCCTGGTAGATGGATTGGGAGATCTGGGCGAGGTGATGACGTTCTCATGCCCTGGCCTCCTAGGTCTCCAGATCTTACCCCGTGTGACTTTTTCCTTTGGGGCTTTGTCAAGCAACAAGTCTATGTGCCGCCCCTTCCAAGAGATATTGACGAACTAAAGGCTCGAGTAATGGCAGTTGTGGGAACCATTGACGTCAAGATGCTGGAACGCGTTTGGCAGGAAATGGACTATCGACTAGATGTCTGCCGTGTGACGAATGGTGCTCATATTGAGCAACTTTGAAGATTCCCCACAAAACTTGAAACTTTAACCTTTCCAACGGTACCAATTTCATTTTTCAACTCCTAATAGTTTTTGAGTTATTAAAAATCGTTATGTTCGCAAGACTTTTGAAACACCCTGTATATATACATATATTGTGTGTGCATGTTTATTTATCTCCAAGAACTAATTAATGTATGTATGTATATTTGACAATTTGTGAATGCACCCCCCAAAACATAATGCAGCAGAATATTCAGCCAAAGTATTCAATGCATTAACTAACTGATTTATGTTTCTAGAAACAATGGATAACTTCTGAAAGGGTACCTGCATGGTGAGGGCTTTATAGTCAGGCAGGTTTACACAATTTCTAACAGCATTACTCGTGAACCAGTGTTGCTGGAGTCCAGTGGCAAATCAATATTCAAGTGACTAAGCACTACAAAGATGCAGTCTGTAATGAACATACAATTAAATGATGTTTATTCCTATTAATTCTCAGTTTGTAACCAGTATCTTAACACACATCAAGTGATTGCAAAAAAAATCAATTATACCAACATTACTGCTGTTATATGAAGCATTTAAAGACACACAGCAAGTGATTGCAAAAAAATCAATTATACCAACATTACTGCTGTTATATGAAGCATTTAAAGACACAACTGTCATAATTGCTAAGAACTTTCCAGACAATCCAATAGATAGGGTCTTTCAAGCTTAGACAATATAACTTTTTTCCACAAGAAAATCTTCTTTTAAAAGCAAAAAGACAGTGACATACAAGTTCAACTATAATCAACCGAATCTGAGACGTAGCTGTTCAAAATAACTTTGGTGATATTTCAATTACAGACAACGAGTCGATTAATTTTCAATTCATCTTCTGAGATAGAGTTATAGAAACAGGAATATAAAAGCCTATCTTAACTTTTAGAAAATACATTATTTTTTTGTATTTCTCATTTACCTTTTTTGAAAAAGACATCTGTCAAGGGAGCCAGACCCTTTACAAACCAGATAGCTTTTAAATAAGAAATAATGGAGAATTTTTTTTCTTTGTATATATTTTTTTTCGCACAGAATCTGTTTAACTCTCATCCCTCTCTGTACATTTTCTATTTTATTCAACACACATAGACATCTCCTCACAGTCTCATGATGGATTCATAATATAGACACACTTTTGGAACCTTTAGTAAGTGCAAACAGGTTTGAAACCAAAATTCTTCAAAGCAATGAAGAACATACTTCAATGATGAAAATTGTGGGAAAATATAGTTTACTTACCGTCTTAACAGTGACATCCTCATCAAAGATTCTTTAAATGATTGAAATATACTAAAATATTCTTTTACAATTTCATTTCAATGAAAATTTTATTAAAATAGAGAGTAATAGATTGTCAGTTGAGGTTTTAGTACTTCCTCTAACCTGAGTAAAATGGTATTATATTTCATGCTGAATAGCCATTTTCTTTTCTTTAACATTGGTCCATGTTGTTAAGAACAATGAGATTTAATTTGATTTAATTCCTTTCAGAAAATACTTTATCTGACTAGGAATATTTTCCAGATATAATTTTTTTTATAAATATTTGTACAGTCCCCATAATTCACCTGTAGGCTTGCTGACTGAAGATGGAGATGTAAAGTACTTCCGAATCAAATGGGCCAGATTTCCCACAACTTCTGAAACTTCCGGTATCAATCAATGTCTAATTGAACATTTTGTATAAAGATTTGTACAGCCTCCGTAATTCATCAGTAGGCTTGCTGACTGAAGATGGAGTATTTTCTAAACCAACAAGCCAGATTTCCCACAACTTCTGAGATTGCTAATATCAAGCAATGTTAGTTGAATTTTCACTGTATAGTATTAACCACTGTATATATATATATATATATATATATATATATATATATATATATATATATATATATATATATATATATAAACACAAACATATATATATATATGTTGATAAAATGAACTTAAAACCAATATTTTTCAAAAGTACTCAATACAATATATATTTTTTCAAAAGTGCTCAATAAATATATATATAAACTGTTACATGCTATGATGATAGAAAACCTGGTCCAAATTTAGGAATGGGTAGAGTCATTATAGAATTTTCTTAAAATATATAAATACATATATTTTCTTCACAACAGAGTACCCAATCAATGTGAAAACTCAGCCGATGCCATCCTCTGTATTTCGCTATTGGTGCGAGTTTGACCCTGTAAACAACTGATTTAATGTTACATTTCCTTTATCGGGAACAGTTTTCCCCTAATTCTTCAAGAGAATGTAGAGGCTGTTAGAGTTCTAGAATTAACAGTAATTTTGGATTTCATGGACTGGCTGCAGGAGTAGCTAATTCCGACATTCATGAAATTCAGAATTTACAATACCCCCCCCCCCACGGTTTCTGGCAGAATAAGGGAAAGACTACCTCACACAAAGTAAATGTGGCATTAAATCATTTGTTTATGAGACCATAATAACAAATGCTGTTATAAAATAGATTGTTTAAGCTTGAAAAACTATTTCGTATTTGCACCATTTGTTTTATTTTTCTTCTATATTTTTTGTTTTTTTTGTTTTTTGTCTTTTTCATAATGGAAAAGAAAAATTGATTTTAAATTATTTCTTATGTTTTCTTTCTATTGGTAAACAAAAGAAATCCATTCACTGTTCATTTTTCAACGACTAACTTGGCACCATTTTTAAACCTTTCTTTTTTTATATCCTCTTGTACTTTTAATCTCTACTTTTACTTATTTATTATTATTCAATTGCTTCTAGTCATTTTACTAAACGTAAGCCTACTCTTACATTCCTTTCACATCCTTTACCCGTTCCGTTTTGAGTAAATAATTTTAGATTACTTAATGAACCTATCAGCCAATTATTTAATTAAGGTATTTATCAGTATATTCTTGTTTCACCTGTTAAATGTATTTAAATGCTAACAATTATCAGCTTCTTATTGTGTATAGTGCTAATACGATCGTCTTGATTGTCCCTGTATTACGATCATGCTTTTCCTGTGTAATATTCTTTTTTTACAACCTCTTTTAAAGAATTTTTCTTTTAATTATGTGACTGCTATCAACCATTCTGCGCAGTTATATCAAATAAAAGATCCGCTGTCATGTATCCATTCTCGCTTTCTTTTACCATGTTATTGTAAACAAAATTACAATGAAAGAAAAAAACGAAGAAAAAAAAAACAATAATCACAATGTGCCACAAAGTAACAAGACGTATTGTAAATAGGTGATTCTATTATTGATTTATAGCATCATTGTGTAAGATCTATTTAAATGAAGACATGTTCGCTCCTTCACTGCTCAATTAATAAACAGAACTAGTCATCCCCATTCACGTAGGTGTTTTTGTTGACTGTCACCTAATATTTGTTAAAGTCTTTTATCATTCAGACAAGTCTCTGTGTGTGTTCAATAGTTCCTGATTCTTTGCTGAGTTTAACAGCATGCTGGGTTGTTTTTTTTTTATTGCAAAAGTGATACTTTCGGAAATGGGGGCCATTATTGCCTATCAATTTACCTGCAATTAAATTAGATTCCTTTCTGATCCAATTTCTGCATGTGGAAACTCTCATTTCAGTACAGCTCTATTATCATTTAGCAATTTTAAGCATGCCATAAGCTAACATTGTTACAACTAATTATATTATTAGTTGCTTCAGAATGAAGACATGAAAAGAAACTGGAATCTCAGGAAGATCTCCATCATTCCAGTAATTATAGGAGCAACCAGACTCATGAAAAAGAATTTCAAAAACTATCTGGCGAACATACCCGGTGAACCAAGTGCAAGAGAGATACAAACAATTGCATTTAAAGGGACGGTTAGAATCTTAAAAAGATCTCTCGGCTGGAGTGTCTGAAATAGCGGGTGTATGTCTGCCATCCGCTAGCAAAAACAAAAAGATGAGAAAATCAAACAACTATGCAATTCCTACAGCTACATACCTAGAAAACGGAACTGTTAAAACTGACATAGTGATATGGATGTCCCTAATGATGCTGGCTTAAACAGAGCTGAGAGAGAAAAGATAACGAAGTACTAAGGTCTTATGTACAACATGAAAAGAAATTGGAATCCTAGGAAGATCTCGATAATTGCAGTATTTAGAGGAGCAACCGGACTCATAAAAAAGAATTTCAAAAACTACCCGGCGAATATGCCCGGTGAATCAAGTAAAAGAGAGATACAAACAATCACCCCATCTCCAGCAAAAACAAAAAAAAATAAGTAAATTTAAAACAAAAACGGACAACAGAGTTAGAGGATTTATAAGTGTTGCGATGATTAATTGGAATCGAGAATCTGAACTTTTTGGAGTATCGGAATCGGAAAAATTTTAGCCTTATTGCTGATTCCAAAAATGATTCCATTAATTTTTTTTTAAACTGAATTTTCCATTGCTGTTACTAATAATAACATTATAAATATTTATTGTTTTAAGCTACCAGTAAAACTAAATCTATAATCTTATAAAATCAAAATACAATGTAATTTCATTTTTTTGTGTGTAAAAAATGAAATTTTGCATAAATTCGATTGGTTACTTAAAAAAAATTCAATTGATTATCATGGTTCCAAAATTAGATAAAACATTTTTGTCAAGAAAAAATAGTGAAAAACATTATTGATAATTAGATTATAAAAAAGTAAATTAATTTATTTTATGCTGCTGTGTTTTGATCGTTTTATTTTAATTATATGATGGGATTTGTTCGATAGGATGGGCTTTTGTCAGCGCCCCCCCCCCCCCCCCCGGCATTGACAAACCTCACAAGACGTGGGCAAAAGATGTGAACAAACACTTTGAACATTTTGAACATGGTGTTGAATTGTATTAGGTATAAATGAATTAGTGAATTTAAAGATTTTCACGGTTCTTGTTGAGAAAACACTTTGGTATCACTTCTTTTTTGAGTTTCTATGTCTGTAAACTAGTTGTAAAAATAAATATCAAAATATATAAAAGGTGGATGGGGATGGAAATAGAATGCAATAAAATCAAGGACTAATAATAAAAATGATTCCTGGTTATTAATGAAACCGTTTCGCAGTTCAGTAGTTGAATTGTCCTTCCACTGAAAAGAGACAAGTACACTGACTAAAGTGAAAGACAGTGAAAATTTTCCATGTACTTAAATATTGTTCTTAACTATTTTAAAGAAATTTAAAATGGGTTTTATGAATGTAAAATTAATTACGAACATGTTTTTTTTATTAATTTTTGCATCATATTTAAAATTATATTTGAATGTAATGTAAAAGTTTTAATTGTTTTCTTAGAAGTTAAGTAGATATTTTTTACTATATAAGAACTTCTAAGGGTAATCATTAATTATAATAATAATAATAATAATAATAATAATAATGTTGTATTATCTTAAATTAACACACATGCAAGTGTATTTTTTAAATTTTATTTTTTTTAAATATATGTGGAAATTACAGTAATTCGATAATGTAAAAAAACAACAAATCTCTAATAAAATATTTAGAAATTTTAAAAGAATCGGAATCTGTTATTTAGAACAGAATCGGTAATTGTTTCATATTTAAATAGGTTTTAACTTCATTTTTTTAATGTACTTATATATTTTATTAGTCAAACGAAAATGCAAAACCTGCAAAAAGTGGGCAAGAGAAAGGGGCAGAGAGAGAGAGAGAGAGCGAGCGAGCGAGACAACCACACTCTCCCTCTCATCCCGTTCTTCTCTTCTCGCTTTTGCCTCACTTGTAGCGTCAGTGAGCGCATGGAGTTAAAACTTAAGGTGTTTTTATTATGTTACCGATTTATTTATTAAATAACTTTAATTAATATAGAGGAAACTACTGCATATAGATAGCAAACATAAGCCAATGCATATCCAAATTTATAATACTAAACATTAATTGACTATGAATTGTTTAAAAAATAGTTATGCTAATTAGGCAATCCAAAGATTCTCTACTATATATACAGAATATCAAGATTGTATGTTGTATTATTGATTTAAATAACAGTAACCCGTTTTGATTATAATATAGGAGTGATAAATGAACAAAATTGCATTTATTCATTTAAATATACACACATATATATATATATATATATATATATATATATATATATATATATATAATATATTATTTCATGCATATGGATATATTATATCTTCTTATAATATTATGTGTATACACATAATATATTATAAGGTGATTTACTTCAACAGTGCTCAATACATGAGTAGAGCTTGACAGTAGTAGTATGAAACTATATCTATGGCAAGTAAATTGCACAGATAATTCCCTGTAGGGATGAAACATGGATGCCTCTGTGTAGCTTACTTGCCATAGATATTTTTTCATACTACTATATATATTTATATAAGGGATATGAGTTTTCTATTTTTTAGTGGAAGTTTTTAAATCCAGAAAAAGTGGATTCACGCTTAAATCACAAGAGCCTTCCATGGATGTGAGTTCTTCACTTTTTTGGTCAAAATCCGTTTTTTTTTTAATAACAAAAGGCTGATTTCTGCCACATCACAAGATTATTTATCGTCTTGTTACTTGAAGAAAGTGAAATTAAAGTTGTGTAGGATGTATTACAAGATTTGAATTGAAAAATGGGTCACACATCCTCAGGAAAACGTTTTTTTAAATTGTATTATAGAATTTTGAAAATAAACAAGAAACGTTATTTTTTATATATATTTATTAAATGAATAAAATCGTTTTTTCATAAATATATGTCTGTTTATGAAAAAATGATTTTATTCATTTAATAAATATATTAAAAAAAAAACTTTTCTTAGTTTTTTCGCAATTCTATAATACAATTCAAAAAACGTTTTCCTAAGGATGTGTGACCCCCTTTCAATTCAAATCTGTGTAACTGCACCTTACACATCTTAAATTTCACTTTCTTCAAGTCCGTCAACAAGAACAGGCGATAAATAATCTTTCAAGACCACAAGGAGATTTACTTGCGATTTTTAACACCAGCAAGATGAAGAGAAAAAAAAGAAAGGAAGGAAATAACTATTTGACTAGGCTGTTTTGTCAGCGAAAGTCTCAGACATATATTCATGAAAAAATAACGTTTCTTGTTGGTCCCCCGATTTATAAAATCGGGGTACCTATGTTTTGAGGCATTTCCGTCCGTCCGTCCGGATTTTTCTCCGCAACCATCCATTGAATTTCTCTGAAATTTTGCATGAAGTTGTAACTTTTGTCAGGTTAGAAAGTGACATTCTCCGATTTTTGAAAAAGAATCTGGTTAGCCCCCCAGGATGTCAAAAGGCCCCAAAATGGCAAAAAAATGACATTTTTTGCCCCTAACTTTTTTTCCATCCATTCAATTTTTCTTGGCCAAAATATGGAGGCAATTGTTCCTAATAGAAAATAAGTATCGCTGACCTTGGAAAAAATCTGGTTCGCGCCTCCAGGGGGTCAAAAGCCCCCAAAATGGCAAAAAATGACCCTTTCCTCCCATAACGTTTGATCCATCCATTCAATTTTTCTGAAACTTGGTCAAAATGTAGAGGCAATTTTTCTGGATATAAAATTAGCATCCTTGACATCACAAAAAATTCTGGTTCGCGCCACCAGGGGGTCAAAAATGCCCCAAATTGCCCAAATTTATTGCATTTTACACTCGCTACATCGAGTCACATACAGAGGGGTACCATGCATGCACGGCTTGTTTTTTTCAAAATTCTATAACACAATTCAAAAAACGTAATGCCCTTAGAATATGTAGCCCCCTACACATAGATGAAGAAATAAAGTACATTTTTAATTCCTTAAAAACATTGCAATACCCCACACATTTTATATTAAATGCCAAGAAAAAAGCCTTCCAAATATTCTCCAGAAACACCACACAAAAAAATCAAACTCCTAACACCTCTCTCATAGACAAACCCCTTCTCCTACCCACGCATTCCAATAACACATCCATATGCAACACGCTTAACAAACTAGGCATTCCAACTGTACAAACCACATCTCAATCCATAAAACAAACTTTAAACACATCCAGACATTTCCAAAAAACACCCACATCCCATGCCGGCTTATATACTGTCCCTTGCAATGATTGCCATCAATTTTACGTGGGAGAAAGATATATACTGATGTAAAGTACATTCAATCATAAAAAATATGAGAAATTGCCTGTAAATTAAATTGTATGTTCCATAATATTGAGATCGAATGAATAACAAGTGTTTTTTTCTCTTTTTAATTTATGAAGTTAGAAAAAATTACAAGTATTTATCTTTTAAAGAAATAGCATTAAAATCTATAAACCCTTATATATTAATCTCTGTTTTATCAAATGAAGAAATATTGAGCTTTCCCTTTTCCTTGCAATTTAAATAAAATTTGTATAGATAACTTCAAGCGAGATTTTAAAAAGATTTTTAAATAAATTATATAATTTTTTCAAATAAGTTATACACCTCTCTGTATATATATATATATATATATATATATATATATATATATATATATATATATATATATATATATATATATATGGGAAAATGAAAAAGGAAAACCAAAAAATGGATGTTTTTTATGTGTACATCAACGTTTCGTCTTTATAAGACTTCATCAGGATGATAATATATAGAGAAAATGTCATGCAGGTACAGATACATGTAGGGTAGACATATTGGGAGGAAAAATAAAATGAAATAATGGCCACTACTGGGTGGACGTCCATACTTGTTGGAGAATAAAAATGAATGTTGAAAAAAATGAGTGGGGAAAAAAGTGGAAGGATGGGGTGAGCAAGGACTACTGTGGCTGGTGGTAAGAGAAAGAAGTGGGGGATGAGCAGGGGTAAAGTGGATGGCAGAGAGGGAGTGGAGGAAGAGGGGGGAGGGAGGTGTTTGACCAGATGGCTGTGGTCAAGATTGAAGGGGAAAAGTAAGTTGGAATGTTTGTGTATGGGGGGGGGTGTATGCAGGGAAAGGAGGATGGGTAGAGAGGGAGGGGGGGCTGTGATTTTGGTGGATGGGCGAAAGTTATGGTCTTAGAGAGCGTTTTGAGAAAATGAGGAAATTTAAGAAGGGGTATGGGAGAAAATAGTTGAGAGGGGGAGAGGGAGGATTTGTTGTGATAGGGTGTGAAATATTTGAAATATTTGGAAAATGATAGCAATGAGTGAGGGATTGGAGGGGTGGAGAATTTTAGAATTCTTAAAATCCGGTCCTTTCAAATATAGACTACCCCCTAACATCGAATACTTTAGATACATAGATGATATTTTAATTTTCCTCCCCACAGACATACAAATCAATCATGTTAAAGATAAACTCAACACAGTAGAACCCTCCATAAAATTCACCCATGAGACTGAAATAAACGGCTCCATTCCCTTCCTTGATACTCTTATAATTAAGTCCAACAACAAACTAGAATTTAAGGTACACCGCAAAAACACTCACAAAAATGACTACATACATTTCTACTCCCACCACCATAGCAAGATCAAAACAGGTATAATTATAGGCTTCTTCGAATGTATGAAAAGGAAGAAAAATTGTGAAAATTTATTCAGTAATAAGTAAACAAAAGCTACATCTTCAATTTTATGAGGGATTTATCTTCTGTTTTTGGTTATTATATTTATTTCCAGTGGTAAAGTAAAAAATACAAATCAGATTGTATTAGTTTTAAAAATCATTATTTGAAAAAATGTTTACTTAATGAAAAAATATTGCTATTCTTAGAAATTTCTGTGCATTTTAAAAAATAATTTTGTATAAAAATATTTGTGTTTTGATTAAATTACCTTTGAAAAATTCAAAAAGCATATTTATTTTTCGTAAGAAGTCGATATAAATTGTTTTAAGAAAAAAAAGAAGTTATTCTGAGTTAAAGTACATTTTAAGATGTACTTTAACTTGTTTAGCTTTGCTTGTTTGAGTGATGTCTGATACAGAACCCAGCATAACTGGGATGCCGGATTTACATTTTGTTCTATTTGTTAAAAGTAAATGCACTGAGAAATTTCTCTCATTTCTTAATATTAAGTCAACATGCTAATAATGAGAATTGAGGAGGACAAATTTAAATATGTTACACTTAAAGTGATGTAAATAATAAAACTAAACATAATCGATTTTTATTTACTAAACTAATCTTTTGATACCTCAAAAATACAGGAAACCTGCCTTACGGGGTAAGCTGATAAGAGCTTTCTCTTCTGTTTGAACCGCAAAGGAGAGTGGCTATGTTTGGGACAGCTGCTCCTGTCCCCTAAGGGGGATTGGTGTAGGGAAGACCCACGAGGTAGTATGCAATATCAAGGTATGCATGTATACTAGAAAGAAAAATACCCCTCACAAATAATTGTTAAAACTCAATAATTTGGTGCTGTCATTCTATTAAAGGGAATAGGAAAATCAACATGCATCATGACAGACATATGACGGCTGTTAACAACAACAAAAAAAAAAGAAACGAGAGAATGAACTACTGCTACATATCATCTACACAACAACATTCCAACTAGTTATGAGATGAGCCACAATCCAGATGAGCTGTTGGAGTAAAAAAAAAATAGTCCACTGTAGTGCTACAAGAAGTTATGCCCCAAAATACTGAATCAATGAATAACATATTGCTATAGCAAAAACTATGTTGAAAACTAATGAACATGACTATAATTATGGTCTTTTCGAAGTTCCAGGTATTAAAATAACCATTTTATGTCGTCTGTAAGATAAGGTGCCATCACAATAATCAACATGTGCTCAATTCTTGAGTATCTGTTTAAATTTCCTGAAAATTCAAGGTAAAAAATACCAGAAGTCTAAACCCTTTTATACGAATAAAAATTAATATGCATCCCTTATGATAATCTGTGTGGGAAGTTGATTATTCTTACAAAATTTCAAGTTCCTATTTCTTAGCAGTTAGCTCACACGTAAACAGATTATGGTATATTAGTATCAGGACAGGTAAAATTAAATCTCCAAACAGAACAGTTTTGTACCATTGTTATATCCCCTTACGTAAATTAAAATCATGATATAATAATACTGAACCTTATGTCTAGAATCCTTATTCCAATTGTGATCAAAATCCATTACATGATTTTGATTTTCAATTTTAATGTTTAAGAAGAAATTGAAATTCAAAGAATCTTGTTTAATTGGTATCTGATAATATTTCAGGCAAATCTGAAATATTTGAATTTTCAAATAAGAGGTTGTGCCCATATTATACCCCTAAAACTCCTTTAAAATATTCCAAAGAAACTGAAATGTGTGGGCTATTTATTAATTTATGTCTAATACCTATTGTTAAAATTTCACAAAATTCAGAGATATCTGAATTTTTACATAGGGCTTTCACCCCTTTGTTATTTAAAATTAAATTAAGTATAGCCTACATTATGACCCCTTACGCCTAGTAGATGAGTTCCAAAATTTATAATGATCAGTTAGGAGTGAATTCTGTACATGCAAATATATAAACACATACCTAACTTTATATAGAGATAGATTGACATTTTACAATTTTATGAGAAAATGAATAAATCCTTTTGATGGATAAAGAGAAAAATCGAAAGACACAAGTAAAATTATAAGAGACAGTTATAAGAATAAAAATAAAATATAAAAAAACTTCGAATAGTGCAATAAAATATTAGTTTTTAAGTTGTATAAACAACTATATAGACATTGCAATTTGAAGTTGATACTTTTTATGTTTATATAGAAAGGTAAAATATTTGACATTTATTTCTATAAAAACTATAAATATAAAGCTACATTGTAATATCTAATCAGTATAATAAAGGAAAAAATATGTATCTTTCTATGCCCACATAATAACTCCAAAAGTAATGGCACTGTTATTTTAGATTTGTTTTTTTTTTGTATTGTTTCTGGGTGTAATAGTATGCTGCTATAAAAGGGTAAAAATAAATAAATTAAAACCTTAATAGATATGCCAACAGACAGATGGAATATTATGGTGAATGTAAAATGCCCAAAATATGTTAATTTAGAACAAGGAATTATTCTTTTAAAAACGAAAGGGAAATTTGAATAAATTTTGATCAAATATAGAATGTCAGAAATATGTATCAGGAGTGAACAGAACTATTTCTCATTTTCTGTTCAATCTACAAAATGTTGATTATATTTGACCCTTTAAAATTTCAAGAATTAAATTATTATTGAGTAAACTATTAAAAATGTTAAGAATTATATTTTTATAGGATAAATAATAAAAATACATATATTTCGCACTATTCAAAATTATAAGAATGAAATTGTTATGGAATTAATAGAAATGTATATATTTTTTATATTATTTAAAATGTTAAGAATGAAATTATCATAGAATAACTAAAAAAATTCGATATGCAAATATTTTATTTTTAAAGAAGTGGGACGAAGTAAATGGTCTATTAATAAATTATTTTATTTTTATAAAATGAAATAATAGATACAATCTATGTGCTTATTTTGTTCTGTATAAAAATATAAACTTTTTAAACTGCATACTATTTAAGCTCAAAGGTTTGTCTCCCATTCTATCTGAACAAGTAAATAAGAAATGAAAAACATGAACATTTCTAGAGTACAACCTCTTGTGAATTGTCTTCAGGACATTTCCTAAGACACAGTGCCTTAAATAATGTCTTCCTCTGTGGTCTTGCTTTAACTAGCTTCCCTAGTGGTCTGAGGAAAAGAAAATGCCCAGCTTGCATTACCCTGTTTCTTTTTGATAGAGCAAAGTCTCACTGGAGTTACAATTTTCTTTGACAAATTTTCAAGCAGCAATCACATTTTCTCAGCTGCAAATGCTGAGATATACTGACCGCATCTCTAAGGCTTAAAAAAAAATCAACAAATATTGTATCTAGCTAATAGATTTGTTTTTCAATCCGTTGCTATGGAGATGATCTCCTGAGGGCTAGAATAAACTCTGACATTCTTTTCTGCAAGGTGTAGGGGGCTGATCCAATAAATACCATTTACAAGTGTTCACATAATAAAGTAAAAACTTAGTTTCAAAACTGGATAAACACAAATTGTTGGGTAGTAAAAACAAGACTAAATGCAAAAATAGAAAAAAAATTAAATATGGATTTCAAATGTTTTTGAAATTTTTCTTTCATTTTAAAAGAATATCCAAAAGATGATTCTTAGTGAAATCGAAAGTACTAGATGTATAAAACATTTTGCTGTTTTAATTTATAATTTTAACCCTGATATTAAAAGAAAAATCAAAAGAATTGGCAAAAAATATATGAAATTATCAGTAGGCAAAAGTTGTCATTTTTCACTCACTATCGTCTATGTTCCCTTTAACAAGTTCAATCGAACTCGTTTGAATGAGATTATTGTGCCTAAATGTACACATTTTAAAATTAAAGGTATAATTATGTATACTTAGTTGTGTTAATGAGTCCCATGAATCTTTCTGCTTAAAACGTGCAAAACAGGAATAAATGCTTTGCACTGACAAATATCCATCATGCTTAACTCTGACCTCAACCATAGATCAGTTATGATTAACTAACAATACGTTAATCACAATAAAGAAATTGGTAACAGTGGCACCTATGGTAACAAACTATTTTCTCCAAACTAGCAATTATTCAAACTCTTGATGAACTTTGCAATAATTGGTTACAGGAAATAAAATTTCAAGGAAGTTTATCAGCCTTTCTGTTCTACAACACATGCATGATAAGGGTTACATGCTTTGCACTAACAAATATCAATCATATGTAACTATGGCATCAACCATAGATTAGTTGTGATTAACCAACAAAATATATTGTGCCTAAATATACAAATTTTATAAATAAAGGAGAGCTTTTGTATATTTAGTTGTGTTGATTAGTGTCATGAGTAATTCTGCAGCTGCCAAATACAATTACAAAATGCAGATGTTTCAACTTCTTTCCTTGGCATTTCAAAAATAACTGACCATTCTTTACAATTATATAATACTGCTAACATACCAAAAATATAGGATTACGGATTCGAACAGTTTTGTTAGGTTTCTTTTATTTGCATCTTGGTCACACATATATCAAATATTGAATGATCTGGTGCCAAGCTAGGCTGGTCTAAATATTGTATGTTTTAAGCAAAGTCAAAATTTGAACCCTGTTGAACTGGACAGATAATATCAGATGAGTAAATATCATGTCAAAGAGTAGAGCTGAATGCATCGTTAGAAGATAATAAAGTTAGGGATGCAACAGGAAACAAGTCAGAAGGGTAGAATAACGACTGCTAGCTGATAGTTCACGCATCCACATGGGTGGAGGATGTGCTTCTTCTGTGTATCTATCTCTTCCCTCTCAACATGAAGAATATATCTGTATATAAAATTAAAATAAAACTATACTCATTTAAAATTAAAATGTTATCACTTGTTTTAATCAACCAACATAAATGACGAAGATATTTCAGACAAAGACAGTTTCAAAGAGAAACAACCAAATGTCCAGAGAGATGGAATCAACTGTGAAGAATGGGCTACATAATTAATAAAAGAGGGAGATTTCATCTGTCAACTGATGTTAGCATCAACAACCCAGCAAAGCATCTTCCACCTCCCACTATATAACTCATTATAACACATATATTGAAATAGATATCTGAAAACTCTTTTATGAAAGAGATAAAACTGAGGTGTTTAATAGGATGTTTTTTTTTTTTAAGTCCTTCAGGATAAATACTTTGTTTTCACCATATGCTCTGACTAGTTGAAAGGAAGACAACACTCCACTTTCACAAAGATGATGACTTGACTTTTCAGCATATTCTATAACTAGTTGATAGTCTCTATCTAAAGCTTATCATCATTATCATATTCAGTTGAACGTCCGTTGTTGGACAGCTTTTAAAAATTTACTTTGAAACTAACCTATCTCTGGCCAGGTCTTTATTTATATCTCTTTCTCTCAAATCCATCCTTATCACTTCCTCCTATGTTTTCCTTGGCATTCCCCTGTGAACTTACCATATTACCTATCCACCAAGCTCCAGTCCCTGTCCCATCGCCGCAATGTTGTATCCTTGTGCTTGTTTTACAAATACTACAATGGATTGTGCTCCGATGAACTGGCTACTCTGGTGCCCCCTTGACGTAAATACACTAGACCAACTCGACAATCAGCTAAATCCCATCCATTTACTGTGGAGGTCCCCAGATGCTGGAGAGCCTTCTACTCCAATAGCTTCTTTCCTATGGAACTCCCTCCCTCCCTGTTTCCCCAACTGTACCAACATGCAGAGGTTTAAAACTAATGTAAACAGACATCTCGCTACACAGCTCCCAACTTAGGATGACACCCTAAACCTACACTAAATCCTCAGGAGCCCCTTACGTTTACAGTGGTCGTCTGTCTTGTTTGGGGTGAATTATGTTAAAAAACAACAAAAAAAACTGTTCTACATTTACTTACTCAAAAACTACAATTCATCTTTTCAACATGACCATACCATCGAAGTCTCTTGTTCTGTATGCATCTACCTATACTGTCCAAAGTTAATCTTCCCTTGGGTGATTAGAGTTACGGTTGTCTTTAAGACTCAGATTACACATCCATTGTACCATTCTCATATCATTTCTTTCCATGCAACGCATGTTCTTAACCCTCATTGATCAGGTTTCACTAAGTGTTACATATTACTCAGAGTAATGTGTTTTTATAGTTAAGTGTAGATATAATTTGTCAGGTGAATTGAATCATTAGGTATGATTGACATATTATAGCCTTTAAAGTTGGCCTTTTTTTTTCAATTTTCTTATCTTTTTTGTTTTTGCTGGGGATGGGGCATCCTACCGGATGCACGGCATTAACCCACTATTTCAGACACTTCAGCCGAGAGATCTTTTTTAAGATTCTAACCGTCTTTTTAAGTGCAATTGTTTGTATCTCTCTTGCACTTAGTTCACCGGGTATATTTGCCAAATAGTTTTTGAAATTCTTTTTCATTAGTCTGGTTGCTCCTATAATTACTGGAATGATGGAGATCTTCCTGAGATTCCAGTTACTTTTCATGTTGTATATAAGACCTTGGTATTTCGTTATTTTTTCTCTTTCAGCACTGTTTAAGCCATCATCATTAGGGACACTGACTTCAACTAGGGTTGCTACTTTCTTCCTATGTCAAGTTTACCAGCTCCGTTTTCTAGACATGTAGCTGTAGGGAATGCATAGTTATAGTGGATGGTGTATGACTTATTTCCAACTGTTCTTTCTCATATATGTTCCCAAGACTTGCTGCTACATTGGATATTTAACTTTTTACAGATGGTCCATTGAAGATATTTGCACACTCCGTTGTTTTGCATTGTATAGTAGCCATCCCTTAGCAGAACCTTACAACTGCATGTCAGGTGGGCCACACTCTCCACTTCTGTGTGGCAGAACCTGCACTTGTTGTCGTTTCTGATATCACTCATCTTTTTAAAGACATTGGTCATCAAGCTTTGATCTTGGGCAGCCATTATCATTCTCTCCTAATCATAGTGAAGCGATCCTTTTTTCAGCCAGTCAACAGAGCCTTCCTTATCTATATATTCCTGCTATAGTTCACCCAGAAAATATTTAGCAAGTGACTCACACTTAACAAACATTGTTGTAACTCTCATCAATATGGAAATTTGAACCAACCTTCACCAAAAACCGGCATGTTTAGATTATTACTTGATTCAACATATACCTACAGAAGATCAAAGAGAATTTCATCTGAAATGTGTAAAAAAAAAAAACGAGATAAAAATATAAATGAAAATAACTTATGGAATAACATGATATAAAAAATATGGCAGTTGATGTCTGGACAAATACTTTTGGTTAGAATGTAAACTTGTTGAATATCCTGGGGATATTTTTAAAGTTATGTTTGGTTTCAGCTAAAATACTTTCCTCCTATATTTTAAAGAATGGCTGTTATGATAAATGAACAAAAAAGTCATCACATGAATAATATTTCTCTGAAAATGTTGTGTACCTTTGTTTATAAGATCATGAAAAGGAATACAATTGCTTAATATTAAAAATAAAATAATATTTTCTTTACACTAGAGGTAAGAAATGGTAAACAGAAAAGAATCAATTGATGCACATGAACTTTGTAAAAAAAATATATAATATTCTTTGTCTTCAGAAATGATAGAAAATGTAATAAAGAAGAATAGCAATTATATAAAATATTCAGAAGACAATATCATCAAGCATGAACAAATCAAGAACACATAAGACAAATTTATCAATATGAGTATTATTAGGTAAATCGATAGAGTAAGTTATCAAGCAATTTCGAAAATGGAAAATGGTAACCAATTCTTAATGAATATGTGAGAAAAAAAAGTCAATTCTACTGGTGAGCACTTCCAAATGCAGATTGATCTGCGATGTGAAATCTGACCAAACCCAACACATTAGGTCAGAGGATTTACTGAAAGCATTACATTTCCCCAGCATAGAGGTTATCATAAGGATGAATTAGTTATGCTGGTATGGTCAGCTAGCATGTTCATCCTCTGTTGCGGAAACATGGATGTCTTGAATCACAGGAAGGTTGTCCAACCAAGGAAAACATAGAAGCAAATGATTAGACAAGACCATACAGGGGACTAGAGAGTCAGCTTGCGAAATATCAAAAATACTTCTGACACCTGAAAAAGGGAAAAATGACGTCAAATAAATAGCAGAAGAACGAGGTGAATGCACCTTTGATGTCCTTAAAATCACCAACTTTCACCTATAATTGTCTTCAGCCTTCTGCTCTACAACTCGTGCAAGACAGGAGTTAAACGCTTGGCACTGACAAATATCAATAATGCATAACTCTGGTCTCAACCATAGATCAGTTATGATTAACTAACAATACTTTAATCACCATAAAGAGATTGGCAACAGTGCCACCTATGGTAACAAACTATTTTCTTCAAACTAGCAATTATTCAAGATAACATAACTCTTGATGAACTTAGCAATAATTGGTTACAAGGAAATCAAATTTCAAGGAAGTTTATTGCTCCCAATACAGCCCCAAGTCAGGATATTTTGTCCACACTAGTCAATGCCTGCATTATAAGACACCAATTGTATGCAAAAGAAAGGACTTGAAATATACTTGGTTTATCATCATTATATTCGGTTTAATGTCCATTTTACATGTAGGCATGTGTCGGATGGCTTTTAGAAATTGACTTTCAAACTAACCTATTTCTGTCCAGGTATTCATTTATCCCTTTTTCTCTCAAGCCCATCCTTATTACTTCATGTTTTCTCTGGTCTTCCCCTGTGAACTGACACTTTTACCACAATTGTTCTACATCTACTAACCCGAAAACTCCCATCCATTCTTTCAATGTGGCCAGACTATCGAAGTTACCTGTTCTGCATACATCTCCTTATATTGTCCAGATTTAATCTTCCTCTGAAGTCATCAGATCTAAGCCTGTCTTTAACACTTATATTACACATCCATATCATTCTCATATAATTTCACTCTATGCAACGCATGTCCTCAACTCTCACAACCTACATCGTCACACTGCATACCCATGCCTGATAGACTCTTCCCTTGGTCTGCATTGGTAACTCTCTGCTGGTTAGTAATGGCAGAAGTTCCCTGAACTTACTCTATCCACTCCTAACTCTTATAATAAGACTAGCACTTGCTATATAAAATATTTAGAAGACAATATCACCAATGAAGAAGGGAAGTAAATCACCAAAACTTACCAATTGATACATGTTTATACATTCTCTACTAGAAATATGCTGTTCAGATGTACAGTTTATATACAAAATGAAAGTAATTAATTCATGCAACATTATAAAAAATAGGAGGATTCTATGGAAATACTATAGTTGCTTACCTATCTCTTTCTATGGAAATATTATAGTTGCTTACCTATCTCTTTCTATGGAAATATTATAGTTGCTTACCTATCTCTTTCTATGGAAATACTATAGTTGCTTACCTATCTCTTTCTATGGAAATATTATAGTTGCTTACCTATCTCTTTCTATGGAAATATTATAGTTGCTTACCTATCTCTTTCTATGGAAATATTATAGTTGCTTACCTATCTCTTTCTATGGAAATACTATAGTTGCTTACCTATCTCTTTCTATGGAAATATTATAGTTGCTTACCTATCTCTTTCTATGGAAATACTATAGTTGCTTACCTATCTCTTTCTATGGAAATATTATAGTTGCTTACCTATCTCTTTCTATGGAAATATTATAGTTGCTTACCTATCTCTTTCTATGGAAATATTATAGTTGCTTACCTATCTCTTTCTATGGAAATACTATAGTTGCTTACCTATCTCTTTCTATGGAAATACTATAGTTGCTTACCTATCTCTTTCTATGGAAATATTATAGTTGCTTACCTATCTCTTTCTATGGAAATACTATAGTTGCTTACCTATCTCTTTCTATGGAAATACTATAGTTGCTTACCTATCTCTTTCTATGGAAATACTATAGTTGCTTACCTATCTCTTTCTATGGAAATACTATAGTTGCTTACCTATCTCTTTCTATGGAAATATTATAGTTGCTTACCTATCTCTTTCTATGGAAATATTATAGTTGCTTACCTATCTCTTTCTATGGAAATATTATAGTTGCTTACCTATCTCTTTCTATGGAAATATTATAGTTGCTTACCTATCTCTTTCTATGGAAATATTATAGTTGCTTACCTATCTCTTTCTATGGAAATATTATAGTTGCTTACCTATCTCTTTCTATGGAAATATTATAGTTGCTTACCTATCTCTTTCTATGGAAATATTATAGTTGCTTACCTATCTCTTTCTATGGAAATATTATAGTTGCTTACCTATCTCTTTCTATGGAAATACTATAGTTGCTTACCTATCTCTTTCTATGGAAATATTATAGTTGCTTACCTATCTCTTTCTATGGAAATATTATAGTTGCTTACCTATCTCTTTCTATGGAAATACTATAGTTGCTTACCTATCTCTTTCTATGGAAATATTATAGTTGCTTACCTATCTCTTTCTATGGAAATATTATAGTTGCTTACCTATCTCTTTCTATGGAAATATTATAGTTGCTTACCTATCTCTTTCTATGGAAATATTATAGTTGCTTACCTATCTCTTTCTATGGAAATATTATAGTTGCTTACCTATCTCTTTCTATGGAAATATTATAGTTGCTTACCTATCTCTTTCTATGGAAATATTATAGTTGCTTACCTATCTCTTTCTATGGAAATATTATAGTTGCTTACCTATCTCTTTCTATGGAAATATTTTAGTTGCTTACCTATCTCTTTCTTCTTACCGTAAAAATAATTGTCAGCTAAATAGCGTCTTAAATAAACGTTTTTTATTTATTTATTATAACAATTTAAACCTTTTAAGAATAAATAGTCTCTTTCTTACTGCAAAAATAATTATCAGCTAAATATTCTTCAAGTAAAATGAATATCTCTTTAAATTGACAATGATGACAGAATTCTATTTATGATGTTATTTTTGATTTGGGAACAATCCATTTTAAAATGAGTAAAGTCTAAGTTGGTGACACTCAGAGACACCAAATACTCCACTATTATCTTTTGCAATTTGGTGATCTCATTTTTAAAAATGAGTGTGGAATGTAATAGCATACAGAGAAACGGGAATAATTTTTGATTATACAGATGTAGCAAGTTCTGTTTTGCATTAGCCAGATGAACATAAAAAACGAACCTGTAAACGTGCGTAGAAATATAGATTTGCAATCATATTGCTGCAATTATGGACGCAAGTTCTCCTTAATGAAGTAGAATTGATAACCTTACATTTAATAGATGGTATTATTATAGAGTTTTCCTTCTAAACTCATTGCTTTACTAATGTTTGAGTGTCTAATCTAAGCAGGGAGACATTATTCTATAGCATTAAACAAGAACATAAGTCGGTCGTGAGACTGCATATCTCCACTTGATAATTTAAGGATGGACCAAAGTCTAATCTGGTCTTTGCTTCTCCACATTGTATGAATTATTCTCAAAGTTATGCCATGGAAACATTGATAGCTAAAAAACTATTTATATGAAATTTTGCATGGTGGTTACTGTTATTGGAAAAATCGGAAATTGAAAGTCTATCAAAATTTCGACCATAATCGAATTTTCCAAGGTCAAAAGTCAAGGTTATATAAGATGCGTGATATAATCAGTTATAATATGGGCCAAGTAGCAAGTCTCTACAATGAACAGAACCAAAGTTTGGTGAGAATTGGCTGTATACAAACAAACAAATATACATATTTACAAACTCGATTGAAAGCATAACGTCCATAGCGGAGGTAATAAACGACAATAGCAATATTATCAAATGTTCAGAACTCAATATCACCAGACAAGAGTAATCTTAAAAAGATAATTGTTTTTACAAAATTCAATTAATCTGTTACACCTCTTTCACTTCTGGCAAGACAGAAATTGGTAAAGTATTTGTGCTATTAGGTATATCAAGAGAGTAAGTAACAATGTATTTACATTGTGATTTCTTTGGTCTGTTATCCTCATCAATATTGATATTTATGTTGTATATTGCTGTTGTACTTAAAAGAATGGCCACGTACACATATGTGTACAGATTTTATTTATCTTTATTGTTTGGTTGTGGCTAACGAGCAGTGTCATGAGAGTAGTACACAGGATTTGACAAAAGTTCATCTCTAGAATTCGCTAGCCAGCTGCTTTCTGTCGATCTCAATTTGAGCCAGTTAACATAACATTTTTGAACACTCATGCATTGTCAACTATTTCGCACATTCCGGTATTTTACTTATACTTTCATCTATATGTTGTTTAGTTAGTGAACAGTGTTTTTTTGTATTAATCAGCCGGATGTTATTCTTCCAGACAGGTGTTATCTCTGGTACTACAGAAATAGATATTCAAAACTTATACTATGTTTGAGCTGATGTGCTCTCCGGACTTCTTAAATTTAACTATCTAAGTTTCCTGTATATGCTATCCATGTATGTTGAGCACATCAGTTTAAATTATCTTATTTGGCTTTACGACAAATAATCGACATATATCATATTTAACTATGGAAAAAGAAAACGTCATGTTCACAAATGAACAATATATCTGAAGGCAGCCAAAGGGCACATCGACCAAAATGTAATATAAATATCAGAGTTGATGAGAATAGTCTGAATAAAAACAATGTAAATAATGATAACTACTCATCTAAAACATTCAAACATCTTTCATTCTATTAGGTCGTCTGGAAAGTTAATGAACAGATTAGCTCCTATTGAGTCATTCAGAAAGTTATGAACGAACTTACCTCCTATTGTCCATAACTTTCCAAACGACCCAATAGTAGCTAAGTCCATTCAGAACTTTCCGAACGACCCAATAGTAGCTAAGTCCATTATGAACTTTCCAAACGACCCAATAGTAGCTAAGTCTGTTTAGAACTTTCCGAACAACCCAATAGTAGCTAAGTCCATTCAGAACTTTCCAAACGACCTAATAGTAGCTAAGTCCATTCAGAACTTTCCAAACAACCTAATAGTAGCTAAGTCCATTCAGAACTTTCCAAACGACCTAATAGTAGCTAAGTCCATTCAGAACTTTCCAAACGACCCAATAGTAGCTAAGTCCATTCAGAACTTTCCAAACGACCCAATAGTAGCTAAGTCCATTCAGAACTTTCCAAACGACCTAATAGTAGCTAAGTCCATTCAGAACTTTCCAAACGACCTAATAGTAGCTAAGTCCATTCAGAACTTTCCAAACGACCTAATAGTAGCTAAGTCCATTCAGAACTTTCCAAACGACCCAATAGTAGCTAAGTCCATTCAGAACTTTCCAAACGACCCAATAGTAGCTAAGTCCATTCAGAACTTTCCAAACGACCCAATAGTAGCTAAGTCCATTCAGAACTTTCCAAACGACCCAATAGTAGCTAAGTCTGTTTAGAACTTTCCGAACGACCTAATAGTAGCTAAGTCCATTCAGAACTTTCCAAACGACCTAATTGTAGCTAAGTCCATTCAGAACTTTCCGAACGACCCAATAGTAGCTAAGTCTGTTTAGAACTTTCCGAACGACCTAATAGTAGCTAAGTCCATTCAGAACTTTCCAAACGACCCAATAGTAGCTAAGTCCATTCAGAACTTTCCAAACGACCCAATAGTAGCTAAGTTCATTCAGAACTTTCCAAACGACCCAATAGTAGCTAAGTCCATTCAGAACTTTCCAAACGACCTAATAGTAGCTAAGTCCATTCAGAACTTTCCGAACGACTCAATAGTAGCTAAGCCTGTTTAGAACTTTCCAAACGACCTAATAGTAGCTAAGTCCATTCAGAACTTTCCAAACGACCCAATAGTAGCTAAGTCCATTCAGAACTTTCCAAACGATCTAATTGTAGCTAAGTCTATTCAGAACTTTCCGAACGACTCAATAGTAGCTAAGTCTGTTTAGAACTTTCCAAACGACCTAATAGTAGCTAATCCGTTCATAAGTTTCCAAACGACCCAATAGTAGCTAAGTCCATTCAGAACTTTCCAAACGACCTAATTGTAGCTAAGTCCATTCAGAACTTTCCGAACGACCCAATAGTAGCTAAGTCTGTTTAGATCTTTGTTAACGACCTAATAGTAGCTAATCCGTTCATAACTTTCCAAACGACCTTATATAATAAAGAGCAATGTTTATTTATTTGTTATATATCCATCCAATCACACCAAAGATAGTGAGTAAAAAACTGCTGGATCAATTCATTTCAGGTATTTAGGGGAATTGAAAAGACAAATAGCAAGTCAGACAACCCCAAGCCTTCAATCTATTACCATAATGAGACGTTTTCTCTCTTTTTTTTTTTTTTTTTTTTTTTTTTTTTACTTTGTACTTTCCATACCGATTTATATATTTTTTCTTTCTTTGTCTTTTTTTAAACTTTCAATTTTGAGACGTTGTCTTTCTTTCTTGTTTCTTCTTCAACTTAACTAATTCCAATGTTATTTTATATGAATATTAGTGCAAACACTGGCAGAGGATATTTTTGTGAGGGGGGAGGGGTATTTTTTATAGATGGTGTACACTCGTAAAGTAATAAAAAAAAAGGCAAATTCAGATTTGAATGTAAAGCAACATAGACAATCTAAACTGATGTGCTCAACATACATGGATAACATACACAAGAAACTTAGATGCTTAAATTTAAGAAGGCCAGAGAGCACATCGGCTCAAACATAAACAGGAAACTTAAATGAACAGAATTTAATTGATTGCTGCAAATTAATGTTGTAAAAAAATGATAGCCATCTTTTTTATTTAAGCTCAGCTTTTTATTTTTGTTTTTAACTCTTTCTCCTTTTATTCCAGTGGTCGTAAAATTTATGAACCTCCTAGGTTTATGAGTGTTGCCCAAGCAGCTGAACAACTTGTAACAATAATTAACAGAAAGAAAGAAGACGGTCAAGAAACTGGTAAGTCAAAAAAAAAAATTTTATCTCTTAATCTCATCAAGTATTTAATTCAATTTTTGAAAAGGAAAACGAAAGAAAACCATGTTCATGCAATTATATAGGTTTGGAGATTTTATCACTCTGAATTAGTCTCTGACAAGAGTTGGCCCATCTGTAGGCACATAAATAAAATCAAACTCTATAAAACTCAACTAGACAAATATATTATACCTAGGACAGATCCAGAGATATCTGCTCCAAAACCCAGTTCCATCAGACCAAGAGGCTGCAACATTTACTCAATCATCAGTTCTCAGCAGTATCAACGATAGACATGCCCCCTTAAGGATAAGTATAAATGAAAAATCAGGCAACTGTCAGAAACAGAAAACAATGGTAAAGATGCTGATAATGCAGAGAACTAAATAATTTTTATTACTATTGTTATGCTAAGTTAAATTTATGTAAGTAGTTTCACCCTTTTTTTTCTGTTTAAATGCAGGAACTCCGGTTTGCCTGTTTTTGGTTTGATTTTATTTCTTATTTGTATTTATTTTTATTTTTACTAACGAATAGATTAGTTGAGATATTATGTTTTATCTATGAGAAAATGTCTATTCATTTAGATTTTAAAGTATATGTTTTTCATATAAAACGATTGAAGGCATCCAATCATATTCAAATTATCTCCTTTTCTCATTATATTTCTCAGTACAAGGACTTATACTTGATTATTTGGGGTATACAATCAAAGAGTTGCCCCCCAGGCATCCTCAGACCTCTGCACACTACTGGCTCTACCACATGTACATAGCATACAAATCTTGAGACATGAATGCAATGCTCAGATAACTAAGGAGCTTAGGAGTATATATCGTTGATTTTGTTTTTCAATTCATGGAAATCAAGCTCATTGGGTGCATAGCTGGTTCATCGCCGATATTATAGGTAGATAAGTAATAACAGTTATTTATGTATTATGACTTTTAAAGTTGATTATGCAGTTCATGATAATGAATATGGATAAATATTTTGTTTCTGTTGGAAGTTTTATGAATGCAAAAAAGAACAAATAAAGTGAGAGATATGCAATGATTGATTGATATAAAAATCCATTTCAAAATTGAATAATAGAGGACTACTTTCCATGGAGCACATTTATTTGTTCATTCTTGCATGTCACAAGAAAAACTCAATTCTCCTTTGAATACATTGGTCAGAAAAAACAATCAGAAGACCGTCTCTGGGGCCAAGCCAACTATTACCAAAATATTGGCATTGAAAGCTTATTTGTAAAATAATTTGACAGTGAAGACAAATATGATTGCATATTCAATATATTTTGTTTTTATGTAGAATTTTTTTTGTTGTTTTTCCATTATTTTGAGAGAAATGGCTGAGTTGACAACTGTCATTTTCTCCCATATTTTTGGTCATTTGTGAACAGCATTACATGAATGGGATGTTGCCATTCGTTTTTTGCAATGATGTTTTTCATATACATTTGACTGATTGATAGAAACTACAAATACAGTGATGTCTGAACATCTTTTTCAAATTCCTGGTTTATAAGATTTGGTCCCAAAAGTGAATAAAAAGGATTTTAAATGCACAAAGAATGTTCCTAAAATGCTTGGATGTGTGTGTCGCCTGGTGGTTATAGTAACAGCTGATGGAATTGGCTATACCAAGTTCAAATCTAATCAGATCTGTTGTAGTGATTTCTGTACGAATACTCTTTGGAAAATTTGGAATCAGCAATTTCCCTTCAACTATAAATAAAATAGCACAATGTGTTTAATTAGTCGTATATGAGTAATAGTTTGCAATAAGTATTGCTTTTCTGCATTAAATAATCCCAAAACAGACAAACAAAATCTAAAAACCTAAAACAATTTCTTTCCTTTGTCATTTTTAGTTTTTCTACTGGACAAGACAAATCTCAAACATTTTTAATTTTAATAATCTGAAGAATTAATGATAATAGGATTTTGATAATAGTTATGCCGCTTTAATTGGCTCCTAAACTCAAATAGGCATTGGGGGTTGGGATTGGTGTACACGTGAGCTTCAATAATATGCATATGTTTGATAAAATCCTAAACTATTGAACTTATCATTATGGAATATGTATTGTAGGCAACAGGGTATGTAACATAGGCACATTATGTTTTTTTTAAACTATATCATTTGAGGGGGGACACTAACACTGTACTATACCATGCTAAGAAAGGAAAAACATTAAAATTTAAAACAAATGCTATATTTATTGTTCAGTCACGTCCTGTGACGGTATTTTACTAGTGTGTGTGTATATATATTCCATGAAAAATGCCAGTATACTGAAATCATATGCCCTTAATAGGGTTAAGATGAAAATTCATATACACTAAACACTAAATGTACAAAAGCAAAGAAATTCCCAAATTTTTACACTTTTATTGGCATTGTATGCTAGCACAACAGGGCTATGTATTTTACTGGTAGGAATTTTTCTTCAGCGCAAAACATCGAACAAGAATTAATCGTTTATACAAAATCTCTTGGGCTTTAGCCGAAGGGAATTCGGCTGGAACTCATCGTCTTCTTTTATTGACAAACGTTCTGATCGATCTGATGTTCTTATGGAAGCTACCTAATATCGACTGGGCCTAGGTCGATCCAGTAAGAACTTAGACTTTGGCTGTAGGCTATGTGTTGAACCCTTAGGCAAGGTTACAAATTAAGAACCGAAATAAAGTTCCATTCTATTGCCCATATTTGTCATATTAGAGCCCTAGGGTACTGTTTTTAGTTCAGAGAAAACGAAAATTTCAGTGAAATGAGAAATACCAAGGTTTACAGTTCACATCTTTTAATTTATAAGATTTAAAATTTTTGTTTTAGGAACTTCAATCTGAATTGTAAGAAAATGTATTGTATTGTTGAAAACATACAGTAAAAATCGTTTATATATTAAAAAAAAATGGTGAAAGTTGTTAATTCTAATAAATTAAAGTGTGAAACATAAAATTGACTTATATACAACAAGAATACCTTCATTTTCCTTAATACATAACAATGATGCTAGTGTCGTATGAATAATGGGTCCACTCGGGTGTGATTGATAAGGATACTATAAAGGTAGTAAAATACCAGTAAAAATGTTTATTGACAATGCTTATATTAACAGTGCTAAAATAGTAACAATGTTTATATTTTTCATAAGAAAAATTCCTACCAGTAAAATACATAGCCCTGTTGTGCTCGCATACCCTTAATGACAATAAAAGTGTAAAAATTTGGGAATTTCTTTGCTTTTGTACATTTAGTGTTTAGTGTATATGAATTTTCATCTTAACCCTATTAAGGGCATATGATTTCAGTATACTGGCATTTTTCATGGAATGTCACTACTTTTGTAAAGGCTATGCCTCAATACAATGCCTTCTCATAACTGATATAGTTGGTAGTTTGACTAATTAATGTTTCTTCCAATATTCACAGGTAAATATTTTTTTTAAAATTATGATGAGTATATTTACTCATGATACAATTCAAACTAGAACAAATGTTTTCACAGTTAATATATATACTTATATTAACTGTGAGTTAATCCACGTTGTTTTCTCTAAGGCTTTATTATTCCTCTACTAAAATGTAACTTAGTTATGGATTGAGTTATGTTTAAAAAATTTTTTTATTCTAATTCCATTATAATCTGTATATATATATATATATATATATATATATATATAATCAACAATTATAGACAGATATATAGATAGAAAGATAGATAGGTAGGTCGATATTTCGTTGAATTTCGTTGTGAAAAATTGCAAATTTTGGAAAGACTTTCGATTTCATCTGACAGGAAATCGTAATAAAAACTTCCTCACTCAATTAAATAAATTACATTTCATTGAAAGTTATTAAATGGAGTCAATCATCATTTGTTTTCATAAGAGAAAGTTCAGTGAGAAATGCATTATGTCTGTGTGTGCGTTGGTGTCATTGTGTCTGTGTGCGTTGTTGTCGTCGTGTGTGTTTGTGTCTGTGTGTGCGTTGGCTCAATACAATGGTCATTTTTAAGGGTTTTTTTTGAATTTTCTGGAAAACTAAGGTATATGGAAAACTGAAATTTAAATGCCATCAACTAGACCATAGAACCTCTATCTCTGCCAAAAATCAGCTGACTCCATCAAATAGTTGATGAGATACAGGGTGGCACATACGTACATACACACGGATAACATGATTTCATGATCGAACTTTCTGGATCTCTGGGTTGCCTTGACTAATGATGCTGAAATGCTACACGCTTATAGAACCTATCAAAAAAACAATTGTGCAAACTTTTAACTAATTAGGTTCATTGGTTTTTGAGTTATAGTTGATCAAAGAAATGAGATTTCCAGCATAGGCCGTTTTTGAAGTCTATTAAAGGATAGAGCACTCTCGCACCTCCCTTGATATATATATATATATATATGTCTGTGTGTGCGTTGTTGTCGTCGTGTGTGTTGGTGTCAGTGTGTCTGTGTGTGCGTTGGCTCAATACAATGGTCATTTTTAAGGTTTTTTTGAATTTTCTGGAAAACTAAGGTATATGGAAAACTGAAATTTAAATGCCATCAACTAGACCCTAGAACCTCTATCTCTGCCAAAAATCAGCTGACTCAATCAAATAGTTGATGAGATACAGGGTGGCACATACGTACGTACACATGGATAACATGATTTCATGATCGAACCTTCTGGATCTCTGTGTTGCCTTGACTAATGATGCTGAAATTCTACACGCTTATAGAACCTATCAAAAAAACAATTGTGCAAACTTTTAACTAATTTGGTTAATTGGTTTTTGAGTTATGATTGATCAAAGAAATGAGAGTTCCAGCATAGGCCGTTTTTGAAGTCTATTAAAGGATAGAGCACTCTCGCGCCTCCCTTGATATATATATATATATATATATATATATGTATATATATATATGTATATATATATATGTATATATATATATATGTATATTTATATATATGTATATTTATATATATGTATATATATATGTATATATATATATGTATATGTATATATATATATATATATAATATATATATCCTTCATAACATTGGATATGGTATAAAATTAAGTAAAAAAAATAGTGTATACAACATAGTTCTAGCCTTACACTATTGAGCTATTACAATTGCTTTATGTTATAAAATTTATATTTGAATATAAACATTTTAAAATAGAAATACATACATACATTATATATATATATATATATATATATATATATATATATATATATATATATATTTCTACTTTTATTGTTAATTAATTTAATTGTGTTCTTTTTCTTTCCAATATTCATTTCAAATGAACTTTTTGTCACTTACTTTCCTAGTGAAATATTGATGGTCCACAACATTTTAAACTAGAAGAATATCCGTCTCTGAAACAGTTTTGCACGACTTCTATGTTCCCTTATGAAGAGTAAAATCCAGATATAATACTACTAAACTTTATGCCTGGAATTCTTATTCCAATTTTGATAAAAATACGTGACATGATTTTGATTTTAGAAATGTATTGCTCAAGCTTAAGAGATCTTGAGAAGAAATTAAAATTCAGGGAATCTTGCTTAATTGGTGTCTAATGACTATTGATCAAATTTTATGTAAATCTAGAATATTTCAATTTTCTAAATGGGAGATTACACCCATATTATACCCCCTAAAAACTATTTAATATACTCCAAACTGAAATTTGAGGTATATTTATTAACTTATATCTAATACCTATTGTTAAAATTTTACAAAAATCAGAGGTATCTGAATTTTCAAGAAGGGTTTCCATCCTCACTTTGTCCTCATTGCATAAAACTAAATTAAAGTAAATATAGTCTACATTACCCACCCTTACACCTGGCAGCCGTGTTCCAAAATTCACAATGATCGATTAATTAGTTTAGGAGTCAATTCTGTAGATATGAATATATAAACATATACATACCTAACTTTATATAATTAGAAATGAGCCCTGAGTATTCAAGATTGCTTTATGCATTAAACCCTAGTTTACTTAATTACCCAATGTGCAATTTCTACATTATTTTAATCTGAACTCTTGATTCTAATCTTCTCGTCCTTCTGAGTTAATTTTGATTATTGGCAACTATGTATTCAAAAAAGACTAAGAAACATTGCCGCTTTGCTATTTGCTTAATTCATTGTCTAAAGTTGTTTATTCTGAAATGTTTTACTCTTGGAGAGCAATGCAAAGTTCTTCACACAAAAGAGACTTATGTAAAATTCTCCATTGTTTAGAAGGCATTGTCTTTAAAATGGTTCAGTATTATTGTTTTCAAAATAATACTCTTGTGTAAACATAACATCTTTTGTTCCAATGTAAACAAACATAAGAAAAAGCTACACTGACATTCACAATCCCAAACACTTTTATTTTGAATCTTTGTGCTAACAAAGAAAGAAATACTGAACAAAAATCCAATTCATCATGTTTAGAAATATGTGACCGCCTTCTTCACTCTAAGTATCATTACTGTATTAAACTACTTGAAGTAAGATCACTATCTTTGTTGTTTTGATCACTATATATGACAGCTGGTGGGAGCTACAAACTTCTTCAGGTGCATATTGTAACGTTTCAATTTGGTTCATTTTTAATCTCTACTTTATCGTTAGCAGATGTGCCAATGAGCAAAGATCTGGAGATTCATACAAATATATCTGAAGATTTCATCAAAGATCTGGATATGTAGGTGTGAGACTGGAAAATCAAAAATAAATAAAACATTTCATTCAATTCTTCAATAGATTTTAATTAAATTCAAAATATTAACTTTTATCGGAATTATTTCAATTTGCAGTTGAAATTTTAGGTGTTTTTCAAAGATTGTAATCTGGTTTTCACTTGTGACAGGGCTGTTAGACTCCTTAAATCTGGATTTCACGATTAATATGCTCAACACTTAAGGTAATTTACAATCAATTCTCTGTTTTATTTTTTCAGACAACGTTAAACAGTCTTTTCCTTCTGCATTACTCTGTATAAGAACCAAAATCACATCACCAATTATATACAGATTAAGAATCTGTTGATAATTCGTTTTAGGGAGTTTCATTTTGATAATGTACCACCATAGTAGAATTGCTGTTTTCACACCTTATTGAAGAAGAGTGTACATCTCTGATATTGTTCTATAACAATAATCTCAAATCTACCCCCCCCTCCAATAGCTGTCTGATTCATCTCCGGAACTAAGTGTTCTTTATTTTTCTCTTCACGTTAGAATTTAAATTTAAAACAATGAATTGGTAAATTGAGAATAATAATACAACCAAAAAGAAATGTTTGCATTTCAAAATCCAATGAATCATGAGAAAGGAACATTGAATTGCTAGATTTTAAGTAGAAATTGTGCGACTCACAGTAAAACTTTGAGAGTTGACAGATGTGAATTAGTCAAAAATAAAATACCAATTATATTACCTGAACTTTGAGGTGGCCGAGATAAATAAAACTCAAAACTGTGGTGTATGTGTTCATAATGATATAAAAGTATGCCTGTTTACAATGTTAGGCTATTATCTTCAAATTTTAACTTTGGTATGCAGATTGTTATTTTTTTTCTCATAAATGGGTCCCTGGAGAGGCATAAAATCCCCCACTAAATGTTTACACCTTTGATTTTAATTATATTTAAACCATAGTTAAATTATAGAAATTTAAATGGATTCTCATAATCTGGGTGCTTAACTACAAAATTATCACTTTTTTAAACCTATAACTCTTGTCATGTAATTAAAGTCATACATTAGATATAAACATGCATAAGCTTTGAGCTTGAGATTCCATCATAATATATATATATATATATATATATATATATATATATTTCTATGCTAGCAGACACACTCGGCATTGTCCGGGATATATATATAGTCTAAAGAAGCTTTGAGTCATTAAAAAAAAAAAAAAAGGGGGGGGGGGTAATTATCTAAGAGTGAAACAAAAACAGGAGACCTTAAGCGTCTAATATTAACACGGGGATCATCAGCTGTTTACCATGTAACTGTTTCGGAGATTTAAAAACAGGACATATATATATATATATATATCTTCTTTTGTAAGATAGTGGAGAAAATCCCAGCAGAGAACTCGATTAATTGAGAGACTCAAAATTAATATTTAGTACAGAAAATCAGTACAACATCAGTACCGTCGGTTTCAAATTCGGGAGGTGTTTGACTTCCCGACTCTTTTTAGCATTGTTGTTACTTTGGGAGAAAAAAGATGGATGATTTCGAAGGAGAATTACGGTGGGGACGTTATTAGTTTTAATTAATGTCCTTCTATTTTATGTATTAAGGTGAGATATGTGAGATTAAAAAGTTTTAATGAAGCCCACAAAGATGACAGACTGTGCTTGTCACGTGATTGCAACGGGAATACCTTAGATAGATTTAGAAAAGACTTAACAAAAACCTTCCAAGATCTTGGATTCAGAATCACCCACAAATCTAGACCAAGAAGACTTCCTAGATACTGTCCTCAACCTGGCAAATAACACACACAAACCTTTTCACAAACCCAACGAAACCGTGCAATACATCAACAAAGGATCCTTCCCCGCCCACTGTCTTTGAAAACTTAGTTATCAACATCAGCCAAAGGATCTCAGACCTCTCATCCACCCCAGAAATCTTTGAACAGGCAGCATACTCATTTTCTGTACTAAATAATAAATAAACACACACACACACATATATATATATATATATATATATATATAAATTCTAAATAAAACATTTATAAAAAAGTTTTACAATAGCTCGATAGTGTAGGATTAACCACATCAAATGTAAGGAACAAATTTTCACAAAATCACCAAAAAATCGGTTTTTGTTTGCATCTAATTGTTTCGGCCTAGCACCAAGATATATGTAATGTTTGAAACGTATAAGGCATTTATTTTTCTTGAAGAGAGTATCATCAGTGCTCGTAAGAAAAAACTATATTGCATTCCACATTCATTATTTTGTTTCAATAAATATTATTTTCATAAAATATCTTGTTTTTCATTTTTTCTTCAATAGGGTAGTTTACACCTGTATATACAAATTGTGGTATCTTCGTACCAAGTGCTTTAACCATCCAGCATAATTGCTTTAATTGTTGCCTTATATGTTTCGAACATTACATATGTCTTTGTGGTAGGCTGACACAATTGCATTAGAATAAAAACGATTTTGGGGTGAATTTGCTAGAATTTGTTCTCGACATTTGATGGTGTTTCTATAATATATATATATATATATATATATATATGTATTGCCTTGGAAACGATCGTATGCCAAATAATCGTTCTGTTTGAATTCTTTGGACTGATATAAATCTATATAATACTAAAAGTCTATTGTTCTTGTATGTTTGCAATCAGCTTTCAGCTTTCCGGTTTTCAACATCCGGTTGCGCATGCGTAAATAGCATCGTCTTCAATCTGTTATTCCAATTCCGTTATTCTCTATTATGATTAACGAACGCATGAAATTTTTCATTCTGGAAATTTTTAAACAATTTCATTTAATTTCATCAAATAGTTTATTTGTTTTCTTCACGGCTAAAAACATTCAACGGGAGGACTTTGTAAAGTCTGTCGCAGTTTCAAAAAAACTCCTCCCTTTTAAAAAACAAAAACAAACAAACAAAAAAACAACACTCATTATTAATATCAGCCATACTAGCGGTCGGTGAACGAAACCACCTCCCACTTTCCCTCTCATAGATTTCACCACTCCTACTCCCTCTGTTTTCGTTACGTACGCGAGAAAGCCTGCTGTACCCCCTTCCTTTCTCAAATCGCCCTAACCAACCACTTATAATTCAGTAACTGTAATTTAAAAAAAAAACAATTATAATAAACAGAACGACTCATAGAAATCTATCTATATTCTTTTTTCATTTTAATATACTTTCATAGAAATGCTTCTGTTATGTAAAAAAAACCTATTTTCTTTATGCCACAAGTGTCACGCTCATACATGAATTCCATAGCTAATATAACAAACTGACCCAACGGGTCACGGGTGGTCTAGTAATGTTCTAATTTTGTTGATCTCAACTCACTATATATATATATATATATATATATATATATATGATTGTAGTTTACTTTATAAATAGAGAGAGATATGTTTCTATAATCAACAGCTATCTAGTTCATTTTCAAATATGTATAATACAAAAGTTGTGTGCGACATTTAGTTTACTTCATCAGGTGTAGCAGATGGAGTTCCTTAGCCATGATGAAGGCAACTCATCGAGGAGTCAAGTTAAACCTGGTTTAACAGTGATCATTAGTCCTAGTGAAAGAAATCTATATAAAAGATTGAAACTCTAAATAAAAACATGTGAACGCCTTAGTATTTAATGGTATTGATTTATTCTTCTTTCTAGGTCAATAATAATTTACCTGAGTGAGTTTTATGAAGTGCAATATTTTCACGCACAAATATCTCCCAAATTCGTAGGTCTACTTGTAGCCCTGTGTCTGTTTAGCAGTCATACTTGAATAAATATGCATGCCTACTTTGCAAATCACATTAACCTCAATAACTAAAATTTGATTTGAACATTTTAAGTAATCAATTTAGACATCAAACACGACTTGAGTCCAATTTTTAGATAGTTCAACATGTTTTATTCAACTTATTGGATTTATAAAAACTGCAGTCTGAAGTAATCAGCAAAAGCGAAAATCAACTTTTTACTTCAATAACAAGTTACTAAAATTATCAACAATTGTTCAACACCTATAATAGAACAACATACTTGTTGGAAATAGTTGCATCTTAATATGGTGACACTTTTGAATTTTGGTTTTGTTTTTGCTTAAAATATAAAACATCATTTTAAATTAAAAAGTTATGAAGTGGAATAAATACATAGAAGTTACTGCAAAGTAGGTAAGCTCTCTCTACCAGGCTAGAAAACTTCTCACACCTGCCTGTATCCTATATCTTTATAAACCCACCATTTGCCTCTGCATGTAGTATTGTTGCCACATCTGGGCTGGTGCACCAACCACAAACTTCTCTTTCCTTAACAGAGTACCAAAAAGAATTCCTAACCTAATAGGACCTACATTTTTTTTTTTCGGGAAGAGTATATTCTTGGATCTTATCAGTTAGAATCTCATTGGATGTTTTGCTCCACTTTTCAAACTTTGAGTAGTGGTAGCAAAACAATAGCACCTTCTTTTGTGCAACAGTCCATGGTTGGGCTTTTAAGTCTTTGATGTTTCTTTTTTTTTTGTTTCTGTATTTGATGGAGATAGGGGGCCAGGACCTTTTGTCTCAAGGCCTGATGGCTGACACTGGTTGGCCTCTGTATTGGCTGGAGCACCATTTCCAGAGGCAGGAAGGTTTACACCATTGCTTACATCTTCCCGCCTTGTGTATGAACGGGTTAATGGGCCCTTTTTATCCTGGGTGTCGGCCTGCTAGTATTTATTTTTGTTTTCATTCATATTTTTTATTATTCATTTCCTCATTGTCAACAGCTTCTAATTCTTTATTCGAAGCTGCCCTCTATTAATAGAGGGGGTGCCTCCGTCCGCAATTCAGGAGACGTGCTGGATGACTTGAGGAGACAGCACACCATTTTTCTTTGAATATTTGGTCAGGGTTTATTTCAAGTAAAAAGTATCCTCATGTCAGAGTCTCTGACAAACCCCTCTAGAAAGAGACGACCGGAGACACTCGAGGGTAGTGTCTAGTAGGCATTCAAGTCTGCCACGGAATGTGCTTTAACAAACTTACTATACTTGTATGCTCCCTCAACGTAAATACACCTGATCTACCCGACTAACAGCAAAATCCTACACCTTCACTGTAGAAGTCCCTAGATGCCATAAGAATTCCTACTTTAATAGCTTCTTTCCTTATACTTTAGAATTTCCTCTCTGCTCCCTGTTTCCCTGGCTGTATCAATATGCAGAAATTTAAATGTAACATGAACAAGCATCTTGCTGCCCAACTCTCCACCCAGCTTGCTTCCTATAAAATACAATAAAAAATCAAAAATCGAAAGTAATAACAAAACAATTCTGAAAAAGACAATATCTGAGTCTTTCAGTCTTATTTTTTGATGTGCACTCCACCAAAAATACACACAAAATAATCTTTCATGAATATATCAATATGAAGATTCTCAAATTGTCTTAAAAAACACTTTTTTTGTTTTAAACAACAGGAAATTTATATTCAGGATGTGTGCATATGTAATAGTTGTGTTGCATATCTAGTGGATGTATGTAAATATAATACAGGGTGTTTCAAAAGTCTTGGGAACATAACGATTTTTAATAACTCAAAAACTATTAGGAGTTGAAAAATGAAATTGGTACCGTTGGAAAGGTTAAAGTTTCAAGTTTTGTGGGGAATCTTCAAAGTTGCTCAATATGAGCACCATTCGTCACACGGCAGACATCTAGTCGATAGTCCATTTCCTGCCAAACGCGTTCCAGCATCTTGACGTTAATGGTTCCCACAACTGCCGTTACTCGAGCCTTTAGTTCATCAATATCTCTTGGAAGGGGCGGCACATAGACTTGTTGCTTGACAAAGCCCCAAAGGAAAAAGTCACACGGGGTAAGATCTGGAGACCTAGGAGGCCAGGGCATGAGAACGTCATCACCTCGCCCAGATCTCCCAATCCATCTACCAGGCAGCCTTGTGTTAAGAAACTGCCTTACTCTAAGACTCCAGTGTGGTGGTGCACCATCTTGTTGAAAAATGAAGTCATCAGATTCTGCTTGTTCCAACTGAGTCATTAACCAGTCTTCCAGCATGTTGAGGTAGGATTCACCAGTGATAGTTGCCTCTTCAAAGAAGAACGGTCCATAGACACCTTTCTTGGAAATTGCACAAAACACGTTCACTTTTGGTGAATCTCGCTCGTGCTCAAGAAGTTCATGAGGATTCTCAGTACCCCATATGCGAGTGTTATGCTTGTTAACTTTGCCATTCAGATGGAAGGTCGCCTCATCGCTAAAAACAAGCCGGTCATCAAAGCCGTTATCTTCCAACTTCTCTTGCATTGCAATGCAAAAGTCACGGCGAAGTGGCTTATCAGTGTCCTTCAACTTTTGGACCAACTTGAGCTTGTAAGGTACCATTTGCAGTCGTTTCCTTAAGACACGCCAGACAGTTGCTGGAGCAAGCTGAAGTTCCCTGCTGGCTCTTCTCACTGATTTACGGGGGTTCCGCTGAAAGGATGTCCGAACTTGCTCAACTGCATCTTCTGAAGTTGAAGGGCGACCTGTTCGCTTACTTGGGCACAAACACCCATCTTTCACAAATTTAGCATGCCATCTGACAATGGATTTCCTTTCAGGGGCTTCTTTTTTAAATTTCCTGCGAAATGCACGCTGAACACATGTCCACGATTCAGTCTTTGCAAATTGGAGGACGCAAAATGCCTTGTCTTGTTTAGAGAACGCCATTACTGCACCTGGAAAGATAACACGAAAATCATTAGTATGACCAAAAACTTGATTAAGCAAGCTTTAAAATGGCACCAGTTTCATTTTTCTACCTGGAATAGTTCATGAGATATACGCATTTGTAATGTTCCCAAGACTTTTGAAACACCCTGTAGTTCAAGAATCTAATTATGTTTTATTCAGAAAACTCTTTTTTTCGTAAAAGATTTTTGAAGTACTGAAAAGTGAAAATTTACCTCTTCAAAGTTTTATTTTTTCAATCAGTGGTGATAGAGTTCAATGGCTTTCTTGTGTCAAGGTAAATTGAATGTAAATATATTTGACAAAATCGCATTTTTTCATAAGATTTCTTAACATGTTAAACCATAAAGAAATTATATGTGATTTTTGGTCAGGTCTTTATAAACAATTCACAATTATCAAAATAAGATATTTAAAAATTGTTTTTTTTTTAATCTTATGAAAGTAAGTGCCATTTTATTTTTTACAAAGAACGTAATGAAAATATGCTTTTGAAATTATGTTTTAATATAAAAACAGAATCTGTAAGATGCCTAAGTTTACAGTAATCTCATTATTTTTCCTTGTTCTAAAAGGAAAGCAAACATGATAGACTCTTTAAAGAATATTTTTAAACGAATTTGTTTGAGTTGGTTGTAAACTATTTTGAACTAAACAGGCATAGATTATTAAAAAATAGAACACATGTTACAATTATGATGAGTGCATTTTTTATTCCCTTCCCCACAAAAAAGAAAATTAAACACTGAAATGTAATGTCTCATTTTCATCTCTGAAGACTGTCTCAAGGATGATTTGAAAAAGACTTTAGTTGTTGAGGCCAAGAACAGAGGTTCATGGACGACAATAATGAGAGAGATTAAATGATTTTGTGACTGGACGAGTTCAACATGCTGAGCTGAAGTAAAATCAATCCTCAGATGTTGCATATTCATTGGTAGTAATACACCTTTAAAATGAACTGTAAAAGTAGTTGCAACTGTTTATCAAGAATTACCCCAGAGTCAACTAAAAAAACAATTTGCAGTTGATTGGTTAGCATGACATAGTTTCATCTAGACTACTTCATATAAGATAAATATTCAAGAAATTAAAACTCTTTCCTCAAGTAAATCAAATATAGTTTAATGTTAAAATTGTTGCGCTGATAAATAAGATGCCTAAGACTTCGTCTCTAACCTATGAAGATAGTCCAGATGCAATACATAGTAAAGAAATTGAAGCTCCTTTTAATAAGGTATATAAAATCTAGTTTAATATTAAAATCATTGCCGGAGTCTTTTTCAAAATCACAGAATATACAGGGTGGGCCAAAATAAGGGTCCTATCTTTAAATTTGAATAACTTTAATTTGAATAACTTCCAAAAAATAAAAGTTAAACTCACCAAACTTTATGTGTGTGTAGACTGACCCTTCCGAGATTTTTTGAAATAAACAAAACAAATTTTAGCCGAAAAACACTTCTTAAAACTTACAAAAACTAAAGTATTGTTTTTTACACTGTTTTGAGTTTTTTAAGCAAAAATAATGTTTTCTAAATGAGGGTACATTCCTTAGGGCTAATACGGCTCATGCTTGCTTCGGAAGGGGTCCTTTACTTATTCTAAAAAAAAAATTTAAAAAAATCAATAAATAAAAAAGTTATGAATTTTTAAAAATAGGACCCTTATTTTTGCCCACCCTATACAAGCTTTTGAGAAAAGTATTTAGATATCATTTTCACCTCTGGCCTTTCATGTAGGCAATACAGTAGAATACAAAGTGAAATTTAATATAGCTAAAGTATATCTAGTAAATAATATTAATATATAATAATAATATTAAATGGTAAAATAACAAATTTGAAACATTTTAGACTTTACAGTTTTATATATCTAAATGAATAAATGCAAAAGTTATTTCCATCTATCCTAACTATATTAACATCAAAACGCATTATGATTATTTAATTCTAATAAGAATATATTGAAATACCCTATATATATATTTATAGGTATAACAAATCTCGATTTTGCTTGTTTGCATATTTATTTATTTTGAAGTTTTTAATAAATTCTGTAATATACCTTTCTACTTTGTATTGTAAAATTTTCTTCTACATACACAATCGTTTTATCGATAGGACTATTATTATAATTATAAATAAGATAAGATATAGAGATTTTATTAAATAAATGATAGCTTTTAAAAACTTATTTAGAATTTCATTTTCAAGAGAGACAATTTACTTCCGGCTTTAGTAAAGTGTAAAATATCGCTGTAATGTTGAACAGATACTACACTTTGGTCTTAACCAAAAGGCCACGCAACCATAAAAAAATATTTTTTTGTGACTAGGCATTTTTAAATTAAAAAAACCCCAAAAGAAATTGATTAAATTGGAATATTTTTTAATAGGTGGTGTAGTGTAGTATCGGTTCTGTTATCATAAGACTATCCTCCCAGAAATTACTTCCTCCGTTTTTAAGCATGTGAAGGGGGGAATTCTCCCAGAATGAAAAATCCCCAAGACTCGATTTAGTCAGAATATCTTTTTTTTGGGGGGGGGGGGGGGATAGTGTAGGTTCAGTTCTGTTCTCATAAGACCGTCCGCGCAATAATGACTTCCTCCTTTTTGGGTGGAGGGAAGTCGTGTTCGTTCATCATGATATTATCGTCTGTCAGGAGGGGGGGGGGTCGGTGCAGTATATGTTCGTTCACCATAATACTAGCTACGGTAGAACGATAACTCAAGTTTATAATAAACATATCTTTTTTAACTAGAAAATTATGAAAGTTATCTTTCTTCCTTAGCCAGCATATTCATCTTTGTTTATAAAGATGGCGACTATATTTTTCCAGACAATTTTCATTTAGGTGTTTCACGTGGACAATGAAACTTGCCATGGTTTTTAATGTTATCTAAATAAATAAATGCAAAAGTTTTTTTCCACCTATTCTAACTATATTAACATTAAAACGGTTTATGATTATTTAATTCTCTGTAGTATATTTTCATTCGTCATGATACATTCCTCCCAGGCATTACCTCCTCTTCATGGGAAGGCCGTACTGTATACATTTGTTCCTCACGATACCATCTCCTCAGGATTACCAGTTTTGTGTCTGGGGGAGTTAGTGTACTATCTATTCTGTTGTCATGATATAATCCTCCCAGGCATTAACCCCTGTATGTAGTTCATTCATCATATCATCTTCTCAGCCTCTCATTTGCATATTTATTTATTTTTAAGTTTCTAATGAATTAATATTTTATAATCTGCTAATAATTAAATACATGCGTTTATTATTTTTTTAATAAATTTGTTGCTGTTGTTGTTACTGTTCCTATTCCTATTTACTTCGTCCCACGAGATCAAAGTTAGGCACAATGTCAATATTTAACGTGGGGAGAATTCATCTCCCCCAAAATGGGTACTCTGAATTGGAACAAAAATTTAAATTGCCTCGGTCAGAACGATTTCTCCTTCACTGACAGAGAACATAAAAACTAAGTGCATATTCATACATATACTACATTTTGCTCCTAGCCAAAAGGCGAAGGAGTTAACGTCGTCGCCGTGGTTTGTCATAGAAAAGAAATAAACCTCCTCTAATCTTTCTAAATTACAAACAAAAAAGTATTTTTCTTTCATAATAAAGGTGAAAAGTACAAAGTACCCATTTCGAATTACTCAGTAATATAAAAGTGAAGTATTTGACCAATTGACGTTCCACCCTTATGTTTATTCATTTCATTATATAACCAGTTTTAATGGGGAATTCATTTTAATTTTTATGCTGAAACAAAGTAAAATTTATCGACATTGAATATCTTAAAGACCATATCAATTAACCTTTTTGTTTTCTTCTAAAAAACAAAATTTGACGATGTTCATGCACAGTATCATCATTTAAAAAAAATTTCTCTAAATTACCAAAATGTCAAATGAAAATTACTTCTTTGGTTTCTCTAAAGAAGACTACAGCATCAGTAATTGCCGCCCGGAGGGCAAGTAGCTTTTGCTAGTATATATATATAAGTTAGGTATGTGTATATGTTTATATATTTGTATGTACAAGATTCATTCCTAAACTAATTAACCGATCATTATGAATTTTGGAACACAGCCACCAGGCTTAAAGGGTTCAAATGTGGCCTATATTTAGTTTAATTTAGTTTTATGCAAAGGGGATAAAAAAAGGGGGAAGCAGTTAGTGAAAATTCAGATATCTCCGATTTTTGTGAAATTTTCACTATTATCAATTAATAAATATTTCTCAAATTTCAGTTTCTTTAAAGTGTTTTAAAGGATTTTATAATATAGACACAATCTTACCTTTGAAAATTCCAATATTTCAGATTTTCATTGAATTTAATCCATGGTTATTAGACACCAATTAAGCAAGATTCTCTGAATTTCAATTTGTTCTTAAGACATCTTAAGCTGAAGCCTTTAATTTTAGACATTTTCTAGAATCAAAATCATGTAATTTTCATCGACATTAAAATAAGGATTGTAGCCATTAGATTTAGTATCATTATATCTTGATTTTAATCTTAATAAGGGGACGTAAAAGTGGTGTAAAATTATGCTCTTCAGTGAGAATTAACTTTACCTATCGTAGGATGGATATTCTTCTAATGTGTGTATGTATATGTATATATATAGAGAGAGAGACACTCCAGAAAACCTGCAGCTGATACAGTTACCAGTTATCTTGCATCTGCTTGTCATTCTGACTGTGGATGCTCAGAGGGTGATATATGTGTAGTACAAGCATTTATCATTGAGATCTTTTTGTACAGATATTTCTTCTTCACAATAGAGGCAGAGCGACGTGTACAGACCTAACAAGTTGGAAGTATACAGTCACAAATCTGCACACAGGTGACACAAACCTTATCATAACATTGCCGTTAGTTTGAAGGAGAGGAAGCAGGTTTGGAGGAGCGTTTTGCATGTGAGCAGCCCTTTTAGAGATAGCGCTGCTCACCCAGGGCATGGGAGGGGTCTAGAAAAGGTGACCTAAAAATCGCCTGTTCTTCCTTTCAGCTGATCAGCTACCTGCAGCTGATGGTTCGTTCATTTCTGTAGGGAAACAAAAGAAAAAGAAATGAGATGTATGCTAAAAAGAAAACTAAATTGAATATTGCTACCTGGAACACGAGGACACTTCTTGATCGGAAAGAGTCAGTAAATCCAGAGCAGAGAACAGCTATTGTTGCCAGGGGATTGGCTAGATACAACATGGATATTGCTGCTCTATCTGAGACTTGTTTTAGTGCTGAAGAGTAACTTACTGAAAAAAGTGCAGGGTACACTTTCCTCTTGAAAGGCAAATCCAAGGAAGTAAAAAGGGACGGAGGAGTTGGTTGGTTTTGCTATCAAGACAAGGATCACATCCCAGTTAGAGCAACCTTGTGAAATTAATGATCGAATCATGTCACTTATGGTACCTTTACCATGTGGTCGTTACATGTCAGTTATCTCAGTATATGCCCCTACTTTAGATAGTAGTCATGAAGTCATAATGGGGTTTTATCAAGATCTAAGGAATTGTATCAAAGGAATACCAAAACTGGATAAGATTTTGTTACTTGGAGACTTTAATGCACGGGTTGGAAGTGATCACAACACCTGAGATGCCTTAGGCAAATACAGCCTTGGTAAGGCAAATGATAATGGTATTCTTCTTCTTCAATTGTGAAATGAATATAAACTTGCGGTATGTAATACTTTTTATCAACCAACACCCATTCACAAGTTAACATGAATACATCCTAGATCACAAAACAGGCATATTCTAGATTATGTCATTATGTGTAAGCATGATCTTAAGGACATGTATACAGTAAGAGTTATGACGGGTGCAGACTGGCACTGATCATAAACTTGTTTGTGCAAAAGTTAAGATGTGTATAAGGAAAAAGGTCAGAGCCAATGGAGTAAAAGTACCTAAACGCATTCATGTCTCCAAATTACAAAGTAATGAAACTCTCAAGACCTTATTTCAGTAAAGGCATCAGTAAAGAAATTAACACAGGAAGAGCAGCAGGACTTGATGGGATACCTGTCGAAATATTGTTGCTTGGAGATGATAGCATTACCAATGCAATCCATGCACTCATCCTTGCTGTTTGGCATGGTAATTTTGTCCCTCAACATTGGATTGATGCTGTAATGATTCCACTTTATAAAGGAAAGGGTTCAAAATCTGAGTTTAGGGTTACTGTAGAAGCATTAGCTTCCTGGAAGAAGAAGGGAAGGTTTTGACAAAGATTCTGTTGAATTGTTTGATGAATTTCTTCGGCCTTTTGGCCAGGATCACAGTGTAGTATCTGTTACGATGGATACTGCACCCCATAGACTGGTATTGTCTTGGCCTTCGGGACTTCATTTATATTGGTATGTGGGTTTGTCCTGTGCAGTTCTAGGAGGTCCACCCTCCCAGGCTTTGCCTCCCCTCTTTGGGGAGGAGTAAGTTTATTGCTTACTGCCTGAGGCGCCCCTACCGGGGAATGCCGACGGGGCTGCCCAAGCAATTTTTAATGGCCAGAGTGCTCACCTTCTCGGGCGCTGGTTTATCAAATCCCACTTTCTCGCCCTTGTGTCACATCTTACCGCTGTGGGATGTAGATAAATAACTTGTTTGATGAATTGGATTTGTCCCTCTATTATTCTAGAGAGTCAATGCAGTTTTAGATCTGGCCATGGCACAATGGACATTATATTTTCTGCTTACCAGCTAATGGAAAATGTATGGAGCAGTGTGTACCTTTATACCAAGTTTTTAGTGATCTGACAAAAGCCTTTGATACCATCAATCGCAGTGTACTTAGGAAGATTCTTAGGAAATAGGCTGTACTGCAAGTTTTGTGGAGATGCTTCACAAGTTACACCATAACATGAATACCCGAGTGAACTTCAATGGATCACTGGCTGTCCAATATCAGTTAAGAACGGTGTGAAACAGAGTGATATCCTTGCTCCCACATTATTCTCTATATATTTTGCTGTGATGATGTTGCATGCATTTAAGGATTGTGATATTGGGGTGAAGATTCGGTTTCGTGCATCAGGCAAACTTTTTAACCTTAGACGTCGAAAACCTTTCAGAACTTTGTACTTGAACTTCTATGTGCAGATGATGCAGATCTTGTTTCACATATAGAGGAGGACATGCAACTGATTATGGATAAGTTATCCAGTGCATGTAAAGCTTTTGGACTTATCAGGTATGCTTCACTCAGATCTATTTTTGAAAAAAAATCTGCCTCTATTTAAATTTGAAAAAACTTTGGGCTATGCAGTGCATTTAATCCCATTGAAAAATATGTAAACATGCAGATTTCTTTTGATTTCTTCTTTACATAGACCGTGGGGGCTGCTCACTCACTGTATTCCACTTTTAATAAGATGCCGGTCATCACTAGGCAGCCCAATTCCTCATTTATTTTGTCTACCGAGGCAAAAGGCACATTTCTTTTTTCTTAAATACGGGCTGAACATTCTGATTCAGGTGAAATTTTGCCGTCATCTTTGTGCATCGACCAAAGCCGCCAGAAAAAACTTTGGGAAAAGTTTTTTTTCAAATGCAGCTTTAGTTTTTCTAATTCGGTTGTCCGACTATCTATTTTTTGGCAAAATGTATTTATTGGTAACACCTATAAATTGAACGTTTGCATCCAATCAATGCCAAAAAGGTTATTAGTGTCTTTTAACACAAGTATTTTTAACTTTTTGGTAGTTCCCATTAGGGTCACATTTGTAATTATCTCACCCTCAAATTTAATTATTTCACCAGTAACTATACTGGCTATTCTGTTGGTTCTTAACAGGGTGGGTTCATTATGTAGGTTTATTATTGACATGTCCGAGCTCAAATTTAATTGTAGTTTTATATTTTTATCCAGGATTTTTATGTGCACATATTTTCTCATATAACTGCAGTCCTGTTCATTTGTACTTGTGCTTGAACCCGCATTTTATTTCCTCTATTCGTTCTACAATGCAAACTTTTGTGTACGACTTTGTTACAAGTCAGGCAGGTCTTAAAACGAAATGGACAGTCCATAAACCAATGCAGACTACCACAGCAGAAAACAAGGGCTTGGCAGCAATTTTATCCTGTTTTTTACACGGCTGGTTTGTCTGTGCAGAGGTGCGAAAATCCTTTTTTTTTGTTTTGAATTGTTTTCAAAGGACAGCTGAATTTACTTTTCTAATGTGTGCAATGCCTGACTCTTCGATGTCTTTGAATCCTGCTTAACACTTATAAATCTCTAGCTAATTTCTGTAGTGTTAAGTTTGGTTCATTTTCTAATTTATTTAGAACCCTCCATATGATCTCAGCGTCTTTTCCTGATACTAATCCTCGTACGAAAATTAAGCACTGAGTTTGGCTAATTTAAAATCGTTGCAGTGTTTACTGACGACTGATGCAAACGTTGAATTATCTCTGTTATCTTTTTTTTACTAGGTTTAAACACTTCCAGCATTTGTGAAACAAAGAAGTCTTGGGAATTATTTAATTCAGTTAAAAGATTTACGGCTTCAGCAAAAGTTAAATCACTCGTTTTCGGGCAAAATGAAATCCACAAACTTAGTATGTTCGGTGGTGCCTAATTTTCGGAGTAGTAGGTGAACCTTTTTAGAGTTTCCCCAATTTTCACAGTCTATTTTGTATAGATCCTCATATCTTCTAGAATATGAATCAAAGGTTTTATCTTCGTCTTGGGAATAAGTAAAATTGTCAATTGTGCTCATAACGGAATTCTGCAAAAAAAGGCATTATCGTTTTCGTTACTTTAACCCTTTATCGATATTGTTTGCATTAATACTTCAATTTTTCCATCGGATTCTTTCTTTTGTTCTAGTAAAATCTGTTGAAATCTTTCTTCAGTTTTCTTTTGTTCTAGTAGATTTTTATTTTGTTCTAGAAGAAGCTTTTGAAATTTTTCTTCATTTTTCTGTAGTCTTTCATTTTGTTCTAGAAGTCTTTCTTCTGTTTTCTGTTGATGCTGCATTTGATATTTCACCAGTTCTGTAATAGTAGCTTTAAATTCTTCCATATTTAAATGTGTCCTTTTAGAATACAGTTTTTAGGATGTGTCTTTTTAGAATACAGCTTTTAGAAAGTTCTTTCTTTTAGATTATGCTTGCTAAACGTAAAAAGTTGTAAAAAGAATATAAAACCATTTTCTTTTTCCTTAAAAATTTTTTTTTTTAGTACGTTTTTCGTATAGCCGTGGAATTTGCGGTCGGCACTTAAGTCAACAGAGAAAAAATAAAAATACGGTTTTAGTTTTTTTTTTCTCTTTCGGCAGTCGTAAACTTTTCTTTTTTGGTGAAATCAGCAGATATTGGATGTTGACTTCCATATATCATCCTGATCTTTTGCGCCCAGCCACCCCGAGTTTTTGATTTATCTTTTTAACCTGAAAAAATTTCTCTTGTTTTTTTTCCACATATATTAGCTATTTTTATTATTGTTTTTTTAATTTATTTTAGAATTATAATTAATCTGTGTGTAAATTGTTTTAATGAGTTACTTCTTTTTTTCTGGGATTTTAATTTTAATTTTTGAATTTATGCTTACATTTTATGATTATATTGTTAATAATTTTGCTATTATTTGTTATTCTACAATTATTTTTATTCATATTTATCTTTATAATTATTAATTTATTTATTTAATTTTAATTGGGGGGGGGGGGGAGATTTGATAGATTTTATATATGACTTTTATATAATAAAAGTAAACTTACCTGTGTCCGGCTTGTTTCAATAATCATATATGAAAATTTAATTTTATGAGCAACGGCTTAATCTTAATTAATAATAATAATGAAAAAGAAAGGAAGGAATAATCACGTATGCAAATTTAATTTCATGTGAAGAGAAGGAGAAGGAGAAGGGAAGGCTTTAACTTAATAACTGATGATGATAAAAAGAAAAGAAAGAATTTTCTTCATTTTTAATATAGACACAAAAATATCCCTTATTATTATTAGGAGTAGTAGTTGTAGTAGTATTAATATTACCGATATAATAAATGTGAACATATGTGTGTCCAGCGCGCTTCAAGGTATTTAAAGAGAGAGAAAAAGAAGTTAAGTTAGAGGTAGTAATAGCATTAGTTATGTCTTCTTGTCGATTAGTTTTGTTTTCTTTTTCTAATCGATTAGTTTGTTTACTTTTTCTTATCGATTAGTTTTGTCTTATCGATTAGTACTTTTTCTTATCAATGATTTCAAGTAGTGAATAGGAATTAAATTGCAAAGCCAGCTAGTTGTTAATAATTTGGACTATTGATTGTTATTCTATACTTGTATTTAAATATATTTCTATTTATTTATTATTTTTATGTGTTTAGCTAGTAAATCTATTTGTGTGTGTGATGGATTTTGTTTGTAGTTTTGTAATTAGGCCTGGACTCATGTTGCAAGGGAGATATCTGTTTAAATTTCTACATTTTGCAATGAATTCATGTTTTTTTTTATTGAGAAGTGTATAATTTAGTATTTTCCTCTAAACAGAACATACAATTTTTGCTGTTTAAACTATAAGTCGGTGATACTTATTTTATGCTGTGTGGATTTTTCTGGGGTTTTTTTTTTTGTTCCCATGCATACATAGATAGACTTGACCTGTTTTTGTATGCTGGATTTCTCAGGATATTCATATGGAAGGTAGATCTGAATTTGAATGCATTTTTTTTCAGCATCTGTGTACACCTTTTCTTGATTATAGGTATTATTGTGCATGGTTGCTTTGTATACAATATTATTTGTTAAGGACTTAATCCTCAGAAGACAGTTTTCCCTGGTTGTGAAGTTTCATAGATGGGTGCTATTTTTCGTGTTATTATTGTTATTATTTCTGCCTTGATTGTTGGTGTTTGTTACCGTCGTTATTGGTTTCATTTTATCTGTTTAATATTTTCAAGCTATGTTTCCTTATTATAGCTCGCATGTTATCTGTGCAGCAATAACTGACCTTAATATTGTTCCTATTTATAACTTTGTAGGCTGTACTGTTTTTAAGAAACTATTTATCTATTAGTTTAAAGAATAATGTATTTATTGCTGTAATTTCTCTACTACTGAAGGATGGTGTGAACCAAACGATATTGCATTTTTTATTGTGTCTATTTAGGTTTGTGCTTTCATTGTATGCTAGGCTATCACTATTTTTAGGGTAGTATCGAACTCTAAAAGAAAAACCGGTGGATTTTAACTAAACTAAAAAATAGTTTTCTGGATACACATACCAATAAACAACTAAAATGCAAACAAAACAGAATTCTATATGAAACTTTCGTTTACTGAGTTATACTGGTCATTGAAATAGGAGAAAATATCACTTTACTTTATATGTAAGATATATACATTTAGTTTCTTGCCTAGCATTTTTTTAGACCGTATATATATATATATATATATATATATATATATATATATATATATACTCAGTCCATCTGACCGCATCGGTAGAGGTTCAGACTTGAAAGTTAAAAGGTGACTTGGGTCTGGGGTTTCAAGCGTGTGACCGGCAGAACAGTAATCCTCCACACTTATGATTCCCGGAAAAGAATGAAATACGTGTGTATGTTGATAAGAATTAAACAAATGTTTATCTTAATTTTGTTTATAGCCCGCTTCACACAGGATGAGCCTTTTAAGAGAATCAAAAATAAACTGCCAATTACTGGTTAATGCGAAGTTCCGTTCAACTGGATTATTGAACACTGTTATGACAGCCTACTAAAATAAGTCCGTTTGTATAGGCATAAATAGACTTTTATTCTCCCTTTTCCATGGCTGTTGGGGTAGCCGCATTACTAGAGGTTCAGACTTGAAATTTAAAAGGTGACTTGTGTCTGGAGTTCGAATCGTACGACCAGCATAACAGTCATCCTCCACATTGATGATTCATAGAAAAGGATGAAACACATGTGTATGTGGATAAGAATTAAAAAGTATGCACTATTCGTTCATGCATTTCAACATGATAATTCTTTTAATTTTGAACAAGCTAGACTCATTAAATTAATTTTAAATAAATCTTGGCGAAGACTTCTTGAATCAGCACTCATTATAAACTCTGACACAATTAAACAAGGTAACGGCTTCTACAATTTATCTACTTTAATCAGCAAACTTATACTAACAGAATAGAACTTGTTAGCTACTTTACACTTGATTCCCAACAAAAAATTGTACATAATATCGATAATAAAATAAATAAATAAAAAAGCACTCATTTCATGTCATAAACACATTACCCATTTTGAATTCTAACATTCTTTTCACGTTAAAATCGCACTACATTTGTGAATTCTAACAACTGTGTTGTTTGATAACATTCGATATCATAAACGCATTACACATTTTGAATTCTAAAAGCCATGGTTCGTTCGAAAAAAAAGAACAAAAACATTCTCTTAACATACAAAATCACACCACATTTTTTTAATTCAAACGACTGTTTCGTTTAAAAAAGAAAAAGAACAGCATTCCATGTCATACATGCATTACACATTTTAAGTTTTAACCACTATGTTTTGTTCGAAAAAGAACAAGAACATTCTTTTCACAGCACATACACACCAAATATTTTCAAATACTGTACTTGTATTTTATTTCTTCAAATCAATCATTCCAAGGAAGTGTTGAAATAAATACGAAACGTTGATGAATGGTTTTTCATTATTCATTCTATATATATATATATATATATATATATATATATATATATATATATATATATAAAAGGAAATTGTAGTTTGTTTGAAGCATTGCTGGTAAATATAAGTGTAAGTTTGTAATCCGAGGCAGGAGCAAAGTGATATAGGTACCGGAAGATGGAACAGATGAACAAAAATAAATGAGAAGAGAAACAAGAATGGAATCTCAAATCAATTTATTAATATTTCACGTAAAACAAATTAAATACTAGAACAGTAAATAAAAAAGAGCTTACTGTCAGGCAAATAAAAGTTCCGGAATAAGGTAAACTTAAATTTTCGAGAGCAGGACCTCTCATTATCAAAAGACCAAAAATATGACCGAGTGGTCGAAAAAAGCAAGATGAACTGATGGGATCAACTGCTGACGAAATACCGCAGAAAATTGAAAGTAGATATGCAGAAAAAGAATTAAGATAAGCTGATTGGACATCAATATTAATTATTCCTATGATAATTTAATTATATAATTATTCAGCTAAAGCTTATCATCTTATTAATATTTGTTTATTTATATACTATTTATTATAATTTTATTATTTTTGATTTGATTTATTTTCTTTTTCTTTTTTAATTCAATTTTAATTTTAAATTTAAATTTGATAAATGTGAGCCGTTACGGGAAAACGAACGGTCAAGTGGAGGCAACTTTGAAATCCAGAATCTGGTTAGAATTAACTCAAAACTAAAAACAATTGTGGAATAAAAGGTAACTTTATAGTAATGAGAATAATACACAATTGAAAAGGGATTGGGGGGGGGGATTAAGAGATTAACAATATATACATATATATATATATATATATATAAAGTGTAAATCTCTTGATTCATATTTATTTTAAAGGTATAATATTCCTAAAATTAAAATTTATTTAAATTTTTTTTTTATTTTTTTTTTTTTTTAATTAAATTTTATTTAGGGATTATATATATACATATATATATATATATATATATATATATATATATATATATATATATATATATATATATAAATCTATATACATATATATAAAGTGTAAATTACTCCATTCTTGTTTATTATTCATGTTTTTCTTAGTTTTTCTTTCTTTTTTTTTTTTAATCTTTTTAAAGTTTTTTATGTTTTACTTATTAATATGTAATTATGTAAATTTAAGCACAGGATAAAAGGCATTGAGGTGTGGGGTGGATGGTTCTGGGCAAATAGATGGAAGAGGCAGAGGCAGGAGTCCAAGAATCAGAGGATGAATGGAGAAGAAAGTTCATATCTGTTATTCAAAGTTGGATGATATTTTGAGATTAGAATAGCCTCCGAAATTCGAAGTTGACAAACATTGCGGACAGAGTTGAGGATGCGGACACTAATAGAGCGATGTGTGTTGCCACATGATATTAAATGTTTGTGAAAGGAAGAAATGTGGGTGTTCAGATGTTCTTTAATGCGTTGGTGCAGAGGCCTGAAGGTGCTACCGATATAGAACTTCTGACACTTAGCGCATTGTAGGCTGTACACTGTATAGGTGCGGAAGCAGAGGCCAGAGTTGAGGATGGGGGGCAATTAGCTAGAAAGCAGGTGTAGTGGCTTTTTTGGGAGAAATTTTGTTGGAGTAAAGTGCCTGTGTGGGAGAGCTGTATGTCGAGGTTCTCACTACGTATGGCATTGCGGATAACGGAAGTGATACGGTCGCTAAAGAAGGGGAGCTTAAGGAAGCAGGTGTTGGTGAGAGTGTGGTGTCTACGTCTTCTGGTGCTGTTGAGGCTGGATATGGTAGTGAGGGGGAAACCGTTGGTTAAGAGGGTCTGGTGGAAGGCTTTGGTGTGTGTTGTTTTGTCGGTAGTGGATGAGCATTTGTTCTGTATGCGGGTGATTTCGGTGTGCGCGTAACTAATTTTAGATTTGAGGAGTAGGGCGGATTTGTAGTGGATGAAAAGGTTCCTGCAGGTGGGTTTTCTATAGAAGGTGGTGTGAAGGGATCCGTCGTCATTTATGCTAAGTTTAAAGTCTAGGAGTGAGAGGGAGCCTGAGGTGTTGTGATGTTCGATGGTGAATTTAATGTGGGGGTCAGTATTATTAAATGTGTTAAATATAGAAGTGGCTTCTTCTCGAGATGAAGTGAGAATCAAAATGTCGTCAATGTATCTCGAGAAGAATATATGGGAATGGCAGGTGCTAAGAGCTTGTTGTTCCAGTCTGTTCATGTAGGATATGGCGAGGAGGCCGGAGAGACTGGAACCCATGGGTAAGCCAGAGACTTGTTTGTACGTGTCTTGCTGGAACCTTAAATAAGTATTATCCACAATGATGCGTAGGAGTTGATGTATGTCTGTCGGGGTAAGCCCAAAACAGTCAAGAAGAGATGTGGTCGGTTATGAGGTTAATGGCGGGGTGTGCGGGAATGGAAGTGCAAAGGGAGATAACGTCAAGGCTGAAGATGTAGTTGTTGAGGCGAAGTTGTTGGGGTTGGAGTAAGTGGAGTCTGTTTAGTACCTGGTCAGAGCTGCTGACATGTGCCGGGAAGGTGGGGAGTAGCGGTTTGAGTAAATGGGAGAGGAGCCAGGAGATCTTGTAAAGAGGTCCCTCAGTACTGGAGACTATAGGTCTGATCTGTGTGTGGTTGCTGGTTTTGTGAGTTTTAATAAGATGGTAAAAGGTGGGGAGTCTGCTGTTCCTAGTGGTGAGATTGAGCCTCTATGCCTTGGGAAGATTACGTCTAGCGCAAATTTGAGACCAAGCGTTGTTAATAGAGGTTTGTATGTAGGTATTGATTTACTCCTCTCCAGGAGTTAGGCACAAGGCCAGTTTTTATCTTACTCCCACAAGTAAGATGTGACCCAAGGTCGGGTCGGGAAAGTGGGGTTTAAAAATTGCCTGGGCAGCCCCGTCGGCATTCCCCGGTAGGGGCGCCTCAGGCAGTAAGCAATAAACTTACTCCTACCCAAAGAGGGGAGGCGAAGCCTGGGAGGATGGACCTCCAAGAACTGCACAGGACAGACCCATAGACCGGTGTAAATCAAGCCCCGAAGGCCAAGACAATACCAGTCTATGGGATGCAGTATCCATCGGAACAGATACTACACTTTGAGATGTTATTATCGGGTATGTATAGGAACGTATTGCTGAGGTGTTCAAGAGTGAGAGTGTTGTAAGATTCCTGGGAGATGATGCAGAACACCTTGCCTTTGTCAGAGGGTAAGTAGACCATGTTTTTATCCCTAAGGCCTATGAGGGTGAGGCGTTGGGAATGGGATATGTTAGGTGTGATACGGTGTTTTTCGTATTGTAAAATGGAGAAAATCTTATGTTTAAGTCTAACTAGCTTTAGGTCTAATGGGTGGTTGTCGGGTGGCGGGTGTAGGGGGCGGTTAGGTTGATAAACGGGAAAGGGGTGTGAAGAAAAGTTAGGGGAATTTGGGGGGATGGAGTCATTAAGTGAGTCAAGGGTGGGTGGTTCAAAGGCTGATAACCATTTCAAATGGTACGCTGTTCTGCAGAACTGCGTTTCAATATCAAGGAGAGTTTGGTCATTAAGTTTTTGGGTAATGAAAAATTTGGGTCCGAGGCTGAGGAGATCAGTCTCTGTTGTGGAGAGAGAGCCAGTGAGGTCAGTGATGAGTGGTTGGGTAGTAGTTTAAAGACGGAGAGAGGGTCTGTGTACAGCTCCATAATTGGTATGTGTCTGTAAGTTCTGTTTTTGATGAAGCCAGTTGAATTTAAGTATGAGTCTGTTTTTTTCTGTGTGGAAACAGTGGTGGTAAGCTTTGTTGATGGCTGTGGTGATATGGGGTAGAAGGTGTGTGAGGGAAGGAAATTTGGTATCTGTAATAGAGTTGATATGTTGGTGTAGCTTGCAGTGGAGGTGTTTGATGATTTGTTTGATACAAAAGGTATGCAAGAAATTGTGTGCAGAGTGAAGTGTGGGTAGGTAGAAGCATGCCGGTAGATGGATGTTCTTAATAGTGTTGGGGAAAATGCCATGTCTGTGGCATCTCTTCAAGAAGTTGATCAGACAGCTGGTCCTAGCTCGCTTCTCCGAGAGTCGGAACATCTTCTTGGTGTATGCAAACTCTGTCTGACCGAAACTGAGAGATAAAAGGAAATTGTAGTTTGCTTGAAGCATTGCTGGTAAATATAAGTGTAAGTTTGTAATTCGAGGCAGGAGCAATGTGTTAAATATTGTTTTTACTTTTGTCTTTTTCACACACACACACACATATATATATATATATATATATATATATACATTGAAATGATGAAAAAAAATAAAATTGGATAATTTACTAGTTTACTAAATCATCAGGGGTTCATGTAAAGAAATATAATAAACTGACCTTTGAATTCTTTGAAAACACATGGATTAATGATCAGTTTATTATATTCCTTGCTTGACCACCTGATGATTTAATAAATTTGTAAATTATCCAATTATACTTCTTTCGTCATTTCAATATTTCCTATAATAATGCTATATCTACAATATCGAGCATCTCCTTATCACGATAGGATCTCATATAAAATATTTATTTTTATATCATCCATATATATATATATATAGGTCAGATGGACTGAGTATAGTTATGCAGAACATAATAATACTTTTCATAGGCTTGAACTAAATGTATCAGTCTTGTGAATATGTTAATTAATGAACCAACATCACTGTCTAACAAACCATGTGACCACACTTGTAAACATTTACCAAGTTGCAGCTAATTTATCTTGTCGACTAAATGTGCATTCAGAGAAAGTTGGACAAATTCTGTATATTTATTTTGATCATATGCAAGTTTCGTACAAGTATATCCATGTAAGACAACTCTAAATGAGAAATGATGTACGAGTAATGTGTGCAATCTCTTGGAAATCAGATCCACGCCTGATGTATTCCCTGTAGGATTTGTATGCTAAGCCGATACACAGGGCTTCCCTCTCAGATGCGATTTCATTACGGACACCGCATAACTTTCTAGCGAGACAATATCTGTCTCCATGAGGAATTATCCCTCTGTAGGCAAGATAAACTTGAACTCCAATTTTAAAGTATGCTCAATTATGTTAAGCCTGGTCTCTCTTTAAAATGATATTATTCACTATTTATTTCTGTATGTTATTTCGCTTAGTTATGTTTTCTTTCTTTTTCTGACAGGAAAGTTTTATTTATAATCACAAAAGAAAAATAATAATAATAATAATAATAATAATAATAAAAGTTAAGAGAGAGAGAGAGAAATAGTTCTAAAATATCTGACAACCCTCTTGTTCAAAGTTCTTTTGGTGTTTTTCCTGCCATTTTTTGTTTCTGTAAAAACCCCACCTGGCAGAGGTCATTAAATATGCTTTATTACATTACTTCAATGGCTGCTTTTGTTTGATATTTGAAGCAAATGTGTTGATGCAAGACATTCGGTTCAAATTTTCAAACTAGTGAGGTAAAAATAATGTAATGTTTGCACTCTACAAAACTAAACCTGAACATTCTTCTGTTAACTAACACCGTAAGAGTAATTGTTTTATTCTAGTTTTTTTTTCTGCATGTTGATGTGGTCTCAAGTTTCATAATACATTTTTCATTGATTTACTTATTTTTAAATAAGTCAATCTTTAACAGATATCAGTGTTTTAATTTTTTAGGTTCATTATTTGCTTATAATTGAAATTAGTCAATGACACCTGTGAATAATGACAACAGCGGTTACATTTTTTTAAAAGTCTTCTTTTTTATGTAAAATATTGAATGGCCTTGTGCCAGACTTGACTGGTTCAAATGTTAGATGGATTCAAAATTTGACCACAATGAGCTGAGGAACATACAACTGATTTTTATATGAGTAACATATTGGGATCAACACGCTAATCATGAGTATGCCTTGTGCATAAAAATAAAAAATGCAGGCACACAAACCAGAACTGATCCTGAATATGACACAAAACTGCACCTATTGGTAATGCCCAAGTTTGTGAGCTTTGATGAGTGTAAAGTCATCTATTAGTTTTTTTTTTATCAGTCACCATTTATCAAGGGTTAATGCGATGGATAGATTGATATTTGAATGATGATGAATATTATGGGACGATTGAACATCTCCACATACCACTCACTAAATCCAACAGCCGACTCAGAAAGCAGCAAGTCTTCCTCTTTTGTCTGCAACATTGCTCATTGAATGTGAGGACTGAAGGATAAAGTAGAAGTAATTGAGAGTTACAAGGCTTCTGAAAGATCCACTTTCTACTCTCCAGCTTTATTCTAACACAAAATATATGTCTACAAAACAAATTAATTTACAAACCAATTCTATACAAAACATTTGTGTAGTTTTGGTGGAAAATGACCCAACTATAAATCACTCACAACTATAAACCACTCTATGAGGCCGATTCTGTCAATTTTCTTATTGCCCCTGTCTTAATATGAAAACATCTGGTGATGAAATCGTTAATAATTTATATGAAAGAACTTTGCTTGTACTCGCAAATATATGCTGTTTCCGGTCGTATATTTTTGCTAGCCTAGGAGAATGGTATAATGACAAACAAGCATATTCAACACTGCGCCCATCCACCAAAAGGAGATACTACACTGCCTCCCAAAAAGGAGAATGTAATGCCTTTGAGGATGGTCTCATGATAACAGAACAGCTACTACACACACGCTCCCCTGAATTGAGCATCGAAAGATAGTACATTAATCTGAAATAGTATAGTAATTTAAATTGAGCATTAAAAGATAGTGCAACAGTATAATTAATAGAAATAATAGTATATTTTGGCTTCAGACAGACAGATGCCAAATCTCCATTAGTAATACATAGGTACAAATAGAGAATTAAAAAAAATCTATTTTTTTTTATAAAACTGTGTTGCTTGATTCTCTATTACCGAGATGAAAGATGGCCACACATTGTGTACATGTATGCCAATCAGGTGTTATTGCTAAAAGGGAAATATTCCTTTCAGTAATACATGTGCAAATTATTCACTCATCACACTCTGCTACACCCAATCAGTAGAGTCTTAGGCTCTACAAGAGTAGACATCTTTTAGGGCAGAGTATCATATGTTTTCACCTGTTCACAGTGCCTCAAAGGTTTTTCTGGGTGTTAGCGCTATTTGTTGGTGATTAATACTGTTTGTTATGTGGTTCGTTTTAATGTCTGTTACTTTGTTCATTGCTTTGTCTCTGACACAGTTTTTACTCTATCCCTCACTCTGTGTATCTCACTGTACATTAACCTGTTCGTTTCACTGTCCAGTGAAAAACTAAGTATCATTGATACTTAGATTCGTTTCTAATTCAAAACTCAATATTTAATAATAACAATAATTGATTTTTATCAACAACATATATATTTTTATGGAAATCGCTCCAGACAAGGCATGAAGTCACTTGATGTAAGGAGCCTACAAGAACGAAATATGATTATCGCAAAGACAGGAGATGCCTATTGGCCTTAGTTTTGAAAAGACCAAGGCTATAGGTATGAGGAAAACAGTCAGCAGAAAGGATGTTCCACAAGCCTGAAGTTCTCGGAAAGAAGCTATTGGAATGGGAAACTGCATTACAATGAGGTATCAAAACAGCAAATTGATGAAGACCACTAGACCAACAAGTCAAACAAGCTGGAACAGAAAATGCAGGGAATGGATCACATAATTCCAAACAACACATGTCATGATAGTATTTATAGAAAAAGATCAGAATAGCAACATCACGTCTGTAGGAGAGAAAATGTAGAGAAGAAGAAAGGGTAGGGCCAATCAAATTACAGATACGTTTCTGCACCTTATCAAGAACCCTAAAATGGGACAGAGATTCACCAGCCCAAATATGACAACAGTACTCCATACATGGTCTGATAGTAGATTTGTAGGCGTGAGAAAGTGTTTGGAGCGATAAAGAGAAGAGCCATGGTCTAATGTATGAACTCAAAGAAAGATTTGATGAGAGAGAAAGACCAAGAAGTTTCAGAGTCGATTTCTCATCAAGAGCAGAACCATCCATGAGAATCTCAGGAAGAAAAAGGACACACCTACGATTGAAAGACAAGAGCTAGGTCTTAACAGAATTAAATGAAACAAGTCATTTTGTCCACCAATCCACAACTGAACCCAGGTCAACTTCTAGATTAGTCACATATTTCAACTGATCCGAGGGAGATGAGCGAGAAGCAACTCCAGAATAGAGAGTGGTATCATCAGCATAGATGTTAATTTTCTGAATAATATTCTCTGGAAGATCATTTATATAGAGAAGAAATAGTCTTGAGCTTAGAATAAAGCCCTGAAGAATACCAGTATTGATAGGAAAAGAGAATGAAGAGACACCGTCCAAACTTATTCGCAGGCTTCGATCAGAAAGAAAAGACCTAATAATGCCAAGAACCTCACCACCAATACCAGAACCCTGAAGTTTTTGTAGAAGACCAGAATCATCACTAAAGAGGTCTAGACTTTCCAGAAAATGAACAAGCTGTTATATCTACATATTTTGCCCCATAAAGCATAAAAAAGGGAGCAGGGGACTTGTTGACACATGTTCGCCTACGCATACAGAAAGGGGGGGGGGGCAGGCGGGCGACGTTTGTCAAAAATGGGTCAACAGGAAGCTCGACAGACAGGCTTTCATAATTCAGCCCACGCATTTGCGGAGGCGTAGGATTCAACCAATCAAATGAGAGAATAATGTAGCTATGCACAGGAGAGCAGGAAAATCGAAGCAAGAAGAAACACGAGGAGAAGGTCCTCGAGCAGCGTTAAGAGCGGACGTCTAAGAGATTGGCAGCTCACCTCGCTGTCATATCAAACAATTTATTCCCGCACACAAAATCTAAAATAGGAAAAGTGGAATTCGAAAATTAACGGCTAAGAAATACAGCGGCATTTAATACTGCTGTCTACCGGACACCAAAAGAAAAAAACCTGCTCGAACAAAATTGACTATGACAGATCAGTCAAATATATTACCTCTCCGTAGTCGAGATTACGTATACCTTGGGACCCTAAAAACAGCTTGTTAAGAACGGACCACAGAATCTAAAATTCTGTTAAAATATCCTTCCCTCCATCGTCAAACCAAAAAGGTATGTGTTTACGACATATGGACAGAAAAAACAAAAACAAAAAAATACTATATTAATTCGTCCTAGATCGAACTTTCATATTGTTATATATTGTCGTGTTAAATGATCTTATTCAATTTTAACACATTTACCTTCATATCTCGATCTCCCGTGGGAAGAGAAAGACTTCTCATTTGTTTTCCTAAAATTACGTAAGAAAAAAAGACTTTCCTATTTTCATTTTCCATAAAGGCTATAAGCCTTCTTAATTGCTATATTTGGACTTTTAATTCTTATCCTGACTGATCAACTTTCTCGGAATAACAAAAACCAGCCTCTTATAGAGAACTCTGTTTGTGCGGAAAGAATATCAGTTGATCTTTTGAAAAAATAAATACTTGTTATGTATTGTTAATTTGTCTTGGTTGTTTATACAATATATGATTATAATTTGTGATACGATGTGTTATTCATTTTTATGGAGTACGGGTTGTTTCCCTTTCATCGGGTTTTCAACCTTTTCACATTTTTACATTCGTGGCTGAATTACGTATATGTAACGTTCAGTGTCCTAGTACCACAATTATAACAAAGCTTTTAGTTGACCAACCTTTCAAAAACTTTGCTAATAACAGAAAGGAGGTAAACAGGACGATACTTAGTTGGGTCGGACCGATCACCAGCATTTTTAAAGATATGGACAACAGAGGACTATTCTAACAAGAAGGGAAACAGGACTGAGACAAACAGAGATTCAATAATTTAGAGAAGATAGAAAAAAGTTCAGGAGAACAACGCTTGAGAACGACAACAGGAATTGAATCAGGACCGAAAGCCTTAGATTGATCAAGATCAGAAAGAACCCTAGCAACCATCTTTGGAGTGATAATGACAGAGTCAAGAGATTGATCAGTTTTCAATGGAAAATCAGGTAGAACCGCACCAGAATCATCAAGAGAAGAATTGTCAGCAAAAATACGAGCAAAGAGATCAACCTTATCTTTAGAAGATGAAATAACCTGAAGACCATTATAGAGAGGAGGAATAGCAGACTTGCCACTATTAATAACACTATTGTAAAAAAAAATCACGAGATTCAACCCTTTGAGATGTAATAGTCATAACTCCTTTGAGAGTAGCTATTCTTAGCCTCAGAGATTTCTCTCTTGCAGGCATTGCTAGCTCTTCTGTAGGATTGTCTAGAATTCTCAACACAGTCCCGATGATACTGATTAAAGTAATAGTTATGATGGGCAATGGCAGAAGCACAAACATGAACACCAGGGAGGAGAATAAAGTTTGGTTTGAAACTTATGATGAGCAATGAAGGTGTTAATTCCAACAAGATACCGGTTAGTAACCTCCTTAGCAGCAGCATTCGGAGACATACCAAAGATAGGACCCCATGGAACGTTACATAGGAAACTGCGAAAGCCATCCCAATCAGCCTTGCTGTGGTTAAATGTCTTTCTAGGGAAGGGACGATCAATAGAAGATTTCACCAAAACATCAACCTCAACAGAAAAACCCAATGGAGGAGAAGAGGAAATAGTCGGGTACAGAAGTGAGAAAAAGATCAAGTAATGATGATTGATGAACATCATTATCAGGAAAACGTGTGGGGAAGGTGACAATTTGGGACAAGTCATGAGACAGAAAAGTTAAGACAGATTTCACCAGCTAGATCTGTGCGGTTTGAATGAGGGAACCAGTCAGAATGATGAGCATTGAAGTCACCACAAACAAAGATGGAGCTAGATAGATGAATTTGCAATGCATCATCAATACTGCTGGATATAGCATCAGTAACAGAGCAGTCATTGTCAGAAGGGAAACAGTACAAGAAGAACAAATAGGAAGTGGAGCGCAGCAAAAACAACCTGAGACAGATAAAAGGACACCCATGAGATTCAAGACTGGGGACACGTGCAATGAAGAAATCCTTGCAAAGAAAAAGAGCAAGATCATGCAAATGCATGGAAGAGTCTAAGCAAATAACCCTCCACATGTAGATCGTTGCTATCAATAGAAGCATCCAGATTAATCTCACAACGAGCAAGGATGTGAGGAGATTTTCCCAAGAGAAAAGAACTGAACAACAGGAAAGTTTGACCTGAAACCTCTGATGTTACTATAGGAAAGAGTAAGATGGATTTGTAAAAGGCATAATAATAAAAAGGAAGAGAAAGATAGAATCACTTCAAGACAAACCTAGTGTGAAAGAGACCACCACCAGCATTCAATCCCCTGGACTTCAAACAGGCTAGCTAAAAAAATAAACCCTTCAACAGCCCAATAGGGAGGGAAAGGGTTACTAGACTGGCTGACAAAAAGCTTATTCCTAAACTGGTTATGTGGCTAACCAGTGTCACGCTCAGCCTTCATTGGGAACTACAGCAACAGGCATGTGACAATGATAATAAAAAATTAAAATCCGGAATCGGCTCATAGGTCCCTGTGTTCCAATGTCAATAACAGAACATAGAGGTAAGGATTCTCCAGTTCAAGACACTGTGTATAGAAAGAATGAACAAAGCAAGCGTGAAAGAGACAATGAGGAACGACTGAGGTATGATTTTAATGGAAATATTTATTGGACAAAGAAAAGATATATATATATATATATATATATAACAAAAATAAAAATGGAATATAATATGGGGAGAGGAGTCTAGTTGTTAGTATATTCTAACGAGCAAAAATTATATTCAAGCACAGAACGACAGTATATGAAAACAAACAGAGTCCAACTTACACGATGTCGATGGGTGATACAAGAAGTGCTCCAAAATAGGGTGTGAAAGTGTAATAAGCGTCAGGCACAAAAGAGTGGAGTAAGTTCTGGAAGAGGAGTCGACGCTATACAATCCTTGTATGGTCTCAAGATGTATTTTCGCATGGATGACCGGGACAAGCTTTTGCTGAATGACTGGGATGGTTATTACAAATCAAATTCGTTCATTCTCCCAAAAGGGATCCGAATTTGTAGCAGGCAGGATTTGTAGTTGGCATTCTTTTCTCATGGGTATTGGCAACCTTTCTTTTTCTTCTTCTTCTTTCTCATGAATCCACTAGATACAACCATTAGCTGGGGCACTGACTTCGCCGCTGAACCAAATGGGCAAGAGAGGTATCTCCTCCCTCCCTCCATCCTCACACACTGTCTGCCAAAAATAGACTTGATGAAAGAGTTCCCCTTTAAAAAACTACCTGCTAAAAACATAGATGTAATGAAATGCCCCTTCTGCTCATTCGTGGCACCACTGGTAAAATAAGTGGCTTCTAAAATCCTAACCTGTGTACTAGCCATATGTGACACCAGAAACCGGTGCTTTTATCGTGACACAATCACTTTCGAACAAAGGCTAAAGATAGCCTTCTCCCCAAGAGGTAAGAGACCAACTTATCATTTTCAGAGTCTTGAGGTCAAGAGTGACCAGAAATTATGCCAGACATGAGAGGGGAAGAGGTCAGTTCCCTGAAGTATTTACATATGCACATATATGTTAAACTAGAGTGACTCTCTTTTTTGTTTGCTTTATTTTTATTTTTTAGTAAACCTTCTTATATACTCACATATATATATATATATAACAATAATAAATACCTAAAAGGAACCAATAAAAATACCCCACCACAGCCTCACAGTAAATCCTTTAAAACCTTACTAAATAGTCTTTAAAAGTCCTTTAACATTGTTTCATAGTTCTTTATAAATCTTGTTGCTAAATCACATATATGTAATGCTTCCGAAAATGTCGAAAAACTGAAACGTTATTAAAAGTTCTTATAACCTTGTTTTCCGAGTTCTTTTTCATATATACATATACTGGTGTGAGCGTGGGAGTACAATCATTAGGTATATTTTCTAACGTGTATCGCCTGATGTGGGTAGATTTCGTCTCTGCATGTGGCCTTGTGATCGTCTGATGTTGTTGCAAAGCAACTTTTCATCTTTGCCCCAAAAAGGGAATCAACAACGTTAGTTTGAGGATCGAAGAGGTCTTTATTTCTAGAATAATATATATCTGGAGAGAGGTACCGTTTTTCCTTAGCTATCAGCTGTTTCAAGCTCTGCAGTAGCTCGTGATGGATTAACTTATTGTCGAAGCAGGTGGGACCACAGAATTTTTGGGGTCGGCTTGTGCGATTTTGCTATTCTCACCACATATTTTACATTCGGCTAGCTCAAATCCCATGCGCCTGTTCGTCTGTTAGCGTTTTCTTTCCCACAACAAAGGACTGACGTCACTCATGTGACCATTCTCCTCTCCTCTAGCTTTCCTGACCCCAATTTCTTATTCGTTTGATTTCACTCTGTTTTGACTATCTAGCCTTGCAAGGAATGATTCATCCCACAGGCCTGTGTAAATCTAACTACACAGTCAAACCAACATTCTAATAATTTATACTAGTGGATTTAGTTTCACTGAAATAGGGCCCACCTCAATGTAACATGATCACCAGAAGTGTAATTCCATCCCAATATCCTTTACGTCTGTATAAACTCAAATGCTCAAACCCGCAAGAATTCGAACCTGAAAGCTAGATCTCCAAACACTCACTTTTCAAATTTCTTTCACATAAAAATCACCTCGCAAAATAATATTCAATTACGATTAAATAATGTTGGTAATCTATATTGTCTTTAGTTGTTTCCGTTATTCTATATATTTATTTTTTATTTTTATTTATTTATTTTTTGTTTAGTATACCTTATAATATACTCGTATACATTTAACAATAATAGATATTTAAAAGAAACTTATCACGACATCCCACTGCAGCTTCCCAGTAAATCCGAACGTCAAGAATATATCAAGCAACATCCATCGAGCTAATAAAACCAAAAACAATACTTTTTTTTTTCAAATATACTTTTGTTATTATTGCTTTTTCTTTTCAACAATGTTCTTAAATTGTACCTTGGTGACGTTTGAATTACATATATATATATATATATATATATTATAGTTCCAAGGAAAACAAATTTATGATATATTTATTTACATACGTTCCAAAAATTCAATATAATTCATATACGTCTACTGAGACTATAAGGCCAGGCATAGAGCGGGAGTTACAGGCTGAGTAGCCCTTTTTCCTGAAGTAGAGTGTCCAAATATCTAAGTATAAACAACAGTTTCATGTACAATGATTTCTGAGAGGATATGGATTTTTATTGATATCAAGTTCGAAGTTTAAACATAGCATCAAGACTAGAGTATAGTTCACTCTCAGTTATACAGCAATTCGAGAGTCTGAGGGAGGGTTGAGATATGATAATTACAATCCACTTATGTCAATTTCTGTGTGTCTACCTTATAGAAAGGTTAGAGAATCTACATAAAACTAAACTAGTTATTTATAGGACCAACTCCTACAACTATTATTATTATTATTATTATTATTATTATTATTTGTACAACATTTATTTTTACTATTCATCACTAACATCTAAACCAAATAAATCATCTGTACAAGACTTTTAGTGTTGTTTGTATATTTATTTAATTTTCTTTAATGCTCCCCCTTCCCAAAGATCTGGAGGAGGATATAGCCATCAGCTTAGGAAACCTTATTTCAACATTTTCTTATAATCAGTCATTCGCATCCCTGACATAAATATATTTGGATAATGGAGGAATGACAATGGATTTGAGGCGAAGTCAAATTCAAGGTAAGTGTTGGTTGAAAACAATACCCGTGAATTCAAGTTCATATAAAAAATAACGGTTATGAATAGAATAGTACTCATCCATACATAACAATTATTATCAAAAGAATAATATTAAGATAATCGTGATTGGTTAAAAGTCACAGAACAAAATATACTAAAGTGTCTTACTTGTACAAGCAATCTTAAGCATTTTTAAAACGATGCATATCTAAGCAACTTTCGCAAAATGCTAGATTGAAAGTCATTGCTCCCAGTTGGGTCACTTATTGAGAAGTTCTGATATTTTAAAGGCATAAAACGTTCAGTAACTGCAGGATTAACATCATTTGTTAATAACTATTCAGACAAACAGATATCCCATATTCTGATATAAATTGCAAAGGTAAACTGAAAAGTATAAATCTAAATAAATAGTTAATGTTCTTGGTGTCACAAGAATAATATGATTAGAATCTCATAGGAAGATGAAATAAGCAGACGTGAATATTAGGAGAATCGTTGTGTTGACTTAGAATAACAGTCTGTGTATTTGACATCCAATCTGATATTCCTATATTCTCTGAACGCCAGGAAGAATGAAATTGTATTTCTAGAGAGCATTGGTTATTTCGGTTGAACATATATTGTACGTTATAGAAAAAATCATATTGTGAAAAATGAAACACAAACTGTGTTTATGCAAAAATAAACAATATTCTCTGGTGATCATGAGGTCTGTGGGAGTAGCTATTAACATGAGAGATAAAATTCCTGTGCCCTTCTCTGCAATTAACCGTGTTTGGAGAAGCAAGTTACACGGAAAAAATCTAAGAACTTTTGAAAGGGAACGTAATGAATGCATATTTTCTGGAAATATGCATGAGGAAGTGGCTGGTAGAATGGATTGTTGGTTCAAAATTTATAATCGGGGAAAAATTGATTTTCTTTTATTTAGATATAACTCACTTTAAAATATCTCTTAGCCTTTATTATGTGTCTTGTATGATAATCTAGGGTGATTTTCTGGGATATATAAAGCTAATGTCTCCTATGAATTATTACATTCTCTACGCATATATTGTAATTTAATAGTTGGTGTTAGTATTGCTATTAACTTATTAAATTCTGGCAATCTGAAAAATGTAAATAATGTAACAACAATATGTCAAATATTCAAAGATTTTTTTTTTGTATGATTTAATGGTGTGTTACAAACAATATATAAATATATAAAGGTATATACAATACATATTTTTTAAAAGATAACATCAAAGAGACTGATATAGATGAGCAATCTACTTTTCAGAAAAGCATTTCTAGTTAGTCTCATGAAAACACTTATATTCAACTTTTGTAAATGTATTCTTTATATTCATGTCTTCTGCTATTAAATGTTTATCATAGTCACGAATAATACTTTTGCAGATGGTTCCGCTGAACAATCGTCGATTGTCTGAAACGGTTATTGTCCTAGGAATGTTACTTGAATACCGTACAATATAACCAGAGCGAATCAAGCAGACAAATATGCATTTAATAATTAATCCATTAGACATGATTCTTGCTGGGAGGCACACCTTTTAAACCGTCACTTAACATTGAATACACTGTGAATTGCTTTTGTTAAAAAATAAAAATCAATTTTTTTCTGTTTCCCCTATGGGCTTCCCTCCACATCTGGTTTGCATTTCATATAAAGAATTCGTTCTTTTGTTGCATTATTTGATATTTAAGCAATTATAAAAAGTTTTATTTTGGGAACACAAAGAATTATCTGAAAAGAAATGTGATTATACCTTTAGAAAGCGCAGTTACTTGAAGCTTTTTTTGTTTAATTGCCTTAAACATTTTCTGTTTCTATTTTTTTGTTTGTTTTATGATTTGAATCATTGTTTCTTGGCGATTTGTTTCTTCTCATAGGAAAAGAAAAAAATGCTTTTTTAAAAAAATCAATAACAAAATAAGTTTTGTCCTTGCCATCAGCATGTATCTGTACAATGAACCTAACTTTAAACAAAACCTCATAACATTCTTGCTCTCTTGCGAAATTGAGTAAATATCAATGTTGTATGCAGCCCAGTTGTAAAGTCTTTGGAATGTGAGCAGAGTTTCTAGTATTTAATATGTAAATTGTGAGTACAACTCATAACAGTCCCTTGAAAAAGATTCCTATGATTTAAAACCACAAGTTAATTAAATAACATAAATTTAAATTTTAATCTTCATTAACAGCTTATTACAGTATGTTATTACGCTTTTTTTTAAATTGCACTTTAAATTTTATAATTTTTATTTCCATAATAACTAATTGAAGTACCTGTCATTATTATCCGATGATCAAATCTGTAGACCTCAATTTTGTAGAAAATAGATTTGATGATTAAAATTTAAATCATCTGAAATAAGAGGTAAAAACCATATGAGAATTATGGTGTAAGTACTGACAGTATTTCGATTACAGACAGGTACCTAATCATCAAGAAATAATTTCTTATATCAATTACACTATTTACCTAATTTACATTTTCTTGTAATACCTTAATCAGTATATATATATATATATATATATATATATATATATATATAATCCGTAGAATACAAAACTCATGACATAATCAATATTTTGTTATCATGCTCCAAAAATTCAACATCAACAAATATTATTATGTACATGTTTCAGAATTCTTTTTTAATAATCTTCTTTTCAGCACAAGAAAATTTTTAGCATTTCGTTACAGGTTAAGATAACAATGGAATTGTTAAATGACTACAAACACATAAAACAAAATTACCTAACAAAATGCATTAAAAAACATTGGATTCAAGAGTCTAATGTACATATTTTTCTTCAAAAAGATAGATGCACTCGTATATAGTACATATATAGTTCTAGTTTATAACAATTTATATCAAATATATTTTAATAAATGATACTTAATTCTTTTCTGGGAAAAATTAGTAATCTAAACAGTAAATCATTTTTAACTTTGAAATATAAAATTTAAACATAAGATCAAATTCCTGGCTTTGACATTGATTAATATTATCAATCTATTTCACCTATCTTATTTATCATGCACTTCTTATGGCTAGAAAACCCTTATATCTTACACTAGCAGAGATACATTTGATATCACTAGTTAGGAAATTAATTATACACTTAGATAATAAATATTGGACCAAGAAAAACATGCCGGACTATTTTAATATTTTAATGGGATCAACAGACTCTGCATAGGTAATAAACTTGATAAGTCTATTCTTACTAAATGAGATTCATTAGTCGTCCAAGGCTATAGCAATGCGATGTGGTTGCCGTGAGATGGAAAAGTGAAAAGCAATAAACGCAGGGAGAAAGTGAAACTCAAAACGATTTATTAATAATTTCACGAAAACTGATTAAATACCAAATAGTATTTTTTTATTTTTGGTAAGTAACAGATCGGCAAAGGGTAATCTTAAATTTTCGAAAGAACAACTTTCATTATCAGAAGACAACAATAGAAGACCGAGGGGGTCGTAAAAACGTGGAAAAACCGGTGTCAGATCATCGTATTATAGGGGAAAACAATTGGGAGTAGGAACGCAGAAAACGTCAAAATTCAATTAAGCAATCATATAACTAAGGTTAAAACATTATAAACATTAGTTTAGTAATATACCAATTTTTTTAAAATTTTATTATGTTTCATTTTAAATGACTCATCAATCTTTATTTATTTATTTATTTATTTATTTTTTTTTTTTCATTTATTCTCTTCAAATCTAAATTTAAATTCACTGTCAAAGGGAGATAACTTATTCTAAATAATATGTTCAGACCTTAGAAATGAAATTGGAAACTTGAGAAGGAATTTGAGTTGTGAAGTGGATTAGGAACACAGAAAAATTCCATTAAGCAATCATATAACTAAGGCTAAAACATTATAAACATTAGTTTAGTAATATACCAATTTTTTTTTTAAAGTTTTATTATGTTTCATTTTACATGACTCATCAATCTTTATTTATTTATTTATTTATTTATTTTATTTTATTTTATTTTATTTTTTTCATTTATTCTCTTCAAATCAAATTTAAATTTACTGTCAAAGGGAGATAACTTATTCTAAATAATATATTCAGACTTTAGAAATGAGATTGGAAACTTGAGAAGGAATTTGATTTGTGAAGTGGATAAAACCAAGGATGGGACCTTTTTTTTTTTTTTTTTTTTTTAAATTTTATTAGCAGGGGAAGGGGGGGGAATAAGAAGAGAGAGGATTAAAAAAAAAAAAGAAAAAAAAAAAGGTAAGTAAGTTGTGGGTGGGAGTGTGAGGAGGTGGGAGTGTGAGGAGGTGGGAGTGTGAGGATGTAAGAATCAGAGGATGAAGGGAGATGACAACTCGAATCTGTTATTCAAGGCAGGGCGAAATTTAGAGATGAGGATAGCTTCCGAAATTCGAAGCTGGCCTATATTGCGGACAGAGTTGAGGATGCGGACACTAATGGAGCGATGTGTGTTGCCACATGAAATTAAGTGTTTATGGAAGGAGGAAATGTGGGTGTTTAGGTGTTCTTTAATACGTTGGTGTAGAGGCCTAACGGTACTACCGATGTAGAATTTTTGGCACTTAGAGCATTGCAGGTTGTATACTGTATATGTGCGGAGGCAGAGGCCAGAGTTGGGGATGGGGCAACTAGCTAGAGAGCAGGGGTCTGGGGTGTAGTGGCTTTTTTTGGATAAATGTTGTCGGAGAGAGGTGCCTGTGTGAGAAAGTTGTATGTTAAGGTTCTCACTACGTATGGCATTGCGGATAGCAGAAGTGATACGGTCGCTAAAGAAGGGGAGTTTAAGGAAGCATGTGTTGGTGAGAGTGTGGTGTCTACGTCTTCTGGTGTTGTTAAGGCTAGATATGGTAGTTAGCGGGAAGCCGTTGGTCAATAGAGTTTGGTGGAAGGCTTCGGTGTGTGTTGTTTTATCGGAAGAAGAAGAGCATTTGTCTTGTATGCGGGTGATTTCGGTTTGTGCGTAACTAATTTTGGATTTGAGGGGTAGTGCGGATTTGTAGTGGACAAAGAGATTCCTACAGGCGGGTTTTCTATAGAAAGTGGTGTGGAGAGATCCGTCGTCATTAATGCTGAGTTTGAAGTCTAGAAGTGAGAGGGAGCCTGAGGTGTTGGGATGTTCGATGGTGAATTTAATGTGGGGGTCAGAATTATTAAATGTATTAAAGATAGAGATAGCTTCCTCTCGGGATGAAGTGAGGATCAAAATGTCGTCGACGTATCTCGAGAAGAAAATATGGGAATGGCAGGTGCTAAGTGCTTGCTGCTCCAGTCTGTTCATGTAAGAAATGGCGAGGAGGCCGGAGAGACTGGAACCCATGGGTAGGCCAGAGACTTGTTTGTATGTGTCTTGTTGGAACTTAAAGTAGGTGTTATCCACAATGATACGTAGGAGCTGATGAATGTCTGTAGGGGTAAGCCCAAAACAGTCAAGATTGTTAGAGGAGATGTGGTCAGTTATGAGGTCAATGGCGGGGTGTGCGGGAATGGAAGTATAAAGGGAGACTACGTCAAGGCTGAAGATGTAGTTGTTGGCGCGGAGCTGTTGGGGTTGGAGCAAGTTGAGTCTATCTATTACCTGGTCAGAGCTGCTGACGTGTGCCGGGAAGGTGGGGAGTAGCGGTTTAAGTAAGTGGGAGAGGAGCCAGGAGATCTTGTAAAGAGGTCCCTCAGTACTGGAGACTATAGGTCTGATCTGTAGGTAAATGAGATTCACTGGCATTGCCTGGGGCTTGATTGATGGTCTGATAATTCAGGGGTCACTTAATAGGAAAAAGATTTAGATTGCTTGGTTTGAATATATGAAAGCATTAACCATGATATTACAGTAATAATACCAGACTAATGCACTAATTTGAATAAAGCTTGCTAGTTCTAATGAATGCTTATATTTTCCCTTGCATATAATACAAGAAATTTTGGAAGAAAAAAAAATTATGGCAAAAATTAAGGTTGTCTTACTCACGTATACATATTCAAAAGTATTTACTTTGTTTGAAAAACTCTTCTTTAAAACAGCAAGATTACAAATATAATACACTCACCACAATAGATAATAAAACACGAAGTAAGCAGACGTTGATAACTGTTTACACAAGCTAAAGGCAAGAAATTCACTGTTATTGATGTTTAAAAATTAACAAAGGAAATACACAGTAGAATGGATGGAATTATTTGGTGATTCAGATGAATTTTGACTTTAAAAATGTTTAAAGTTAAAGCAGTTTTTGCTCTGAAGATAATGTTTTTATATTCTAATTATTGTTCTTTTTATAATGTTTTCATTTCATTACTGAAATGCTTTTTATTTTCATACTTTCTTAATATAGAGAAACTAGATGAATACCCGTTCTAAAATGGGTAAAATTAATTCCTCCACCAGAATAGTTTTGCTCCACTTCTATGTCTCTTTAAAATAAAAATATAAGGATACTAAACCTTATATCAAGAATTCTTTTTCCAATTTTCATCAAAATCCATTGCATTATTTTGATTCAAGAAAATATCTAAAATTTAAGTAATCTTGCTGAATTGATGTTTAGTGACTATGGATAAAATTTAATGCAAATCTGAAATATTTGAATTTTCAAATGGAAGATTGTACCCATATTATGTCTCCTAAAAACTGTTTAAATACTCTAAGGAAATTATTTATTCATTGAACTCTAATACCTATTGTTAAAATGTTGCCCCCATTGCATAAATGGAAGATTGTTCCTATATTATGTCTCCTAAAAACTGTTTAAATACTCTAAGGAAATTATTTATTCATTGAACTCTAATACCTATTGTTAAAATGTTGCCCCCATTGCATAAATGGAAGATTGTTCCTATATTATGTCCACTAAAAACTGTTTAAATACTCTAAGGAAATTATTTATTCATTGAACTCTAATACCTATTGTTAAAATGTTGCCCCCATTGCATGAATGGAAGATTGTTCCTATATTATGTCCACTAAAAACTGTTTAAATACTCTAAAGAAACTGAAATTTAGGGAATATTTATTAATTGATATCTAATACCTATTGTTAAAATTTAACAAAAACCTGAGGTATCCGAATTTTCAAGAAGGGCTTCCACTCTCTCTTTTCCTCCATTGTATAAAACTAAATTAAACTCATATTACCCACTATTACGTCTAGCAGCTGTGTTTCAAAATTCATACTGGTCGGTTAATTAGTTTAAGAGATAATCCTGTACATACAAATATATAAACATATACATATACCAAACTTTATATAGATAGAGATAATATAAAGTCATCTTAACTAGAAAAAAGTATGAATCATTAAATTACGTATATATTACCAGGTAAACATCCGGGACATTTATTTTCTGTAATATCATGGAAAAATCAATACTTTAGATAATGCAGTACACTTTTGCAAAAAAGAAAATACATAAATATGGCTCTACTACAAGGTCACACAAGAGTTAATTTAGTTTTGTTTTGTAGCTTCAGAAACATGGCGTTGTATTATAATTAAGTCAAATTATATACAGGAGACAAGATAATATAGTTTTTCTTCTACTCTTTTACACTATGGAAAACAATTTTTTTATGTGAAATATTGAGTAGGATATTCGTTTTGATGATCAAAAGATAAGTAATTTCCTTTAGTTGACATTTTATTTTATTTTTCTTCTGAAATCTTCAGATATATTAAAAAAAAGATATGTGCCCTCCAGACACAAATCTTCATATTGATAAAAATTATGTTACTATTTCTGCGAACTTGTATTTTTCAACTCTATGTGAACTGAAAAATTAAATCCACCAGCATGCATTTCTGTTTCTTCGTAAACAACTCAGCCATTAAAATTTTTGTTAATAATTGAAAAAAAATGAATTACTTAGTGACCCTTTGAAATTTAAGAAAAATTTGGAAGTATTTAAACTGGCAAATAGATCGTCATTTCTGGCGTAAAAATTCTTTGCAAAGATTAAATGTTTTGGAAGTGTATTTACATCTAATAAATTTATAAATAGAGATTAAAACAAAATTATGTTTTTGAATTTTTTAGATGGGTATTGATAATTTGTATAATTCGGACTACTGTTCTCATCTTGAGTGTTATCACAATGTTTCGGCCGCTGTAACTTCTGGCCTTCTTCAGGTGTATCTCTTTGAATTCGGGAATATTTCTGTTGAACTCAGTAATGGAATTTCGAAAGGAACCCTTTATTTAATCCACGGAGGGTAGCATGCTCTTGTAGTCTGAATAATCCAAATTATACAAAAAGAAAAATACCTCAACAAAATTAGTTATAGTTTTATAACACCATAGTTTTAAAAAAAAATGAAAGTTTGAAAAAAATGACAGTAAAAATACTCCCGGGTAACGCCAGTTGGTACAGCTAATATTTAATGATGTTATGAATGCACAGAGAAATATTATGTTTATTATAATGTATATACAAAGGTAGTGCATATGTTTATGAAAGTATGGTATTATTATTATTATTATTATTATTAAATGTTTTCTCCAGTAGCAGCAGAATGCGTACTAACATGGCTGAGTGTTCACCAAGCCTTACGATCTTGTGTCAAGGTGTTTGCTTGGTTTATGTTAATGTTTCTCCATTCACATATCTATCCATCTTTTTTTTTTGTCTACCTTTCGACCGGCTTCCTTGTATTATGCCTTCAACACATATTTTGAATAGCCCCAGACTGGAACGCTTTATGTGGCCAAATAATCTCAAGACTTTACATTTGATGCCAGAGGACATTGACGGAATGCCAGTGAGTTTTCGCAACTCTGCGATACTGATGTGATCAGATAGTTTATGATAGTAATGAAGCGCATGATGTGGCTTTGGAAAGTTTCTATTTTCTGATGTAATTTTAGAGTCCAGTTGACACATTCAAGTCTGTATAAGACTACAGGAAGAACATTTGTGTTATAGATAAACAAACCCTGTAACTTGTTCGATTTGTTGGCCGTTGATGTTGATGTTGATGTTAAGAGAAGTTTGTTTTTCATCAGTAGTCATGGATTTTGTCTTGGGCGTGTTAATAGAAAGATCAACTTCTTTCGAGTACTTCACAAGATTATCCAGGAATAACTACAAATCAGAGCTGGAGTTACTTGTTGAAGCGATGTCATTCGCATAGCTCAGATTAGACAAAACCAATTAAAAAATCAGAACTACATTGTTGTTCTGTTTTCCAAATTATGCCATAATGACGCAGAATAGAAGCACTAAAAGGACATCACCTTGCTTGAGGATTGTGATTGTATGGTATTAGAAATTGGTAATACTGGACGATTACACTGGTCAACGGCCAAAGTGGTTCTTACATGTGAATATGTACATCTTATAAATTTTATAACACTAAATTCAGTTTTGATATTTAGCTTTTGCCATTGGACCAGAAAGCTTTAATATAAGATCAAAAATATATTTTGCATCTTGCATTATTTATCCATTTTGTAACATGTAACTTAGATATAAACTTTAGTTTTTAACACTTCGTATATTAACAAAACATTTTTAAACAACATTCTAAATATTAAAACATGCTTTTTAATATTATTATATTAAACATTCCATTTATTCTGGTGAGAACTATTTTTCTATCTATTAATAATGGAGTTTATGTATCTGTCTGTCTGTCTGAAGCCGAAACTCCATCAGAGTAGCATGGTTATTTACTAAGTCCGCCAGCTTCATTATATACTACTACAAAAACCGCCGTGAACACTATGCACATTCCTCAATTTACATAATCAATTGCTTTTCAACTTCTAATAAATTAGTATTCGCAAATATACACTCATGATTGTTTTCTTCAGATTTCCACATGTATTTACGCTATTTTGCTCGCTAATAATCTTGCTTATGAATTATAATTATTTCTTTTATTATTTATATATATATACATATGAAATGAGTTACGTAGTTATTCCATCTACGTCCAACTGATTGAACAGCGAACGTTAATCCATTGATACGGTCACCTCCCTCGGTCAAATCGAAAGACGAACGCGTAATTTAAAATGTAAACAAAACGCTGTTACTTTAACTTACACTGTTAAGCTTTTATTTACAAACTGTTTTTATTATTCCATGTTTTATTTATTAAAATAAAAGATGTGATTTTTTTCTTTTCTGTCAACAAAGAAACTTACACATTGTACTGGAAAACAATATAACTGATTTTAGAATCAAATTGTTTAATTAAAAAAAGGTCATTAAATAAACACGCACACACATTCAAACGAATTTAATTTAGGCAAACTTTCTTTCCGAGACTATTTACATAACTAATCGTGTTAACTGTATTTGATTTTTTGGTGCTTTTACACTATAGGACCCGCGCTAACTTTGACTCCGTCGTTAGGGTCAGGGTCAAAGTGAGGGTTAGGGTCATGGTCAAAGTTAGCACGAGTACTACAGTAAAAGAGTACGGATTTTTTTATTGTTTTATTTCAGGTATACCTTTCTACTGAGTCGAAAAATACTGTTCGCTGTATTTAGTTTTTTAAATTATTGATTTTAACAATTTTATTGAATCAAATTGTTTAATTAAAATAAAAATTGATTTAAAAATTACTACTTAAAAAACACACACACATTGCAATGAATTTAATTTAGGTAAACTTCTTCAACTAATCGTGTTTGCTGTATTTGATTTTTTTACTATTTTTCTTTTGGTTTTTTCCTTTTTCATTAAAAATACTAATATGTATGAGGGAGGATAAAAAAATTGGGGGGGGTCGGTCAAAAAAAAATTTTTGTTCGTCTTTTCTTAACTAAAAATATTCCTATGTAAATAAAAAATTTGAGGTGAGTGTCCAAAAATTTTTTAATTTTTTTTAAACTAAAAATATTTCTATTTATGGGGGAGGGTAATACAAAAATCGGGGTGTGGTCGAAATTTTTTTATTTTTTATTTTCATCTAAAAATATTCTTGATCATAAACAAACAATATCAACGTCTAATCACCCAAGAAATATGACTGAGGCTCCATCGGTTTACATGTGAGCGTTCATTTCTGACGCGGCAGCCTAGCAAAAAAATGCGACCGGAGGGAGCATATATTTGCTAGTATGTATAATGAACATTACATGTTAATAATTCATGATAACATGCTGCAACACCTTTTGATGTTAAGTTAATTACAAAAACTTTCACGCAGCTCTTGGAGGCTTGCATCTCAGACAGTATCTCCACCATTGCACAAAATGGAGAAAGACCAAGTTAATTGCCCTCACCGTGAGGAAATTTAAAAGAGACTGAGGCAATTCTTTTAGCTGGCCATGATGGCCCGTGATGTATTGGCCAGGCCAATCTATAAACTGCATGTTGTGTCATATCTTGCCCCCTGTGGAAAGACATAAATTAAAATAAATATTAATCAGAGTGTGTTTTAAATTACATTCATCCCAAACCTTACATAGATAGTAACAGTAGTATTAGTATAAAGCTAGGACAGTAATTCTTAATGTTTCAGGTTTGAAAATAAATTCTTTATGAATATAATGTAATATCTTTGAGAAAATTGACCTAGTTTCGGTTACGGGCATATACCAAATATCCATCATAATCAGATTGATATGTATTTTAGTTATTTGTGTGTGAAGCAGTAAAACTCTCACTTTGATGAAAAATAAATTTAGCCAGGTTAAGGATGTGAGATCTTTATCATTGTGATCGCTTGAAAACAGAATGTGTTGTTGGTACATCTGCGTGTGCATAGTGGGGTGGGGGTACGTGCAGATTAAATCTTATCAGAATTCTACCAAGTTCCACAACAGAAGAAAATCTGACATTTTGTAAACATTCAACCGTACAGTTTACTTGGTGCACACCAAAGTCGTATCAAAAATCAATAGCATCTCTTGTATCAAAAAGCTAGATCTATTTGCTTAAAACTTTCAGTCACCATCATCACTGGCATTGTCATCATCATCATTTTTATATTATAAGCAAACGTACGTGTTATTTGGGTGAAAATATTTAATATTTTATTAATACACTTATGAAACTCGTTTCCCGCCATTTCTTGGCAAAATTTAGGAACACACGAAACTCCTGCTCCCACTCTTGAATCTCATATGACTATTTTTATACTTTAATTTAGTTATATCTGTGTATGTACAGGATTTACTCCTAAACAAATTACCTCACCATGATGAATTTTGGAACATAGCTGCTAAGCATAAGGGGTCTAAATGTGACTATATTTGGGTTAATTTAGATTTATTCGAAGAGGGTACAGAAGGGGTGGAAGCACTTTGTGAAAATTGAGATACCTCCGATTTTTGTGAAATTAAATATTCCTCAAAGCTAGGTACTTTGAAGTGTTTTAAAGTGTTTTATGGGGCATAATATTGGCACAACCTTCAATTTGAAAATTAAAATATTTCAGATTTGCATCAAGTTTGATTCATTGTCATTAAACACCAATTAAGTAAGATTCCCTGAGTTTCAATTTCTTCGTAAGACCCCTTTAATCTTAAGCCTTAAATTTTAGACATTTTCTAGAACCAAAATGATGTTATGATTGTGATCAAAATTCGAATAAGGATTCTAGACATAAGGTTTAGTATCATTATTTTTTTAATTTTAATCTTCCTAAGGAGATATAACTGTTCTGTTCGGGTAATTAAATTTACCCATCGTTGAACGGGTATTCTTCTAGTAAGTATATATTTTCAACTTAGTGGAAGGAAGTAAACACATTTTGTTTGCTGTTTATGTATGTCACTAATGCAGACCCCGATTTAAAGTTAAAAGTAATTTTGGACAAATCACATTTAACTCAACCAAATTACTGAAAATAAAATGCAAGCATAATTTATTATAAATTATTATGCATCGTCCTTAAACTTTAGTGCGTTCGGTATGCTGAATAAAAAGTATTTTCTTGTAAAGTATATTCTTGTTTTATTAGTAACACGGGAGGAAAATAGTTTTTATATTTGGCTGAGTATAACGTGCAGGTGCTGAAAATAAATAAATGAAAACAAAAACTATATAAATTGTGAATTTATTTTACAGTGAAAAAATATATTCTATGTTTTATTATTAGAAGTAAATAGTAGGAACTTAGATTAGAAAATTAGTTGTAATTTACAAACGTTTCAATCTGATTTGATTGTGTCATGGAGAAAGCGAACTGCTTAATATCACTAAAAACACTACACTATATCTGAATATCGTTAAAAATCAGTATATGATGAAATATATGATAAATATTAGTGTAGTAAAAGATATTTTAATGCTGTATTTAAAAGAATACAAGGGCAGGTTGATTTTGTTGAAGTGATCAATTATCAAATAACAGAATGACCTGTAATCAAGAATAACAAACTGAAGTCAGACGATTGTACTGGACTAATAAATTTTTAGTTGAAGATAAAACATACGAACTGTAGGTTTGAAATAACATTGTAATTTAAAATGCAAAATAAGACTAAAAATTTAATTTAATATGGATGCATTTTTAAGGGGACTTATTGTTTTTCATCTAAGTACTAGAACTTGGTTCACTTACGATGTAATTGTGTTTGGACAAAAAGTACATTAGTTTTTATTGGTTAGTATGTAATTTTTGTTAGCAAGATTACCAAACGCAGCAATTGGTCAGACAAAAAGAAATTTTATGGATTATCTAATGAACACACATCTCACAAATGAAAACATGTATGCAGAGGGAGTGTACCTTGTTTTATATAGAAAATATAGAGTATTTAAGGTGAAATCACAACTAAAATACAAAATAATAATAACGATACTACAGAAATATGTGTCTTACAAAATGCCTTCTCTTCATGGATGGAAGTGGTAGTAGAGCTGAGTTTGCAAGTGAGAACTCATCCGACTTCCATTATGTATAACTATGTTAAGAAAAATATCGAGCAGAGCTAAAAAAAATTTCCATACAAAGTAAAGTTCTTTCATATTGTTAACCACTTTGTCGTCAGACATCTTCAAGTTGTCAGGTAAACAGGGTGAAGAGAGTTGACATCATTGTGAATAACAATGAAGTCGAGGTCTCATGTGTCTGTTATTGCTTAGGTTATTCATTCCTCATTTTATGGACAAGGCCCACCCATGCCTGGTGTAATCCCTGATGTTCACTCCTAATATGTTACTCATCCTAAAACCAGCTGTTTGTTCCAAGGTTAAATGTTTAACATTTGATCCAGCCTAGCTTTGTACAAGACCATAATTTTCAATATGATGTAATATTACTCTTACTACTGGTGGATTATGTCTCAGAGTTGTGGATATTTTGGCTGGTTTCTCCAGTTCTAGATGTGAGCGGCACTCACATTCGGAGCCTGATTTTTCTGGTGGGCAGAATTAATCTTCAAAATCTGATTCTGATTCTACACCCTCTCCTCTAGGAGAACTGTCCGGATCTATCCGTTTCAAGAGAGAGGAGTTTCAGGTAATTTAATAATCTCCTCTGTGCTGTCACCATGCTACCCTTTATACTGATAATCGTCAGTTGTTTGGGGCTGAACGTTGGGGATAGCTTGCTGAGACATTTCCGCCTGACAAGTACTTTGCACATCATTCTCTGCTACGTGGGTGTGATCGACTCTGGCATGGGGTCTTTTGGAACAGCAGATATGCCAATATTTATTTTCCTTCCAGTGAGGGCTTTACATGTTTTGGTTGTACTGTAGGGGGTGATCCTGTACTTCCTTAGGAAGTGGGACAGCTGGGTTTTCCAGTTTAAGCCCTCCATTGTGGTGGTGTGAGTATACGTGTTTAGGGTTCTCATAAATCGTTCAACCTCTCCATTTGCCTCGAGCCATAAAGGTGTGACTTTTTTGTGACGGAATCCTGCCTGGGTGGCAAAATCCTTGAATTCCTGCCCCTGGAAGGGGGGATCATTGTCAGACTTGACAATATTGGAGTAGCCTTGTCTGACAAAGATTACGTAAAGGTGAGGAATAACCACTCTTGCTGATATCGAGAGGAGTACTTCTACCTCCAGGAACCTGCTGTAGTCGTCAATGGCGACTAGCACAAAGTCTCCAGATGGGAAAAAGACCAGTGAAGTCCGGGGAGATTTCAGTCCATGAGGCAGCAAAGAGTGGTGTAGCGCATATGGGTTCACGGTGTGATTATGTTGAATTGAAAGCTCTTCCACTAGTTTGTCGATTCCAGGAAACCAGCCCTTTTCTCTCACTAGGTGCTTCGTCTTGACAATTCCCTGGTGTGCACAGTGGTTTATGTCAACGGTTCTTTTCTGCAGGGTGGACAGAATCACCAGGCCGATGCCTCGAAGGATGAGACCATCATGTGCAGATAGTTTGTCCTTGAAGTGTGTGAGACTGGATATCTCCAGGTCATTCCAGTTTCCATTTGAAAGTGCAGGCATCACTTTCTACAACAGTGGGTCTTCTCCTGTGGCTGGCTTCACCTCTTCAAAGGTGATGGATTTGGATATGGTATATTGAGCTAGTATCTTTTGCATGCCTCAGCCACATTGTCTCTCTTAGGTTTTGATGAGGATATCGGCTGAGGTAGTCGGCAGGGTTTTGGTCATCATTTCCAGGCTTGTACACCAAGCTATACTCATATGGCATGAGGCACAGATGCCAGCGTTCAATTCTGGACGTAGCCAGCTTGAGGCTTTTGATGAGAAGTGGTATGTGGTCAGTGGTAATGGTGAACCTCGACCCATAAAAATAGAGGTGAAAATGTTTGGCAACGTATACAAGCTAGCATCTCTCTCTCAGGCTGCGAGTATTGATGTTCCACATCTGTGAGGGCACGGCTGACATAACACAGTATTTTCCCGTCTTGTGTAAGCATTGCCACTAATCCAATTAGGCTTACATCTACAAGAATATTTGTCTCCTTGCTCTGGTCAAAGTAGACCATAACTCCAGCTCCAGTCAGGGCTTTCAACTGGCTCACTGCCCTTTCTTCTGTCTCCGACCACCTCGATTCTGTGTCTTTTGTAAGTTGTCGGAGTGGCTGAGACATTTCTTTGACACTTTGACTTGGATTTTCCTACACATGGTCTTGCAATTGTTCATTGTCAAGATTACACGAACATCCTCTACCTATTTAATCTTCAAGACTCTCATCTCCACTACAGAATTTTTGGAACCATCTTCGTACACTCTGATCACTTGTGGATCCATCTCCCCATGCTCTATTGATATTGGCAGAAGTTTTGGAAGCATTGTACCCAAGTTTGAACTCATAAGATGGCAACGGTCATTGTTCATTATTGAGAGTCTTCTATGCTTGAAAAATACTTTCTCTGAAAAAAGTTACAAATTGTTATTGAGAACACATCAATTATTGTATATGTTAACATTTACCAGAAATAAACCACAAATTCTGTGTTAAAATGACTTTCTAAAACCCAGCGCTTCAGCCGGCCAATATTTTTGTAACAACCTAATATATTATCTTAGTTATTATCTAACTAGGAGTTCTCAGAACGTTATCAGTGATTGCTCACTGACAATAGCCAGTGGTGTACCGTAGAGTCTGAGTGACAACAAGTCCAGGGGTTTTTACCCCGCCTAATAAACCAGTATTGTCCGGGCCTTCGGGTCTGGATTTACTCTGGTCTATCGGTTGTCCGTTCTGTCCAGTTCTAGGAGGTGCACCCTCCCAGGCTTTGCCTTCTCACCCTTTGACAGGGGGTTAGTTTATTGCTAACTGCCTGAGGCGCCCCTACTGGGGAATGCCGACGGGGCTGCCCAGGCAATTTTTAAATGGCCAGAGTGCTCAAATTCTCGAGCGCTGGTTTTTTACCACTTTCCCGACCTTGTGTCACATCTTACCTTGTGGGAGGAAGATAAATAGAAGCAGTGCTATTCACCTCTTTCAATAACCATTACAAATCATTTTGTGTTATTGTAATTTCTGCTTACCATTGATTTCTCTTGAAGTAAGATGCAATTTTTACTTAAGACACCTTAAACATAAGCTTGAAATTAACACATTTTCTATAATCATAATCATGTAATGGATGTTGGTCAAAGTTGGAATAAGGGATCTAAACATAAGGTTTAGTATCATTATATCTTGATTTTAATCTTTGTAAGGAGACATAAAAGTGAGGCAAAACTCTTCTGTTCAAGGCATTAATTTTACCAATCCTGGGATGGGTATTCTTTTAGTTTTATATAAATGTGAATATTATTGTGGGCAACAGGAAAGAATTTTTATTTCCATCATTTTTCACAGAGGATGTATATTCGTATATTTTCACTTTCCAAAATCTGGCTGAGATAGTCTGGTGGTAATGTCATTCTAAGTTGTGGATTTGTATTTTGAACGAAATCAAGTTATTCCGATATTCATTGATGACTTATTACCAATTCACAGGCCAGCATGGATCGCTACATAAGTTTAGATAATTATATTCGTATACAGTATTATCATTACATGTTTTATTGTTGTCACAATTCTGATTGTTTATTTCGTATCACTGTGTCCCGTTTATTCTATGTACCACAAAGGGTTTGGTTCAGTATCTCTACTGGCAAAAGCAGAGGTCACCTTTCACATTTGCAGAACTTTTAGAACCCTTTTTTTCTCATAGCAGAAAGCAACAAATAAAGAAAATTAAAAAAAGTTAAAAGAAGTAGTAATCAGAATAAGCCTGAAACAATATCAGGATAGTATGAAAACTTGGTTAAATTCAATATTTTTACTTGAATTCCATAAAATTTCCTATTACATACCGATGCTATGAATAATTTACAATAAGAAAGAATAAGGCTATGATCTGGATGTAAACAAATGCTTGATCAATAGCAATCATTAATTTATTCCAGATCATAGCCTTATGCAAAAGTTCATTGATGAGACTTCTATAGTTCTTAAAACAAATTTATGAAAAACTCTAAAAACAAACTTGTTTAAAATTGAAACAAGATTAGATACAATTTTCATTTTTTAAGTTGAAATTATTTATGAATAGCATTTATAAAACAAGAATCTGCAATAATAGGTGACTTATTTTTTTATTCAAATAATTGATAAAATATTTAAAAGCAACAGTAATTTTGAAATTTTACCACAACAAAATTGTGGATGTGGAGTGTTACGTGCCAGCGTTCGTTAGGACTACAAAGGCTTTTGCAAAACGCTAATGAAATACCAGGGTTCTGATTCAAGCACTAAAAAAATAACACAGGGGAAGGGTTCTCCAAATAAAGACATCAGTAAAAGTAAAGGGAAAACAATCAACATACAAGTGTGAAATCACATAAGGGAACGCATATTGAAAGTTCAAATAGAAATATTTATATACATAAATGTAGGAAAGTAATAGAAAACAAAAAAATCATCATCATCGGTCTTTTATTAGCGTGCAGGATTGGGGGCAATGTCCACACCTGTGGAGACCGCTGGCTAGCTGCACACATGACAGTCCTCACCGCAGATTTCCACTTTTGTCGATTCTGAGGGTCAATGTTTAAGAGGCTCCAGTCTTTACGGTCTCTCTCTGTCAGCTCAAGACAACTTTGGCCTCCAAGACAACTTTGGCCGGCCAATTCCACACCTACCAGAAACTTGTTGGTTTAGTGTACAGTTGATTGCACTGCTCGATCTGTCCATGTGGCCATACCAGCGGAGTCTTCTCTCCCTCAAGATGGGATCAAGGTCTGCAAGGTAGGAGAAGGATGGTAAAATGAATAAACGCCACTAAACAAAGTAAATAGGAGTCTGATAAGTATAGGGTGAGGATGAGTTGAGTTCTTGATAGCAGAGCCATCGCTACATAATCTTTCACCGGGATCATGAATCAGGATTTCGGGTCAATAACCGTAGGCAGCAGGAGACGAATAGGAGTATTATACGTTCACTCCTGTTTGTTGGGTGAAAATGCTAACGGGATTCTTATTCGCAGGCTTAGTTGGTAGATTCTGAAATCGTTTCGATATTTCAAATTCGACTTTTTATTCAGAATGGAAAAGAGCAAGAATATTAAAACTGTTCATATTGCCTTTTTGTCGACTTGAAAATGTGTCTCTTTTAGGGCTGCTTTTGCACAATCTTCTCTATACAATAAAAAAGGCTTTTTCCCTTTTTTTCTTCATCTTCTTTTTCCTTTATAGATGTCGTCCAACCGATTGTTGATGAGGAGCTATGCCTGTACCGCCGAATTATATCAGTTACATCACTAAAAGCATAGGTGTTTTTGCATAAATGTAAGAGTTAACAGTCGACATTGTACTTAGAACTAAGATCAATGAGTACGTTAGTAAAGAAATCAACAATCAGTCGTGAAAATATATGTTGGTGGGAGATGATGGAGGGAGTTACAGAAAGGAATGTGTATCTTTGCTCACTTGAAATTATTTATCTTTTTTTCTGCTCACAAATTGCAATGTATTTAATATGTTTAAAAGAATTGTGACTAATGGAAAAATTGTGACTGATGGATGGACACACTCTATTATATAAGATGTGCATTTATATAAGATGTGCATGTATTTTATTTTTTATTTTATTTCTATATAATTTTATTGCTAGCTGCCATATCGCAGAATGGTTCTTGGGTGTAGTGTTTGGATAGTATTATTATTATTGTTATAATTAATGTTATGCAAAGTACCATATCACACAGTAGTCTTAAGGGTAATATATTATTATTATTTATTTATTTATTTATGTATATATTAGTGAAATATAAGCTGAATTATTTCTACACTTGATTATTGGGGAAATGGTCGTTTGATTAGTACCATTTGTGAGCCATGAATATTATAACTGTCCTGTTTTTAAATCTGCGAAACAGTTATATGGTAAACAGCTGATGATCCCCGTTTTAATATATATATATATATATATATATATATATATATATATACACACACACACTATAAGAATAATCGTCCCAGGACAGGTAAAATTAATTTCCTCAACAGAACAGTTTTTTTATCACTTTTATGCCCTCTCACAAAGATTAAAATCAAGATATAAGAATACTAAACCTTGTGTCAAAAATCTTTATTCTAATTTTGATCAAAATCTATTCCATGATTTTGATTATAGAAAATGTCTCAAATTAATTTAAGGCTCTATACGATATTAAACTTCAGGGAATCTTGCTTAATTAGTTTCTAATAACTGGATCAAATTCAATAAAATCTGATCTATTAGAATTTTCAAATCAGACGTTATGTCCATATTATGCTTCCTAAAACTCTTGAAAATACCCCAAAGAAACTGAAATTCGAGGAATATTGATTTATTGATATCTGATACGTATTGTTAAAATTTCACAAAAATCGGAAATATTAGAATTTTCACAAATCGCTTTCACCTTTCTTTTACTTTCTTTGCATAAAACGAAATTAAACTAAAGATAGCTCACATTTGGATTCCTTATGCCTAACAGCTGTGTTTCTTAAATTCATAATATGTTATTAGTTTAGGAGTGAATCCTGTACATACAAATATCTAAACATATGAACCTGCCTAACTTTATAAAGATGAAGATATATCTTACATTATTAAAGCATGGTTACTCAAAGCTTGAAAACATAACTATTCTTAAGAATCAGTAAAACTACAATTTGTCAAGACATATTGGAACAGGAACAATTTACCAAATCATTGTGAATCAGATTATTAATATATTTTATTGTTCATAATAATCAAATTATCTTTAGCTAAATTTTATTTCTAATGCAATGTTTTAGAGGTACAGACTTATATATCAATAGTTGATTGATCACATTATCTACAATGATAATAAAAGCATTCATTTATATATTTTTATATTTATATATTTTTATTTCAATCGACACTGTACATTAGTATGATTTTCTAGCAATACTTTCTGTTTCACGGCAACACAAGAAACTCAGCCCATAAGGCAACAGATACTGAATGTAACCAATTCTTCAGTTGGTTATACTAATGTATGGTATCAATTGAAAATAAATATATATATATATATATATATATATATATATATAAATTAAGCTATAAAGATGAAGAAAATATTTTTATGTACGAACCTATCGTCATCAGAAAATGCTCGAAATACTAGATAGAGTAATAAAACAAGAAAATGAATGCTGAAAATAAAAATTGGATAAATCATAATATTTATTAATTCACATCATTTTTCGTGTGTCAATCATTTTCACCTGTTGAGACTTTGATTGCCACAAATAGCGATGACTTTATTTATATTCATTTCCTGCAGATCTCTTTGGATATTTTTGGTGAGTAACTCATCTTATTATCAACTGACTTTTTTCCGGACTTTATTCTGATCCTTTCATACCTCAGATTTCGGATCCTGCCGTCTGGACTCTATGGATGATAATTTATTGCTAACCTAACCTCTACTTTTCTCTGAATGATCCCTTGAATTGTGACATGAACACATTGATTTTATACCATGATTTCATTGAAGATGTTTTTTATGCTAAAAATCTTTTTTATATTTACAAATTTATGCTAACAGAAATACATTTTTTACTGTCTTTTATCCTCCGATGAAAAGAGCTTATCTTTGAAAAGCCATTGATTAAGGAAAAGATTTTTTAATATTCCCTGTTTGAATATCTGATAAATTAATAAATATTGTAATCTATCCAATTTTTATTTTCATCATTTATTTTCTTGTTATATATATATATAAATATATATATATATATATATATATATATATATATGAGGATAAAATGCACGAAATATCATAAAATGAAATGCTGTAAAAGATAAGATGTATGATAAAGACAAACAGAACAAACACATTTAGATACAGGAAAAAATCATCAAGAAACGAGAGATTTTACCGGTTTCATTTGGATCAACGAATGTCTCCAGAAAAAGTGAAGATTTTAAATTTATTCGATAACGGTAAAAACATAAGAAAAAGAAGAATCTTCCTAAGGGGATATAACAGTGCTGTATAACTGTTCTGTTCGGGTAATTAAATTTACCCATCGTTGAACGAGTATTCTTCTAGTAAGTATATATTTTCAACTTAGTGGAAGGAAGTAAACACATTTTGTTTGCTGTTTATGTATGGCACTAATGCAGACCCCGATTTAAAGGTAAAAGTAATTTGGGACAAATCACATTTAAGTCAACCAAATTACTGAAAATAAAATGCAAGCATAATTTATTATACATTATTATGCATCGTCCTTAAACTTTAGTTGCGTTCGGTATGCTGAATAAAAAGTATTTTCTTGTAAAGTATATTCTTGTTTTATTAGTAGCACAAAAAGAAAATAGTGTTTATATTTGGTTGAGTATAACGTGCAGGTGCTGAAAATAAATAAATGAAAACAAAGACTATATAAATTGTGAATTTATTTTACAGTGAAAAAATATATTCTATGTTTTATTATTAGAAAAAAATAGTAGGAACTTAGATTAGAAAATTAGTTGTAATTTATAAACGTTTCAATCTGACTTGACTGTGTCATGGAGAAAGCGAACTGCTGAATTCCATCTCCAAAATGACAAAAATAAGAATAAAAAAGGTAATATACTGTTATGAGTTGGTGCAAAAGGATATACATTTCCTATTTCAATCCTGGGCAACACCATGTGAATATATATATATATATATATATATATATATATATATATATATATATATATTGTTAAAAATAACAATATGGAAAAAGGTCATGTCATTATTATCAATTTAATTTGCCAAAACGTATTTTCTAAAAAGAAAAAATTTTTTTCAAAATAATTGAATGCAACAAAATTATGAAAATATGGCATTTTGAGATTTTCTTTTTTGCATGAAACTATAAAATGGCATTTAATGAATCAATGAATAAATGAATGAATGAATAATAATGTTTTGAATCTTGGTTTGTGAAAGGAAGATCATCCAATTGTGTATTGGTTATTTTCTGCATTATAAAAATTAGTTGCATCACCATTACTGTTGAAATTTTGTATTTACTTGCCATAATGTGTGGAAAGGAGAAATGTAGGAATGTTCTGTGGCTGGCTAATGTGAAGACAAAAAACGAATATTTTTTTGGTTTGCCAATTGTATTTATCATGGTTCTGCCTATTTGATTGAATAGGAGTGAAATTTGGATATGTGTGTTGAAAAATGAACTCTTTTTACTTTTTGCAAAATGTTTGTGTTACATTTTCTTGAGAAATGTTATATTTTCCCCCAGTTCCTTCACAAAGAAAGAACATTATTTGTGTAAGTAATGCGATATATTTTCATTTTAAACCAACAAATTGCTCAGCTTCTCAGATTTCAGTGAAAATTACAGCAGCTATAAGGATTCCATTTTGCTCTCATTCACATCAAGTTGAGTTTTGTTAAAGGGGAAGTCTTATTTGTTAAATTCTATTTCTGTCACGTTATAGCATTATTAGAACTTCATATTTTACAAGCACATTTACTAGATAGAATACCGATGGAGCACGAGAGTAAATTTTTATATTTTTAATTCCTCATTTTAGTTTGTGAGCAGAAAAAAAGATAAATAATTTCAAGTGAGCAAAGATACAGATTTCTGTAACTCCCTTCATCATCTCCCACCAAACATATATTTTCACGACTGATTGTTGATTTCTTTACTAACGTACTCATTGATCTTAGTTCTAAGTACAATGTCGACTGTTAACTCTTACATTTATGCAAAAACACCTATGCTTTTAGTGATGTAACTGATATAATTCGGGGGTACAGGCATAGCTCCTCACCAACAATCGGTTGGACGACATCTATAAAGGAAAAAGAAGATGAAGAAAAAAAGGGAAAAAGCCTTTTTTATTGTATAGAGAAGATTGTGCAAAAGCAGCCCTAAAAGAGACACATTTTCAAGTCGACAAAAAGGCAATATGAACAGTTTTAATATTCTTACTCTTTTCCATTCTGAATAAAAAGCCGAATTTGAAATATCGAAACGATATCAGAATCTACCAACTAAGCCTGCAGATAAAAATCTCGTTAGCATTTTCACCCAACAAAACAGGACAGTTATAATATTCATGGCTCACAAATGGTACTAATCAAACGACCATTTCCCCAATAATCAAGTGTAGAAATAATTCAGCTTATATTTCACTAATATATACATAAATAAATAAATAAATAATAATAATATATTACCTTTAAGACTACTGTGTGATATGGTACTTTGCATAACATTAATTATAACAATAATAATAATACTATCCAAACACTACACCCAAGAACCATTCTGCAATATGGCAGCTAGCAATAAAATTATATAGAAATAAAATAAAAAATAAAATACATGCACATCTTATATAATAGAGTGTGTCCATCCATCAGTCAATATTTTTCCATTAGTCACAATTCTTTTAAACATATTAAATACATTGCAATTTGTCTAACTTCGAAATATCAGAGATCTTAACTACTATTTAGAAATGGAAAACATTGTATTAATAGTAAATAAATTCTCAAAAAATAAAGCGAATGTCATGGCCGGAAATCGAAACCAAAACCTTGAGATCTTCAGTCTGACGTTCTACCAACTGAGCTATTTGGACGTTTTAAAATTTCTTAAAACATTACCGTAAAAAAATAATTATAGCTTTGGCATGACTTCATAGATTTATGATTACGTCCTGTTTCAAAACATGAATTCAAACATAAGCGATAATAAAAAATAAATAAATGAATGGGTAAACATTATCAATAGCGTTCATAATTATGTTAATCGTCCCAAACAATTTATTTTGCTTTACCTATGTACTGGCGTTAAAAACAATTTAATATTTAATTTATGCTAGAATTTGGGCCAAATTCTAGTATAGTAAATTAGTATTTGTGTTTATCAATATATAAGTAAACTGACAATTGTGTTTATACAATACAGACAAAAAAAATTGTGTCCACACAGCATTTCATTAAAAAAAACATCTTAAAAAGAGACATTTTTGTACTTTTTTTTAAGTAAAAGATAAGTGACTGATTTACTTTTATTTTTCAGTCTTCTTTCAAGTTTTCTTCTCATATACATTCTCCTCATCTTATGCAAATATTGACATAAAAACACTGGAAGACTAAAAGTGACAACTGCTGCTGAAGATAAACATTACATTATTGAGAACAAAAGACATACAATGAAAACTACTTCAACGTTTAGAGCTGAACTTAATTCCTCTTGGCAGCAACTAATGTTGCTCACAAATGTGAAACATCAACTTAGATCAACAGGGCTCAGCGATGCGTAACTATTGAGAAACCTATGTTATGGTAGGTGGTAAGCAAAAAAGATTCATGGGTAAAAAAGACATAAGAAGAGCACATTAAAAGAAAAAGAAATATATAACAGGCCGCGCATGTGTGGTCCCCCTCTGTATATGGCTCGATGTGGCGAGTGTAAAATGCAAGAAATTTGGACAATTTGGGGCATTTTTGACCCCCTGGGGGCGCAAACCAGAATTTTTCTGAGGTTAAGGATGCTCATTTTATATCCAGAAAAATTGCCTCTACCTTTTTGCCAAGTTTCAGAAAAATTGAATTGATGGATCAAACGTTATGGGAGAAAAGGCTCATTTTTTGCCATTTTGGGGGCTTTTCACCCCCTGGGGGCGCGAACAGATTTTTTCCAAGGTCAGCGATACTTATTTTCTATTAGGAACAATTGCCTCCACATTTTGGCCAAGTTTCAGAGAAATTGAATGGATGGATGAAAAGTTATGGGGCAAAAAATGTAATTTTTTGCCATTTCGGGGACTTTTGACCCCCTGGGAGGCTAACCAGATTTTTTTTCAAAAATCTGAGAATGTCACTTTCTAACCTGACTAAAGTTACAACTTCATGCAAAATTTCAGAGAAATTCAATGGATGGTTGCGGAGAAAAATCCGGATGGACGGACAGACAGACAGACAGACGGACGGACGGAAATGGTTCAAAACATAGGTCCCCCGATTTTATAAATTGGGGGATCAATATGGAATGACAAATACAAATTTTAACTTTTTGGAAGTAAGAAGAGTGTATATAAGAAGGAAGTCTGGAGGAAGAGTAAGTGATGAATCTGTGGTTTTAAAGGTGAAGCTTGGTGGTGGGTCTGGTATCATGTGGGTTATTTTTGTAGGAGAGGTGTCTGGAGATTTAATTCACATCAAGGGAATAATGAAAAAAACATCACTCGATTTTGTAAAGACAGTTGTATTGAATCTAAAAATAGTTTCAGATATTTTAGTATATTTAAAAAAAAAATAACTGCGACATTTCACAGTTTTATTCTACATCTGTTGTATATTGTAGCCGTGCTTAAACATATTTTCATTCTATGGATGTTCAGTGCGAACTCCGACCCCGCAATATTATTGGTCAAACTGAAACATACTTATCTAAGTACTCTGGTTAATGGAGTTTCAAAATATATTTGGTTATGGGTCTGTCTTCAAAATCTTTGGAGGAGTTTTTGACAAATTTCCATTCTATGGGCGTCTGGCACGAATGGAGACCCCATGATACCATCTTTGGACAGAACAGATACTACACTTTGATCCTAACCAAACGACCAAGAAAGTGTATTTTAATTTGAGTTCCGCATTGAACCCAACAGCAATATCAGATGAAATTTAAAAACTTATTTTTTTGCATTACATCTTCGGCGATCTCATTTTTTTAAATTGCTGGAAAGTGATAACATATGTACGTATATGAAATTGCCTTAGCGTATTATTATTATATCGAGTATTGATGTTTACTAAAATGAGGTAGACTAGAATTACTAGAAGAAAACTAATTGTTTTGCAATCGATTTCTGTAACATTTTCATGAAGTTCCTAATATTCTTAAATTAAAATATTATTGGCATGCCTTTTAATAGGTCGAAGTTTCTCATGTCTGTTAAAACCAGGATGTGAATTCTCTGTCTTTTTAATCCAGAAATGGTGGATTTCCACTTAAATCACTAGTGCATCCCATAGATGTCAGTTCTCCACTGTTAGAATCCACTTTTTTTAATAATTGCCAAAGCCTTTCTTCCTAATTTTTTCATAGTTATTTGGCTGGATTTTATTTTTTATTTCTCTTTTCCTTTTTTGTTTCTCTCATCCTACCTTGCCTTTCTTTTCCCTTTTATGATAGTTCTCTATTGAAACTGAATAGGTTAAGACTTCAAACGATAGTGGCAGGGGAATTAGATGACTTTTGTTTCATCAAAGAATGACTTCCTGTCTCCTTCTCCCATATACACACTGGTGTATTTCTCTTATTTTAAATTTCTTGATTGGAGTTGTTTTTGACTAGGAACAAAGTGTAGTATCTGTTCTGATACTACACTTCATATTTTGTGTCCGCGATCGATAAGGGGGAGATTCATCTAGACTGAGACAAGTTTTATTTATTTCCTAATCCAGAGTGCCCTTTTTTGAGGAGCTCGATTTTCAATACAATAAAAGTCAACCTTGTTTCCAACTCTGCCTCATGAAGACGCAAGTAAATATGGACTATAAATTAAGCTAAATTGCCTCGAATAGATGCAGTTGTAAATAAAAAATTTAGATGGAATTGGTTAAAGAAGGTTTCTATTCCTATTTACCACGATTGATACTTCAATGATTAAACATTTTTCAAATCATTTTAAATGCATTTTACTACTTATCACTAGAACATCATCCTATTGTTTTGAATTAGTTTTTGCGTTGCCCTTTCCACAGACGAGGGGGGGGGGGTAATTCATCTCGATTTCAGCCTATTTTGCTATTGGCTACTCACCTTGGCCTTTTGGCTAAGATCAAAGTGTAGTATCTGTTCCGATGGATACTGCACCCCATAGACTGGTATTGTCTTGGCCTTCGGGGCTTGATTTACGCCGGTCTATGGGATTGTCCTGTGCAGTTCTAGGAGGTCCACCCTCCCAGGCTTTGCCTCCCCTCTTTGGGGAGGAGTAAGTTAATTGCTTACTGCTTGATACGCCCCTACCGGGGAATGCCGACGGGGCTGCCCAGGCAATTTTTGATGGTCAGAGTGCTCACCTCTCGGGCGCTGGCTTTTCAACCCCCACTTTCCAACCCGACCTTGGGTTACATCTTACTTGTGGAAGTAGGATAAAATTAGCCTTGTGCCAAACTCCTGGAGAGGAGTAAATAAAACTCACATCCCTTGGCCTTTTGGCTAAGATCAAAGTGTAGTATCTGTTCCGATGGATACTGCACCCCATAGACTGGTATTGTCTTGGCCTTCGGGGCTTGATTTATGCCGGTCTATGGGTCTGTCCTGTGCAGTTCTAGGAGATCCACCCTCCCAGACTTCGCCTTCCCTCTTTGGGGAGGAGTAAGTTTATTGCTTACTGTCTGAGGCGCCCCTACCGGGGAATGCTGACAGGGCTGCCCAGGCAATTTTTAATGGCCAGAGTGCTCTCCTTCTCGGATGCTGGCTTTTCAAACCCCACTTTCCCGATCCGACCTTGGGTCACATCTTACTTGTGGGAGTAAGATGAAAACTGGCCTTGTGCCTAACTCCTGGAGAGGAGTAAATCAATACTCACATCCCTGTAAAACTGTTGTGTGAAAGGTTAACACACAAGGTATGTAATGAATTCCATCATTCTGTTCGCCATGTTGGCAGAACTACAAATTTGCCGACTGCAATCCCATGCAGAGGGGTAAAGGCCCCCGAAAACGGGGCCGGTGACAAATGATGCCTTAGTACAGGGATCCTGTGGCTAAGCAGTCCATGGTCTGGTGACTTGCAACAATCCACTTCAGCCCTTACTTCAGCTAGACGGGAAGTCAGAGAGGCTCGATCCAATCAATCGGCTGGTGACGTCATATCCTAGTATTTATAATTTCATCCCCAACCGTATTATTGAATCTGATTCTTCTAAAAATCAAAACCTTATTTCTTCTTTTTTTATTTTCCTCCAAAATAGATACTAGAAGGTGGTGGCTGAGGGTCAATTGTATTGAACAAAGAAGATTATCACTGCCAAAGATTAATATTTTCTAGGAGTAATGTTCCCACTCTCACTGTAAACTTTCCTTATAAGAGTAATGTTTTCTGAGAGAGATGTTCCCAATCTCGTTGTTAGATTTCCTTCGAAAAGTAATGTTTTCTAAGAATAATGTTCCAACTCTTACTGTAAGATTTCCTTCTAACAGTAATGTTTTCTGGGAGTAATGTTTCTTATGCTGGCGTTTTCTAAGAGTAATGTCTTCTAAGAGCAATGTTTTCTAAGAGTATAAAATCATTATCCTACCAATAGAATTCTATTTTACAACTTTATTCAGCATTAAATAACCCATAACTGGTTGATATGCCATAAAACAAACCAAACCATCATTCTGTACTGCATTTTGAATTTCAAACAATTTATTAATAACAAGCTTATTCAGTTGATTACAGTTTGTCAAAATATGAACTTCTAAACAAATAAATACAGCCAATATGTGTATTAACATAGCTTGAAACTGTTCAGGGACAGGTATTCTTCTACTATGTGTGTGTATATATATATATATATATATATATATATATATATATATATATTTATATTTATATACTAGAAAAATGTGACTCGTTGGGTCACCCATTGAGCTTGAGTTCGACTGTTTGAATCTAGATTTTGCAAAGCCAGTGAAAAAATAAAAAGACAAAATCCGAAATTATTCTCTTTCTGATCACTATATATCCCTCTTTCTCTCTACAGCTATGGTTTAACTAACATCATTACTGTTTGTGATATTTCCTTTTGTTTATAATTATGTTGCATTATATAACTTAAAAATTCCATATATTATATGAAATATTTTATGTTGCATTATATGACTTAAAATAAACATTACCTTAAAAGAGCTGTAAACAGTTTGAATACCTTTGTGCATACTTTTTATTTGGAATATGATTTGAAAATTATTTAAATCGTGCAAAATACATACATATTTTACTAATCTTTTTATTCTTACCTCCGACTGTTAATAATAAATCAAGAGAGTGAGAGTGATATGTACCATATAAAATAAGAGCAAGGGGTCAAATAACATAGAGAGAGAGAGAGAGAGAGAGAGAGAGAGAGAGAGAGAGAGAGAGAGAGAGAGAGACTTAATAAGAGTCGGATCACTTGGTGAGTTACTTGCAAATTAGAAAAATTGAAACATCATTTTTTTTCAAACATAACCCAATCCCAAACTGAGGAATAGTTTAGTATATATTTTGTGTAATTAAAAAAATCCTTAGTGAAACAAATGTTGATTAACTCAGCTTAGACAGCGATAGAGAATAAGAAACGTTGACCCAAAATATTTGTTACTCTGTCAGTGAAGTTTTAGTCTATATATTATGAAAATATAAATCAATAGGATTATTCGAAAGATTCGATTGATTTTGTTTTCTTTCATTGATTTTTCTAACAATAGTATTTGAATCGTTCTTCCTGAGCAATATTACAATTGTAACTTTGTTTTTATTTGATATTTGTTGCGTCCGTCTGTACATAGTCTGTCATATTTATAAACCATTTTTTAATAATAAACTTATTGAAAAGAACAGAAAAAAGAATGCAGGTAACGACATAATAAGAACAATATGATTTAAAAGCTTTTTTTTTTTTTTACATCTATTGAAAATTTATTAACTGTTGGATACATTATAAAAGACTTGTATATATTTTGGCTGATTATATGTCTAAAAAAAGGTGAAGCAAAAACAGATTAAAGATCAACAGCCATTCATGCCAAATAATAAGTCAAGACTTGAAGCAAAGCTGATTATAATGACATTACACTTATTGTTTAATATTTACCATGAGTTCGTAAAAACCGTACTAACAATAAAGGAACAAAGAAAAAGAGTTTTTTATTTTTAATATCTCTATATAAAGTGTAGCAGTTACCTCCTCCTTTCAAAACATAACTACACCGGTTTGCCGGTAGGTGTCGCTTTTTCACCGACAGGTGGCGCTGTAAAGCGACACCAGAGTTGTCTGCCCTTCTGACTATAAAAACCGTTGCAAACGGAAAATCCATCTCTTTTTTTCACCGACCAGCATCGGCAGAAGTGCGCTGGCACCAGCGCTCCATCTCTCTCTCTCTTCTCTGGTCGACAGAACGACGCTAATACACTAGCGCTTCGTCTAACGCTTTTCTCTCCAAATGGTATCGGCATAAACAACTACCAACACACGTGGGCAAACAACGGTAAGAGTTCTCAACTCATTTTCTTTGTGTACGGCTTTCCAAGACTTTCCTCACGCCGGATTCATTTCTTCTTATACCTTTTTCAAGAACTGTTTTTCCATCGACACACATGCATACATCACACACTTCATCATTCCACATACACACACGTTCAATAAACGTTATTTGAACTACTTCATTTTTGTTTGTTAATTATTACTCTGTCTTTGCATGCAACAATTGCTTGATTTACTAAACACGTTTATAATCGGGGGAACACGACCCTCGATCTGAACAAAAGTTAGGTATGCGTATATGTTTATCTATTTGCCTGTGCAGGATTCACTCCTAAACTTATTAACCTATTATTATGAATTTTGAAACACAGCTGCTAGGCGTAAGCGTGGATAATTTGGCCTATATTTAATTTAGTTTTATGCAAAGGGAGTGACAAAAAAAGGGTGGAAGTTCTTCAGGAAAATTTAGATCCCTTCGATTTTTGTGAAATTTGAACAGTAGGTATTAGACATTAATTAATAAATATTCTCCAAATTTCAGTTTCTTTGGAGTATTTTAAGGGGTTTAAGGAGGCATAATATGGAAACAACCTCCCATTTAGAAAATTCAAATATTTCAGATTTGCATTAAATTTGATCCATAGTCATTAGACAAAAATTAAGCAAAATTCCACTAAATTTCATTTTCTTTTTAAGACCTTAAGTTAAGCCTTAAATTTTAAACATTTTCAAAAATCAAAAGGATGTAATAAATTTTAATCAAAATTAAAATAAGGATTCTAGACATAAGGTTTAGTTACATTATAGTTAGATTTTAATCTTAGTAATGAAACATAAAAGTGGTGCAAAACTGTTCTCCTTGGGGAATTAATTTTACTTATTTTGAGACGTGTATTCTTTTAGTTATTTTCTAATATTAATAATAAATAATATTAATAATATAAACATCATCATTTATCTTGTTTTCCTTCAGACTATTATCCTCATCAATGTTAATATTTATATTATACCTATGAGCAAACTTTTTTCCTCTTTGAAAATAAAGTTAAAAACTAGTAAAATAAAAATTATTCAACATCAGCTTAGTTGTATAATCAAAAAAGGGCTGAAAAAATGTCATTTGAAAAATATTTCTTTTAGAATGTTGAATTTTGTTAATACAGTTTTGATGCCAAAATTTTTTTAATATATCACAATGTTATTTATTTTTATACTAAAATTGAGTTAATCAACATTTTTTTTTTCTATAAGACCTAATAGTGGTTGATAAGGGCTTCAATTCTTTTGTCTGCATATCCAGTTCCTCTCAACAATAAACATAAAAATCAAAGGTATTAGAAGAATTTTATATATCATCTTTATAATAAAGTAAAGTTATTTTACTCTATTTCTTTGACAAATATAGGTTTCTAACTAAAAGCTGCATGTGCAAATCTGCTTTGGGAATCATGTAGGCCAATTCCTGATACATGTTTTCAGAAAATATGCGTTTGTTTTTCACTTTCGATAATAATTACATGTTTTCCAGCTCGACATCTAACATTGTCATCCACATAGGAAGTCACAGGTTTTTTCCCTCTCATGCTTGGATCTACTACCACTGCCACCTATGTACACTGGGATGTCTTTTACATGGGACAATAAGATATTTTTAATTTAGATTGGGAATCAGTATTTCAAATAATCTTAAAATGATCACCCCTAATGGCCACCAGGCAGTAATGGGCATATAACCAAAGTTTTGTTTTGTTTTAAGGAGATAGATAAATTATGCATGTGTTTGGTAGGTGGAGATATGTGTTACATTTTTTTCACAAACGATTGTAAACAGTCTGAAACTTGCTGGTAAACTATACACTGGACAAGGCAGGTGAAGCTAGGGTGGTAGCGCTTGATATATCCAAAGCCTTTGACAAGGTCTGGCATAAAATGCTTCTCATAAAATCTCACTCATATTACTGGACGAATATTTAATACAATTAGATCCTTCCTAAACAAATGAAAGATCCAGGTTGTCCTCGATGGTTTTTCATCTAAGCAACATGACATAAATGCTGGTGTACCCCAGGGATCCATCCTTGGACCTCTACTGTTTCTGATTTTCCTAAACGACCTCCTTGATGGCATTGAGTCTGAGATTGGTATATTTACTGACGACACCACGCTCTAATTTCATCATGTGGGTAAAACGAACCCGCACATATCCGAGGCAATGGTTGAATCCTTAGAAAGTGACCTCCAGTCTGTAGTGGAATGGGGTCATAAATGTATGGTAACTTTTAATGCCAAAAAGACAAAACTCCTTTCCTTCAATAACTACAAGAAACCTCTTCAACAACCGATTGCCATGGGAAATAACACCCTAGCTGAGAGTGAAAAATTCAAACTCCTCGGTCTAACATTCACAGGTAACATAAATTGCAACAAATGCATTGAAGACATTGCCAAAACTGCTGCAAAGAAAGTGGGCTCGCTCTACCGTGCTAATAAACTCTTCACATCTGACATTATCCTATATCTCTACAAAGCCAATATCCGCCCATGCATGGGGTATTGTTTTCACATATGGGCTGGTGCATCATCCACTAGTCTCTCCCTCTTAGACAAGATCCCAAAAAAGAGTCGCTAACTTAATAGGTCCGTCACTGTCCATTAAGATCCAGCCGCTGCCCCATCGGCGCAATGTTGCATCCTTGTGCCTGTTTTACAAGTACTTCAACGGATTGTGCTCTGATGAACTTGCTGCTTTGGTGCCTCCTCAACGTAAATACACTAGACCAACCCGACAATCAGCTAAATCCTCTCTATTCACTGTGGAGGTCCCCAGATGCCGGAGCGCCTTCTACTCCAATAGTTTCTTTCCTTGTGCTGCCATCTGGAACTCCCTCTCTGCTCTCTGTTTCTCCGACTGTACTGACATGCAGAAATTTAAAACTAATATAAACAGATATCTCGCTGCATATCTCCCAACTTAAGATGTACCCCAAAACTTACACCCTTATTCTCAGTAGCTCCTAACGTCTACAGTTGTGGCCTGCTTTGTTTGGGGTGAACTATGATAAAAAGTAAAAAAGAAAAGAAAAAATATAAGGTATTTAATATTTATGAATACAAACATTCTTGATTGACTTTTAAATTACAACCATTTATTAATAACAATATTATACAGTTGTCATCGGTTTGACAAAATGTAAGTAAATTTAATATAGTATTAACATCTCCAGGAACGGGTATGCTTTTGGTTTTGTCTTATATAATTGAGAAATGAATAAGATACAATATTCTCCTTGCTTGTTGAGAAGTTTGAGCTTTTGAGGTTGTCCAGATGTTTTGTTACCTTGGTGATGCAGTTGGAGCACAGGGTGGAGCAGGTGCAAGTGTGATTGCAAGGGTTAGGAGTGGATGGAGTAAGTTCAGGGAACTTTTGCCATTACAAACCAGCATAGCATTACCACTGTCGACCAAAGGGAGAGTCTATAAGGTATGTGTACACAGTGTGATGATGTATGTTAGTGAAACCTGGCCACTAAACTAAGGGTTGAGGATATGTGATGCATCGAGAGAAATTATATCATAATGATACGATAGATGTGTAATGTGAGTCTTAAAGACAGGCTTATATTTGATGACCTCAGAAGAAGATTAAATCTGGACAGTATAGGGAGTTGTGTGCAGAACAGGAGACTTTGATGGTATGGCCACGTTAAAAGAATAGGTGTAGAACAATTAAGGTAGTAGGTTCAGTTTACAGGGTACGACCAAGAAAAACAGGGAAGAAAATGATAAGAATGGACTCGAGAGAAAGATATATAAATAAAGACCTGGCCAGAGATAGGTTAGTTTGGAAGTCAATTTCTAAAAGCCGTCCATTGCATGCCAGCATGTAAAACGAACATAAAACTGAATATGATGATGATGATGATGAATGATAATGATGATTGTTTTCTGTTTTTCCTTTAGTAGATAGTTTGTATATAAAAGCTATTCAAAGTTCACTATTGTTTTGTTGTCAATTTTATTGTGTTCTATTGTTTTTCCAAGTTGGCTTCAGCTAATGGCATGCAGACGTCTGCCTGAAATTGTTGATTGTATGTCCCTCCCCCCATAACAAGCATCTCGCTGCAGAGCTCCCAATTTAGGATGACCCCCAATACTTTCACCCTAATTCTCAGTAGCCTCTTATGTATACAGTGGCAGCATGCCTTGTTTGGGGTGAACTATGTTAGGGAAAGAAAAAAAATGATTTAATACAAAAAATAATTTTAGAATTTAGAGGGGGGTCAATATCGCAAATTTATTTTGAAAAGGGTGGTACATTTTATATGTGTGTTGCGAGAGAGGGGGTAACAAATCTTCAGTACTAGATATCCCAAATTAAATCAGTTCTAAGGTAATCATCAATCACTGCCAGAATGAACTGGTCAGTGAAGGTTGAGGATATGTGTTGCATAAAGAGAAATATGAGAATGATACGATGGATGTGTAATGTGACTCTTAGACAGATTTAGATCTAATGACTTCAGAAGAAGATTCAATCTTGGCAATATAAGGAGGCGTGTGCAGAACAGCAGACTTCTTTGGTTTGATCACATTGAAAGAAGTAATGAAAGTGCTTGGGTTAGAAGATGTAGAACAGTTGAAGTCGCAGGATCAGTTGTCAGGGGAGGGCCAGGAGAAATAGGGGAGGAAGTGATAGAGAGACAGAGGAATAAATATTGATCTGTCCAGAGATAGGTTAGCTTGGAAGTCAATTTCTAAAAGCCGTCCAACATGTGCCAGCATGTAAAACTTATGTTAAACCGAATATGATGATGATGAGTTTCAATTTTCTATGATCTGAATCCGAACATTCATTTAATGGCACATCTTTCTTCTTTCAAGAAGTTAAATAGAAATGTCAATAATATAGTAGTAAAACCTGTTTGTTGTGAAGGACATAAAATAGAGGTAAACAAACTGCTTTCACTAAAATTGCAAAATAAGATATTTGCTCACTTTTGTCTATCTTGCAAAACGTGCTAAAACACTTTTTAATTATAAATAATTTCATTAGAAAAACATCAGTCATAAAATGTTGTTGATTATAAAAATGAAAATGAAAGATCTGCATTTAGATGTAATTTGTTTTGAAAAAACTTGAGAATTAACAAATTTGAAAATCAATAATTTTGGTCATCAAAACATAAGCACATTTTACCTAAAATATGATTGAATAGTTACATGAATAATATTTTATACTAGCGGGACTCATGTAATGGCTTTGCCCGGGAAAATACAAGAACTCAAGAAAATCATTCTCCCATCCCTGAACCCCATATATTTTTTTACTCGATTTTTTACTCAGCTATAAATATTAATTGTAATGTTCTGTAATCATTCATATTATTTCAAAAGTGTATCCTCACAGCAACGTATTCATGAAGAGGCAAGGAATTTGGGGAAGGGGGCTAATTTAATCGTGTCTGTACACAAACACTGAAAAGAAGTTAACCTTTAAATGCTTTATCTTTTATATTGGTTTGACATCGAAAATACTGATTACCTATTTAGTGGTTGTGCTGATGCAACATCATACTAATACCTACTCACACTTCTAACAGGCTCGTTGCAGATGTGAAACAAGTTGCAGTTTGACACATTTCTGTTGAATATTATATTAAATAGGCATTTTGTTGAAATGTGTCATATTTGAAACAAAAAGCATTTAAGGGTTAATATTTGGTATGAAAAAAAAATACATACCCTTCATTAATCTTATCGGTAATCATAAATCCGGTTGGCAATACAAAAATAAGAGAGAAACGGTACATGCACAGTAAATGTGATGAAACCGGTAAGTCAATTTATTGTCTCACAGACTGTTAAAAGTCAATTTCCCCGAATGAGAATGGCTCAGATGACAAGCAATAAACATATCCTTCTCAAAAGGTGGTTGTAATAATTTGGAGAATAACCTCCCATTACCTTAACAGCTGTTATGAATTCTAAACGACACAAAAGTGCCATGTTTCTTTATGTCCTAACACTAACCTTAAGTCCAGGTGGCAATACGAAAAAAAGATGGAAAAAGTAAGGTAAGAAAACCGTTAAAAGTCAGTTTATAGTATAAGGAACCAAGAAAATCAATTCACCCCAAAATATCCTGGTCAGTCGAGTAAGCACACCCTCACTACGGAGAGGGGCTGAGACACAGGCAATACACCTATCCCCTATGGCAGAGAATGAGAATGCTTACTTTAAAAACTATTAATAATAATCGCTCATAAAAGATTTTAATGTTTACATCTCAATTTGTAAGAGGATAGATCCAAATAAGTAGCTGGTGCTACTAGATCAGGCTGTCTGCAGATACCAGCTTCCTGACTTAAAATGCACCAAACATTGATGTTATTGTTTTTTTCCTTTCCCTTTTCAAAACTCAATTATGTTCTGCAAAGCTAAAAACAGAAACAACATTTTTCCTCTACAAAACAACCAAATCAAACCAAACCAAACACCATGAATTAATATTTAAAGATATAAAGAACTTAAAGCATAAAAACTTTCACCAAAATGACTGGATTCGGCATTTGATAACTTGAAAAGGGTAGATATGCCATAAAACAAAACAACCAAGCCAAACAAAATAAGCAGCTGCAAAACTATGGCGACTGACAGTGGAACTATTACTGTTAGGTGGATACAACAGCAGGTTAACATTGATTGAGTGGAATGCATTCTGTTAGTCAAACAGTGTAAAAGACTGTCGTCTAATTTTGATTAGAAATCACACGTTAAAGCACAATGAGTCTTTAAATGTGACCGGAATTGACTGGGAAGTAAAAGTTTCTTATATGAAAAATATATGGAATGTAAAAAAAAAAATGAAAGAGAATAGGATTATTTATAAATAATATGTTAAGCAAGTATTCATGAGCGATTGTGTTAATGAAACCAAGGACAGCATACTGTTCAAAATATGAGCATTCTGTTAATCCAATGTGTCTAGAATAATACCTTTCACCATGGTATGCATGGACCCATGAAAATTTATACTTGAAGAGGAAAAATAAAAGTTAAATAACTAGTTTAATGTACTCAACATGGCCGAGAAAGCAAATTATGTTTTTACATAAAGCATATGGTTTGAAAACTATAATAGTAAATGTAATAAAAAGAAATAATGAGTACAACATATGAATAATGTAAGCAACTGTTATCAATCGATTGTCTTATTTATTCCAAAGGTCCCTCTATGTTGGATGAATGTGAATCTGCTAATCTGTTATTCCATCAATTGAGAATGTAAAAGAAAGTCCTTGGAATATCTAATCAAAATGCTCCTTAAAAAAAGTGTAGATGGCAGTGATAATAGATCTGAGCATAAGAGTGAAGATTCCTCCCACTTCCTGTATGAATCATTATCTTAACAGAAGATGACAAGCTGCAAGAAAAGTCAAAGATTATTGAAAGTGAACATCAAAAATTGCACTTGAATACATCAGGCCATTTCGAGAAAGAGTCCACCAAGATCAAGTAGTAATATTCATTAATCGGTCCAGCATAGTCTTTATGTAGACGTGCCCATGGCAAATCCGTTTTTGGCCAAGGATTCGTTTTGACCGGAGGCGCCCTTGCAGCCAATTGACAACCTCTGCACAGTTTTACAAAACCTTCTCTTTACTCTTGTCCATTCCTGGCCAGTATACATAGCATCGCATGAGTGATTTCATCCGGGACATGCCAGGAACCGGTATGAAATTCTTTCAGCATAACTGTACGTAGAGATTGAGGTATTACAATTCTATCTGTGTACATTAGAGTGTTGTCGCAAATTGAGAAAGGTGAAATCTGAGTTCCCTTTTTATTTCTTTTGTTCAATCTCGTCTGGTTCTTTATATTTAATATATAATCATCTTTTTCGGCTTCCTTTTTTATTTGTTCCAAAGTTACAGGTAATTCTCTGAATGTGTTTAACAACAGACCTGAGATTCCTTTTTCTTCTATTAGTGCTGCTATAACCGTCTCTTCTAAAATCTCTTCATTTTTGGGAATTAATCTTGACAGTCCATCCGCATGCCCATGTTTTTTTAGATGCGATGTATTCCATCCTAAAATGATAGTTCAGTAGGGTTACACCCCATCGCTGTAAACGGTTAGCATAGTGTGTAGGAATGACTTTTTTAATCCAAATATCGTAACTAACGGTTTATGGTCTGTTTGAAGTATAAATGATCTACCATGTAAAAAGCGATGGTATTTTTTAACCCCAAACACAATCGATAATGCCTCTTTCTCTATCTGGCTATAATTCTTCTCAGCCGGTAGAAGAGTTCTCGACGCATGTGCGATCGGTTTAGTAGTACCATCTTCATATTTGTGTAGCAGTGCAGCATCCACTCCATATTCACTAGCATCAGTCGCAAGGATGATTTCTTTCTCAGGATCATAATGAGCTAAGGCGAGATCTGAGAGTAGACAGTTTTTATTTTCTGGAAAGCCGTCTCGCAATCTTTCAACCAAATCCATTTTTTGTCTTTCCTCAATTATTCGTTAAGGGAGGCTCTAAAATCGTACACGTTTGGAATGTAGATCGCATAATATTAGGCCAACCCAAGAAACGATTGTAGTTTTGCAACTGTGTCGGGTTCAGGCATATTTTTAATTGCATCTGTCCTCTGTGGGTCTGGTTTCCTACCTTCACTGTCTATCACCTGTCTGAGGTATTTAATTCTTTCCATGAAGAATTGACACTTTCCATGAAGAATTTACAATTTTTCATTCCTAATAATTTTTCTTTTCTGCACTGTTTATTTCATTGCAAAAAGAGTTCATTGAGATTTCAAATAAATTAAAGAGTACTATCGAGTCTACTCCAAAAAGGCATGAATGAATCCTTTGAATCACATATACTTTCGTTTTTGCAGTTTTGCCACATAAAGAAATATCGCACTTTAATTCTCCTTTAAAGTTTTATATTTTCTTGGTTTCAGATAATTTGGGTTTTCCAATTTTTTTCCATGTTTGTTTGTCAATAATGCTTATGTTTGAACCAGACTCCAATAACAAAGTGATTGTATGACAATTTATATATACATCTACGTATTTTCGATTTTTACTGTTCTGGATTTCTTTTTTCGATGTGGCACGGTTGGTTTGCCAGTGGGGTACATCTTGGTCACGGCACCAATGTGGCACGAGTCGTTTGACGGGGTGGCAGACCTTTTCGGAACATTTATCCTTGTCGCGGCATCCATGTGGCAGGATTTTATATCCTAGGGACGAATTGTGGTGAAATGTCGAACGGGAGACGTCTGACTGCATGTGCACGTAATTTACTCGCCGTTCTTACCAGTGAGCAATCATTGTTTAGACGATAATCGCTGTCGTCTTCTCTTCTGGAACCGGCTGGCTGGTAGGGACCTTCTGTGCTGCAAAAGAACCTTATTTGTAATAAGGAAAGAAACCATTTTTTCGTTTTCTTGTAAAAATAGATTTATTTCCACTGAAGACATTGTTAAACCAAAGTGGAACGTGTCAAACGTGCATGCGCCACCTTCAAAAGTTTTCATTAAAAATCTCTTTACCAGCTAAAGAGAGAGGGGGAGTGAGGGAGAAGGAGAGAGAGAGGGGGAGTGAGAGAGACAGAGCGAGAGAGAAAGAGAGAAAGGAGGGGGGGGGACAGAACCAGTCAAGGTACACCTGCTTCTTTGCGTCTCGGGTAATATGTTTTGAGTTTGTTTAACTCAAATATTCTGATCTGTTACCCCATCAACTGAAACTTGTCATTGAATTGGTTTGACATTTATATTTCACTTCTCAGCTCTGGTGTCACGATCACACCGAGTACAGAATCTCTCTATTGAACTTTCCTGTTTTCCCGAAATTTCAATGCAAGTTTGGCACAAGGGCCACGAATGCAGTGGGGAGCCCTCAGCTCCCCAAAAGCTCACGCATTGTGCCACATCGACAACACAAGGCTTATATTTTCAAAATTCTTTTTCTTTTTCTTGTGGCAAACAGACCATTTATGACCCTTACTTCTGCAAGATTCACAGAATTTGTTTTTATACCAACATACGTCTTTAATATGTTTATTATTTCCGCACGTCTCACATTTTCCTGTCTTTTTGAATTTAGGAGTTTTTTGGGTTTTTATGTGTTGAACTTTAACACATTTTTCCTCAATTTGGGTATTACCCCTTTTAACATTTATGAGATGCTGACATTCTTCTGTCACTATTTGTAACGTTATTTTCGTGTCTTGCTCCACCATTGTTAAGATTCTAGACCTAATTTCTTTGTACTTAGGTGTGGTTAGTCCTTGAAGAAAAAATTAGGCACTTAAATAAATCTTTGGGAATTTCATCTATCTTGAATTGCTCAACCAAAGAGGTCACTGTTCCTACGTATGCCAAAAAATCCTCGTTATCCGTTTTAACGATGTTTAGACATTTGTATCGCGTGTGGAAAAGACTATTTCTTTCATTGAATATCTTTGACAGTATATTTATAGTTTCATCAAATGAAACTTTCTCTGGTTTTCTGGGCAATATTAAGTTCGTATATTTAGAATTATCGTCTGTCCCTAGTTTCTGTAATAAAAGGATTACCCGTTCTTCATCCGACCAATGTTGGCACCTTTTAGTAAATATTGTTTCAAAACGTCTAAAATATGCTGGAAATGTAATGTCAGAATCAGGTTCGTATACAAATTCAGATAACGAATTTGCAATTCCTTCGGCAGAAAAAAAAAACTGTTTTTTCTTTCACCAGTAGTCTGTTTCAGAATTTTTTCGAAACCTTTTTGTTGTAAAATTTGTCGTTGCAACTCTTGGTGGTGTTGTTGATGCTGTTGTTGCAAACTCGTACACAGCATTTTAGTCATTTCGACTAATTGTTTCATACTGAAATGTTCAGGAATACGACTTCAAAAAGAAAAATTCTTTTTTTTTAAAATCCACATAACGACAAACAATAATTTAAAAAATAAAATAACAGCCGTAATATTATTACTTACTAAAAGTACTTTTAACTTGAATAGATCGTAATGTTACTAGACCGCGTTCGCATTTAAGTCACGATTTAATATACATTTCATTTTACAATTTAAACAGTAAAAGTTTCTTACTTTAAAAAAAAAGTTTTCCCATTGAACGACTTTTTTAACGATGTTGTTCAAGTTGTACAAAAAAAGTCCACCAAGTGCGTTTGACTTCATTTTTTGAAGTGTGTTTGGTTTTATGTAGTAACTCCTTTGAAGTGTGAATTCGTTTTCGAAATCCGTCGAAGCCAGCTGATATATCTTGTTGAAGATATAATGACAAATAACCCGAGTGGAAAGTCTTTAGAATAATAGGTTTATTTCCGGATGTATATATCTTGTACATATAAGATATGTTAACAAAATACAGAATATGTAATAGAGCAGACCGACTAGAAGATAGTAAGACAGAAGGTTAAGACTGCATGTATTTTAACTCGAAAATATTTATTTTGCAATAAAAATATTTCAAAAATGTGGCACAAAGCCAAAAAAAGGGGGTGGGAGAGATCGGTCTTCACCAACTTACTCTGACTTGTCTAACTTGGCTAGTTTCATTCGTGACCATCATTCACCAAAATACCACATTCATACTACATTCGTTCACCATACACTAAAAGAATTTATACCATGACTATCCTACTTAAAACCAATAATTATATAATTTGTAATGGAGAATTTGGGAAATAAAAAGTTTACATACAAAAACATAAATGGTAATAATGTACAATGAATACAAAAACAGGGTTAGTATAAGGATCCCTTATTTCTAACTTGTGGCAGATATGCGGATTTGCCAGTCGAAACATGATGCAGGCCCAAACGTTTTATTGCCATCACCTCTTTCGAAAACCTTGAAAGGTGACCTGCATCTCTGGCAAATCAGGCTATCTGTCACCTAATTAGGGAAGGGATTCATCATCATCATCATCATCATCATCATCAACCGGTTTATTTGTTGAATCAGGCCACAATTAAAGAATTTATACCATGACTATCCTACTTAAAACCAATAATTATATTGGGGAATTAAAAAGCAAAAATTGGGAGAGAGGGGAAAAAACAAAAAAAAAACGGGGAGAGTGGCAAGGACGAAAATAAATCGGGGGCCTAATGAAATCATTCATGCACTAGCTAAGTTATGAATAAAATAATAATCAAAAACAGGTCTCCTAATCTAGCCATAAACGGGACAGGATCAATGTTCGTTGGAGCAAGCCAATATCCTTTGCCTAAGGCACGTCCAAATACCACTCAAGTCTAGCCCGTCTCACTCGACACAATCGTGCAATTGTCACCCAGCTTTCACCTCGGCCTTAATGCGAATGTTCAGACGATATTTGAAAATTCGAATAAGGTCGGGAGCAGCGAAGGTCTCACCTTTGTAGACAACTTTCGTACATATCTGCCATATCACACTTCTTAACAATGCTAGTAAGTGATAAAACAAAATACGTCTTTGCCTTTCATTTGTCGGAGCCCAATTGCTACATGCATTAATAGGTTCCAGGTCGAAAGACGTTATGTTCAGTATACAGACCATGAGACCTGCAACTAACTTAATCAGTGTCCCAACGATGCAGCAATAAACAAAGGGGTGACTAACAGTCTCGTCTTTGTCACCGCAACTAAGACAAACAGGCAAATTCCTAATGCCAGCTGAATGAAGCTTTTTGCTGACTCAGAGAGGATTTCTAATAATCAGCCAGGTCAGAGATGCCTCGTCATTATCGAAGACCTTTAGCCCAGGCGCCCAAGGCCAGATTGAGCATAGCTCCCCCCTCGTTAAACCAAGCCTCTCTATCTTTTCATTTCGAACAGATCCCCTCACCATAACCCGATACAATGCCTTTTGAAACAACAGCTGGGTGTCAGAGAGGCTTTCTTTCACCCGTAAGAGGAACTTCAAGGCCCGTCGACATTCGCGATAAAAAGAAGCATCACCTCGGGACAACCTGTGTGCCTCTTTCTCATCCAAGTGCACACTTTTCAAAGCCGGAAAAGCTTTCTTAGTGTCTTCCTTCCAGAAGCCACCGTTTCCCTCAACTGGTGTACACATTCGATCCAGGTAGTATAGCCAAAGCGTGTGTTGACGAATCTCAACATTTGGCATACCCAGACCGCCCTCAGAAGGATGTAGATAACAGATCTCGCGACGGACCTTAGGGGATCTATTAAGCCATAAAAACTTAAAAAAGACCCACCTGCAATTCAAGCAGTGTATCCGACGGGAGTGGAAGCACTGATAGACGATATAAGATGATCAGGTAGAGGTGTGAAACACATACTTCCGATCTTCCCTTTAACGAAAGATTTCTACGGATCCACAGACCAGCTGTAGCTCGAATCGCTTTCAATACTTCCGACCAATTTTTCTCCAGCTGAAGATCAGGACCAAACCAGACGCCGAGTAGCTTGCAAGGCCCGTCAGTCCAGCTGAAGGGTCCCTGTAGGGATACACCCTTCCAGGCACCGATGCGCAAGCCCACAAACCTGTCGCAGTTAATTTTGGCCGCTGTTATTGTTTCATACATTCTGATTTCTCTGTCGATGACACTAATCTCAGCACTGCTCGTTACAAACACTGTTACGTTGTTGGCATAGGCAGAGTACTTCAATGTGGTCAAGCACCTGGCAAAGTAACCCCGCATAGGACTGGGTTCACCCTGAGCCTGTGAAGGAAAGGTTCCAACACAAGCACATAGAGCATCGGTGAAAACGGACAACCCTGACGGAGAAATCAGGATTATCTGAAGGGCTTTGACCTCAAACAATTTACTTCCATCAGCTCACCGGGGTTTGCATAAAGGAGGCGAATCCAGGAGCGAAACTGCTGGCCAAAACCGGCTGATGACAAAACAGCCTCCAAGTAGCGATGGTCCACCCTATCGAATGCTTTGGACTGATCTAAATTGATCAGCGCGGCTTCTGTGTCGACTTTTTCAACGATTAAGCGTATCCCATGCAAATTATCTTGAATGGTTTTACCCTTCACAGAACAAATCTGTTCGGGGCTAATCAGATCAGCCAAAACACCCTGCAGGCGATTTTCTAAAATCTTGGCCAAAATCTTTAACTCTGTGTTTAGCATAGTTAAGGGCCGAAAATTATTTATCCCATCCCCACCATCTTTGCTCTTGCGTAACAATTTCACAATCCCCTTGGTAAAGTACTCAGGTATTGACCCATTCCTAAACCAAGCATTAAATAAAACTGTCAGCAAGGGTACAAAAATGTGCGACAACCTCAAATACAATTCCTAGGGCAAACCATCGATCCCAGGAGATCTATTCAGGCCGACTCCTTTTAGGGCTTCCATGACTTCATCGTCTGTTATGCAACCTTCGCACCTAGCCGCTTTGGTGGTCCTGAGGTGAGAAAAGTCAGCTAAATAGGGGTCGAAATGCACTATAGACAAACCGGGCTACCTGGTAAAAGGATACTGAAAGTGAGACTGGAACGCCTCCAAAATACCGTCGTTTGTAGTCACGGTACGTCCGGCCGGCAATGTGACACGTGCGATATGTCGATCGATAGCACGTCGACGTTCCTCTGCACGCAATTCAGCGGCCATGTTTGTCGCCTCTTGAGGCATTCTCTTTTACCTAGCCCTAATTAAAGAAGCTTCGTTCTCCTTGATAGTCAAAGAGGCGAGCTTCGCCTTAATTATAGTAACATTAGTACTATCCCCCGCCACAACAGCCCGATCTTATCTACATTCTAGTGGTGCTTTTGCTGCCCTAGATTCTAGGTTGAGTCGTTGGCTAAAGTCAACAGAAAAAGACCTAATGTTTTTCTTAAATTTCACCCACAACTTATTCCAAATTATAGCCCCCGTCATTACCCGCTGATATGTTAGTACTAGCTGTTCCCTGTAACTCTTCACATCGAACAACAAAGTGTTGAGCTTCCAGTACCCAGCCAATCTAGGTTTACGGCTATCTAAGTTTACACGGACACGAACAAGTCTAGTAAACTATATTATGAAAACTTGGACATTCTAATAATCCTACGTCGACTCTTCTAATTAAGAACCGGTCAATATAACTCGAAAGTTGTACTGCACCAGAGCCGCGTCTAGCTGTTCAAGTCCATACTATATCACAAGGTTTTTCATTTCAGAATTTATCGATAAGATCAAACTTATCGACAAAGTCCTGAAATGTTTTAGCATCGTACTCTCTGTTAGTACCCTAGAAGGAATCCCCGTGCAATCTAAATTGGGGTCCAGGACCGCGTTCCAGTCTCCCGCTAAGATAACTGAACGAGGTGTGTTCATGAACTGCTCGAATTGCCGAAAAAAGGGAACACGCTCAGCCTGGCAGCTGGGCACATAAACCCCAATCAATCGAAACGCTTTATCTTTTACGGTAACATTCAGAACACGAAGCTTTCCTTCCGAATCCATGAAACAAGGGTCACACGACACATATAAAGTTTGCTTCACTAACCAGGACACCCCCCTCGAGTTAGAATTGAAGTACGCTGAATAGACATCAAAATCCAAAGACAGCGCACTTAAATAATCATCTTGAGTTAAGTGAGTTTCCTGAACACAGCATACATCCACTTCAAGGCTTTGAAGGTCCAGGCATGATTGCAATTTTCGAGAATCGGCCCTCAAACCTTGAACATTCACGCTTGCTAGAAAGAGTGCCATTGTGGTATCTTAGGGTTGAGTTTCTCCAACGAATATTAATGGTGACAGGGTGCCGATGGCACGCCCCATGGAATATTGTCCCATCGGAGTACTGATGAGACCATCAGGGGACACACCACCGACATCCAAAGTCCATGTTATGTTTGCTGCCCTATAAAGGGAGGGGTGTAGCTTGATGGGGACCCTCCCAAAACAAGATTGCATTAAAATTCAGAACCGTGGTTCTTTTAATATGGCTAGAGGAGGTGTGGTGTCAAATGATAGGTTTGCCTCCTCTAGCATTCGTCAAGCTGCCTTTGCATCATTTCGGGGTCTTATCACTGTTAAGATCCTGATAGCCTCTGGGTCCTCCACTTACTTTCCCTCTACCTCTGTGAATGCTAGCATTTTTGCAGGTCACTGAGCTTGTGCCCTTTTGCTCGTTCGCATGTAATTTAACCGATCCTGCATACGTCTTGTCCATGTAGATGGGGTGTGGGGTGTTTGTTCCTTTTCTCAACAAAAGGGCTGCTCTCGTCTTTTTTGTTTTGAAGTAGGAGTAGGAGGTGGAGAGAAAATTCTTGTTTTCATTGTGGGGTGGGGTGGGGTGGCTTTGGGTTGGCTTACCAAAGGGGTAGGAGGGAGGAGCATTATAGACTTTGAAGGGGAGGCAGGAGGTGTACTTTTGGGAGTTTGTGCTGGCAACACGAAAGTGAAAGGTTTTGTGGGAGTAGTTTCTTTTCTTTTTCGAGGGACTCCGAGCTATCAACTTATATTCTTGGTCCTTTATAGAAGCAGTTACAGGAAGTGGCATTTTCTTCAGAAGAGGGTGAGATGAAGTCAGTGGAGGATTCTTCGGTGGAGCGTCTGTCGTGGGTGTCTTTGGAGGAGAGTTGGGGCTGGAAGTTCTTTCGCGTCTCAATCTCTTTTCAAGTTGAACCACTTCAACAAATTTCTCTTTGCCTCAGTCTTTTGACATTTTAACTTTTTCCTCTTCTCATATCTGGTCCAGGGTAAGTCTGCCGGGTGTTTTTTTACCCTGAACCAGGACCCACTCGTTTTGTTTCCTTTCCTCATCACACCCATGTAGGTCGAGGAGACATGGGAACTCATCTTCAGATGATGAATCTGAGTCTGGTTTTTTATGTTCCCCGACTCTGGCTGAAATTGGCTCCCCGACCTTGGGACCCAAGTGAGCCCCTACCCTGTTTTTGGGGTTCACCGTTCGACCTACTTTTCTTATTTCCCTCTTGGGGCATTCAATGGTGAGGTGGTCCACTTCCCCGCATGTCCAACACCAAGGCCTCCTACCTACGACGATTACCGGGGTTCTTTCATCCCCTATTTCCAGGCAATAGGGGATCGTGTCAACTGCCTTCTTGTCGAGTGGAATCTCAAAGGTCTATATAGATAAGTGTTCGTCGCACGTAACGGACGTAATGTCTCCGTATTGCATAAGGAAAGCAGCGATATGCTCCCTGTCTACATGAAATGGTACGTTAAATACAGAGACAGAGGTCCTTCAGCGTCCCAGGTACTCTGGCCGAAGAATGTAGTCCTGAGTAATTATCTCAATCTGGGACAGCGACAGACAATCCTCGGCTGTTGAAAATAACGTGTTCCAGGTGTGGTAACCTCAACATTTTATAATCCGTAGTGGTCTTTTATCGGTTGTAAGTATTAATTTTGTGACAATGTCGCTTGTAGCTCTTATCACTTTCTTTGTTTTTCGTTCAACGATAAACATTTCTAATGTCCTTTTGGAAATTTCTTCCAGTCGTGGCATATCTATTAAAAGTCCTTTCTCCGTAACAAGGTGTTGACATGTTTTGGCTTGTTTCATAAACTCTGAAACGTTTATGATGACTTTTGGGGGTTTTGTCCAGCCAGTACTTTGGGGTGGGGAGGTTTCAACCGACCCTTTGTTGGTCTCCATTTCCTTTTGTGGCAGGGAGTCGGTATCGCCGGAAATAAAACAAGTTATCAAAAAAGATAACACGAAAAAAAAAAGTCACTTTTAAAAATAAAATAAAGCCGGTACTATATAAAAATAGCGTAAGTCCGTTAACAATGTAACAATAACAATAGAAATAACGATAACGGTAACAAATGATATAGCTTATAAAACAACTCTCACCAAGAAAAACACTAACCAACCTTGCATGTCTTGACTCAAATGTCTCGACAAAAGTGAATATTAATGAAACTCAAAATAGGATGATGAGCGCAATTGGCCAACAAGCATCCAGTTTCTTAGTATTTTGGTGATCTACCCAATCCCATCACTATCTGAACTCTTCCTGACTCTTTGAATAGAGACGTTATGACGAATCAGTAGAAGTAGCCTCTATCAACTCATTACTTCTGTACTTTCAGCTAATACAATTTCTTGTTAATTATGTAGAACCACGTGCTGCCCCATTTGACGACCGTCAACCTCAACGTTGTGTTTCCGTGGCCTTCTTCTTTGTCTTCATCGTCCAGCCGAATCGTCTATCTACTGACGAATTGTCGAGGGCACAGCACTGGTCCACAAGTTAAAATAAAAGAAACACAACTCTCGAGAAAGAACACAAACACATATACGTTGTGTATAATTTTGTTTGAACTATGAGTGTGTGTGACACCGTCGTGGACTGTCGAGACACCTATTGTCGTTCTTCAAGTCGTCAGTTGTCGGTCCGATCCGCTCTCTCGGGAAGTTCGATCCTAACTGTTCGTCTTCTCTCGAAGACCTCAACTCGTTAACTTTTTTGTCATAAACTTTACTGTCGTCAAAGTGTCGTAAAACTAACCTACCCCACTGTCACAAAACACCGTCACTCCCAAATGTTGTGTCCGGTATTTTTCTGAGTAACCTGTCCTGAACAATGGAAATTGACCACTCCCGTATTTCTTTTTTCTCTGTTGATTAGTCACTTCCTATCCTGTCTTTTCTTTTGTGTGCGTTCATGAGTCATTTCCTATTCCTGACCGGGGCCCCGACCTTTGCGGCATCCATAGTGTCACAATTACTTTCTGTTCATGTTATTTCTTCTAGCCCTTTAAGGCCACAACACTTACTAAGGTAGTGGCAATTGGTAACCAACGCATAACAACAGCATGAAAAATTTAAATAAAAATTTTGTGTTTGCAAAGTTAGCAGAAGATATTTGTATTTAATTAAAGTTTGTTTCGCGAGTGTGGCAACTTATTATTAGTTCAGTTTTTTTTTCAGTTTTTTGTCACTTTAAAACATTAAATGCAACAATATCTTTTTACTGTTGTTTATTGTACGAATGATTAATTTAATTTCAAAGGAATCAAAATGAATAATTTGAATAAGTAATTCTCTGTTGAATTTTGTTACACACTTTTGTCTTAGAAAGTAAATAAATTAATTTATAACGGTCAAATTAACGTTGATTTATTTTTCCTAATTGAGAACTTTAATTCTTGTGATAAGTTACATGCATTTAATATTGGAAATAAATCTTTAAGAAGAATGTTTTGTTTTTTAACTAATGAATTAATCATCATCATCCTCCTCCTCCTCCTCCTCCTCCTCCTCCTCCTCCTCCTCCTCCAGTTGTGGTAGTGTGATTGATTTTCTTGACTCTTTCATGCCATCTCGTTCTATCCTCCATCACACTATTTTTTTTAAATTTTCTTATTTCTGTTTTCGTTAGCATAGGGACGGGGCATTCTTCCAAATGCCAGACTATCACCTGCTATTTAAAGGCTCCAACCGAGTGCTCTTTTAAGGATTTTCGCTGTTCCCTTAAGTGCAATTATTTGGATTTCTTTTGCACTTGGTTTTCCGGGAATACTTTCCAGATACTTTTTGAAATTTTTCTTCAGCTCCTATTATAACTGGGATAATGTTGATGTTTTTGAGGTTCCAGTTTCTCTTCATATCATACATTAGGCCTTGGTATTTTGTCACCTTCTCCCTCTCTGCTCTGTTTAAGCCACTGTCATTTGGAACACTCACCTCAATCAGTGTTGCCTTGCGAGTCCTCTGTTAGTTGTTTGATGTAGGTTCTGTGTGGTCTTTCCACGGAAGTACATCCCTGTTTTGCCATCCACAAAAAAAAAACATTACTAGCGATTTCATCCTTAGCCCTCCAACAGTGATCAGCAAAGCTGGTTCTTTTCTCTCTTATTAGAGCTGAGATATGAGGAAGGTGTCCATAGAGTTGCTCCATTGCAGATGTTAAGAGCAGTTCTTAGAATTCTTGTGTTTACACAGCATCAAGTTGCTTCTCCAATCTTTTGGTAAACTACTTCTTTTTTTTTTACTTTAATCGCACAGGACTTAACGTCCACTCTCTGCATTGAACACAAAATTCTGTCTCTGAATTGCATATTTCTTGGCTGTTTGAAGAGGAACACCACACTGTTCCCTAGTGCTGTCAGACCATCTTTTTGGTGGGCATCCTCTTAGTCTTGCGTTTCAGAAGTCTTTTCTGTAGCTGGCATTTATCATCCCACTACTCCTAGCAACATGACCAAACCATCAAAGCCTCCTAGCTGACACCACATCTTTGATGGTTTCCGTCATGCCCAGCGCTTTGCGTATGCCAGCATACCTAAGCCTGTCATTCCTAGTAACCTTGAGGATTGTCCTAACACATATAATCTCAAACACAAACAGGGCTCTGACTTCTACAGAGAGTATACAAGTTCATAAGTTATAACAATGGTGTCATCATCATCATCATCATCAGCAGCAGCAGCAGCAGCAGCATCCACATCATGCTCATTTCTGTTCATTTTTACTCATTTGAATAGCAATAAGGATTTATTTACAACTAGCTGAACATACCCAGCATTGCCCCGGATGCAGTGAAGTCATTTTACTTCTTAATTTTTATTTGTTTTTACAATTAAACTTAAGGTAGAGAACTCCTATCATATTCTTCAATTTAAAATGAGTTATTCCCTCTGATGATTTTTATTTTTAGGTGATTATTTACAAATATTTCATGTTAGCAGTGGTCTGAGCCGAACTAAGTAAATTGTTTAATAAATTGCAGCTAAGTATGTTATTATACTGCCAATAACATGGTACAACGATATCAAATGAAAATTGGATAATCAGGAAAAAAGTTTTATTTGTCAATTTAAATGCTATTTGAGTGAGACTTTGAAAATCCGACAAGATAACTTTATATTTGAGATTAATCTATAGTGTGTTCTGCACATTGATGGTGTCTGTTCCTCTCAATTCTGAATGACAACAAATGAAAGTTGGTATTAAAATGAAGGAGTGATAAAGAAGGCATTTCTACTTGTTTTAGTCTCATCATTGATTGGATATCACAAGTTGTGGAGACCATCTTCGTCCACAATATGAGGCCGTGTTGCCAGTCTGCCTGAAAGCTCTCTCTGTGAATTGCCCAACTACAAATAAGCAAGTGTCCCTTTGTACAATTTTGCTGTTTTTTAAATTTCTTGTTCAGACATTTATAAAATTTACATCCACACAATTTCATTGCTGTCACATCGTATGAGGTAATGTTGACCTGGGTGATCGATTATTTCGATAGTTCACCTATCATCTGATGTGATGCTCAATGCCTTAGAATAACACAATTTCAAATGTACACATTACAAAAGTAATGGATCTGATTTATATTTTTGTATTATTACTAGAAAAGAAAATCAGTGTTGAGGTTGACTCTGGGCTGTCCAGTTATATATTTTTAGTGCCACTTTTCATTTTTATTTTTATTTTAGCAATCTTCTTGATTTGACTAGAGGAGACCCACTTTTTTGACATCATGATCTCCATGTTAACTTAGGTCAGATTTACACCTTGGGTAATAGTCTACCTGCCTGTCAAGTTAGGTTAAAATCCATTTAGTAACGTCAATAGAAGACAGACTGACACTTCCTTTTATTTTTTGTTATAATTTTACTATCTGGCAAAACGGGAGTTTATGATTGGCCTAATAGATACCGTCATCAGGGGTGTGAATTTTTAGTGGAATTCCGCTTTTTTTAGTTTTGAAAAACAAATTTCGACTTAAATAACTTGAGCCTCTCATGAATGTGAGTTCTCTGTTTTTTGGTCGAAATCTGCTTTTTTTTAAATAAGAAAAAACTGAACTCTGTCAAATCGCTAGAGCCTTAACTTCTTATTTTTTCGTCTGTATTTGGCTTTCTCTTTCTTTCTCTCTCTAGCTTTATCTTTCTTTCTCTTTTCCTCTTTTGTCTCTCTTCTTCTTTCCATCTTATCTTGCCTTACCTTCCTTTTCCCTCATCTGACAGTTCTCTCTGAATATTGAAAATGTTAATTTTGCCGTGAAAGCTAAAGCTTCAAACTATTCATGATCAAGTAGGGCAGTTAGATAACTTTTGTTTCATCAAAGAATTATTTTGTTGGTCTCTTACCCCCTACATGCGCACTCAGCATCTTACTCTTAATTTTGACTTTCTTTACCAAGATTGATATTTCATTGACTGATTAAACATTTTTGTAAAATTATTTTAAATGTGTCTTTACTATTTATCACTAGCACATCGTCTTAGTTGGTTTTAGTTGTTGTTTTTTTTAACTGCCCTCTCCACACACATGGGGAGGTAAGCGTGCCCCCCCCCCCCCCCCCAGGCGGGGAAATTAATCTCAGTTTCAGTTTTTTTTAAACTTGACTACTCACATACCTGCATCATGAACTATGAAATTGGTTATGCCGAGTTAAAATTCTATCGGATCCATTATAGTCATCTACACACTAATACTGTTGGCAAAGGTATGAAACCACAATTTCCTCTGAGATATGAGTAAAATAGCAATGGGTGTTCAACTAATCGTATATGACGAATCGTTATGATAAGTATTGAGTTTCAGCATTAAATAACTACAAAAGGGTTGATGTGCTGTAAAACAGACAAATGAAACCATCTGGCAAAACACCCAACAGATAAATTCTTGAATCTTTTTCCATATTGTTGTTTTTTACCATTTAAATGAAATCATATTTCCCATATGCCTTTCGAAGATCATTGGAAATATTTTGTTACATAAGTGTTGGCATCTGTCGTTTATTGGCCACAGACTGAGAAATCAGTACATGGCTCCAACTACAAAGACTGATATTGATGAATTATGACGTCTTGTTTTCGGAATCAAAAGAATTAGGCCAGAAGATTGGACATCTCTATGCATCGATATCATCAACTTATCTTTATATTGGAGGAAATTCAAGAAGCGGACTCCTTGTCATAATTTGCTACAGACTTTTAGACGTAGGTCCTTCAAAGTACAGGTTATATTTAGAAATATTGCTAACCTTTTCCATTTTCGTTGTGGAAAGGATTATATAAATCGACAAAGTCTTGGAATACTTTTGAATATCCAATTTGATTTTTAGGCAAGCGTTCAGGTATTATGAAATATTTTATCATCATAATCATCTTTGAAGATTAACCATCATTTAGCTGGTCTTGGAAATTTATATTTCATTCAGGAAATATAAATTTCAAAGACCAGCTAAATACCAATCCTATAGAGAGTGTTAAATTATTAATAAGAAAGTAATGTTTAATAATGTTTAACAAATTCATATTATTAATTAAAACTAGCCGGACCTCGTGGAAATTCTAAGGTGCTTTCTAAATCAATCTGTATAATTTACTGTTAATAATAATATTCCTTTTGAAATAATAAATGTCTGTCAGGATCAATACCATTAAATAAAACGATACTCTTTCTTCTTCCGTCAAAATAATTGTCATTGTCAGCTAAATATTCTTCAAATAAAACGAATATGTCTTTATTTATTTATTTAAAATTGTAGTAATTTAATTCTTTTTTAAAACAATATTCTCTGTTTTCTTCCCTTAAAAATAATTTTCGGCTAAATATTCTTAAAATCAATAAAACAAATGTCACCTTTTAAAATGTATTTATTTAAACTTGTACTATTTTAGTTAACGAGACGGCATAATTTGATGTAAGAATTCATTTTAAAATGCTTAAAGTTGGACCTTTTTTTCGTTAGTGACATCTATTAATAATGGAGATTATGTATCTGTGTGAAGCCGAAACTATATTATTAGTTTTTATCGCTCTCTTTTTATATCTACTTATCAACTCCTATATATAGCCATTCCAAAACTTCCCCCAACATCACGTGTCTTTACAATTTACATAATTAATTTGTTTTAAAGCTTCTAATTAATTAATATTCACAAATATTCACTCATGATATCTACTTATCAGCTCCTATATATACCCATTCCAAAACTTCCTCAAACATCATGCGTCTTTCAAATTTACATAATTGATTTGTTTTAAAGCTTCTAATAAATTGATATTCGCAAATATACACTCATTATTATTTTTTTCAGTTTTCCAGATGTATTTAAAATATTTTCCTATTTATAATTTTTATTAAAATTATTATTAAATAATCTTAATAAAAATTATAAATAGAATTAATTAAAGACATTATTTTTTAAATCTATATAATTGAGTTATGTAATTAAATTAGATTGTAATGGAATATGATGGAACAACCGGCATCCACTCCAAAATTTGGTTGCCCGCTCTCTGATTATTAAGTATAACATTCTATTTCGAACGCACATAAAGAGAGAGAGAGAGAGAGAGAGGGGGGGACGAGAGAAAGAGAGGAATGAGAGAGAGAGATGGAGATGAACACAAGACAGGGGCGCGTTATTTGATTAATAACATGTAAACAACGCATTCTCTGAAATTTATCGTAGGAGTCGCTCAAACATAATATATTTACTTTGAGTTTTTTATTAAAACGTTTTGGGTTTGTTTTTTTTTTAAATCATATTTGAAATTATGTTTTAAAACACAAATTTATTGAATCAAATTGTCTAATTTAAAAAATAAATTGATTTAAAAATTAGTAATTTTTTTTGTAAAAAAAAAACACATTTTACTGACCAATTAAATAACTGAATTTTGAAAACTTTCAAATATTATTATCTTTTTACGACCTTAACTGAGTTTAGGATGTTTTGTTTTACATTTTATGCTGTAAAGAGTAAATTTTGTTTAAAAACTATGTTTTTATTATTCTGTGTTTTATTTATTAAAATTAAGGATGGGGTGATTTTCTTTCTTTTTTTTTTTTTTGTAAAAAAAAAAAAACAAACTCATTTTACTGAGAAATTAAATAAAACAACTAACAAAAATATGCGACCGGATGGAGCATATATTTGCTAGCCAGATTAATAGCCAGACGATCTCAATTTTTTGTGTGTGAAAAGTATGAACATAAATGCCTTAGATAATTTAGCCATGTTTAATAAAATAATAAAAACAATATTTGCCTGAGCAGATGCGTTTTATACTTATTTGAGTAGTTTAATAAAATGTTATATTTTTACTTGAATTCCACCAAGTTTGTATTTTCAGTTTCACCCAAAAGGTAACATGTATAAAAAGAATAAAGTCCTGATCTTGATATAGGCAGATGATTACTAATGGTACTAGTTATAAAGATCTCTTCACGTTTTTTATAAACATCTATAAAAAAATTATTATTTTTTTACTTACACACTAAAAAACAAATTTAAAAACGGAAATTATGCTATATTATTGTTTTCTTGAAATTGAAATACTAATCTCTATTTATATAAAGTTATGTATGTGTATATGTTTATATATTTGTATTTATAGGAGTCACTCCAAACTAATTAACCAATCATTATGAATTTTGAAACACATTACTTACCCGCAAAATAGAATAATATCATCACAACAAAATAGATAGTACACTACGCCCCCCCCCCCCAAAAAAAAATAGAGGCGGTAATACCTGGGAGAATCCCACCATAAAATGAGAAGGTAATTCTTGTGAGTATGGTCTCATGACAAGAGAGCGGATATTACCTTATCCTCCACCAAGGAGGATGTAATACATGGGAGGATTAACCTCATCCCAATAAAAACGGAGGAAGTAATTCCTGGGACGATGATCTTATGACAACAGAACCGATGCTACACTACCCATTTCCATTAAAAGATAATTCAATAATAGATTAAATCAGAGTTAATTTTTTTAAAAATTTATTTAAAAATGCCTAGTCATACAAACATTACTTTTTGTGGTTCCTTGGCATTTTGGCTTAGATCAAAGTGTAGTATCTGTTCTCAGCATCCCAGCTACATCAGACGTTTTACTATTGACAAAATTATTGCGTATAATGTAAGAAAATATGACAATGCAATTAACAATGTATATTACAGAATATCAATGTTCTAGAACAATAGCTCTCGACATATCAAAGGCCTTTGATAGGATTTGGCATAAAGGTCTACTTCAAAAGATTTCTAGCTATGCAATATCTTGAAATGTCCTCTCAACTATCAAATCCTTTCTCTCTGATATGTTCATGAAAGCAGTCGTTGATGGGCAAAAGGTCTGAATCTCATAGTACCAATGTTAGTGTGCCTCAAGGATCCATTCTGGGCCCAACCCTCTTCCTGATTTTTATCAATAATCTCTCAAATCAAATTCTAAGATAATTCGTCGACATTTATGCAGATGACACCAACACACTATGGCAACACTTTTAAGAGCATTAATAATCAAGATCTTTCTGAGTCTTGCTCCTCCAACCTGAAGCACGTCGTGCAATGGGAAAAAGGTGGCTGGTTACTTATAATACCTTAAGGCCAAGCTTCTCTCTTTTCACCACCAACGATCTGATCTTCACTTTGTCCCAATATAAATGAATGGCTCTCACCTTGAGGGATCCCCCTTCTTTGATAACCTTCTGGGACTGACCTTAACTTTAGATCTGAAATTGGATATTTGCATAAAATTTGTTGCCAAAATCACTGGAAAAATAGTTGGATCATTCTACCGTTCCAAAATATATCTCACTCCTGACACAATCCTCTACCTTTACAAGAGTTAAATACGGCCTAAGATGGACTACTGTTGCCACATCTGAGAAGGTGCTGCTCAGAGCACCTTTTCTGCCTTGACAGAGTACAAAACTGACTTCGAAATCTAGTGGGCGATATCCTCTTCTCCTCCCTACAGCCTCTTTCTCACAGAAGAGATGTTACTAGTCTTTCTCTACTCTATCGTTATTTTCATGACAGGTACCCAACTGAGCTTCAATTTATGGTCTTCCCTCCATTTACAACAAAAACTCGTCCAGCTACAACCACTGTCAATAAATTCCCTTTCTCCTTCTGTGTATCTAAAGCACCATAAGCACAGTTTCTTTCCTAGAACTGCCCGTCTGTGGAACACAGTACAACAGGGCTGCTTCCTGGTTGACTATAACCTTGCCGTTTTCAAGTCCAATGTAAACAAATTCTTGTTGAACCTTCTTCTTAAATAATCAATTTCTGACCAGTTACAACCATCATTACCGTCTGACTTAATAACCCTTATCCTCAAGTGCTCTTTGGGCTTTGATAAGCGGTGACCCGTTTATAAAAAAAAAGTCTGTTTATGAAATAAATATGCAAATTAAGAATACCCAAAGCTGATTGTGAGTGTTTGCAGATTATTATATATACAGTATTTTAAAACAAGCATAATCCGTTTTGATGTTGATATAGTTAGGATAGGTGGAAAAAAAACTTTCACATTCATTCATTTAGATATAACTCAAAATTAGATGAACAACAATTCTTTCTCTATTAATTTTTTCTCTATTAATTTTTTGTATTTCGCTTATTTAAAAAAATGGTAGGGAGGGTGCGAGTTTGGGAGCAGACCTTTCAAATTGTAAAATTGACAAAAAAAATAATGTGCCCACGTTACTAATCATGTTGCCTAGAATATATATTCCATGATTTATAATGATCGGTTTATTAGTTTAGGACTGAATTCTGTACATAGACATATATACATATACCTCACTTTATATGAAGAGAGATTTTAAAATATTACATATACGTCAAGATGTATCACATATTGATATATAAACAAAGGAATCCTAGCTACGAGGGATCTCTTTAGATAAAATTATGCTCAGAATTTCTATATTTACGAAATGTATGTTTTATATTTGAAATCAATTATTTCTATTATACATATGTTCGAAGCGAAATGACTATTTAAAACGTTCAGTTTATTGTGCAGACAACTTCCTGTTGAATTTTAGAAAAATGTCTTAAGTGCTTTCAATTTATTAAACATTAAATATACATACTAGAAGAATGCTCATCTCTTGATGGGTTCATGTTATGTTTATAAGAATATTTATTTGCTTACATTTTGTTAAAAAGAAGACTATGGATACATCTTGTTATTAATAAATTGCTAAAATACAAAATCAGTCCAGAATGATAAAAATGTTAGATACCTTATAAATAGCCAGTGTTGACAGACCGGAGATCTTTTTAACCCATCCTTCAAGAATAGGATTACAAAATGTTGGGAACGTTAAAAGTATCTTAAACTAACCAGGATAAATCCAGTTTCTTGTAGCAATTCTGATCCACCTCAATTTAATATAGCATCTCTAATGGAAGAAGTAGTCCTGACTCTCTAGGTGCCTTATTAAAAAAGCTACGACCCTTTTCCAACATTCCGCACATACAATAGGAACTTACTTTTTTTTAATAAAATTACATGAAATCAAAGAATATATTTTTCCTTTTTTATATAATAAGTGAAGAATTTTGGTATTTAACACCTCTCTATCTATCTGTCTATCTGCCTCGCTCTTTATCTCTAAAAATATATTTAAATTTAAAATGACTCTTCTCATCTGATCCTCATTGGTCAAAACTTTCTCCATTAGCTCCAACTCAGACACTATCATTCTTAAAACAGGGTGGACATTATCTTAATATTTTCATTATCAAAACCTTTTTTCTCTTTCCTTACTTCGGCCAACTCATAATATTCATATAACTTAACGTCCTCTTTTTTATTAGCCACAACTTGATAATTTTTTCCTCGCACTTTTTACCCTTGGATAGGTGTGTGTCTTCCACAATAACTGGCACTGGTATTCAGTTCTCAGAGATTTAATTTTGACTTTGGGCAACTAATTTTATTATCTGCACTTGTTTTCTATGCCTTTGGCAATTTTCATTTTTTAATTCCATTTTCCCAGATAAACCTTGCCTATGGTTTGAATTAGCATCTCAAGATCTAGAGTCATGGATTTAAATATTTGAGACACGCCTTATCTAAATTTTGTTATTCTTATTGTTCACCTGATCTAACTAAGGTCATAAATGACTCTATCAAGAATTGTAATCTTTTACTTTAAGAGTTTTGGTGGTTAGGGAACATTTGCTTTCAATTACTTAACAACAATCTATCTTGTTCAACTGGGTAGGTGGGAGATAGGAAGCTTAATCGGTTATCAAGCTTTTTTTCTTAATCCTGATAACATTTGACTGGCTAAATTTTAAGTTTAATCCCAACTAAGTCTCACAATCCTCCATTTATGATTTTAAATATCATTTTCTCTGGGTGTATATTTTAATTATTAAGTTATATTATTATTATAGAGGGTCATGCATCACATAATGTCATATAAATATATATATATATTGAAAAGTACATCTTGAAGATGCTTAAAGGTGTGTCATCAGTGATGTGCTATTTAGTTGCTTGTTTCAGGTTTTCAATATCATTGAAGTTTAGTGAGTATTGATTTACTCCTCTCCAGGAGTTAGGCACAAGGCCAGTTTTTATCTTACTCCCACAAGTAAGATGTGACCCAAGGTTGGGTCGGTGAGTAGCTTTGATTAGAAATCAGACCTTGCCTCATAAGAGAGATATGATAAACAACTAAATGACATGTTACAGTGAAGATTTTAAATCTCATGCCTAAAATTAGGGTAAACTGAAACTTGGGGAATTGGCTTCTGTGAGATGATTCCTAGCTATATATTCTGTTTTACCAGGGATTATGCATATATGTTGCTCCAAATTTTCCTTTTCTAGACAGTTCATCCATCGTTGGTGAATTTTTAAGCAACACCTATTTTACACAGGATCTCTTGAGGTTAAAGAATGGCAGAGTAATATCTCATAAATGTTAGTGACAAACTCCTTCCATTCCTATTTTCTGAAAACTAGAGGCCACTTTATCCAGTTTGGGAGATTTATGTTTACTCTTCTGCACACAACTCCCTCTACTGTCCAAATTAAATCTTCCTCTGAGAAAACTAAGGTCATCAGAATTAAGCCTATCTTTAAGACTCACATTATACATCCATCATATTATTCTCATATCATTTATCTCCATGCAACGAATGTTTTCAACCCTCACAGGTCAGGTTTCACTTCCATACATCATCACACTGCATACACTTTCCTGGTAGACTCTTCCCATCATCGACAGTCGTAATGCTCTGTTGGTTTGTAATGACAGAAGTTTCCTGTACTTACTCCATCCACTCCTAACTCTTGCAATCACACTATTACCTTCTCTACTTTCTCTCTCTCTTTCTCTCTCTCTCTCTCTCTATATATATATATATAGAGAGAGAGATAGATAGATAGATAGATAGATAGATAAATGAAAGAAGAGAGATAAAGATGCACGAATGACAAATCTATTTCACCTTCGATTGTTCAATGCAAGGTGTACTCGGCAAAAACATGTTAATTTTTCTTTCCTTAAGCCAAGGCTTTTCAAAGATCTTTATCTCTCTTCTTTCATTTATCTTTATAATTGCTCTATCTCGTATATTTAGCTTAAACCATTTCACTATAGGTTCTATCCTCTAAAAGTATACTTTTAGTTTCATATTTTTATATATATATATATATATATATATATATATATATATATATATATATATTCATTCGTTTTATTTTTCCAATGGTTTGTAGAGAGAGAGAGAGAGAGAGAGAGAGAGAGAGAGAGAGAGAGAGAGACCAAAATAGATGGAATAAGAGAAGGAAAGGGAATCTCAGAATTAGTAGACATATGGCAGTTGAGGTCGGGAAGGTAGTCGAGTTAGTGCAAGAAAATGTTTTGAGGAGAAACCAGAAATAAAACAATGACATTAGTGTAAAGTAAAGTAAAGTTTAAGAAAAGAAAAAAACATAGAAAAATGTATTCAAAAGATATCTGAGAACCTAAACGTGAAAAATTCAAACTATGGAGACTTAGAAGGGAAATAAATTCGATCTTAAAAAATCAAGTGTGGGTAGAGAATATTTAACCATGTTATGTTATTTTTTTGACATATCACTTTAGCTAAAGTAGGTGTAACAGTGTGTGTCACAAGATTTTCCTTTTATTTCATTCATCTATTTTATCTCCCCTTCTTCTCATCTCTTTCTTCTGTTTTCTCTATCCATTCTTTTTTTGATACTATCAAAACATCCAATGTCATTTTTGGATATTTCTTTTTGAAATCACACTTTTTTCTAATAAAGTCTTATCATAATATAGGCAACATTGTATACCATTATATACTGAGTTGATTTATATTTTTGGCTTATCCATTTTCCTTTTCTTTCTCGTGTGCATGCGAGTGCTATATATATATATATATATATATATATATATATATATAACTCAATGTATGTATGCATGTGTGTACCCTATAGAAAAATAAGTTAGCAAATCTAGATAAAATCTAAAAGTGTATTCTAATGTAAAATTCACCGAGAAATTTAATGAGCGTATTCACGAATCTCTAAATTAACCCATACTGGGGTTATGGAGCAGATTTCGTCGGGGATGGGGGGGGGGTCGATTATTTCAGCTATTTTCAGCTAACTTTCAAGTTAATTATGCATTAAATAGAAAGCAATTTAGTCATTCTCGAAAAAAAAACTGCAAGTCATTTTCTCAAATTCAACCGAAAATGACATCATAGGGAGAATGCAGTATAGAAGGGGTGGGGAATTAAAAATTCTAATACGATAATTCTAGAAATTAGCCAACTAATAATTCAAAACAGGAAATGAGTCAGCATTTATTAGATTTTACATTTTAGTAGACACTGCCTGCCAGTGCCCGCCACTGTCCACCCTATAAAGAAATAGCCAACTCATACTTCAAAACAGGAAATGAGTCAGAATTTATTAGATTTTATATTGTAGTGGACACTGCCCGCCAGTGCCCGCCCTATAAAGAAATAGCCATATTATAATTCAAAACAGGAAATTAGCTAGCATTTTTTAGATTTTACATTTAGTTGACACTGCCTGCCAGTGTCCACTATTGGCAGCCCTATGAAGAAATCGTCAACTCATACTTCAAAACAGAAAATGAGTCAACATTTATTAGATTTTGCATTTTAGTTGACACTGCCCGCCACTGTCCGCCCTGTAAAAAAATAACAAAATCATTATTTAAAACAGGAAATGAGTCAGCATTTATTAGATTTTACATTTTAGTGGACACTGCCTGCCAGTACACGCCATTGTCCGTCACTGTCAGCCCTATAAAGAAATATCCTATTCCTACTTTAAAACAGGAAATGGATCAGCATTTATTAGATTTTACATTTTAGTGGATCCTGTCTGCCAGTACACACCATTGTCCGTCACTGTCAGCCCTATAAAGAAATATCCTATTCCTACTTTAAAACAGGAAATGAGTCAGCATTTATTAGATTTTACATTTTAGTGGATCCTGCCTGCCAGTACACACCATTGTCCGTCACTGTCAGCCCTATAAAGAAATAACCTATTCCTACTTTAAAACAGGAAATGAATCAGCATTTATTAGATTTTACATTTTAGTGAATCCTGCCTGCCAGTACACGCCATTGTCCGTCACTGTCAGCCCTATAAAGAAATATCCTATTCCTACTTTAAAACAGGAAATGAGTCAGCATTTATTAGATTTTACATTTTAGTGGACACTGTCCACTAGTGCCCGCCACTCTCTGCCATTGTGATCTCTATAAGTAGCCAATTCATAATTCAAAACAGGAAATGAGTCATCATTTTTTAGATTTTACATTTCAGTAGACACTGCCTGCTACTATCCGCCAGTCTCCGTATGTAAAGAAATTGTCAGCTCATAATTAAAAACAGGAAATTAATCCGCATTTTTATAATTTTAGTAGACGATGCCTACCACGACCTGCTAATATCTGCAACTTTCCGCCAATGCTCGCCACTATCCGCTATGTAAAGAAATTGCCAACTCATAATTGCTATGAGTTCTTTTATATATCGGTTACATAGATGAACATGCTTTATGAGTTCTTTCATATGACAGGGGCACTACGCTACATAAACGAATATGCGTTTTGAGTTGAGATGGAGAAGGTGGAGAAATCAAGGATTGACAGTAACCATTTATGCTTTTCGGCGTTGTCTGGGATCAAAAATTGTATATGTTATTGCATTAAAGTTCGATTTCCAAGTCTTTAAAAAGAAATGTAAATTGATGATAAACAGTATTGAGCCAATCATTCTCACTGTTTGTGGCAAAGGTGAAACTTTTTTTATTCCGAGGATACCAATTATACCATCAAATATACCCTTTCACTTTAAGCGGTTGCAGTTTCCTGTATGACTTTGTTTCGCTATGTCCATCAATAAAAGTCAAGGCCAAACACTAAAAGTTGCCGGATTGCAACTTGAAGAACCATGCTTTTCACATGGTCAGCTTTATGTAGGAGCATCACGTGTGGGTGCAAAAACAAATCTTTTTGTGTGTATGCACATCAAAATAAAACAAAAAAATTGTTTATAAAGAGATTTTCAATCTTAATGCCCAATGATTTTCTGATTATTATTAAATGATTGCAGTTTGTATTTCCTTAAACTGTCTTTAAAGTTTTGAAACTTTCCATATCAATTTCAAACTTTTACTTATAAAATAATTTTTTTCATAAACAGCATATGATAATTATGCATTTTATTCACTTGTATATTTAGTTTTGTTAACTGGAAGCATCTTTTAAAAATGTACACTAAAATAAAAAAAAATTATAGAAATTATCCTCTGAAGGAGTAAAGCTGTAACACACCATTTGATAAAAAATAAAATAATCAAATCGACAATCATGTTTTTGTGGTTTGTATTTAAAGAAAAAGAGCTAAAAATGTTATTTACTTTACCTGGTTTCATTCGTCTTGAGAAACCATGTATAAAAAATCCTCCCACCTGTACATAGAACGAGCTATACTAATCTTACTATTGAACTATGAGATTGTACTCTACTTTGTTCATGTGTACACTACCCCCACTATTGCAAATATTAGGTGATAAGAGTTTATAAGAGTATAAAAGCAAGTGATGTGAGAACATTGATCAAATTGATAACTAAATCTACCAACCAATTAAGTATACGATTCTGCACCCGGGCATCGCAGGGTAGCCCTGCTAGTATATATATATATATAAGCTGAACCTACTCGGCGTTTCCCGGGATTCATCAAGGTTATTTTAATATAAAATGATTTTGGTGGCACATTTTTAAGTTTATACAGGTTTAGATATAAAATTTTAGTTTTTATGTTATTATTTCAATAATTATTTAATTAAAATTTATATTAAAAGTAAACTAATAAAAATAATGTATAAGTCACGTATAGGCGAAAAACACACACATATACAGAAACACATGAAGTGGTCACAGAATGTTATTAATATAGAGAAGAAATAGTCAACATGCTCAGTTATAACTCAAATAATGTAAGCTACAAGGATTTATCTCGCTTACATTATTTGAGTCATTATTTAAAATTGTTGTGATCGTAGCAATCTTCTTAACAATAATTATTTTTTCAAACATACTGAACCGAAATACATTTTGGTATTCTAAAGAACATGCTGGAAGGAAGAAATGGCAAAATGTTTAGACAAAGTCAAATATCAATGTGTCAGATGCGATGCTATTAGGTCTAAGTTATAAAATATGACTCACTTAATTTTATATATATATATATATATATATATATATATATATATATATATATATTATGTGTGTGTATCTGTTTATAAACCTTTGTGTGTATCAGTTGGTTTCATTTTCACATACCTATCTTGGTAAAGATAATGTTTATTCTGCCTTAAGTTATCAGTAAAATAGTAGGATGGACTGGACTCGAGACTCACTTTGCAATTAAGCAAGGATAAAAGATGCTATGAAAGGTCTGCTAAGCATCTAAACACGATTTTATTCATTCAAGACTATTCTTGATAACAATAATGTTATTTCTAAGAATTATTGATTAAAAAATATGTTTACATTACAGAAACATTACACAGAGATAATCTAACTTTTAAATTAGCCAGAAAGCGTTGAATAACACTTGGAAATTGGACCTTGGACTTTATTTTGTTTAGATGTGGAAGTTTCCACTCGTCTCAAAATATTGACTTTCTAGAATTTTTAATTCGAGAGTATTGTTAATTGACGAATATTAGTTCTTTGATATTTGTTTAAATAATTAAGAATCATATCATTAGCGAACTGATACCAGATATGCCTTTAATTTATGTAATGAATTCCTTTTTTTATTGTGGATCAATATCAATGGGTGTTTATGCCTAATTCAAATATTGATGATAACACATTTTTTATAAATCGTTTCCACTTTCTTCTGCTCCACCATACCCACTCTTCATCCCTCTAATACCTGCCCATCCTGAACGGCCATCTCCTACTACAGCTCCTTCATGTCTATGCTTACCTCCTACTATCGCACACACCCTCACTCGTGCCTGCACCATTTAAACTCTTCTCTTCTACTATCCATATCTGTATGCACAAATACCTTCGTTTCTATCTGAGTCATGCCTTATATTGGAAAAGCCTGAATAAATTCTTTAGGCGAAATATTGATCTCTCCATGCATGTCTTCCTGTTGATTTTTTGTTCTACATAGATGTCTTTGTTTAATCCTTTTTCGTTTTTTTTGCTGTTGTTGTGAAGTTGTAAATTTACCTAGTCAGTTGCTAGTGTACTTTTACTACTAGCTATACTTAAGGAGAGACTTATATAGTAATGTATTTCTACTTATGCTAATTATGCATGTCAATTAGCCAGTATCACCACATCTCTCTGAAACGTATAGGCTTTATGCCTCTAGTGCATCTTGCACTTCTAATGATCGTTTCATTTTCAATATTGCTTTGCTCTTCTCTCTATCCCTTATTTCTCTCTCTGGGAGATCTAAATTTATCTTGCAGTAAACTGTAACCAGGGTTGTCCCCTTTCATACTTTGATCCGAATCCGACTCCGAATCCGACTCCGAATCCTCATTTCGACCTGCTTGATCTTACATTGTTTCATCTTCTGACGTTTCATTCTGTATAGGTTGTTCTAATAACTCAATAACAGAAGGAGTCATAGCGATTTGTTCATTTTGCTCTTCATATTCACCCTGAGATCTTATTTGATCTGCATGGGCCAACACACTGTTTCCGTTTTCTCTATTTATTATAGCTGTTTCGTGCCCTTTTTGCACGATAATTTCTCCCATTAATGGATTTGATTCGTTGTTCATATGTACCAGATTTTTTAATTTGTAGAATACGACATAGTTAACGGAGCTCTAATTTGTCTTCCCATTAAAGCTGATGGGCTTTCTAATCTTCCCACATGTGGTTATGTTCGATAACTTAAAAGCAGCCTTAGTAGAAAAACTTCTATTTTTCTTTTTGCTGAGAACATGCTTTAGTCCCATTTTTACGGTCTGCATTATTCTTTCCACCAACCCATTCGATTGAGGGAGATATGGCGGTGTCTTATGCGGTTTACATCCTATTTTTTTCCAACCATAAATAAAGACCTTCATCACAAAACTCTGGAGCATTGTCAGATACCAGGGTTTTTGGGATACCCATTCTAGAGAATATGACAGTTAGTATCTGTTTTATAGGAGAACTTTTCTTGTCCGGCACATGGACTACTTCAGGCCAGGCTGAAAAAGTCTACTAATATTAATAAGAGTCCCACTCCATCAATTTATGCATGATTCATATGCACACAACTCCATGGCTCTACTTCTCTAGGCCATGTATTCCATGTAAAATTTCTTAATTCTCTACATTTTTTGCATCTTTTTAGATATTCCTCGATATCTCGTCAATATCTCGGCCACCATGCTTCTAGTTTTATTCTTTTTTGTGTGGCCGCTACTCCATAGTGTATATCATCATGTACACTTTTTATCACCAAATTATTTTGTGTTTCTGGGGGAATTACCAGATCTCCATTACAAATTACTCCATTTTCTATTGTTAATTTATGCCTTATTTCTTTGTAACGTCTCTCTTCCTTGGAGCAGTTTCCCCATATATTTTTTCTTATTCTTGATGTTATCCTACTTAGTACTGGATCATGTCTAGTTTCCATACCCATTCTATCTAAAGATAAAACATCAGTCTCTATCCAATGTAAGAATGTATCTTCAAATTATTCTTCTGTTTTATCTTTTGACTCCTTGTAAAATCTCAACGTTGATAGTAGATCTACATATATTCTATATCAAAGTCAAATGCCATTAACTTTATTGCCCACCTTAATATTCTCAATGTCGTAACTTTGGGTAATTATTTTCTTGGATTGAATATAAATTCCAATGGTCTATGATCACTTATCAAGAAAATTTTTTTCCCAATTACAAATTGTCTAGCCTTGGTGGTGCACCATACAATGATCAATGCTTCTTTCTCTATGTTTGAATAATTAAATTCAGTGTTCGTTAGTCTTCTTGATAAATAAATTATCGGATGTCCTTCTTGTGATAATATTCCAGATATTGAATGTTCACTTGCATCTGTGATTAAGGTAATATCCTTTTGGGATCAAAAATTTTTACCACTGGTTTCTTTTGCCATAACTAATTTCAATCTTTCAAAAGTTTTTGTTGTTTTTCTGGCCAAATAAATTCAAGATTCTATTTTCTTAAATTTGCAAACGGTTCAGTCAGGTCTGTATATTTTGGTAAATATCGCCTGTAGAAATAGACTAATCCCCAAAAAGATTCAAGCTCGTTTTTGTTTGTAGGTATAGATATTTTTAATATTTTTTCTATTAAGACCCTATCTGGTGATATACCTTCTTTTGAAATGGAGTATTCTAAAAATGATATATTACTACTATTGTTTACACATTTTTTCCATTTATAGTCATTCCCGCATTTCTTAATTTGTTTAAGACAATGTCGGTTTTCTTTTTAATTCAATTTCATTATTTGCGCCTATGCAAATATCGTCTTGGTAACAGACCATATTTTTCATATCTTCTAAAACCTGTTCGATGGCTTTTTGAAATATGGTGCTTGCTGTTTTTATTCCATATGGCATTCTTTTCCATTTTAGCAACCCTATTAGCATATTTATCATTGTTACTTCTTTGAAATTATCATCTATTGGAATTTAGTGGTGTGTCGTTTTCAAATCTATTTTTGTAAAAACGCTCATTCCTGCCAGCGCATTAGGTATAGAATATGAATCCGAGCAAACTTTGTGGTTTACACCTATTTTATAATCTCCACATATATGTATGTCTCTGTCTGACTTTCTCAAAACTACAATGGGTGATGCCCACTTGCTACCCCTAGGGGAAACATTTTCAATAAGGTCCTGTTCAATTAATTTTCATATTTTTGCTACTACCACTGGCAACAAATGTACTGATAATTTTCGTGCTTCATAAGAGGGGGTAAGATTTTCTTTTAATTTTAAACTAGCTTTGTAGTTTTTTTAATTTTCCAGTTTTTTCCAGTTTTATCTTATTAATTAGTTTGGTAGAATTTATTTTAAGCACATCATTTCCCAGGAGTCAGTGGTTCTTCTTACAATTTGTGACGATTGTCTTTTAACTGTAAGGAACCTTCAAAGTATCCTAAAGTTTTTATGACCGATCCATCAAATTGGCAGAGTTGTACACTGCTCTTTCGTATAGTCGGCTTTCCAATACATTTCCAGAAATTTTTTGGTATAAGTGCCGGTATCCATTTGCATATCCAAATCGACATTGTTAATTTTGACTTTTAATATATCTTTTTTCTTTTGTTCAATTTTTTCAAGATTCTTATTTTTGTTTTTTAATGTAAAGACTTCCCTATTGGTTTTATTTTCTTCAACTCTTTCGACGGTTTTCTTTTTGAACTTGTATACTGCTTGAAAATGGTTCATTCTTAAGCAATTTGTACAAGGTTTTCCAAATGCTGGGCATTTTTCCCTTTTTATTTCGTGTTCACGTCCACAATACCAATATTTTTTTTTTTTAACATGTACGTATTGGCAACTATTTGTTCGCCGGGTTGACTTTTACGATCGTTTTATTTCTGTATTAATTCTTGTTGCTCTATAAAGTCAATGCAACTATTTAAGGACATGTTTCCTATTCGTAGCTGTTCCATTATTTTATTCCTGTGTGACTCATTGCACATAACTTCAATTAATCTTATTTGAATTAAATCTTCTTCGATAGTCTGTTCTTCTTGTCGAGTTTTTCAAACTCACAATATCTACTCGCATTTCGTAGACAGTGTAGATATTTGATGATTGGTTTGTCAATTTCTTGTTTCATTGACATAATCTTTGTTCTTTCTGCCACAACTAAACTTTTCTTAGGTCTCATATTTCTTTTTATGATCTGACTTATTCGTCTGAAAGTCAGGTCTTCTAGGTTCATGGGATACTCCATGATTGAGACTTTCACGACAGCCTTTCACCCAGCTTTAGCCAAAAATAAATCTGTTATTTCATTTTCTCCTCCCGTTTCCTTGTTGTCTTTTAACTTTTTAGTCCTTGCACTCGCAGCGAAGCACCTTATCCATGTGTCCATGAAGTCGGGGTTCTTGAAAGAATTGGGATCCTATCGGCGACGTCATTGTTGTGATGTTGTAAATTTACCAAATCAATTGCTAGTGTACTTTCACTGCTAGCTATACTTAAGGAGAGACTTATATAGTAAAATATTTCTACTTATGCTAATTTTGCATATCAATTAGCTAGTATCACCACACTTTTTTCCTATACATTTTGTGGAACTTTCATTTGTTTAAACTCACTCACATAGGTATATATATATATATATATATATATATATATATATATACATATATATATATATACATATATATATACATACATATCTATATAATGAAGTAAAGTCGACTTTCCCCCTATTTTATCAGACATTATAAGTTTAGAACCAAAAGCTTCATACGCTAATCTGTTCTGTCAGCCCTTTAGGCAAAGTCCTCATGCGTTTTTCCAAAAACTATGCGTTCATTTTGTTTTCTTTCAAAACTTCTTACATTTTCCCCTGTATCTCTCAACTTCCACAGAAAAGGTTGCAGCTATTTTCACACATTACTTTTTTAAAATTCGGAATTTATGCGGAAATAGCAGATTACACTTCAGTTTCTAATATGTAACAACAAAATAATAACGTTACAAAGATGTTTTCTTGTAATTATGAAAACTTTTAAAATTAAATTCGAAAAATAACTTCTTTATCGGCTGCATTAAAAAATTGTTTTTTTTTTAATCTAAATTAGGTAAACAACTTTTCCTATTGGTAAAAACAGTTTGTTTTTTTTAAGTTTAAAAAACGTGTTTTATAAAAATAAAGTCATGTTTACACTTGAAACTTACTATAATTGAGTCTATTTAATTTTTTTTAAGTAAAACGTTTTTTAAGTAAAAAAATACGCCTTCTGAGAGTAATGCCGAAACTCATTTCATTTGGAATAATTTACTTGACTGCAATAGGAATTCTCCTCAAAATAGTTTTACAACGAACAAAGTAAAATAACACGTTTTAATAGTTTTGTTTTAAACATTTATTTTCAGCAAGTGTTTCAATTTAAAACTTTATTTATTCAGAGTCAACAAATACTTAGTGATTTCTATTAGTATTACATTTTTCAGATTTGCTTAAAAAAGAGGAAAGTAACAACAAAATATATGCAATACGAAAGTTTTAGATGAGGATTGA
>OY744521.1:174840600-174850600 GCA_963556195.1 Sepiola atlantica | reverse complement strand
ATGTGATTTCTTTCATATTGAAGCTGATTCATTAAAAAATGTGAAATATTACAAACATTTATCTCCACTAGTTTTTGTTTCAAATTTGAAATGTAAAGGATAAACTTTTTCTTTTTTTTGACAAATTAGACTGAATATTTATTTATTTTTAAAATTTGATTTTAGTATTTATTTGTTTAGTTTATTTTGTTATTGAATCAGTATTTAAATAACAAAGTAAATCTGTATTTATATGTCTACATTTAGCCATAAATTCTTGTTTGTTTAATTTGTTTTATGAAGTATATAATTTGATTTTTTTCCTGTAAGCATAATTTACAGTTTTTACTATTTATATTATAAGAAGGTTTTAATTTTAAGTTTTACCAATTAATCTTAGTGTTGTTGTTACTTCGTTTCCATATATATTTAGCCTTTCTTTAAGACTCACATTACACATCCATCATATCATTCTCATATCATTTCTCTCCATGCAACGCATGTCTTCAACCCTCACAGGTCAGGTTTTATCTCCATACATCATCACACTGCGTATACATGCCTGATAAATTGTTCTCTTGATCAATCGTGGTAACACTGTGCTAGTTGATAATGACATAATTTATATTGAATTATTGTATTGTGAACACAGGTTCTCACATTATTGTCATGAAACAGATTTGATGGTTATCCTATCTTGTGCTTCATTCTTGGGTCTCTCAATATATTTTTTGTTTTCTGAAACTGATTTATTGTATGTTCACGTCTAAAAGAAGTGGCTTCTTTAAGTTTATTTCTACCCTTTAATAGCTTAGAAAAGATCAAGTTTTATCGCCTATGACACTTCCTGGAGCATAGCATATATGCATAATAAGTTTACTTGAAATCAATTCAGCAATTTTAGAGTCTATAATCAGCAAAAAAACAAACTTAATTTTTTTATTGATTTATTTAACAAGATCATCTGATAGCAGGTATTTTTAAATAGTTAAATTTAAAACACTTGTCAAGAGACGTAAGGCTAGCCTATGGGTGACCATATGAGGTTCGTTCAAAATAGCCATCTGAAGAAGGAGATAAAAATTAAATATCCTATAAACATATGACATAACCAACCAGTCGCTGATTATTGTGGAATTGAGTTAATCAATATTCGAAAATTATTATACATTTTTATATGTTATATATTACTTGGCAGTCATATGCTTTTGATGTTAAGTGTAGATATGATTTACTAATAAAATAAGGTTACTTTAGTGTAATTGACAAGGTGCAACCCTAGGTTCACCTATCTCCATGTACAAAGGTATATGTCTGATTAGTTAGTTTTATCCTATGACAGAACGATTTGAAGTTAACTAAGTTTTAGTTTGAATATCAGTAAGGAAACAATAATATGAGGTTCTGAAGCAACTAAGTTTTAGTTTGAATATCAGTAAGGAAACAATAATATGAGGTTCTGAAGCAACTAAGTTTTAGTTTGAATATCAGTAAGGAAACAATAATATGAGGTTCTGAAGCAACTAAGTTTTAGTTTGAATATCAGTAAGGAAACAATAATATGAGGTTCTGAAGCAACTAAGTTTTAGTTTGAATATCAGTAAGGAAACAATAATATGAGGTTCTGAAGCAACTAAGTTTTAGTTTGAATATCAGTAAGGAAACAATAATATGAGGTTCTGAAGCAACTAAGTTTTAGTTTGAATATCAGTAAGGAAACAATAATATGAGGTTCTGAAGCAACTAAGTTTTAGTTTGAATATCAGTAAGGAAACAATAATATGAGGTTCTGAAGCAACTAAGTTTTAGTTTGAATATCAGTAAGGAAACAATAATATGAGGTTCTGAAGCAACTAAGTTTTAGTTTGAATATCAGTAAGGAAACAATAATATGAGGTTCTGAAGCAACATTTCGCTAAGAGAAAGTGCATATCAATGAGGAAGATAACACACTATGGGAAAATTATCCTAAGACATTGTCATCCCTGACCAACAAGAAAGAGAAGTGAATTACATCCATAGTCCCCACTCATCAATACATCCCAATGCAGATTTCAACTATGAAGAAAAAGAAGAATACAATTTGGCAGCCAGTAGCAAGTTCTATGTGTAGGAATCCAATTAAAGCCACGCGGTACATCATGGAAGGAATATACAATATTTGTTTGTTTATTAATTTGATTGATATAGTTTTGTAATAAAAGCTCTCAGTTTTAGATTTTGTTTTAAATTTTTTGGGAAAAAAATTTCATTCTCATTGCTACCAATTAATTATTTTTAAACACAATTTATTGAAAAAAATGAAATTATTTTGTTCACCTTTAAAGGAATGTCTATTTGGCTATTATATGTCCATTTTAAAATTGACATTAACATAGTAATCAGTTTAATCATTTTTATTTCTTTTTATTTAGATGTACCCTTTTAAAAGTTATTCAATAAATATACATAATTATACATTTGACAAAATATGAGTATTAGATTTAAATTTTAATGTTCATAAAAATCTTTTTCAACCACCATATTTAAAAAGCCTATATTTAGAACTTCAGGAATTTTGTTGGATGTCTTACAGGCATAGCAGGCCGAGAGCAAGCTCAAGGTATTCGCTCAAATAATAGCGATGGAGAGGTGCTTGTAGATCCAAGTCAATTCCTGATAGTCCCCAGTGTGGCACATTATTGTTTTCGTTTGTCAGTTTTACGGTATATCAACTGCTTACGGATTATTTAATGCTGAAACAAAAGGATTCATTCTATACTAGTTACCATTTTATCTATACTTGAGGAAAATTGTCAGTTCATGCCTTTCCATGCAATATTAATGCATAACCGAACATAATTGCTTCTTCACGATTTGAACTCAGTATAACAAATTTAATAGCTCACAACTGTATACATTATGCTGGTACAACGATATACATTATACATATGGAATGCTCTGAAAGGGGTGCTACAAGCTAATGACCTTGTGCCAGACTGTTTTTACACTGCTGAATATAAAAAGTGTCAGACAACATCAAGAGAGCACTGATGTGCATACACAAGAAACCTAACGTTCCTTCCTCTTTCCTTCATACTAGCAATTTAGTTAAGATGTGTGTAAAAATTAGCCCCTCAGGGATCAGCAACACCAAACTTAATAGGCACTCGAGTATAAAATAGGCAGCAGCATTCAATACAATCAAGCGTCTCCTAATAATATGTAAGTCATAATTAAAAAAGACACCAACCTTCATTGATGACACAAGTGTACAATTGTTAAATGGGTTACAATATTAGCATTCACTTTATGATCGACATATAATAGAAAACGATTGTTCGTTAGCCTTTCAGCATGGAGCAAAGTATAGTTTCTGTTCTGATACAATATTTCATATTTTTCTATCCAAGGTCAGTGTACGAGAAATCCTTCTAGACTGAGGCAAATTTTTATTTCTGTCCCAATCCAGAGTTCCCCTTTTTGGAGTTCTGGATTTTCCCTACATTAATAATTGACCTTGTGTCTAACTTTGCCCTCTTGAAGAGGCAAGTAAATAGGGACTGTGGCATCAATAAGAAGAATAATAGAATAAAATCCAAGCCTTTATTTTTCATAAACAATTGTCCAGTCATTTCCTACAAAAGCTGAACAATTGTATCCAACACAAATGCATTTATTGGTGGAGTCTTCAGTTCGAAATCTTAGGTCATAAATACAATCATAAAAACCAGGGTCGAAAATCCAATCTAAAAACTTCCAATCGCAAAGCAAACCTCAATTTGCAAATCACCAACTGGGCTCCAATTCCCTTCTCTCTCTCAAAAGCAGCAAGTGTTTATAGCCTAAGGATGTTTGTGCTTGGCTAGAACAACCGAACATTAGCATACACAGTTGTCTATTAAAACAGTCTTGCATTTACTTTTACTTTTCTTTTTTCTGCAAACAGCTCACATCCCATATGACTGCTTGGACGGCTGAAGTAATTCACTGCTTTATTTTCCACAAGACTAAAATCGCATATGTGAATATCTTTTAAGTCTCTTAAAACATTTTCAGTATCTCCCTACTTTGGGTTTTAAGATAGATTAAAGAACTGATCTTTTTTTTAGGTCTCAATAAATAAGGTTGTTTAGATAGTTCATATGTTAGCTTTAAATAAATGATATACATGTTTACTTTTCTCTTAGTCTGTCTTGTTATACTAACATATATATATATATATATATATATATATATATATATATATATATAATGCTTTTAGTAATAAATATTTAATTATTATCTACATACATGTTTATTTTTTTATTTTTTTTAAGATATTTCACCCCCAAACAAGGCAAGACGCCACTGTAGACGTAAGGGGCTACCGAGAATTAGGGAGTAAGTTTAGGGTGTCATTCTAAGTTGGGAGCTGTGCAGCGAGATGTCTGTTTACATTAGTTTTAACCCTCTGCATGTCAGTAACGTCGGAGAAACAGGGAGCAGGGAGGGAGTTCCAGAGGCCGGCAGCACGAGGAAATAAGCTGCTGGAGTAGAAGGCTCTCCAGCATCTGGTGACCTCCACAGTGAATGGATGGGGCCTAGCTGACTGTCGGGTTGTTCTAGTGTATTTGCGTCGAGGGGGTACGACAGCAGCTAGTTCATCGGAGCATAATCCATTGAAGTACTTGTAAAACAAGAACAAGGATGCAACAGTGTGGCAATGGGACAGGGGCTGGAGCTTAGTAGATAGTGAAAGACCTATTAAGTTGGTGACTCTTTTTTTAACCTTGTCTAAGAGGGAGAGACTAGTGGATGATGCACCAGCCCAGATGTGACAACAATACTCCATATGTGGGTGGATTGTGGCTTTGTAAAGATACAGGATAATGTCAGGTGTGAGAAGTTTACTAGAACGGTAGAAGGAGGCCATCTTCTCTGCAATGTCTTCAATGTATTTGTTCCAATTCATGTTACCTGTGAATGTTAGGCCGAGGAGTTTGAATGTTGAACTCTCAGGTAGAGTGTTATTTGCCATGGTAATCGGTGGTTGAAGAGGTTTCTTGTAGTTATTGAAGAAAAGGAGCTTTGTCTTTGCGGCATTAAAAGTTACCAACCATTTATGACCCCGATCCACTACAGCCTGGAGGTCACTTTCTAAGGATTCAGCCATTACCTCGGATATGTACATGTCCGTTTTGCCCACAGGACGAGAGTACAGTGTGGTGCCATCAGCAAATATACCTATCTCAGACTCAATGTCATCGGGGAGGTCGTTTATAAAAATCAGGAACAACAAAAGTCCGAGGATGAATCCCTGGGGTACACCTGCATTTATGTCATGTTGCTTAGATGAACAGCCATCGAGGACAACCTGGATCTTTCTTTTGGTTAGGAAGGATAAAATTATATTAAATATTCGTCCAGTAATACCATATGAGTGAATTTTTAGGAGGAGCCCATTATGCCATACCTTGTCAAAGGCCTTGGATATATCAAGCGCTACTGCCCTAGCTTCGCCTGCCTTGTCCAGTGTATGGTATATGCGTTCAGAGATGACCGTTAAGATGTCCACAGTAGATCGTGCTTGTCTAAATCCATACTGGCTGTCAGAAAAAAGTTTAGCATTAATTGGTGCCGGACTATCGCTAGATTGATTAAGGATTCAAAGATTTTAGCAAAGATCGGGAGTAGGCTGATTGGGTGATAGTTCTGAGGATCTGTTCTATCCCCAGAATTCTTGAAGACTGGTACCACAGAGGCAATTTTCCAGCTATCAGGGAAGCAAGATTCAGCAAGGCATTTGTTGTAGAGTTTGGAGAGGACATGGACCAGTTCAGCAGAGCATTTCTTTATTACTATTACTGATATAAGATCAGGCCCACATGCTTTAGAGGTGTCGAGGTTTTTTATGATGACCTTGACCTGAGATTGGGTGATGACAAGGTTTTCAAGTGTGGCTTCAGTCCGCAATGGGAATTTAGGGAGATGGTGGTTTACCAAGTCCAAAGTGGAGTTAATGATGAAACGCTGGGCAAGTAGTTCAGCCTTAGCAGCTGCCGTGCAAACGATATCATTGTGGTTTGATAGTGAATCGTGCGTTGATTGTCCATTGTTCACCACACTATTATAGATTTTCCAGAAATCGCGAGTGCCTAGTTTCTGTGATTGAATGCATCTTTTGGTTATCTCTGTATACCGTCTCTTTGCTTCACCTATCACTGCCTTACAATTAGTTCTTAATTCTATAAATTTCTGTCTATTCGCAGTTGACTTATGGCAGACAAACTTTCGGAATGCTTGCTGCCTCTCAGCAATGGCAGCTGGGCATTTCGAGGTGAACCATTGGGGGGAGTAGGGTTTGCTGAAGAATTTTCGCATGGGGACATAGGCTTCAATGCCTGCTTTGACCCATTCGGTTAACTCATTTGCACACTGATCAGCAGGGAGTGAGACGGTTTCAGTCTATGGGGCATCGCTGATGTGATCTCTGATGGACTCAAAATCATCCTTGCAGAATCATCAGTGTAGATATAATCATTTAAGCCGGTCGCACAATTCGAACCCCGGAACAAGAGTTGTTTGTTTATAACTCCAAATCTGATACTTTAACCGATGAGGCCGACATGAATAGTCATACGAATCTTGTCTAGAATTTTTTTTCCAATTTAGAACAAAATCGATTACATGAAGGGATTCCACCCTCTTTTTATATCTTTTGCATAAAACTAAATATATCCCACATTATAACTCCTTAGGCCGAGCAACTGTGTTCCAAAATTCATAATGATGGGTTAATTAGTTTAGGAGTGAATCCTGTGCATACAAATATATTATGTTACATTCCACTTTTCTTAGGACTATCAAAGCTTTTACACAACACAATAAAAAAAATATGACCCGAGGTCTCAAAGTGCTGATTTAAATAATAAATGAACACAGAAAAAAGATTCTCCAATTCAAAACACCGGTGAAAGTAAAGGAAAAGCAGTAAACAAAAAGGTTAGAAATAACATAAGACAACCAATATACAAATATTTATATACATAATTACATAAATATAAACAAAAGATCAAAATCTAACATTACATGGGAAAAGAGGTGTAAAGAATATATCTAACCGACAAGCAAATAACATATTTAAATATACAATATCAGTTTATGAGAGACAGTGGATTTTAAACTTACATTTTACAGAGGATATAATAGAGTTAAATAGTTCAAAATGCAATAATGTTCTCTCCATATGAAAATGCTGGTAAAATCACTAACTGTCAATAGGCAAAGTAAAAGTAAGTCCGATCAGTATAAGGCACAGAGGGGTTAAGTTCAGAATAACAGGGGGGTCGCTACACAATCTTCATTCGAGATCACAAGTTGGGATATCAAGTTAATAACTGCAGGTAGTAGGAAACGAGTTGGGGTATGATACGTTCATTGTAGTTTGTTGGATGAGAATGGCAATGACATTTTATCAATGATACATGTCGACAGGTTCTGAAATCATTTCTATAATTCAAATTGAACTTTTTCTCATTCACAATGGAAAATAGTCAGAATATTTAAATTGCATTTTGTTAACTTGAAAATTCGTTTTTCTTCAGGATGCTTTTTGCCCAGTGTTGAATAAGGAAATTGACAACATCTTGAAGCACCCATGAAAATGTATTTAAGTGAAATATTTTTGAAAAAAATCATTTATTTAATTTTTTTTTCTTTTCAAGCTTTAGTTGTAAAAAAACTTTGTCAGGCAAGATTATCTTATAGATTATTTAATTTACTTCTTCTTCCTGATTTTTGCTTCTACCATGATTCGACATGTATATATATGTACATATACATACATGTACATATATATACATGTATATATATATATATATGTACATATACATACATGTACATATATATACATGTATATATATATATATATATATGTATATGTATATATTTATATGTATATATATATATATATACATATATGTATATATATATATACACACACATATACGTATATATATACGTATATGTATATATATATATACATATATAAATACATACATATATGTATGTGTATATATATGTATATATATATATATGTGTATATATATGTATGTGTATATATATGTATATATATATATATGTGTATATATATGTATATATATATATGTGTATATATGTGTATATATATGTATATATATATATATGTGTATATATGTGTATATATATGTATATATATATATATATGTGTATATATATGTATATATATATATATGTGTATATATATGTATATATATATATGTATATATATATATATGTGTATATATATGTATATATATATATATGTATATATATATATATATATGTGTATATATATGTATATATATATATATATGTATATATATATATATGTGTATATATATGTATATATATATATATATGTATATATATATATATATATATATGTGTATATATATGTATATATATATATATATATATGTATATATATATATATGTATATATATATATATATATGTGTATATATATGTATATATATATATATATATATATGTGTATATATATGTATATATATATATATGTATATATATATATATATATGTGTATATATATGTATATATATATATGTGTATATATATGCATATATATATATATGTGTATATATATGTATATATATGTGTGTATATATATGTATATATATGTGTGTATATATATATATATGTGTATATATATGTATATATATATGTATATATATGTGTGTATATATATGTATATATATGTGTGTATATATATATATATGTGTATATATATGTATATATATGTGTATATATATATGTGTGTATATATACGTATATATATATGTGTATATATATATAAGGTGTGTATATATGTGTATATATATGTATATATAAGGTGTGTATATATGTGTATATATATGTATATATGTATATGTGTATATATATATGTGTATATATATGTATAACTTCCAACCTCTGTATATCTTACTTATCTCTTTGAAATCCAACTTCAAAGTGAACCTCCCCAAAACAACAAATCAACCCTCTTTTATCTCCAACCAGGAGCATCTCATTTACATATCAGGTGGTCACATTGCAGGCATATAAAGAGACAAGGCAGCCATTTTTGTTTCTTTCTTCTTCATTCATTTACTTCCACGACCGACCCATTGAACTATGCACACATGCTAGTTAGGTAAGTCCCGCGTTTCCCTACACTTTCCCCTGATCTCATGATCACACACAGGGCAGGGGGGTGGCTGTCGTTGTCGAGTACTTCTTCGAAGAATCGGGGGCAGCACTACCTCATTGCCATCTTCCTCATTACCACCGTTATTGCCACCAATCTGATCCATTATCTCCTCTCGTGGTTCCCTATGCGGTGTTTCACAATCAGGGCATGGGGGCAGTATCCGTCTTTGTCGGGTACTCCTTCGAAGAACCGGAGGCATCACTTCCTCGGTCCCATCTTCCTCAGTATGTTCCATCATTCCCTCATCTGGTTCTGTAGGTAGTGTTTCTACGCTCACCGGTAGGGGTAGTAGGCAGTCAGGATCATCCCTGAACTGTATGTGATCTTCCTCGTTATACTCAGAATCAGGAGAGGTATAACAGGGGCGGATATCTTTTACATGCCGTGGTACACCATCAATCAACATGGTCTGAGGACTTATGATTTTATCTATTTTTCCTCTGCAAAATTCTTCAGTGCACCTAGCATTTGGGGGTTTCACCCAAACACTGTCTCCCACTTGATATGGTGTATTGACAACGCCAACCTCTGATGGCGTGACATCAATACCTTTTATACACTGTTCATAGCGGTAAATCCCATTAGCTGGGGCAGTTTCTGGTGTTGCATCGTCCTTTGGTGTCATATTATACCAGTACACTGCTTCTGGAATAGAACACTGTGTCCTGGCCGCAATTCTTTTAATGGTGCGGTTACACCGCTCCGCTATACCGTTACCTTCGGGAAAATATGCGCATCGGTAACGCATTTTAATCCCCCATTCCTGCGTGAATTT
>OY744521.1:174645600-174833100 GCA_963556195.1 Sepiola atlantica | reverse complement strand
GAGATGTGGGTGTGATAAGTATAATATAATATATCCGAGGGAGGGGAAGAGTGTTATATTGTTTAAAGGAATTAATTTGATAATAATTGGAAAGGTCTAGGGGTGGGGTGGGGGAAATAGGCCTTATATTTTACATATGATGTGGAGTTCTTTAGACTTACGTATGGAAGGAACTATCAGTAAGTTATGTATTTTCGTTGTTAGTCCATTTGGTTAGTAGAAATTTTCTTTTGTGGGGATATTGTTTGAAGACAGTTTTGATGTTCATGCAGATTATAAAAAGGTTATTAATTACCTTTAGGATCCTGAATTTTTCAGTGGGCAATTCCTTTGTTTATCGATGATTCTCCATTGAATTTCATAGGGGGTTCTTGACTTCTTGAGCTCCCATATGGTGGTTGCTGGAAATGTGTGTGTTATGTTTCTTTCCAGGATATTTGAAAGTGTTAGTGTGGGCGTAAAGCATCTCTTTGAAAGTTCCTTGAGTCATTCTGATGTAAATTTCTTCTTTCTTGGAGTTTACACCGGATATGACTTTGGCTTCATATACTATGGATCTGATTGTGCAACCCCCTCCTTGATATATATATATATATATATATATATATATATATATATATATATGTTTCATTTTACTTCAGTCGAAGTTCTTAGAAATCAAGGGGACCCCTTTCTGGGGCTAACACTTGATCTCTATATGAGGTACATAGATATTCGAATATTTCATTAAAGTTCTTCTTTACCTGTCAAACGTTGAGTTAGTAAAGAAGTTAAAAACATTAATTTTCTGCTCCCTTATTGACCAGTTAATTATGTTATGATAGTATATCTTTCTTGTCGTCTGTTGGTTTTACCATATTCCAGGACAAGAATTCATCTAGTCTGGTGGAGTATCTAGCTAAGGTAACATTACTTGGATAAGGTGCACTATTCCTCGTATTGGCCTGTGTATAGCCGTGTCGAGGGGATCTTATTTGGGCTTCGAATATTATGTTATTTTGAATAGTTGGTCATGATTTACTTGTACGGTAAAGTATCCTCATGTCAGGTTCTCTTAACAAACCCTTGTACAGATAGACCAAAGACACTCCAAGATTGTGTCTAGTAGGTAATTTAAACTCTCTCTTTTTTGTTTCATTTTACTTCAGTTGAAGTTCTCAGAGATCAAGAGGCCCCTTTCGAGGTTTAACACTTGATCTCTATATGAGATACGTAGATATTCAAATATTATATTAAAGTTCTCCTTTATCTCTCAAACTCAACATAATATATTTGTATGCGCAGGAGACATTCCTAAACTATTTAGTTAAAACATTTTATTTTTGTGTTTAAAAAGTTCATTGCAGTATTGAATAAAATGTATATAATGCATTTTTCTTAACAGAACTACAAAACTTGTTCATGGTTGAGAAAATATTTTTGACATTGCTGCAAAAATAAGAACATGAGATTGAAGACAATTGTAGCAAACGAGAGAAAGCGGCCATTTGCAATTTGTTCCTTCCGCCTCTTCTTTTTCTGCATTGATATGCTATTGCTCCTATTGTTACATGAGTGATTTCTAAGTATGTTTATGTAAAACAATATGCGTGCATGCAAGTTTACTTGTCTTTAATATTTTGTATGCAGTTTCTTTTAGCGACTGCTTAAATGTTGTAAATTCTGTAACTGAAGTATTCGCGTAAAAGAAACTGTGTTAAATACGATTTTATTCTGAATTGCTGTTTTTTTTTTCGATCTTTGTTTCGAATTCATGTATGCATGAAACTAGGCCTCTTTATTTGTATGGGTTATTTTCTAGGAGATTATAAAGAAAGAAGTTGAAAGCAAAGAAAATTGCTTGTTAGGCTCTTTACTCATGGTAGGCAGAGAGTTAGACCGTAGATATTTTGACACAAATTGTTTTCACTCTGGAGAGTTTGACCCAACTAGGAAGATTGAACTCAATATTTTTTCCAACACACAGGATTTGGGCCAGATATTTTCATATGAAATTTTAGGAAATTGGACATGTCAGATAGATCCTAAGATGGAGCACTACTGCCACATTTGGGGAGGTACTGCTCAGAACACTTTTTCTTGCCTTGACAGAGTACAAAATGGACTTTGCAATCTAGTGGGTAAAGATATTTTTTATTTTTATAGCCCATTCCTCACAGAAGAGACGTTGCTAGTCTTTCTCTACTCTATAATTATTTCCATACAAGATGTTCGACTGAGCTCAAATCTGTAGTTCCTCCTGTGAGACAATAACTTGTCCATCTACCACAACTAAAAGGAAGTTTACTTCCTTCGTGTGACGAGCGTCAGGCAGAATTTTCATGAACAGAGTTTCTTGCCTAGAATTTCCCTTCTGTGAAACACATTAGACTACAGTATGGTCGTCTTCAAATCTGGCGTCACCAAATACTTGTCATAAACCGTTCCTATAAGTAAGCAGACTTGGTTTATTCTACTCATCATTTTTAATCTTTTTATAATAGTTCTCAATTAGTCAACTAGCAATCCGCAATCCATCCATCCATCCATCCTATTAACCCTTATCCTCGAGTCGTTTTTGGCCTTAATATGTGGGGACTAATTAGTAAACAAAAAGAAATTGAATAACATCATTCACTGTTTATTGATATTTTTCAGTCAGCTTATAGAAAATAATTTTTTATTGAATCCTTAAATAAATATCATTGATTTTTTTTTTGTTGTTTCCACACTAACTAAATTCATGAAAATAGCACACACCACCAATAACACACTCGGGGGAGAGGGGGATAACCACCCTCATATTTTTTGTAAAAAGAAGACATTTTTCGATTTAATTACTGATTATATTATTTTCAAAGGAGTAAACATTTTTTGATAATGAATTTAATCATTATTTTAAAAGGAGATTGGTTGTGTTTTGTTTTGTTTTACAGCATATCAATCCTTTCCGAGTTATTTAATGCCGAATCAGATCATTTTGATAAATGGTTTTATGCTTCTTTATATCTTCATATATTTATTCACAGTGTTTAGTTTGGTTTAGTTTGGTTTAGTTTAGTTGTTTTGTAGAGGAAAAATGTTGTTTCTGGTTTTTGCTTTGCAGAACATAATTGAGTTTTACAAGGGAAAGGAAAAACACAATAACATCAATGTTTGGTGCATTTTAATTCAGGAAGCCGGTATCTTCAAACATTTATTTAATTTATTTAAAGTATTTTGTTGTAATAACAACAAAATACTTTAAATAAATTAAATTTTTTATAACTTTAAAAAGAATAAAGAAATGAATGGATAATAATTTTTCAATTTCTATGAACTATAACAAAACCATTTTTATATATAAAGTTAAAAATGATAAATTATTACATTTTTGTCTCTGCATAGCGATAGTCAATTGGTAAACAAAGTCATTTATCAATTGACTGAATGCCTGACTTTACTAAACTATGATTTTTTTTTGGTGGGGGGGATAATTTTGCTAATTTTTAGTAAAAAGTAGGCAATTTTTGGTTTAATTCAGCATCTTCTTACTTTAATGTAATGATTATTTTTGAAATAGTTCTAGAAAACTTATATTTATTTTTCAAGGAATTTTAACAAATTATTTCTTCAAAGTTCAAAATTCACTGAATATTTTTTTTTTTAGCCGTCGTGATAACATTTTTCATTATTATTTTTTTTCACACGTAAATATACATTTTTTTCCTTTTAGAGATTAAGTTTAGGCTTTTATCTTTCAAACACAATCAAAGTTTACACGAAAACTAATTAAAAAATTAATGATAAGCACTTTTTAATAATCAAGGTCAGTACAAGACACGGACATTTTTGCATGTACCTAGATATGGCGAATATTGGTTTGTGTTTTTATAAGCAAAAGTCTTATTTTCAATGGATTTCATCATTTATTCCTGATCAATATTTTACTTTTTATTAGCTATATTTAGAGGATGAGGGTGGAGTTTTCCTCCTGATTCACATCTACTCCCACTCTCCTCATGGACACCGGGGAAACAATTTAATACGATAGAAGGCGTTTGACAGAGTGTGGCATTCTGGTCTCCTACACAAACTTCAGGGTTATGGTATTGGTGGTGAGGTTCTTGACATTATTAGGTCTTTTCTTACTGATTGAAGCTTGCAAGTAACTTTGGATAGTGTCTCTTCATTCTCTTTTCCTATCAATGCTGGTGTTCCTCAGGACTCTATTCTAGGCCCAGCACTGTTTCGTCCTGATATAAATGATCTTCAAGAGAATATTGTTCAGAAAATTAATATCTATGCTGATGATACAACTCTCCATTCTTGTGTCGGTTCTCGCCCATCTCCCTCGGATCAGGCGAAATATGCAGCTGATCGAGAAGTTGACCTGGGTTCAGTTATGGATTGGGGTACGAAATGGCTTGTTTCATTTAATTCAGTTAAGACTCAGCTCGTGTCTTTCAATTGTAGGTGTGCCCCTTTTCTTCCTGAGATTCTCATGAATTACTCTGCTCTTGAGGAGAAATCTACTCTGAAACTTCTTGGTCTTTCATTCTCATCAAGTCTTTCTTGGAGTGCATACATTAGACCTATTCTAAGTTAGTTCTCTCTATCGCTCCAAATACTTTCTCACACCTATTCTCTATCTCTACAAATCTACAATCAGACCATGTATGGAGTACTGTTGTCATATTTGGGCTGGTGAATCTCTGTCCCATTTGAGGGTTCTTGATAAGGTGCAGAAACGTATCTGTAATTTGATTGGTCCTACCCTTTCTTCTTCTCTTCACCCTCTCTCTCTCACAGATGTGATGTTGCTAGTCTCAGTCTTTTCTATAAATACTATTATGGCATGTGTTCTTCAGAATTATGTGATCTATACCCTGCTTTCTTTGTTCCAGCTCGTTTGACTTATTGGTCTAGTGGTATCCATCAGTTCGCTGTTTTGATACCTCATTGTAATACAACTTCATATCAAGTAGCTTCTTTCCAAGAACCGTAGGCTTGTGGAACTCTCTTCCTGCTGACTGTTTACCCTCTGCCTATAACCTTGGTCTTTTCAAGACTATGGCCAATAGGCATCTCCTGTCTTTGCGATAACCATATTTGTTCTTGTGAGCTCCTTACATAAAGTGGCTTCATGTCTTGTCTGGAGCGATTTCCATGAAAAAGAAAAAGTAATCCCGAAGTTATGCCATAGAAACGTTGATAACTCAAAAACTATCTGATCAGACTGAAATTTTGCATGGTGGCTACTGTTATCAATCTATAAATCAATTTTGGTAAAAATCGGAAGTTAAAATTCCATCAAAATTTCAAAGTTGACCAAACTTTTCATTGTTACGGTCAGATAATACTCAGGACTTCATTGGCTACAAGTGTCTGCAATGAACAGATCTAAAGTTATCAGCAAAAGTGTTACTTTTACCTTTTTCATGACTTTTGACCTAGATATCTTGGCCGAGTTTGGTGTCGATTGTGGATGCTAGGCTGTTCACACACAAAAAAAAAACATAGTGACGAATACATAACCTCCTTGGCAGAAGTAACTAAAAACGAAATGATAAAGATGTTCAAATAAATAGGATTCCATATAGACATAGAATAATCAAAACGAAATACACTTCTTAGACATAACATTCAACCTACAAATAAAACATACACGCCATTTAGGAAACAAAATGATAATCCACTATACATACATGCTTCCTCAAACTGCCCACACACTATGATTAAACAATCCCACCCTCAATCAGCCACATGTTATCTGATAATTCGTTGAATGAAACGGAGCTATTGGAGATTAAAAAAAAGCTTTAAAAACTGTGGGTTTATAGAAACACTAACATACACCTACAGCAGAAGAAAAAAATCTATGAAGAAATAAGACATCATTTTGTTTAACAAAAGTTTAAAGGCAACTGTAGAAAAATATTTCCTAAATGAATAAACAAACATTCCCCAAGATTGAAAAAACTACACAAAATGTTTAACTAATTTAAAAGTCGATTTAATCATCACATGTCCAGCCCCAAAAATGAAAATACCACCATATCCAAATTCATATGGAAAGTTAAAAATAAAAAAGATAATATTTACAGTAGGCAGAGAGAAGGGTTGTGAAGGAGAAACAATACAATAGATGTTAACCTATGTATAAAAAAGCAGCTGTGTATAGGAATATATACTAAATAAGAAAAGTGAGCTCATGAACATGAGAATAAATCCATACTGAAAAATTGCAAATAAAGAAATAAAACAACAACCAGGAATACCACATCACTTATTACATAACACATGAATTCAAAACTAAACAGTAGAGAAGTTTAGGAATGGTTGTAGTATATAGATGAATATATTATTGCTTACACTGTCTATGCAGATTGACTTCACACAGAAAGTGTAGGTAGACAAACAAATAAGCTAGAATCTGATATGAGAAGCCAATTCAACCTTTAACTAATTGAGTTGAAATAATGCCAAATATATGTGTAAACAAGAACATAAGTCAGTCGTGACACTGCATACTTCTGCTTGACAACGTAAGGGCGAGCCAAAGTCTTATCTGGACCTTACTTCTTCATATCGTATGAAGTAATCCCAAAGTTATGCCATGGAAACGTTTATAACACAAAAACTATTTATCTGATCAGGCTGAAATTTGGTGTGGTGGTTACTGTTATTACAGGGTATCAGATCCATACATCAAATTATGAAAAATCAAAAGTCATAATTCCGTAAAAATTCTGAAATTTCCATGGCCAGAGTCAAAGGTCAAGGTCATGCAGGACTTCATTGGCTACAATATGGGTCAAGTAGCAAGTATACAATGAGCAGAACCGAAATTCTTGCCAAAAGTGAGACTCACCTTTTCTGAGACCTTGAATTTGACATCCCTAATTAAATTAAATATTTTGACCAAGTTTTGTGACGATTGGTCAAGTGATGCAGAAATTAGGCTGTACACAAGCGAACATAGTGAAAAATTCGTCTGAAAGCATAACCTCCTTCATGGGTGGTAAAAAATGAGATGGGGGTGGCCATTCAAAGCTAATGACATAAGATTATTTAATTTTAATATGGAACTGCATGAATACCAGTGCTGGCTCAGTATATTTAGAGTTATTTCCCTTGAACAAACGATTTAAGGTTAATCTAAACCTATACCAAATAATACAAAATTGAGCCTGTGCCCATAGGTTCATTCATCTTGATGATATAAGACGTAGCTCCCAGGTTGATAAATGATGATAATTCAGTATTTATTTTGATTTTAGAATGGAATTGGTCACAGCTACTGACCTGATTTCTTGATTAACAGATGGTGAAATCGACTGGAAATAAAAGTGAATATAACAGTTTGGTGTCTAATCTAAGATTGCAAACTAACGTGGTGCGAAATTCATAATTGCTCAAATGAAAGTAATCAAATATTCTATCTTATTTTGAGAGTTGAATTAGTAATAACATTAACTCGATCCCTGGTGGATGAATACACTGATTGAGTTGATTGATGTTTTTGGTGAATGTATTAAATGTAGTTTAAATCTAATTGCTAAATTATACAATACTATAAATGAAAAATTTGGGTCATATACCGATCAATAATAGCATTACTATATTTGAAATTTTTTACGTTTGGCTTAGGTTTCATTTTTTTCTCCGAGACTAATGAAGAGGAAACATTATTACAGGATATGTTTAGATCCATGGAGTTTGAAGTGTGCCGATTAAAAGAAGCATAAAGAAGTCTACCAAATATTCAAACCAGTATTGGTAATTTTTTCACAACGTTTCGGCCGATGTAATCTCTGACTTTCTTCAAGTGCATCTTTTCGAACTAAGGAATCTTTATGCTAAAGTCGGGATTAATTAAAGCATTCGGTTCAAAATTCTGTAGAGATGAGCAAGTTCAACATACAGATTCCCAAGTTATAAAAGATGCACATGGATGTTACATTGGCCGAAACATTGAAAATTACAACCAAGATAAGAATAGTAGTCCGAATAATCTAAATGATACAAATTATCAATCCTCATCTAAAAAATTCCTAAAAACAGTATTTGCATTAAGACTTTATATCATGGAGATAATGACGACAAATACATTGTGTTCCATTATTATATGCAAACCAAATTTTTCGTAATAATCCATACAACTTTCAATAACTGTCTATGAACTTTTGTACATAGTTTAGCAACACTGTTGCATATGCAATCAAGAATCTTCAAATGATACATATAGCAACTACTTTGTTGAAATATTGCGCAATCAACAATAACACTTATATTTAAACTAGAAGAATACCCGTCCCAGTATGGGTAAATTAATTCTCCAAAGAGGAACAGTTTAACGTTTATGTCCAAAATCAAGATATAATTCTACTAAACCTTATGTCAAGAGTTCTTATTATAATTTTGATCAAAATCCATTATATGATTTTGATTCTAGAAAATCTTTAAAATTTAAGGCTTAGGCTTAAGGGTTCTTAAGAAGAAATTGAAATTTAGGGAATCTTACTTAATTGGTGTCCAATGAGTATGAATCAGATTCAATGCAAATATGATATATTTGAATTTTCAAATGAGAGGTTGTGCCATATTAAACGCCCTAAAATACTCCAAAGAAACTGAAATTTGTGGAATATTTATTAATTGATGTCTAATATCTCCATCCCTTTATTTCCCACTTTGCATAAAACTAAATTAAACCCTTACATGTAGCAGCTGTGTTCCAAAATTAATAATGATTGGTTAATTAGTTTAGGAGTGAATCATGTACAAACAGATATATAAACATATCTAACTCTATTTAGATAGATATATTGAATAAGAGCTTTGAAAGAAACAAAGAAGTCTAAAATCGTCCAAATTCATCTTATGTACAAATAATCTTGTAAATTGCTAAAATTATCATCCATGATCAATACACCATGAAAATGTTTGTCAGTCACCTAGCGTTTTGCAAACAAGGGAAAAGTCACAAAAAAACATGTCCATTGAGATAAGCAACAGAGATTCTGTCAACATCCTTTCCAAACAAGTACAGAAGTGCTTGAAGGTGCTGGTATTTCTCATGTGCCAAAAATATCTTGCTATTCTATCCTAAAGAGGCTAGCAAAATGTGAAAAACAAGAGAATTGACCTCTTTTGAAGGATATCACCAAGAGAAAACTCTTATTATGTATGCAAAAATGCACATGAAGCAGAACTTTTAATAGGTTCTGTTTAATGGACATGATAGTTGGAGGAGAGGTTGGTACTCCAACTAGGATGAACGTCCTTACCAACTCTGGAATCAACGAGGAGAAAGCAATTTTATGTTTTGGGCAGGAATAGTTGATAATACGCTTTTTGGGCCATTTAGAATCAATGATGGAGTAAAAATGGGCAGTAGTATCTACATTGATTTCCTGAGTGAGCACTTCCTTGCATGACATAAAATTAAAACCTTGGCATTCCACAAAAACTTAGTTTTCATGCATGCTAATACTTCATTGCATGCAGCAACAATGTTTTTGCTAGAAGTAGAAAACCTATCAATAATGGAATTTTCAATCTGTTCTTTAACACCATCAAAAACCTTTGGAAGATTTACTCCAGTGGAAGGCAGTATAAGTCCAAAGATGACCCCTGGGACACCATTATGACGACTGCTAGAAATAGTTCATTGGATGAAATCAAGACATTTGTATCTTTTTTTTTACATATATCTGAAAATAATAGTTTAGTGTGTGATGAACCAAACTTAAGTTACATTTTGCATTGATGTTGATTTGAGGTTAAATAAATGTAAAAAATAAGCATTTTCTTTCATTTATTTCTTCACTTTCACTCTTACACAAATTCTTTAGTATATTTTGCATATAAAGTGGTACAATGAATTATGTAACATTTCACCAAACTTGTCACCATTTTTTTTACTATCAAGTTCAAATCTTGAAATCAGGCTGGCCATTGCATCATTTTTCAAAGTGTGGCAAAAACATGATTCAAATAATCTGGTGTGAAGTTTTTGGCAGAATGCCAAGTTTTTAGTTTTATGCTGTGGAAGTTGAGTTGAGATGGATTTATTTATAAGTGCTCGCCCAGGAAGTCCATGAAGTTCTGCTTCACATGCTTTGCATACTCAAGCTGTTTCTTTTTGTGGGTATCTTTCAAATGATGTTGAATCTCTGTCTTTCCCAATTTTATTAGACTGTTCAGGATACGACTCTGCTATGTTTTGAGCAGACTAGGAACACCAGCGTTTTCAAACACTTTCTTACTTGTTTGCAGAGTGTTTTGTTGAACTCTCTTCGCTTTACTTTGTTTGATTGTTCAATCCAAGAAGCGGAGTTGCTGGCAAACTTTTTCACGGTGCTGTGACAGATTATTTCAGCTATTTCTAAGATGGATTAGTTCTTAAGAAGCTTTTGGACAATTTCTCAGTATCTATCAAAGCTTCTTATGACAATGAATTATGTAATATTTCACTAAAATGGCCGCTGTTTGTTTATCAATGCATTTTCTTTCAGTTTGATAATTGTATGTATGTATAATGTTCTTACTTCAACATCTCTGCATTAAAAAATCGTGTGACCATTTCTCGTGTGTCTGTGGTTGTGTGTTTCTCAACTCAACGTGACTTACACATCATTTTTGTTATTTACTATTAATCGCTTATTTATCAAAAATGGAATAGTGTAAATTACTCAAACAAATATTTTTAAAGATCCTATCTAAACGTACTGGATGGAAGCAAACAATCACGTATTATCGCTTGAGCCGAGTCACCAAAATTATGTTTAATTTGCATGAAACAAACGAAGCGCAAGTTTCATTAGATATTTTTCAATGTTTCTTTTGTTCTCATTTGTTGTTTCTTTGCTCAGAATATTCGTTAATTCCATTCTTTTATAGGATAGCAGTCCTTAAAAGTTTATAACCAGAAAAAATAATATTTGAATACTTTTCTTCTTGTTAAACTTATATATGTGCATAATCCGGAGAGCTTCAATACATGCTTGAGAACAAAATTTTGTCACTCATCATTGGCTTGGGACTAGAGGTTGATTATTCTGTTGTCACATGTGTCACTTAGCAGTTTATACTGAGGTACTTGAAAGCCCCATCACAATTCCCACAACTCCCATCATCGATCAACACACCAGGTACAGCCAGAACCACATCACCATTCACCCATGGATCAAGCCGAACAGTCTGGGTCCATGACAACCCACCCTACAGCCACTTCACCACCAGAATCCCCTTTATCAAGTGGTTCCCCGACAAATACCCCACCACCATCAGTTGTCTATTTACAATCACAGGATAGCCCCTCACTGAACCTTAGTTCTTCCTTACCACTATCACCTAAACCACTGCCAACACTTCAACCTCCACCATTACCTCAGAAATTACTGGAGCTAGATGATGAACAATTGGCATTGGAGGAAGAACTTGGTAACACCATTGAGGAAGTCCAGATAATGAGGCTGGAGGAAAGACCTCAACTGTCAAAAATCAAAGCCTCATGAGCTATTAAGGCAGTAACAAAAGTTATGAACATCGCTCTCTAAAGACTTGTTCCATCTAACATTTCCCTCATGGAGCTGAATCAGATAACATATGCTGCAGCACTTTACATTGTCAGGAAAACACTCCCTCAATTCCAAAAGCAATGGAAGTCCAGAGCACAAAACATAACACCATATTGGAAACTGAAGCTCCAAAAACAACTGAACCTTCGCAGAAAGGAATTGCCTCAGATCAAACAATTCCTTGCCGCCCTACAGTGCAAGGGCAGCTGAAGAACATCATCTGCAGGCTCAGTTTTAAACATGAGAAAAATTTAGAGGAGATTAAAAACATAGCGAAGGATTTTGAAGGCAAGATTTCAACACTTGCCAAGAGAATCCAAACAAAGGGCAATAAGAACAGGGCGAAAGTGGAAAACAAGTAGTTTTTAAAAAATGCAAGACTCTTTAACAGAAACCTAATAAGAAACAAAATCATGGTGGAAAAGCCACCGAAAAAGCAAAAGCTAGAAAACTACTGGAGGCTTCTGTTTAAGAATTAGAGACCATGCAATCAATAGGCCAAGTGGATATTAGATATAGCTCAAAGTAATGAAAGCAAGCCAGAAATGCTAGAGCTAGAGATAACGTCTGGAATGATAAAACAAAAATTGGATAAATTTCAGAATCACAAAAAAAAGGCATAAACAACATACCCAATTTCTGGCTTAAAGAACTAACAGCACTTCATTATAGTAGACTGTTGAGGCGTGAAGAAGCCACACAAGCATGTCTAATAAAAGGTGATACGACCCTCATACCCAAAACGAGTGAGACACAACATCCTACTAAATACAGACCCATCTTTTGTCTTACTACAATCTACAAACTTTTCACTGGCCTGGTTGCAGACAGCATCTACGAACAACTCTCTTCTGGAGCGTACCTGGAAAAAACAACAAGCATGGTGCCTGAGGAAGTGTTTAGGCACCAAGGACCAGTTGTTGATCAATAAGACCATCCTTGAAGACTGTAGAAAGAAGCAAAGAAACCTAAGCATGGTTTGGATCGATTACCAAAAGCCATATGATAGTGTACCCCACACATGGCTTCTGCGGTGTCTTGAATTATATAAGATCTATCCAGTTATTAAGAAAAACATGGCTGTACATATAAAGATGTGGCAAACAACCATGGCATTAAGACACACTAATGGAACAATAACAATCCATGACGTCAAGATCCGAAGAGGATTCTTCCAAGGAGATAGCTTATATTCTCTACTCTTTTGCCTGACGATAGATCTGCTAAGTAAATTAGTGGACAAAAGCAGGAGTGCCTACATCCTGAGCCAGGGCCACCAACAAGACCCAGACAAAAGAGTCAACCACCTGTTCTTCATGGATGACCTCAAGCTGTATGCTAGTTCAGATGTTGACTTAAGCCGACTCTTGCAGGTTGCCCATACTTTCTCCAAAGTTATTGGAATGAAGTTTGGCCTGGACAAATGTGCTAAGTGCCTTAGAACTGGGAAGAAGATCCAAACGGAAAACATGCAGCTTGATGAATATACTGACATCAAAGACTTTGAAGAGCAGAAACAATAGAAATACCTTTGCCTAGAAGAAAACGATTCACTTCAACATGCCAAAATTAGAGAAAAAATTGGCAGAGAATAAATACGCCGTGTTAGAAAAATTTGCAAAACACAGCTCGCAAACAAAAACAAAGTAACTGTCATTAACCAATTAGCTATGGCAGTGATAACACAGCTTTAGCATTATTGATTGGCCACAAAAGGACATTAACAGACTAGACACTAAAACGAGAGAAAATGTTGACACTGTACAGAATAATGTACAGAAACCAGTGTCTACCAAGGCTGTATCTGCCAAGAGGAGCAGGGGGTATGGGTTTCTCAGAAATTGACCATCAACATCGAACCGCTATCGTGAGCATCGGCCAATATTTGATGAGCTCCCAGAAACCAAACCTTATGAGTGTACACCAACACCAAGAAACTAGAGCCAGTAGAACAACCTCTATGACAAAACTAGCCAAACATTTTGGACAGGACTGTTTTACAAATGATGCAGAAACAGAAAACAAGCCTGCCACTGAAGAATGAGCCAACCAACAACGTACTGAGTATTTTCTGGATAAACTTTCCCAGATATATATATATATATATATATAAGGAAGGCTCTGTAGACTGGCTGAAAAAAGGATCGCTCCACTATGATCAGGAGAGAATGATAAAGGCTGCCCAAGATCAAGGCTTGATGACCGATGCCTTTAAAATGTTGAGTTGTCTCAGCAACCACAAGTGCCGGTTCTGCCACACACAAGTGGAGAGTGCGAACCACCTGACATTCAGTTGTAAGGTTTTGCTGAGGGGTTGCTACTATAAAATGCGACACAACAAAGTATGCAAATATCTTCATTGGACCATCTGTAAAAAGTTGAATATCCTGTGTAGCAACAAGTCTTGAGAACAAATACAAAAAAGAATAGTTTGAAATAAGTCATACACCATCCACTATGACTATGCAATCCCTACAGCTACATATCTAGAAAACGGAGCTGTTAAACCTGACATAGTGATATGGGACAAAAGGGAGAAAGTATCAACCCTAGTTGAAGTCAGTTTCCCTAATGATGTTGGCTTAAACAGAATTGAAAGGGAAAAGATAACGAAATACCAAGGTATTATGTACAACATGAAAAGAAACTGGAATCTCAGGAAGATCTCCATGATTCCAGTAATTATAGGAGCAACTGGACTCATAAAAAAAGAATTTCAAAAACAACCTCGTGAATATACCCGGTTAAATAAGTGCAAGAGAGATACAAACAATTGATCTTAAAAAGATATCTTGACTGGAGTGTCTGAAATAGCGGGTTAATGTCTGGCATTCAATAGGATGCCCCAATCTCCAGCAAAAGCAAAAAGATAAGAAAATTGAAAAATAAAAAAAGAACTTGCTAAAGCTATCTTCAGAGTTGGGTAAGTATATGGCTTGGCAAATCTTGTATACTTTTACAATTTTCCGCTCACTGGAGCAGTGCACCCTCCTGTGTCTTTCATGATGCTGTAATGTTCTCTCTGCCGAAGTATCCGTTTTTAGGTGGTCGTCACAGGAAATAAAACTGCCCGTAAAGAATAATGTGATTTTTGTTCAAGGTGTACTCCTATAGATTCGCCGTGTTTTGTCTATTAACAGACAAACCTCATGAATGGTGTGGGTCTTCACCACACACGAACGGTCATTCACTATGGAGAGGTTGTATTTTGTGCATGGAGACCAGTTGATGAAGCCACAAATAGGCCATCCAAAATTTGTTTACATATTTTCTTTAAATAAAATTTACACTTTTGCAAAAACCTTAAGGGATGACCAACAGTTAACTTGTTGCTTTTATTACGATTACAAAAGTGTACAGAAGCTATTTCTGAATTGTTTTTACATTAGTATTTTCCATTTTTTCGTTAAACAAGTTCAATTGTTCTTAACATTTTCCTCCAGTTTCCCCTCCCAAATATCTTCATAGGTTATCATGTCTGCTATTAAATTTAAACCTAGCATAATACGAAATAATCACGTTGACACACCGGTTCTCGTTAGATCACCAAAGTTAAGCGATGTGGAGCCTGGCAGTACCAGATGGGTGACCATTTGGCAATGCTAGGCGCTGTATTTCATCTTCCCATGACCAGGATATACATCCGGTTGTAAACTTCGTCCTTTGGGGGATACTGGCATAGCCCACCCAGGGATAATACCATACCAGGTATTACAGGTTCGTTTTTAGTTTTGTTTTGCCTAGCATCTATCTTCTCATCAAAACGTAACATATTTTTTACTATTATTCTGGGTTTGTTCCTTTGATGAATTAAACCATCTCTGCAGATACATTTTATTATAAAAGATTATGCATTCTGGTGAATAGGACCTACTCTCTCCACCAAGTAAGGCATTACTGTATACAAATGCACAGTGTGTCATGTGTAAGAGCCCTACCTCTTCACATGTTAGTTAAAAGTTTTGTTTCTCTTAGACTTCTTACCCTACCATAGTTACTCTACTATTTTCCTCATAGCTGGATGAAGTTGAAATGGATTCATAGCTTTCCCAAAGGTATTAATAAAAGTGACTTTTACAAATATGCCAGAACTCTGACACAGAATGCTAAGCTCACAATCAATCCTAGTATCCATGTCACTACTTCCACTGTAAGTAAATACAGATACAATACTTATTTGTTTACTTTATCCATATGTAACAGAAATACAATTCTACAGGGACTATGCTAGTAATTTCTTAATTTGTAATTATAAAAAAAATCTTTAAAATAGACTTTAATTAAGTCTGTTTATTTATTTTTTTTTTTTAGATCAGCACTATTACATAGTAAACCATGTCAGTATTTTTTATATCTATATCTACATGCTACTAAAACTATAAAACAATAATTATATGAATATATGTAGAAAGAGAAAGAAAGAGAGAGAAGGTCTATTATGACATCAAAATGTATTCAAAAATGTTTTGTCTTTGTGAAAATTTAAATGAAAAAATTTCAGAATACACTGTTATAACATTATAATCTCTTCTGTTTTTTTCCTCCTCCTCCTCCTCTTCTCTCTATCTCTTTCTCTCTCTTTAATTATTTACATCATTCCATTCCTCTCGCCACTTTTCTTATCATTCTCCCTTTATTTACGTTATGTGCACCATCTACAACGTTCATTTGCAGGTGAAGTGTGCACGGTGACAAGCTAGCAATAAAGATAACAACGTCATCAGAGTTTTAGTAGTATTTAGATAATTAGTCTAAGCATCATACAGTAATCATTCAAAAATCAAATTTAAAAAACTTTACATTTCGTCCATTATACAATGATTATGCATTGTTTATGAATAAAAATAAGAACAATACATCTGCCCTTTGGCGGGGATAATAAGGTTTTCTTTATTATTACGAAGCAAACAATATTCAGAGCTAAACATTTGGTAGCATTTTTTTTTTTTAGTAAGTGTTAAACAATTCAGTAATGTCTTGAACAATATTCAAATAGATTGATGCTACCATTCAGTTTTTAAACAATTATAATATAATTTTGGAGAAAGAAAAATGGATATTCTGAGCTTCAGGGGATTTTGCTAATTTGAAATTATAGTATCTCAGAAAATTAAATCATTACACTTTTGCAGTGAGGTGGGGTGAGGGTTCTACAGCCCACGTTGATAATCAACCTTAGAACACTCACTTGATTGGCATAATGGATATATCATCACAGACTATGGAATTGGCTATGCCAAGTTCTAATTCTATCTTGCATCTAGTGTATTCAATTATGCATTATTGCTCTTGGGAAAGGTATGAACCCACAATTTTCGACCAACAATTAGTAAAATATCAACTTTTGTTCAATAAAATGCTTGCAATAAGTATTTTGTTTTGGCATTAAATAAGCAAAAAAAACTCTCGATATGTCATAAAACAGACAAATGAAATAAAACCAAATACTCACAAGGACTTGTGGCATAACAGATATAAGTGCTAAGTAATAATCAGTTCTAAGTGACAGTTGTCTGGAGGTTGAAGGTTCAATCTTCAGAACTCGTGATACTAAGAATACAATTACGAATTACTTAAGACTTCTACCAGGTCATGGCTGACAGAACGAGAGCAAGCTACCTCCATGAATTAAATGAAAGGTTCCGTTCGAAATTCCATACAGATTGCTAATTTCGACAAGATACACCTAAAGGAGGTTGGAGGTTAGATTGGCCGAAATGTTGTGAGAATAACATCACAGATGAGAAGAGTAGCCGAATGATTCAAATAATACATACTCACTTAAACTAACATAAATGAGATTCTAACTATTGAAGCCTACATCAGGTAATAATTTTAAAGTATGGCGATATTTATTTTTCTCACTCACAAATTCGTGGCCATGGACCACCATCAATAGACTGCCTCTCCTGCATCAAACGGTCATAATTGAAACAAACAAAAAAGTCACATAAAATCTTTTTCAGAGAAAATTTCATAATTAAAATTTTCTGGAATATTTTTTTAAAATGGAAATTAAATATCAAGTAAACTTGGAATTGTTACTTGATTACTGAAAAACATCAAATAATTTGAATTAAAAAAAACTGATTTTTAAAAAATTTAATTACTCTTAGTGTGCAATCATTTATATCGGCTTGAAACCGTCTAAATTAAAGTTAAAACGTTATTTATGACCGTTTGGTACAAGAGAAACAGTCCACTGATGGCAGCCCACGGCCACAAATTCAGAATAGGGGGCATGTGAGTGAGAACATCCAATATCGCTAAAAGTATTGTAGAGGGAACGGCAATATCAAAAGAAAGAATGACAAAGTTTTTCCATACAAAAATAATTACTTTTTATTCATAACTTGTTAAGAACAACGAAAAATAACGAGTTCATAATGAATAAGAGTTTAGAGTGGCCCAAGAAGATTCTAGATAAAGAGTTGTTTTGTCTGTAAGGAGAATTCGAGTAGTATGTTCATTTTGACTGACACTGGCAGTTTATGTGTGACAGTGTGTATAAATGGGATAGGCATTGTTGATGTATTATCAGTGAAAGTGTGTATGTGTATGTGAGTGCGATAAGCTGTGTGTATATATGGTCGCTTTGTTTAGTAGTTCTTGTTGCGTCTTCTGAGGCCTTTAGGCCCAGAGGCCTAGGCTGGATTATGACATACGTGTGTTGAGCCTGAACAGAAAATACTGGAATAAAAGAAGAAAGCTGTTGGTTTGAGTTTTTATATTACACAAAGAATGTTGGCAATGAATATGCTTGCACCCGTGGTTGGCTAAAAGAAAGTGCTGATTTAAAATGTTGTCCAATCAAGAGTGACTATGTAAAAACGGCATTCCGTGCTGCTGCTGCCATAGTATTTTTTCTAGTAGTTTTTTAAAATTATTAGCTACATGTTTTCTATTTCCCCAAAACAATTAGAGTTTAAAAATATAACAGTAACAGTTCCGAATAAAAAAAATGGTTGGATGCCATTCTAAAGAAATTAAATTTTCAAATAGAAAAGAACTGATTTTGTGTCAGATTACCAATATGTTTTTATGTTATGATCCACAGATGTAAAATAAAATAAGATGTTAAATAGTAGAGGGTACGTTTGCTAGTATTCATCTGGTCATTAGGTCAACAAGTATGCACTCAAATGTCACCTGCATAGCCAGAAGCAGACGTGACGTCACATAGCTCAAAGAGAGAAGGTGTGAGATAGGTAGGCCAGTTCGTTGGGAGGTTTTAGAGCAGACAGCACGTGTAGAGAATAACTTAAGAATTGATTGTAACTAAGGGGCTAAGCCCTCTCCCCGTCATATGTCTTTAGCACGGAATGTCCTCTGCTGCTAGCAAAAGAGAAAGCGACGTCAACATCTAAATAAATGTTTCTTTCTTCAAATTCAAGAATATTCTTCTTTTCTTTGGTTGTTGTGAGACTTTAATTACAGGCAAGAACGCTCCCTCCCCCCTCCCTGGAGATGATCTTGAATGAAACCCTCAGTTACGGGAGGAGCGGCGACACGAGGTAGGATTTAATTGTGCTGTTGTGAATTGTGATTTGCATTGATAAGAAACATGTATTTTGCTTGATTGTGACTTATGAGACATTGCACTTCCCCTCAGAGGGTAGGTATATCTAGCAAAAGGATAGATATAAATTGGAAACCTATCAAATATCCGACATATTAAAAGTACAAGAATCTTTAAAAAATAATGAAGTTTGAAATCATATTAAAATAAAGAAAGAGTGGAAAGTGAGAGAAACAAACAAAAATGAATATCTCAATATAAAATTAGGTATGTGTATATGTTTCTATATTTGTATGTACAGGATTCACTCCTAAACTAATTAACCCTTTTATGCATACTGTTGTTGTAGAACAACAAATGGAAAAGTTGTCATAAATTATTATAAATCTTAATTTGACTAATTATATTTGTTTTTGTGAGAGTCGGGACATCGAGGAATACATTTTGGCTCCATTATTAGTCGTTATGGGGCCTTTTCAGAAGTCAGCTCAATTTGAAGGCACGTGGTTCAATAACAAGTTTGATCAGGTACATAGAATTTTTGTAAAAACTCATGCATGAAAGGGTTTACTGATCATGATAAATTTTGAAACACAGCTGCTAGACGTAATGTGGGCTATATTTAGTTCAATTTAGCTTTAGGCAAAGGGATAAAAAGTAGGTAGAGCCCCTTTGTGAAAATTCAGATACCTCCGATTTTTGTGAAATATTAACAATAGGTATTAGACATCAATTAATAAATATTCCACAAATTTCAGTTTCTTTCGAGTATAATGGTAACAACCTCTTATTTGAAAAGTGAAATATATCAGATTTGCATTGAATTTGATCCATAGTCGTTAGACATCAATTAAGCAAGATTCCCTGAATTTCAATTTCTTCTTAAGACCCCTTCAGCTTTAACTTGAAATTTTAGACATTTTCTAGAATAAAAATCATGTAATGGATTTTGATCTAAATTGGAAACTGGATTCTAGACATAATGTTTAGTATCATTACATCTTGCTTTTAATCTTCATAAAAGTGGTGCAAAACTGTTCTGTTGTTCTGACGGGTATTCTTCTAGTTCTTAATATTAGTTTGATTCAATGTGCGTTTTTAGCAATTAAACTGCGATTTCAAACTTAGAAGGTGACAGACGGACAAAACTTTTTCTAAAGATGACTAGATGCATCTAAAAAATAAAATATAATAGTGTTTAAAAAGACGTTTCTTTTTCATTTAATGTCCAACTACTGCATATGATTTATCTTTGTACATTTTCTAAATTCACGAGTTAGTTTCTGACCTTGATGCCAGTAGGGAAAGAAGTGGAGAAAAGATTAGAAAAGAGAAAAAGGAAAAGAAGTGTAGTATGCAAATTCACATATGTGTGTGGTCTTAATATTTCCTTTCATTTCATATCACTCTTTTGCAAGTTCTATTCTATATGCATATCAAAAAACTGCTCTCAGTGTCTTGTAGATAAGAACTACAAAAAACATATTTTCATATCAGTAACATGAGGTAAGGAATAAAGAGCATTTTGTCTTTAATGTTTCCACTTTTTGATGTGTAAATAGAGATCTGTACCAAGTTTCAAGGAATTACTTGTCTGAGTGGAGTAAGGAATCAAATAATAGTGATAATAATTGATATTTTTGCAACTTGTAAAAGAAGTTAGAGAGATCAACATTTCTTTCATCTAAGCAACTACCAGATGAGATGATCAGAGTTGGTATTATAATAAATTCTTCAGACCTTTTGAACTGTAACCGGAAGGAAGGTGCAATTGAGTAGCACACTGGTTACTTTTGTTGACTATAGAATTGGGAAGTTGAGTTCAAATACTGTTGGATATATTATATTCACATATGCAATACTTGAGAAAGGTACAAAACTGTAGATATTGCACTCTGGTTTTAAATGATCTGCAAAAAAAAGTTGGTATGTAGTAAATAGATGAACTTTAAAAAAGATCTTTGATAATATTAAGAAAAAAGAAGTTTAATATATATTAGTCTATTACACAAAGAAAGGTAATTAAGAGAAACCGGAGATTCTGATTTGTTGAGCTAGATTCCATGTTAGGAGAAAGAGAACATTTAAAATAGTTAGATTTAAGTAGCAGTTAGTGTCTATTTTGCAACTAATTACCTATATAGGGAAATTACAGGATAAATAAAATGACCTTATGAATATTTGGTGTGTATGTTTTCATCTATCCTCTAACCCTAATCAATCTTCCCTTATCCATATAAACACCCTGACACCACTATTACATTAGATATAGACAAACTAATACTATTCAAATTCAGGGCTCAAACTATGTATATCGATATATAAAGTTATGTATGTTTATACTTTTCTATATTTGTATGTACAAGATTGACTCCTAAATTAATTAACCGATCATTATGAATTTTGGAACGCATCTGCTAGGCATAATAGTGGGTTATATTCAGTTTAATTTAATTTTATGCAAAGGGGACAGATAGGGGGTGAAAGCCCTTCATGAAAATCCAGATAACTCCTATTTTTGTGAAATTCTAACAATATGTATTAGACATAAATTAAAAATATTCCACAAATTTCAATTTTTTAAAACGGTTTTTAGGGGCCATAATATCTGCACAGCCTCCTATTTGAACATTCAAATATATCAGCTTTGCATTAAATTTAATCCATAATCATTTTATACCAATTAAGCAAGATTCCCTGAATTTCAATTTTTTCTTAAGACTCCTGAAATTCAACCCTTGAATTTTAAACATTTTCTAGAATCAAAATCATGTAATAGATTGTGATCAAAATTGGACTAAGAATTCTAGACATGAGGTTTAGTAGAATTATATCTTGATTTTAATTTTAGTAAGGGGATATAAAAGTGGTGCAAAACTGTTCTGTTTAGGGAATTTATTTTATCCATCCTGGGATGGGTATTTTTCTAGTTTACTCTAAAGGTAAAAAGAGTGTTTGTTAAATTATGAATACTAACCAGAAATACTATGCTGAATGAAGAGAACTTACAATTGATACTACATTCCTCTCTGTTTTTAACAATTTAGATTTTTATTAAATTTTTATATAGCTAACTTTTTATTGACAGAAAAGAGTCTATTTAAGGGCCTACAGATAGCTTTAGCTTTTTTCAATATCTCTCACTTTACAACAGATGTCAAATGTTATCTTATTTTCCAGCGGTACTAAGACAAAGAAGTTCAGTTATATATCTTTATATTTGTTAATGATTGCTTAAGAGTTTATGTTCCCAATATATATATATATTTAAATTATGTTATGGTGTTCGATATTTTTTGTTGTTACTTTGTAATATATATTATTCATAAGGCATTTATTTTGTAGAGGGCACAGTTCAAGGTTACAACAATTACATTTATGTTGATTAAGTTTCTCAAGATTTATGCTAGTAGTTTTTTTCTTTTCATTTATTATGTTTCTTTATAAGTTTTTTTGGACTATACATAAGAAATTAATCCTTAACATATTTTTTTATTAAATATTTTATGTAGTGTGCGATTAATAGACAAAGGCATTTGAAAAGATATGACCGATTTTAATTTCTCAAGATTTACGCTAGTAGTTTTTTCTTTTCATTTATTATGTTTCTTTATAAGTTTTTTTGGACTACACATAAGAAATTAATCTTTAACATATTTTTTTATTAAATATTTTATGTAGTGTACGATTAATAGAAAAAGGCATTTGAAAAGATATGACCGATTTTAATTTCTCAAGATTTATGCTAGTAGTTTTTTCTTTTCATTTATTATGTTTCTTTATGAGTTTTTTTGGACTATACATAAGAAATTAATCCTTAACATATTTTTTTATTAAATATTTTATGTAGTGTACGATTAATAGACAAAGGCATTTGAAAAGATATGACCGATTTTAATTTCTCCAAACGTTTTACAAAGTTTCTTTACTATGTAGGTTTTTCACTTTCAGAATGTATTACGGATTCTTTCTCAGAAAACAGGAATTCAGTTTATATTACAATCTGAGTATTTTTTAGCTTTTAAATACATGGCAATTGTTAATAATTAAAAAGAAAATTAACCTAAATATCACCTTAGTGAATCTCTTGCAAAGTGTGTTATGGTTTTATTTAAGCATCCTAATTAGTATTCTTAATTGTATTACATGTAACATCTAAAGGGATCTTCCTGGCAAATTTGGTACAATTTTTTAAGCCTATAAGTATCTATAATTATTATTATTGGTAGTAGTAGTATTTTAATTCTTCTCTTCCCCTAACACTGACATCCCAAGGCTCTTCATGCTAAATTTTGTGCATTTATCACTAATACTTTTGGAGGTTCTAAGAGTTTATTATTATTGGCAATAGTAGTAGTAGTATAGCTTGTAGTAGGTGTGAATAGGAGTAGATTTTTTGTTGTTAAGAACATAGAGAAAGTTTCCACAAACGAAACTGAAGAATTGCGTTTGTCCGTCATATGCTATCAATGACAATATATGCGAAATGGACAGGTTGTCCTATATTATAGAGATAGGTTTTCATTCTTCTAAAATAATTATAAAACTTTAAAACACTGATTAATTTTTTTAATTAAAAAAAGAAAATGAAAATAGATTCTTTAAATAGGATGAAAAACTTAAATTCTCTCAGATTCTATGGCCTTAATTAAGAAACCCTATTCATGTTTGATTCCAGTTAAATCTATTGTAGCAGTTACATAATTTAGATTTATTTTCTTTTATACTTGTATGTTATCCCTCACGGAGTGATTAATACGATGTTCAGTAAGAACACACTATCATGTTCTCAGTCGCATAGTGATACGTCAGGCTATTAGACCACTCTGCGCATATGCGACTATTTCCATTTCTGCCTAACTCGTTTCGTGCCCATTTATGAACAGCCCCATTCGAGATGTTACTGTGACAAAACGTATACCTCTCTGCTCGCCTCTAGCAACGGCCCTGCTAGACAAGATATAATTCATGGACTCAATTAAATTTCTATTGTACATATATGCCGGCAGAATCAGCCTGTCTTATATGCCTGTGTTCATAACTCTTTCCAGACCATGTTTTGTGTTGCTGTAACTGTTGAATAAAAGTAATTTAAATTGTAAAGAAGAAGTTTGTCTTTTTAACTGAAAACTGGTGACCCCTTTCTTCTTATCAAGCAAGGCCAGTAGGATGGATGCAGACGCAGCAACACTACTACATAATGGCAATACAAATAAACTTCTTCACCTCAACCTCTACACTATAAAGACGAGAGTAAATTCTATATAGTGTATGAAAAGATTATCTTTAAAAAAATTGATAATATTCAGTTTCCTTAATTGTAAATGTAAAAAATAGTTACAGTTGACTCCTTGATGCTTATTAATTCTGTATTGTCTTGGTGTTTGCAAACAAAGCACATTGTATTCACATCTTAAATGAACAAAATAAATAATAAGTACATAAAAATGATAAAATTGAAACCTATTAGAATTAGTATGAGTGCTGCTAGTATATTTTATTATGCTTCCGATGCTTTCTTTCACTAGGATGATTGAATGTTATTACATTATTGTAGCCAGTAATTACGAAAAGTAAAATTAATAAAAAGAGAAGAAAACGTTAAATTACAATAGATATAATTCTTTAGAGTAGAAAATAATTATATTTTAAGAATCTGTTAATAGTGAGAAACCATTTCATTTAAATGATATGATAATTAACTTTTGTTATGCTATTCTATTGGTTAAGAAAAATCAAATCAAAACAGAAAACATTAACTTGAAATATGTACATCTTTCAGATTGGATGGTGCAGAAAATAATTCTTGCTCTGAAATATGTTTATGAGTAAAGATTAGCTTTACAAAGACCATTACTAAACAAATAGATGTTTATTTAATTTCTATAAATAATGAATTTAGCTATGTGATCAATAAAATTCTTAAAGAGTATTGGATAAAACAAATTTGATATTTTGCCATCAAAGTTTATATTATTCGAAAATAGAGAATGTAAAACAATAGAAAAATCCTTTGGGAGCTTTGTGTATGATATTAGTATTAGGTCAGGATTTTTCTTATTTCAACTGATTCTAGTATTTTTTTGTGTGTGGTGATGTGGCATTTAATTGTGCTAGTATCTGATACTATAAATATACATATATTATAATTCTAGTGAGATTATATGCATATATCATAATTCCAGTGAGATTTTGTTCAGAGGAGTTAATCCAGTGAATCCTTAATGTTTTTATATAATAGTGCTCAGTAAGAATTAGAGTTATATACTTATTTAGTATAAATTATGCACACATTTTAGCTACACATTTGCAGAAATGTTTAAACCTCAGCTGTAAATCGATCGAGCTTCTTCAGACTAAGTCCTTAATTATCGCCTGTATTAAGGATTGAACCTTCAACTAAGAAAAATATATAAAAAAAAGTAATTAAAACTTCTACTCCACCATAGCTGATGGACTAAGAAAAAGCTACCCCTGTGTATTAAATCAAGCATTCAGTTTGAAATTCCATATAAGTTCCCGAGTTCAGCAAGATGAACCTGAAGAAGGTTAGAAGTTACATCGACCGGAAAATTGTGAAAATAATATCAAAGATGAGATTAGTAGTGTGAATAACCCAAATAATACAAAGAACTGGTGATAAACATGCAAATTATCAAAACTGTATAAACGCTTAAAGATAAGTTTCTTTAAATTATTTATAAATATACATACAAATATATTTCGGTAAATCTGATGAAAATTTTGTATCTATTTCATCTGTTGATCGGGATTTTGGAAAGAATTTCCAAAATTCTAATTTATGTAAATCAAACCATAAAATTAAATTCAATTGAAAAAACTAAAATGGTAAAATTATATAAGACATTTGTTTGTTTTAAACTTGCACTTCAACAATTTTCATTTGTTACAGTTTTTCTTCCACATCCTACAAGACCTGCTTGACATAATCCTTATAATGGTACACCGTTCTTTTACAATGAAAGAGAAGAAAATTAAGGTGTCTTCTTTTTTTTTCTTCTTCTTTTCATCAAACAAGATTAATTATCTTAAAAAATATCCATCTTAGATTCATACAACCAGGAACATCTCCATCAAGTAGTTAGATTGCTTTTGCTCAGGGGAAATACAAGCTTGCTTCAAATTCTTTGCTTTTCTTACTGTTTCTAAATGAGAATGCCAGTTGGGTGATTATATCATCATCATGATAAGATTTAGGAGAGTCGGTTACTTAACATTTTTTGCAGACTTCCTATGTGCATTTTTACTACTTGTGTTACCTATTATCATAATTATATCTAATCTTTGTTGTGCTAGTATTCATTTGAATTCCTCTTAATAACATTTAACTATTCTGCCACTTGTCAATTAACCGTAGATATTAACACTGATTCATTATTCTTGCTAATTAAGGTTAATCGCATAGCTGTTATTTTTACTACGTATTAGACAACATTATTCATTTCTTTACTTCTTTTAACATTATATTGTTATTAAGTCTTGTTAAAATTATTGCTTTGCGTTTTACTTATGTCCAACTGGAATAGTATTATTATTAATTTCACAGATTAGGGCCCGCACTAACTTTGATCCTAATCCTAACGATGTGGTCAAAATATTAAAAATATATACTTTTTTAAATCCAGTGTAACAGCAAGCGATCTGGGGCAAAAAATCTCGGAAGATGAGTAGTACAGGCGAATGTATTTATTATGCGTGCACGTGGCCAACACTGAATATAACACCTTTTTTCTCACCGTAAAACTGTAAATACAGAAAATAAATCAGTCTTACAAACATGTTCTAAGAAACAAAACAAAAAAAATTGGAAGAAAGCGAAAACTTAAATAGGTTCAGAGAACTCTGCATTGCTTACCTCTATTTTACCAAGCTACTTGTCCCAGAATGACCAGCGTCTAACGCAAGCTCATCGGACATCCGAATCCCATACTGGCTGATTTGAAAAAGACCGCTTCTGAGCAAGCAGGCAGTGTTGAGGCAAGACAGTTCCCCGTGCGCATGTCTTCCGTAAGAGGGCGGTGCTGAAGACAAAATGTCCCCTTCCTGAATTTTGACCCGCTAACATAGAAAACTCGTGCATTCACATTTTCAGTATTGGCTTATTCGACAATTATATACAAGTTAATGTGTAAACATAACTTTAAAAGTGATGTTTAATCTGTACCAAAATCAAAGATATTTGTCTGCTAGAGAAATGTGAAACTTTGTAAGAATTATCTCCCACTTATGCCGATTATCATAAAGAAGCCATAATTAGTTTATTGCTTATAAAAGGAGTCTTTGAAGGGGAAAGTGAAATCCACCACTGAAAATTGTTCTCAGTTTTTTTTTTAAAACTTATATTCACCCCCAAACAAGGCATATTGCCTCTGGGGCGTAAGGGGCTACTGTGAATTGGGAACAAGATTTATAGGGGCATCCTAAGTGGGGAGTTGTGCTGCAAGATGTTTGTTCACATTACATTTAAATGTTTACATGTTGATACAGTCGAAGAAAACAGGGAGCAGGGAGAAAATTCCAAAGGCAGGCATTTCGAAGAAAGTAACTTAGAAAATATAAGATCCAAAGCCTATGTGAATTACACAAAATTATACACATTGTAAAAATTGAGAACTGTTTATCATTTTAGACCCTTTAATGAGGGCTTAAATTCACAAAATAAAAATCTTAAGTTGTGTAAGCTGTATTTTCTCATAGTGTTCACTATAGTAGGATGTTTTTGATTTCCTTGAAGTATTTTGAGGTTAAACCTCTTACACCCTATAAAAAGGTTTAAAGTTCTCTCAGTATTATGAACCCATGCTGGGATGGGTATTTTAGATAGTTCATTACATGTATTTACAAGAAATCGATTTACAATTATTTATTTATCAGTGTGTAAAAATAATCTGTATTGACTTAATGAGATTGAATTCGGTTAATATTTTGCCGAATAAATATTTTTGAACAGCTAGATATGTATCAGATGTTTCAAGGCTTCTTCATAACATTTTGTATTGTTTTTTCTGAGTAGTGTATTCTTTAATTCTGTATATTCTTTGAGTGTTTATCTCTGCCTTATCTCTTGGTTTGTTGATGGAACATTTTTTTTCTTATTTTGGATTTCGTTGGAGTATGTTCTATTGTAGCCCTTTTGTGTGATTTAATGAGGTTTTCCTATTCTTGTGTTCTGTGTTACATCATTGAAGGAAAGAGTTGACATTATTTCTCACTAACACAGCATATCTGTTGCAAATTTCTGAATTCCTTAGGGCTTTCAAATCATAATACTTGCAGTTGTTCTCTGTTTTTTTTTTATGTGTTTGTAAGGTAAAGATGAATCTTTACTGTAAGAGGCAAAACCATGGCAAGAGTTGTGCACAGTTTACAACATTATTCATCTGTTTACTGTTTACGATCTAGTGATATCACCTCTGGGTAAGACATTTGTAAGACTGTAATAATATGAAATGAATGTGAGTTTTGGATTACCATAAATCATTGTTGCTATAATTCTGGAGTCAACTTTTTCAACACAAGTTACAGCTTTCATTGCATGAACGATAAACATCATTCCAACATCTCTAATTGTTGAGTTCTTTCATGCTGAGGTTTAAACCATGATGCATCCTTTTCCACATTCTTGATGTTTAAGATATAGATTTTCATGATACATGCCATACGTTTGAGTATAAATAATGTTTATTTTGAGAGGTTGCAAGTGATATGAGTCCGGGTAGATGATGTAAATGATGTTCAATAGAACATTAGAAAAACATTACAAAAGCAAACATTGGCGGTTTGTTTATACCTAATAAGATTTTGTGTTGATTCTGTGGTTAACTTTTTGAATACCAATGCTGGAATTTCGATAGAACGAGCTCCTTATTGACCCATACAACATTAAGCATGATTGGCTCAGTTGATCTCCTCTGCTGCCTCTTCACAATCCACCATAATGCAATTGCATATTTTTGCTATATCTTTGGCTAAGTACCTGAACAGGTGCTATGCCTTTAATCTGTTGTGGAAAAGGCATTATCAAAAGTAATGACAAAGGCACTTTATACATAAAAATGTCAATTTTATTTATGACAAGAGAACAACCAACAGTAAACAGTTAAGAAGAGTTCAAAAGGTTTAGACGAATGAAAGTGTTGTTTTTTTTCCGTATAGGTATAGACTTGTGTGTGAGTGAGTTTACAAGACTGTCTATTATTATTATTTGCATGACTGTGTATTGTGTTGTTTGCTGAGATGCCTGTAGGCAAGCAGACAAGGCTAGATTTAGTTTATCCACAAAAAGTTTGTGTAGCAGTTAATAACACTGTGTTGTGACTGACATCAGTTCGTGTGGCAAGTTGAGTCTCTAATTGCTGGGTCTGCTTGGGTTCTTGCTTATGTAGCTAAAGCTTGCAGGTGCTTGACTCCCAGGGCGACTCTTTCTGATTTGTTAAAGTCCGGTATTGGTAAAAAACCGAGATTGAGTATTTTTATAGAATTCATCAATCAGTATTTCAACCAGTAAAAATTGTATATTTTACATAGATCGTTTTTATGCTGTTGTTGTTGTTGCTACTGCTGCTGGAACAGGGTTCGACAAATCTATTAAGCCAAGCAGATACCCTTCACCATAGTCTTGAACATGCATTCAGAGGTGCTGTACTCCAGACAAAACAGTATATAAGCTTAAATCAAAATGGAACAATCAAAAAGGTATCTGAAACACCTTTCAAATATGTAAGGATTTACATTTCTGACTAGTCACGTATCTAGATGAGAAAACGATGTAAATGAATTGTGAGTAAGGGTTGCCGTCGACAAGTTATCTTTTGTTTATATACTTCCAGAAGCATCTTTCAAGCATTTGTTACCTTTGTTTTATAGTATGCCTGATCAGTACGTACCCATAACTAAATCTGGAAAGATGATCACATGGAGCCTACAGTTACAAGTTAAGAGATTATAATACCAATGAGTGATTGTTTGGAAACTTTTGTTCAGTATCAGACGTCACCAAAAAGTGTAGTCAGATTCACAAGGCCTTTCTTGAGAGCGAAAGACAACATTGTTAGTGAAGTTCTTTTGTTTGGGCCTTCACAAAGAAGACAGAGTACGATAACCTAATATCTATGTAAAGCAGATTTGTTGCCAACATCAACTGCAACCTCTCTGATCTACCATATAAGATGAACAATAGAATTGAATGGCGACAGTGAGTCACAGAAATCTGTCTGGATGATGATTTAATAATATGAAATTATTTTGAATAAAAATATTTGATATACTTCGAGAGGCAACCAGCTTATTTGCAAACCTTGCCACACAAGTTACAAGAGAATTGAGAATGCACATTGTAACACTGAACTATGTTTTGGTTGACATTATATCTACTATTGCTGGTCATACTAGCTTTTAAGAGACATATTCAAATATATATATATATATATATATATATATATATATTTGAATATGTCTATATATATATATATATATATTTGAATATGTCTATATATATATATATATATATATATATATATAAAAACATGATGTATTATTATATTGGCTATTCCTGTCTACTATAATAAAAATGATTGCATAAAAGATGTGTTAAAAAGTCTTATGACTGAAACTGCATTTACTGAGACAGAAATCGATACTGCTACATTTTCTTTACAATTATATCTTTGGCATTTGATATGTTCCTTTCATGAATGTTCTGTTCATTAAAAAGTTACTGAAATTTCTTTTTTGATATGATATAAAGTAGAACCATGATATTGTTTTTGGTTTAATATTATCTAAATTTTGAGATTTCTTCAATTTAAAAGGTATCTAAGGTTTGGTGGGTGCTGTACTTGCATTCAAATAGTTTTGAGCGAAATATAAATGTGTAATAATACTGATTACCACTAATGACTTGACGTTTTATCTAGGATCAAAGTGTAGTAGCTGAAAGGGTTAGGAGGGTCTTACTAACCAAATTTTTGCTTTTTGTTATGCCCCATTTTATACCAATTAAATCTTTGTATATAAATATATTTATGAAAAAATAAAATGTCCAACAAATGTGTGCATATCTTAAGTAGGACGGTCCCTAGTGTAAATGTGGTATTGTGGTGACTGACATTATTCTAGTTAACAGTAGGATACAAAAAATTATCACTTTAGACCAAGGATGACGAACGACACCCAATTTTCCTCACACTTTTGATGGCTTTGTGTCTAATTTGTTTTAAATGTAATTTTTTTTATATTTTCTGCAAATAAATAATTCAAACTGTTGTATCTGTTCTGATACTATACCTCATCTGTTCTGTTCTCGGTCAGTAAAGACTAAATCCTTCTAGACTGAAGCAATTTAAATTTTTATCCCAATCCAAAGTGCTCTTTTTGGGAGAAGCTGGATTTTCCCTACATTAAAAACTGACTTTTTCTATTCATTCAAGAATTACTGAAATTTCCTTTTTGATATATAAACCAAAACCATGATATGTATTTTTAAAAATTTTATCCAAATTTTAAGATCTCTTCAATTTAAAAGGTATCTATGGTTTGGTGGGTGCTGTACTTGTATTCAGATTCTTTTTAGCAAAAAATAAATGTAATGATACCGATTATGCTCAGGACTTTAGCTTTTGGTGGGGTGCTGTTTCTGAAAATTAAAAAAAAAAACAAGAATTTAAACTTTTAATACTTTAACTTTAAAAAATCTGCTTACCAATCTGTTCAAATTTATTTGAGTAAAATAAAAAATGATATTTTTAAATGAATATTTTTATATTTTTTTATTTACTTTTTTTAAAAATTTCAACTTTATAAACATTCTCAAATAGTAGTTTGTAAAAATAAAAGATTAACATTTTGGTACTACTCCAACCTATGCGCCTAATTTCCGTGACTGCTCGGCCGCAGCGATCCGACAGGTCGCGGAAGCGTCCGAGAGCTGCCGAGTCGAAAACGAGGCTGTATAAACAAAACTGGAAAAAAGGACTGACCAATCGGGTTGCTGCAAATCAGTTTATAGCAGCCGATAATAATTTGAAAGGAAACGCTAAGCAAAACGCAAAATGAATTTCGAGCAGTTGTGTGATACCTTAAAATCTCCGGAGCAAGTGATGAATTTCTGCCATCAGAAATGTCTTCTGCCGACCAGAATACAGTGCGGCAGATGTGCACGACTTTTCCGCTTGACGAAGAGAACACAAATATCAGACAAGTATTCATGGAGATGCCTCACCCAGGAATGCAGGGCTTGGGTGTCTTTGCGATCGTGGACATTTTTTTCGCAGTCACGTCTGGAGATAGTGACGATACTGAAGCTGATCTACCTGTGGTCCCAGGATATGGCTACAGGAAAGAATCTACGAAAGGAATGCGACGTCTTCTGCTAAGCCCCCAAAAACAAGCGACAGCAACAACAACAGCCGAATACCGTGAACCTCTCTGCGAAAAAAACGTCTCCCCCATAAAAAATCTATAAAAAAAAAGACTAAAAAAAAAAACTTGCCTAATTGAAAAAAAAAAGTTCAAAAAATGGTTCAAAAATAAAAAAAAAAGCTTATTTATAGTTCTTCAGCTATGGTTTGTTCATTTCTTACATTTTTTATAAAAATATATGCATTTCTTTCTTTCCGTATTCATCGTCTTATATTGTCGTCTACCAACCTTCCATTTTTGCACGATTTTCGGTTTTGTTTATACAGCCTCGTTTTCGTCTCGACAGCCTCGTTTTCGACTCTGCAGCTCTTGGACGCTTCCGCGACCTGTCGGATCGCTGCGGCTGAGCAGTCACGGAAATTAGGTGCATATGCTGGAGTAGTACCAACATTTTTACTCACAAACTTACATTTTCAGTAAAAAAAAAAAGCAATCGTAAAATTAAGGAAAAATAGTAATATAAAAAAATGTGATTATTATGATTTAAAGAGATTTAGCAAGAGAACGGTTCAGTCGTTTCTTGCCGAAGTTGGAAAAATGCTGAAAGAAAGAATGAAGACAGAGATGAAGGAAAATTTATATTGATACTGTTAAATTGAACAATAATACTGAAAAGTCTTGCAAACCGATTGTGCTTGCGTCTTTAAGAAGTCCAACTAATAAAAGAGTTCTTTAACGTTCAAAATAGACGGCACCCTTGAATTGTTCAGATTCTTAAGTTGTCACGTTAAGGAGAAATTTTCCTTACTTGTTTATTGAATTATAAACGGGATTCAAAAGAGGAAAAAAAAAGGGCTTTTTTGATTCGGCCTGGCAAAATTAAGTGTCCATTGATTGGCGAAAGAGAATCGTCTTGGCCAATTCAGAATAGGAGGGGGTGTAATGATGGACAAGAAGAGAATTATTTTGGAGGAAAAAGGAAGCTAACCCCGTTTTATGGATTGTTTAGGAAACATTGCTATATACTTCAAATAAGAATTTAATCTTTTAAATTCTATTTAACCATAGCTTTTTAAAAAATCCTAGCATGTGTATTTTTAATGAAAACACAAAAGTAAAAATAACATATCAATGAAAATAAAAAAATTAAAAAATTTTTCCCCCAGAATTTATTTTGACTCAGAACAATCAATAAATCCATTGTAAAGAAACAACACCGACACAAGATTATATGAAAATCTAATATTTATTTACAAAAATGGTAAATGTACAAATATACAAAACTACAAAGATTACAAAAGATTAGTTTGGGAAGGGTTTATACTTAACATTATTTACTAATATCTGACAAATAACGGTCAATTATATAGTATCGAAAGTGGAATAAGGTATTATTTATCTCTGTCTAGATTTGTAGAAACTCAAGATAACAATATGCCATGAAAATGTAATAGAATGTTCATTCAATCTGAAAGTGAAAATAGTTGCTGTTCAAGTGTATTTTTGGTGTGATTGGCATGTGTATATAATCCACGGAAATCATATTCCTGATAGGGTAGAAAGGTCTTTAGTTCTGGAATTCAAGATGGCTGTCATTAGAATGTTGTGTGAAATATAATCCAAAAGGATAATATGTTTATGCAAGAGAATAAAATGTTCTTTTTGCTTTAAAATTTGATGGCGGCTGTCAGAGTTGACTTTTAATGGAATGCGTGCGAAAAATCATTACTCTAGTTTATTGGAATTTTATTCATGACTTGATTAATTTATATATAAAATAGACGTGGAGAGAGAGTAGAAAAATGAGAGCAGTGAAAGTCTTGGAGAAGACATCGGTGTAAGAGGGAAAAGTTATTCCTTTGGCAAGAGTAGAAATGATTTCAAAGAAAATACAGATGCCTCATCGAAGTAGATCTCATTGCACATTCCAATAACACAATAAAACAAAGACTCGGTTTCTCGCAAATTATTCCTATTTCTTTCCAAACGAATTATCTGCAAAAATTCTGTTTCCATTGATAATAATAGTTGACATTCCAACAGTCACTCCTTTTGTTGTTCCTATTAATTTATCATGCCGGTTTTCCTTTCTTTCATCCTTGTGTTTTTTTACTTTTCTTTTAACCCTTCTGAACCCATTTTCCTCCAGCCACAGTTAGCTATTTATATAACCCATTTTCCTTCCATCCCTTATCCTCTAATTCTATTTCTTCCCTTTGTGGTACTGACCACATTCCTTTTGACATACCCACATTCGATCGAACCTAGTCTTGCTTTTTTTTTCCTGACCCACCTGTGCTTTCCTCATAAATTTCACCGCCCTCTTTTTTCTACTCTTTCTCGGGTCGTCTATGTTCTTATTTTTATGGATGTCATCATCATTTATGGCATCATAAATGATCTTATTCCTGACGTCTTCCACCCCCTCTCTGTTTTACTGGATGATGTCACAAAATTATGACGGTATCCATTTATGATGTATAAAGGATTTTCTCAATGTATTTCACCCACTCTTTAATGAATAAGTTCACAAAATGATGACGTCATCTATTTAGGACGTCAGAAAAGGTCTTTTCTATGTCTTTCATGTCTGTTTCTTATGGATGACGTCATCCAGTGTAAACAATGACTGATAAGATAACAAACAAGTAAGATCCATAGAATCTTTGTAGTATATAAGATCGATATATTCAGAAAAAGGAGGAAAACACTTGACAGTATGTTATGAATAATGATTAGAAAAATCTTTTGTGTGAAATAGATTTTATTCAACTCATATGAGGTTTCGGTAAGATTTGTTAAAGCCTAGAAAAGGCTGGTTTAGACAGAGAAAATATATTACAATATAAATAGGAATACTCTAGGAGGTTAAGAGAGGGAGAAAATAGTATGCAGAATAAAAGGAGAAAATGAGTTGCACAAATGATGTAAACTCGATGTATACAAACTAGGAAATGGAAGATGAGTTGATGAATCAAATCGAAAGTACTCTCAAAAAAGGAAAGAAAATGGAACAAGAAACCCATGAAACTTACATACAGCAATTTGACCGAAACACTAAATGGACCATTCTGAAAATTGAAAAAATAAAAAAAAGTCTTATCAAGCAAAAACACTTTGTGTAATTTAATAATGTTCGCCTATATATATATATATATATATATATATATATATATATATATCCTTGTGTTACTTTCGAATCGTCCATCACATCTTTTAAAGTTAAATATTATCTTTGGAAGAGGTAATGGATGATTTCCAGTAAGAATAACACCGGAAAAATTACAAAGGAAAATATCTCAATTACAAAATAATGGCAAATGACTTGACAATTTTTTCAAGTCAATCTTATAAAAAGCAAGCAGTCTTTGAAAAAATACAGAGATATATGGAATTTCCAAATATTTATGAAACTTTCTTGTGATGTCATAATAGATCCCCTATCTCTCCCTCCCTCTTTCTCTCTCTTTCTCTCTTGCATCTTTCTCTTTTCTTCTCTCTTCTCCTTCCTCTATCTTTTAAATATTATTAAATATATAATTTCTTAATGTTGACATTTGTTGATAATCATGTTTTACAAGAAAGCATTTACTTGAAAATGGATATCATAAACGATGAATGGTGGCTTTTGAGACCCTTTGAAAAACATTTTCAAGTGAATATATATATATATATATATTAATTTATCTTTTATCTGCTTCCTCCCTCTATTTTCCTTCTCTCTCTCGATTATTTAGATCATCTCCTCCTCCCACTCCTTATCATTTATGTCATTCGCTTTTTCTACATCTAAAACATGCATTTACATAAGAAGTGTGCACTATGACAAGCAAACAAGTTAGCCACACAGTGTTAGTAGTATATAGATGAAGTCCTGTTGATTATTATGGAAAGAAGACAAAAATGTTTACATTGGTTTCGTATTTTTGGTTGTTTATACCTTTATTTTGAATCTCAAAAACATAGTGATTTATAACTGGCATATTGGAGTTTGCTGTGTACAGAGAAAACATGAAATCTGGACATACAGACAAGTCTATTTAAAGAATGATATAGACGAGCAAAAATACCACCAAACGGGTAACCTTTTAGTCTAGCTCCTATGGAGTTGTAGCAGCATATTTATTATTCTTAATTTTATTATCGAATTCGGTGCAATTTAGACAAATATTTTCAGTCTATAAGTGTTTAAGATAATAATAATTATTAGTAGTGGTAGTTGTAGTTGTTGTATGTTAATTTTAACCCCTCAGGCACACCTGGAACTCAAAGGTACTTCATGCTTACTTTAATCAAATTATCTTCAATACTTTTGTTGAATGTAAGTGTTTATGATGATGAAAAGGTACTATTATGGGTAGTAACTGTAGTAGTATCCTTTCGATACTCTATTATACACTCAGCATCCAACGGTTTTTTATGCCAAATTTGTTGGAATTCAGACCAATATGTTCGGAACCTATAAGTGTTCATTGTTTTAGTAGCATCAATATTTACACACTCTTTCATTTGGTGCAGTTCATGCCAAGTAGTTTTAGAGCATATAATTGACCAACAGACAAACGAATGCTTAGTTAGAATATAGATTGGATGTAAGATAGAAATTTATTTTTATTTATAAAATGACAAGAAGTATTTGATAATTGCATCTCATTATTCTGTGAGTAGTGAAAACTGAACACATGAAGAATGTGAGACATCAGCGAAGCATAATGCATTGAAAATAAGCTATGAATATTGAAATATAAGGAGAAAAAAAATGCACAGAATCGTCTGGAAGAAATTATTTTAAAATAAGAAAGAATACAAGAAATAAAAATCTAAATGGTTTGTTTCATTGTTATCACTTTTTAAGTTTATTAGATTCAACTTTAAAAAAAATTAATTGACTAAATTTTGAGGTTTCTCTCTTATATCTGTTGAATAATTTATCTTTTAGATTTTTTCTTTTGTCTTTATAGAAGACAATTGTAGAATTTATCAAAATAGTGAAAATAGCTGTTATTTCAAGAAATTTTAGAAAAAGCCTCAGGAGTGAACAGAAAGATATATATCTGTACATGTATGTATGTGTATATATATATATATATATATATATATATATATATATATATATATATATATAAATGCATGCATATGTATGTGTGTACATACATGCATGTATTGCATGAATTCCACTTCAATGACATATATTCAGTATAATTTCATGCTGGTTTCCAGAATTGGGATTTTTCTTATGAAATACTTTATCAGTTAAATTTTCTTTTTGGCTAATTTCTTCTCAAAGGAAAATAAAAATAATTACTTACGATCATATATTTTCAAGTATTATATACGAAGAGTTTGAATACAAAATGCAATAAACGCCATTTTTAAAATTGCAAAACTATCACTACAAAAAGTGTTACATTTCGACACTCTACCTCATCCTAAAATCATGTTTTACATAACAAGATATTGGAATAAGTTGTTTTTTGCTTTCAATCAAAATAAGTTTTAATCGAATCTAGATTGGATATGTTTGTCTACTTATTGTTTAGTTTCTCAATTTAAAGAAATTGGATTTATCGTGTTTTGCATTCGAACTCTTCATTCATATATATATATATATATATATATATATATATATATATATATATATATAGTAGCACGGAAAGTATGTTCATACTACTACTGAGTAATGTATCATACTATTACTACTGAGGTTTACTCACGTACTGAGTATTGTTTAAGTAAATACTGATAATATATACATGAATTAATTATATATGTATATATATATATATATATACATGTGTGTGTGTGTGTGTTAATGTGTATTGTGTTAAACCTATTACAGAGTCTTACTGATGGTTCATACAAATATATAAATAAAAATACAAAAGTGTAATGTGACAATAAGGAAGATAGTGTGTTGTACATATTTTTTTGTTTTTATATCTTTTTATATTTAATCATGTTCATCCTAATATTTTGTGAATATAATCCCTTCATATCAACTTAATCTAAATACACACACTCATAATTCACACACATATTAATTCATATAATATACTATTCACATCATTTATAAAAGAATTAAAAATTAAAAAATAATAAAAATTATGGGTGTTAAGTAAGGAATAATGCTGTTATAAGAAATGTTTTTAACTAAATTATATAATTCAAACAATAAAAAAAGATTTCTTTTTTAAATTGTGATACAACAAATATAATAAAATTAAAATGAATAAATCTAACAAAGATATTTTCTCGAATTTTCAAAGTCAGACACAATTAGCAATTTGTTTGATATACTGATATGCTATTTTTTCTCTTATTCTTCCACTATGTTATTGGCATGGATATAATTTATTTAGCTACTTTTACTGTTAAAGAGGAGACAGTTTCCCATACTCACCTAAACAGAAGTGTGAGCTTATATCTTCAATAAAAAATAAACTTTTGATATTTCCCTACCTATTTCTGCAATCAAATTATTTTTCTTACAATTAATTGTTTATCATAATACTAAGTAAAATATTTTTTCATTCTAAATTCCAGGGTATAAATCAAAACATATTTACCCGTTAATCATAAAAATAAATTTTAAAAAATATATATCAGAAAAAAAACAAATAAATACTGTTAGAATAAAATAAAATAACAATAGTATATGATTTTTAAAACAAATAATTAAATAGATGATATTAGGAAAAAAAAAATGAATTGAACACCGCTCTTAGCTGTTACCCCTATCCCAAACCTCTCAAAAAAATTTTTTATATATTTAAATAATTAATTTTATTTAAACAAATATAACACTTCATCAGTTAAGTCAAATATGAAATATTGAGGGGAAAAAATGAAAAAAAAATTAGTTGGAGTTTTATTCCATTTGCTGTGGATATTAATATTTACTGCATTATAAGCAATATTGGCATACCGCATGTGTTTTTGAGATTTGAAACACCCACCATTTGATAAAGAGGTCTTCCTCGAAATATATTATGGAACACGATCACACACATTACATCAGTGTTGAAGTATTGCCTAATCAAATAAGATTTTCCATAAAAAATCATAAAATTTTTAAAACTATGAAAAAAATCACTTGTTTTTGTCTTACTTCTCAATGCCGACATATTCCCATTTCTTGCATTGTGATAGCCTTCTAATACTCATATATATATATTTACTGTCTATGACATGCATTGTCTACAATACAATGCGCACAATGCGTGAATCAAACTACAAAACATTCATATATACATTTCTCTTAGGATAACTGAATATAAATAAATGAATATAAGCTCATTCCATTGAGGAAACTAATCTACAAAAAATTATTTAATTGCAACGATATTGAACTTTTCAAAATGTTATTTTTTAAACTTTTCTTTTCATTGTTTATGTTTCTTTGTCTCTATATTTTCAGGATTTTTTTGACAAAAAGTGGCATTGTCATTTTAGAGTAAAATATTTTGTCTTTATTTCCCAAAATGTTAATTGAGAAAAACAATCACCTCTCACTTTGAAGGGATCAAATCTAGGCAATATTTAGTTTAATTTAGTTTTATGTAAAGGAAGTAAAAATAGGGGGAAAGCCATTGTGACAATTCAGATACTTCGGATTTTTGTGAAATTTAACAGTAGATATTAGACATCAATTAATAAATATTTTCCAAATTTCAGTTTCTTGGGAATATTTTAAAGAGTTTTTAGGTGGTGCAATATGGGCACAACCTCTCATGTCAAAATCAAATATTTTGGATTCACATTGAATTTGATCTATACTCATTCAACACCAACTAAGCAAGATTTCCTGAATTTCAATTTTTTTTAAAACCCCTTAAGCTTAAATCTTAAATTTTAAACATTTTCTAAAATTAAAATCATGTAATGGATTTTTATCAAAATTAGAATAGGGATTCAAGATATAAGGTTTAGTATCATTATATCTTAATTTTAATCTTCATAAATGTTGTGAAAAATTGTTCTGGGAATTAATTTTACCCCTTCTGGGACAGATATTCTTATTTATATATATATATATATATATTGTATATCCACACTGAAATTTTTGCAAAAAAAGAAGCATATACATATGTGGATAATAATTAAATATTTATTATTAAATAATTATATATATATATGTATCTAATATATATATATATATATATATATATATATATATATATATATATATATATATATGTGTGTGTGTGTGTATATATGTGTATATATTTTAAAGAGTGAGCCTCTTTTTCGACCCTCAACTGTAAATTTTTCCTTTTGATATAATCTAGTGGGTCCTTAACGCCACAAAATTGAAAATGTTTCTTTTCAGTGGTATTAACACCATTTTCGCAGTTGCAGTATATCTTATTAAAATTCTTGTAAAACTTTTGCATATGATTCCATTGTTTTCATAAAAGTGTCAAATTGTGTGTCAAGATTATGAACTTCTCCTAGGATATGTAGAACGTATCTGTATATAGAATTAAAATAAAAACTATATTTATTTAAAATGATCATCACTTATTTTTCATCAACAAGCAAAAATGGGAAATTTGTCTGACTAACGAAAGTTCCAAGAAGAAAAAACCTACGGTCCAAAGACGGAAACAACAATTTCAAACAGAACGAACATTGAAACATCTTGAATGTCTTACTCCAATGACACAAGTCGGCCATTAAAATGTGGAGCATATTTTTTTTATTTTGTTGTAAACTTTGCGTTTTTTGTTCCCAAAATATTGTTGAAAAGTAACTACAATGTTAGTATTATTAAAAAGTAAACATGGCCGTAGACATCAAATATGAGTCGCTTACTGCGATATCGAAGAAGTAATGAAGATAAATCTATGCTAACAGAGAGCATATTGTTTAACCAGTGGGCAAGCATTATATGAGGTAAATTTTTATTTGATGTGATGTTTCTGTGAATTTTAAAAGCTTCCAGAGATTACCTAATTTCCTGCACCTCTGTTTCTATATTAAATAATAATATTATATTATTATACTGTTATTTATTAATAATAAATGCAATAATTTAGTATTAGTAGTATTTACTATTAGTGGCAAAATTTGTTGGTAAGAATAAAGAAGGCATCAATTTTAAATTTCTGCTCATAACAAGGATGACAGCCATCTTAAAAATAATTCTAGTCGGATAAAATTGTTTCTAAAAAGAAATAAATTGAATTATATTTTATTGTTCTGAAGAAATTTGTGTCATGATCTACAAGAAAAAACTGGCTATTCAGAATGAAGTATTGATTTTGTAGGACTGAAGCTATTGATGACAAAAGTCGAGAAATTGACTGACCTTATTATATAGATCCAGTAAGTCAATGTTTATCAGCAATTTCTTTTTTATAGAGAGAAACCTTCACTCATGTGAAGATCATAGTACTGAAGAGGTTACACAGATTGTTACATGTTTCTTTCTTGTATGATTATCTTAGTGGCTCCTCTCTCTCTATCTCTCTCTCTCTCGTCTCCTTTTATACATACTTTCCCTCCCCCCTCTATCTCTATCTCTCTCTTTGTCAATTCAAGAATAATCCACATTTTCAGCAGCAATTATGCTAATTTTTCATCCAAAATTATAGTTATGGTCAATTTGTGCATCCTCCTTATGTCTTAATATCACCAATATTATTATTATTATTTTTTTGCTGGTAGGTTTTACAGAACAAATAGCTTTTGTGCAATGTCTTGTTTCTTTATTTCGGTTTAATTTTTAATTATCTTATAAGTAGCGTCCTTCAAAATTCCCTTCATTTTTCATGTATGTTATCTTGTAATGTATTTATACCTTTTTTAATGTACTTGATTTACTTTCAACAATTTCATTTACCTTTTGTTCACCTATTATTATATCCACCCAGCTAATTAGTTCGTTTCTCTTTCCTTTTTTTTTTATTAATTTCAAATGAGTTTTGTAATGTTTCAATTATCTCTAGAAGTATTTCTTAAACCAATTAATGGGTTCATTTGAGAAAATTGTTTCAAATTAAATTACTTGAATAAAACATGAATTCTCATAGTTTTTACGTATACTTGCTTCAAACAAATTTATTGAAATAGAAAGTAAATTCTTAAATGGGTTTCATATATATTTTCCTTACTATTATTCTTAAACAACTTAATGGCTTGGTTACGAAAGAATTGGTAAGAATTTACTTTGTAAATAAGAAAGTATTCTTTTTACTTTCATGTATATTTACTATTTTTCTCAACTACTCAAGTCCATCACCTCCCAAACTGCATCTAGTGGCGGGTCGCAATTTGGAGCTTTGAGGAGTATGAAGTCGCTCCTTAGTTGTCGATACTCCCAGGTCCACTCAGACTCAGACTCAGAATAGTAGAGTTTTTTTGTGTTTTATTATACTAATGCTTCACCATTTACTAAGGCCAAAGACCACTCGATGATAAGGGTTAGAGAGATTTCCAGTTGGATCATGGAACAGTACTCTGAAAGGATTAAGAACTATGAAGCATTAACAGAAAGACTTGACATATATTTGTTGACATTGGATTTGAAAACAACCATGTTGTAGTTAGTAAGTAAACATTCCTGTGGTAACGTGTTCCACAGATAAGACATTTTTGGAAAGAGAATTTTTTATAGACTATTTGATTTACAAAACGAACTAATCTAGAAACAATCGTATACAAAACATTTTTATTTTGCTTTTGGGTCACCACTTATCGAAACAAAGAGCCACTTGAGGATGATTGTTAGCTGAATAATAATGGGGAATGATATAGGAGTACTAACATTGATCAATAGTATGAACTATGCTTGATTATTTGTATGATTTTGGCATCAAATGACACAACAACGATTACCATGCAATAAACTTACAATAAACCAACCATTTTCTCAAAAACACTTGAGTTAGTTGAAAAAATTGTGTGTGCCTTTTTGTGTCTCTAGAGACAATGCTGCCTGTGCAATTAGGAATTTCTCGTGAAGAAAAGGTTATGCAATTTTATATTGCATTACTTAATTCCGATGGCAAAGGGAAATTAAAGATGACTTGAAGCAGAGCAAGGTGCTCTCTCGCTGAGTCATTCTTCACCAAAAAAAATAATAATACTAAGTTTGTCTGTAACCGAATTATTAAGAAAACGGTAGCTTTAGCATAAAAAAATATCTTCATTTCGTTCATGTAGGGTCAAAGAATCAACTGAACTCCATATTACAAAACTGAACTGATATAATTTTATTGTGTCCTTAAAGGATATCTTTTTTGGTCTGAATCCTAGCTAAGGTGAAACTGAAAGTGCATAGATATCAAAGTCTATTCTTCCTTGTGATTTGGGAGAAAATAGACCGATCCTCTTTTTTCCCCATCTGTGTCACTTAACCTCTAAATCTTTTCATTTTTTCGGCTTGTGCAACTTATTAGTTTGTTTCATATCCTGTTTTAATGCCCAATCTCACATCGTTTTCTTATTCGTTTACATCTTGGCAACTCTGGCACAATGTCGTTAGTTCTGAGCACTCACCGAGGTTCATGCATAGCATAACAGATTTATCGGGTGATGAAAGTGAAATTGGTTTAAAGTAGATCCAGCTATCCAGGACAGGCGGGACAGTTATAAAAGTGTGGGGGGGGGAGGGGGAGCTCTCCTAAAAAGTGTGGGGGGGGGGCGGTTAAACACATGCATATATAACTTCATTATTGATGACCGTAAAGTGTGGGGGGTGGGGAGTCAAAAAGTGGGCAGGGGGGGGGGGGGTTGATCCCCCCCCCCCCCCGGTGCCGCCGTCCATGCTATCCACAGTTAGTGTTCTTTGTGTGTAGTGTATCTGTTGTGAAATAATGATTAAATAATACTGGTTGTTACCTGACTATTAACCACTATTATACAGTCTATACAGGAATGATCAATATATTTTACTAAGATCTGATCCTAAGTAAAAAATAAACAGCTTAAATGAATAAATCAATAGATAAATAAATTAATTTTGCAGAAATTATAGAACAATACTGAGTAATACAGAATAGCTAAAACTTGAGAACATGTAAACCCTGAAAAAAAACAACGCATAATTTATATAAAACGCATTAGAATTAAATTCTCTGCCAAACCTGCATAGTTTTAACGTGCAGAAACGATTTGTAAGAGTATTTATACTGTTTAAAATATTCTTTCAAATCGATTGTTCACATTAAAACTATGTGAGTTCCAAGTTCCTCAGTGTTAATTATTTTGTACTTTTAACGTTTAAAAAACTCTTACTAATCGTTTCCACATGTTAAAATTATGTGGGTTCGATAGAGAATTTAATTCTTATGCGTTTTATTTAAATTATAGTTTTTGGGGAAGGAGGAGGTTACAAGTTCTCGAGAGTGAACTATTCTGTACTTTTACCCAATACTGCTACATATGATGTTAATGGTGTCGGTCAACGTTGGGTAGTCCGTCTAGTTTATGTATAACATTTTTTTTTAAATATCAAGTCTATGATGTCTAATGTTCTGCCCTATGAGATATCATCCAAATGCATTCTGTTCATAACATTCATATTTTCTCTATGTATCTTGTGACCTTTTCAGATTCATTCAGAAATGATTTGTAGCAAATCAGCTTATTTTGTTGTGATTTTCCTTTTTACCGTTAGTAGTGTGCTTAGCAGGATGGTCTTTTATAATATGTGGCACGACTGCACATTTTGACTTCCATTTCATGACTGGTGTCAGGAAATGTTGCTCGATTCTGCTGAGAGACTGGGTGTTATGTATCATGTATTAAATATCCATGAGCATATGGAAAATATTCCATCTGCATACTATAAAATCATTGGAATATATAACAGTGAGACTGAATGTTAATATACATACATACGTGTGTGTGTGTGTGTGTGTGGAAAAGTGGTTATGTGTACTGGGTGTGTGTAGAAATATAGTTATGTGTATTGTGTGTGTGCATATGTAGAAATATGGCTATGTGTATAGTGTGTGTGTGTGTGTGTGTGTGCATATGTAAAAAATATGGTTATGTGTATTGTGTGTGTATGTAGAAATATTGCTATGTGTACAGTGGTGTGTGCATGTGTGTAGAAATGCATGCAATTTGTCTGGGCATGTATGTAGAAGTCTAGTTACGTGTACAGTGTGTGTCTGTAGTTATATGTATCACGGGTGTTATATCTCTATTTATTTAAAGTTAGGTATGTGTTTGTTTATATATTTGTACGTACAGGATTCACTACTAAACTAATTAACTGATCATTATGAATTTTGGAACATAGTTTCCATTCTTTTAGTATATATATGTATGTGTGTTGTTTCAGAAAAAAATCAATTTAAACAACATTACTTTATTATATCAATTATGCTGGTTACAAACGTTTCAGAAATATTAATACTCCATTTATCTCTGAATACAGGATGACAATGCGAAAAAGTTCATAGTACTCAATTGTTGACAGGTTTCAACACTGAACGAAGCGCTTCGTACCGGTTATAGAAAAGGATTTGAGGTATCCACTAGGGTCAACTTCATTTGTAAATTGTATGGATAAAATTTTAGGGCTGAAAGGGATGATGGTATAAAAAATTTGTTTTGGATTGATAGCAAGCTGCATCGTTCAAGGCAATTTACTAGTTATTTAAAGATGGCCGTCATTTTTTTGTTTTTCAGGGGGAGGTAATTCAAAATGACTTAACCTATGGGAGGGGAGATAATTCTGTAATAAAGATATGTTTTTCTTAAACTGTCTCTGGCAATGCAGCTTGCTATCAATCCAAAACGGATTTCTTTGACCTTTATTTCTTTCAACCCTGGAATTTTATCTATATAATTTACAAACGGATTAAACCCTACTTAATTACCTCAAATACTTTTTATAACCGGCCTAAAGAGAATATTTTCCCAGTGACGATCTGAATGGAGTATTATGAACATTTTTTTTGCATTGTCATCTTGTCTTAAGGCATAACTAGAGCATATATATTTCTGAAACGTTTGTAGAAGCATAATTAAAATAATAAAATATGTTTTAAAACTTGTTTTTGGTTAAAATTGATTTTTTTTTTCCTGAAACGGCAAATATAATAATTATAGCCTCTTTTCCTCGAGTAAAATAGAGCTGGCTACAGTAAAAGGTTGAGTGTAAATTCCTCACACTATTAAATGAATAACTATTAAATTATTTGAAATAATTCCCTAAGGCTTTTCGTATATATTTTAATCATACAAAATACATGCTAAAATATTCTTTAGTATTTGGGATTGACTTATGCTTTAAAAAAAATCTATTTTAATCTATCTTATTAGCCAAAATTTTCAATTAACTCAACAAGTGGCCCATCTTTTACCAAGTTTCTGTCTATCACTCTCTTGGTCTTTCACTGTGTGACCCCCACCTCACTCTTATTTTATAAAGTATCTATCACTCTCGCTTTCGTCACTCTCTCTATCTCTTTATTCACCGTCTAAGGTAACAAAGAGCGGAAATAATAAAACATTGGAATAGTCCATTATAAACGAAAAGGAAATAATGCCACAGGTAGTAACACGATTTAACCTGAGAGATAAAGAGAGAGAAAGAAATAACGAGCAAAAAGTTTTAGAGTTTGTCTATTTTTTATACTTAACTGGCTTTTCAAACTCACATTTTGCTGATTCAAACAATCTAACCTGAGTCCAATAGATGACCCAACTGATCGCATTTTTTAGTATATCTATCTATCTATATATATATATATATATATACATATATACACTTGTAAATGAATTCCTTGCACTGATGATCAGCAAAGTTGGATTGAAGTATATATATTTTCCCTTGACCTTGCTGTGAGACGCGCATAAGAAAATGTTTTAATTTTGGAAAAAAAATAAATAGAAGAAAAAAATGAATAAAATAAAGGGGTTCATGTTTGTCGGAAGAATTAAGAAGAAATACAGGTATTTGCCGAAATATAAAAATAAAGGAAATTGAAGTTAATATGAAAATTATGATTTTGGATTGATTTTTCCGTGGTCATTGGAATGCAAATATAAAGTATGTATATATATATATATATATATATATATATATATATATATATATAATTTGTGTGTATGTGTATCGCAGCATCACAATAAGCAGTTGATCTAAGAGCCAAACTAACCGCCGATTTGGAATCAGCACCTTCGATCCAATGTCCTTATCAATGTCAGAAATTCTTAAACCTTTTTTAAAATTCATTATTCAAAATTAAAAGTATGTAAAAATAACAGCCGGAACAAATGTTCCAACATGTTTAGCATCCCCTTTTAGCTGACCAAACAACATGTTTATAATAATCATACTTTTCAAGTCAAATCATCGTACATATTTGAAGTATTGTTTACTTTGAAGAGAAAACATTTATCCTTTTTATTAATTAAAAATGGATAAAAACTATTTGATAAATGTTTACTAATATATTTTTAACTTTAATAAGAATTTTTTATATTTATGTTTATTTATTTATTTTAGACAATCAAACTATCTTAGATCTATGTGGAGTGATAAAACAATCGCCACGCCGATCTCATTTAAGTAGATTAAAAAGAAAAAATATTTTTGTTTGATCGGTGGCCAAGGTGATAAAGTGTTCGCCGTTCGTTTTGAATCTCACATTAGACAATTGTATTTTTTTCATAGCGTTCCAGTTATTTCCTATCTATCATCATCATAAACCTGAATAATTATTTCTTTGTTAATAAAAAAAATGATGAAAAATATGTAATAGATGTTCTTAACTTCTAATTTTCGCTATAAAATTCAATAAAAGTTGAGAAACCCGGAATAGACGAGTACTTCAGCTAGTATTAATTTTGTGTGTGTGTATATATATATATATATATATATATATATATATATAATGTGTGTGTGTTAACATTCGTGCATACATTGGATGGGTGTACATATATCTGATGTCTAATGCAGATGCTAGCAGACTGAAAGATATCTTCCTTACTACTCGTAATGAATATGTGTCCTCATGAACACCTCCAGATTGTTTGCAAACATATGAGCACTATAAATATGTCTAGAAACCAACACCTGCAGTCTACTTACAATCGTACATACACTATGCATACACGTTCTGATTAACACCTTCTGACTATTTGAAAACAAAAGCACATCATACATGCATGATCTGTGTAGGTGCACAGGAAACCCAATAATCTTTGTGGTAAACCTGCGATCGTTTTAGCATATGTTTTGTTTTAATATCTTACTCAATACATTTGTATATTGAGTCCTATTTTTATATATGGTAATATCATTTACACACACCATCGTTAATATATATATATATATATATATATATATATAATATATAATATATATAGGTGGAAAATGAAAAATGAAAGCCAGAAATTATATTATTTATGTATTCATCAACGTTTCGTCTTTTATTGAAGACTTCCTCAGGATGAAGAAACAATACAGAAAATTCATACAGATATTAATATTGATTTGCCAGAAATTGTCCAAATTTCCGCATGGCTGTGGATGAGAACAAACAAAAAATGAAAACCACGATTTTGGTTAGTCCGTTATCAGCAGCAGTCTGTACATTTCAAGGGATGCGAGAAATGAATGGGGTGATGGATTGGATGTATTAGATTCCCATATCTATATTTAGCTAGGGAGTTTGTCTGACAAAATCCCTATCTAAATACATCCAAGTCTTTCACATTTGTGTTATTCATTTTTTCATTCACTTATTTTCATTTGTTTTTTCATTTACTTTTTTTCATTCATTATTTTTCATTCACTTTTTCACCTTCACTTCTTACCTTCAGTTGTTTTCGTTCATTTTTTCCGTCATTTTTATTCATTCATTTGAATTCAGTTTTTACAATTCATTTTTACTCATTTTTTTTCATTCAATTTTCATACATTTTTTCATTCATTTTTTTATTCATTTTTTTCATTCACATATTTTCATTTTTTCATTCATTTTTTTTCATTCACTTTATTTTACATATTTTCATTCATTTTTTCATGCATATTTTCATTCATTTTTTCTCATTCATTTTTTTCATTCATGTGAATATCCTGGATAGAGCAGGTAGTAACCTAAAAGTACTCATAATAGTTCTCAATATCCTAGATATACTAGGGGTGTTTAAACGCAGTGTTGCCTGTGATAAAGAACTTATCTGCTTGTTTTTTATAATGTTGTATACCCAGGAGCCATAATTAAAAGTGTTCAATATCTTGGTAGTTACCCATAAGTGTTCATAACAATGCTCAATATCCTAGATAGAGCAGGTGTGTTTAAACGCGGTGTTGCCCTGGATAAAGAATTTCTCTGACTTTTTTATAATGTTGCATACCTCGAGAGCCATAATTCAAAGTGCTTAATATCCTTTATCTTCATATTATTTTGAAATGGGGGGGGGGGGGTAGGGACAAGAAATTAGTAATTTATCATGACCATTTGTTCTACTCGACGTTGTCTGGAATCCAAAATTGTAAGATTACAGTATTACTTTTGGTAAGGGATATATAGTAAATCTCTTCGGACTATTAAATTCATCAACATAATGTATCTTCTTAATATGTTGAAATGGGGGAAGGGATTAGGACGTGACCGTGACCATTTGGTCCTCTTGGACGTTGATTTACTTTCTTCTATTTTTTATGGCCCCCGGGCAACACCGAGTAACCCTGCGAGTACATATATATTTATAAGGCATGTAACGTGTATATATCTATAGGTCTTTAACTTTATGTACATACTCACATATATGTAGATTTACAAGCACATTTATTTCTTCTCACGTCAAAGTACATGCATATGTGTGTTTTGTGTGCACACATAGAGAGACAGAGACACATAAAACATGTTTTGCAGATAAACACACGTATGAGAGCGTGTATGTGTGTATATATGTATTTGATATCATGAAAAAGAAATATTTTACTTATCTATTAATATTTTGTTTGTTTCTCTTTCAAAGTTATCTGTTTCTTAGGGTACTTTATTACCGTTTTTCTTTTGTCTTTAGCAAGTTTGAATGTTTGGTGCTGCTGCAGAAAGACTTTTGACTATTTGGTCTGAAAGTCTAGCTCCATTAATCTTTTATGAACCAATCTGACTACAATAAATCTTGTTTATCAAATAATTGACCATGATATCATTTGTGTGTAGTCATATATATATATATATATATATATATATATATATATATATATATATATATATATATGTGCTACTGACATTGCTTTGTTATAATTTATTTTTGTTTTTTTCTTTGTCTATTAGATTATAGCCCACTTGAATTTAAAATCTAATATGAAATATAGATGACTATAAATGCCAAAATCTGATATTCCTAGTTAGAAAAAAATGTTTAACCATTAGAATATTATATGAGAGCTAATACTCTAATGATAACATAACAATTTATTTATGGCACCATAGTACAATATTGTTATATAGGAAATGTGCAAAAAGTTGTTCTCTGAGCCTGTTGCCTTGTGCCGGACTTCAGTGTTATATATTTGTTCATCCGCGATTGCATATACAAATTTTGATTGTATACATTTAAGATTTCAAACACCTGTACCCCTAAGTACAAACTAAGTCCCTATATATACATATATATATATAGTTTCACTATTGGAGACAGCACTTGAATTACTTAGTAAGATACATCGGGTGAAGTAGGGCCAAACCCAGCATTGCTGGTTATAACAAGGAGAAAGCAACAAGACACATTTTCTCTTTCTCCTTGAGACTGCCAAAAAAGGTCAGGCGGTTCTTGAAATGTACTTGCTGAGAAGAGTATCAGCCTAAAACCTGTGACCGCAAGTTGAGAATAAAATACAAATTTTTATTTTCCATAACGTGATGTCATATCATTTTACTCTGAAATTCTCATTCACCCTACTAGTTGATATCATTTACAGTGCAATCGAAACTAACATAAACTGTTAGGTTTGTTTCAGTCTAACAGTAATTAACTGTGCAATTGTTTGGGGAAAATGTAATTGGTGAGTATACCCCATTGACTTAAGGACTGTAATGGAGGGTAATTTACTCTGTGTAGCATCCTGATAGCTTGACAGATGACTGAATATGTTGCGAATCATTGATAATATTTGCATTACAATGAAAACAGCTTATATTAAATGAGCTGAAACGTTTCTTTTTCAATCTAGAAGAACTCACAGTAATTAACAGTTTAAATACTGATGCCCAAAGTAGTTGCTTAGATTGCTTGAAGCATGGGATGTTTGCAAGAGTATTTAAAGAATACCTTCTTTCTTAAATGATACAACAGCTGAATCCGTATCAGTGAAAATAGTACAATGTTAGCTTTCATCCTAGTAGACATATATTTGCAAGCCCTCCTCAGAGAATAAGAATTATTATCTACATTATATTCTTAAATACACTCAAGATTCAAATTTACTTTGACGTTTTTATGATATCTAGTGATTTATGTTGGCCAGGGTTTATAAAAATAAACTAGAATTGGCTGTATTAATAAAGCTATACATTCCCTCGACTGAGTCAGCCATGTTGGAAAATTGCTGTGCTTAATTTCTTTTCAGTCATTATTATGATGATTAAAGGGCTATTCAAGGCCAGTGGTACCACACCCAAAATCAGAACCTGTTACTATAATCAGGATTGTCAGTTATGGTTCTCAAGGTCTGTGCAGACAATAAAGGCTTGAAGAAAAGCCAACACTGTTGATAACAATAGTATTAGTTGTATTAGCCACACCCAGCATTTGATAACTTTACTAATAACTATTTGTGTGACATCTGTCTTGTATATTTTATTTTATTTAATGGCAGCAATTAATGATTATATTTTGCTATTAACTAATAGTTTTCTTTTACTTTTGCTTATCTTATATTCTTCTTTATGTCTACAAGCATCTGATACATTCCACTAGAGTTAAGGTGACAGTAAAATACACAGACTTTCCTTGATTCCGTGATATTCAAGGAGGTTTTAAGAGTGCTAATTTTTCTTAGATTACTGGTGTGTTTTTTCTTCTGTTCTCTTCTCCCTTCATCTTCTTAATAATAATAATAATAATAATGAATTTATAGTTTATACTTACTCCTTGAGCAGTTTTCGTACATTATCTGGGTATGTCAATTTTCATCTTTACCTAGTTTCTACCGCTTTATAACTTGTAGAGAAATATTTATGAAATTTCATGAAAAAAATACACTACTTAGTATTTGAATGTGAGAATAATACAATGAATATATTTACATATTGCTTATATTGTGCAAAAAACATTAAAAATTACGTTTTTAAGCAAAAAAAATAATTCGCTTTGAACTACTACTAATTTTGTGTAAAAAACTGGTCACATAGTTTTAAATAAACATTTATGTAATGTTTTTGTTATATTAATTCATTTAAATTTATAAAACATGTATCCAGTTTTAAAAAAATCATTTAGACTCACATGAGATTCGAACTCTTGTATTGAAAACTATTGCATTAGTAATGTATACTTTGCCTATTCTTTTTTGTCAACCAATCCCATGTTTCTATTTGCATACGATCAGACAAACTCCCAAGACACCAACACTTTTTACTAGCATATGGATTTTTTTCATAACGGAATTTAATCAAATTTAAAATAAAAAATAAAAAAGTTAAAACATACTAGTCAATAATTAAAGAATAACAAATTATCAAAAAGAAAATGGCTATAATATGCATAAAAATTTTTTAAATAAAAGTTCAATTTTATAGACGTTAAAAAATTATTGTAAACATTTATTTTATTGCCTTCCTATTCTAAATAATCTGTTTCAACTGGCAAATTCAAAATGCTTTTGTTGATAGATCAGAAAGATATGAACCAGCACATTTCGATCAACATTCGGTTGATCTGAAAGTGATACATTCGAACAAGTTCACCTTCTGCTGGTGGGAATGTCATATGTCGAAAGGGAAGTTAATTAGGACTTTGGGGAGACTTGTCCTTCACAGTGTAGAAAATACTGTCAGATTACTTGATATGAAAGCATTACACACAAGAGAGAATATGCTGTAGCATTGGAGAGACATGGTGTCATTCGAATTCTTGTAAATATCAAAAGTATTGTTTCTCTGGATGATTACATTCCTTTCTTTTACATTCCTCTCCCTTTTTATTATTAATAGTAGTAGTAGCAGCAGTAATAATAATAATAATAATAAGACTCACAAGCGATGAAGCCAATGAAAACAGCTGGGCATGGCTAAGAAAAGGAAACCTGAACAGAGAAACGGAATCTCTGCTGACGGCCGCACAGAACAATGCGATTAGGACAAACTTTATTAAAGCGAAGATAGATAAAACCCAGGAAAACAGCAAATGCAGATTGTGTGGACAAAGAGACGCAACGATAAATCATATAATAAGTGAATGCAGCAAGCTAGCACAAAGGGAATACAAGAACAGACATGACAGCGTGGGGAAAGAAGTACACCGGGAAATGTGCAAACAACTGAATTTCGAATATGCAAGAAAACGGTACAAACACAAACCAGAAACTGTACTAGAAAACGAAAAACACAAAATCATATGGGATATGAATGTACAAACAGACAAACCCATAACAGCAAGGAGACCGGATATGATAATAATCAACAAGAAAGAAAAATCCTGCAAAATCGTGGACTTTGCCGTTCCAGCAGACCACAGAGTGAAGATCAAAGAGACGGAAAAGAGAAGCAAATATACTGAACTTGCCAGAGAATTGAAAGGAAGATGGAACATGAAGAAAGTCAGTATAACACCAATAATCATAGGAGCACTAGGAACAGTCCCCAAAAACATGGAGAAAAGACTAGGAGAAATAGGAATCAAAGGGATAACTGAGACCATACAAAGGACAGTAATGATCAAAACAGCTACAATCCTGAGAAATGTCCTCGAATGCGGAAACCAACCCACATAAGCAACGAATGGAGAACAAACACATGGAAGCACAAAACAACAGAACCGGGGAAAATACAACTGCACGAGAGAGGCGCAAGCATAGGCTGACGCCACGAAAATTATGGACAGAGGGTCGAGGAGGGAAAACGCAAAACCAGACCTCCACTGGAAGAGCGCGAACAGCTCTGGGACCTTGGGAAGGCTTGTTGCCACTCGGCCCCCAGAGGGGACCAATGGCCCTTATCAGCGGGAAATCGTTGGTAGGTGGCTGTTGCGATTACCGCAAGGTCATCAGCGGTGATGAACGAAAAGAGGTGGAGCATACTGGAGGCCTGAGGAGACTTGTTGTCACTCGGACTCCAGGGAATACCACAGGTTGTCGGCAGTGGGTGACCACTGACGATGACCAGTGTGATAACTCCTAGTGAGTAATAATAATGAATTTGTCATTATGATATGTTTGACCCATACTATCTTCTGCTGGTGTGAAAGTTATACATCTGAAGAGGGAGGTACTCGCACATTGGGAAATTTTGTTTTCACTCAAGTTCTTTTTGTTTTGATTTTTACTACCCAGGCTAACAGCCACTCAAGGATAAGAGTTTGAGATAAATTGATTGTCAGTTGAATGATGAACAATACTATGAGAGGATTGAAAATAATTAATGAAAAAGAAAAAATGTTATCATTTAATAGGACTGCTCGACAAGTATTTGTTGACATTGCAATTGAAGACGACCGTGTTGTAGTATGCAGGGAAACAGTTTCGTGACAATGTGTTTCACAAATTGGAAGTTCTTGGAAATTCGTGAAAATTCCATTCGGTTTTAAGTATATGGTGGAAGAAAGGAAAGTTCTTTGCAGGGATTGTAAAGAGATGAGTTTTTGAATCTAAAATAATTCTTTGGGGATACGTGATAAGAGAGACTTTGATGTAAATTTGAAAGAAAGAGAAACTAGTGACCGTTAAAATGTACCTATCAGCCTGGAACTCACTGACTGGTTCAGTAAATAAAAATAAAAAACGACTCCAGTTTTCAAAAGATCAAGATCAAAATAAAAATGTGTTGCTATCAAGAATTTTATAGTAAGATGATTCTGAAACGCCGCTAACGGAGAGACACCCAAACATTTCTCTCCAATACATTTGGTTCCGAGTTGCATTATTTGTGTCAAGCCCTTAACACTGTGCAATATATCATATGAAATCATTAAATCCAAGAGAGAATGTACTATCGAATTGAAGAGACTTGTTGTCACTTGCATTCTATAAAATAATAAGTGTTCCGTTTCCATATTCATTGTTATAGTCTGATCATCAGAAAGAAACCATGTTCCAAACAACTGACGTAATCTATATGTTGTTTGAGTCTGCTTTTTATAGGTTTTCGTATTGGTTTGAGGTTTGTGAGATAAATGTCTCTGAAATATTGGCTTTGCCAATTTATACTGTTTTATGTATATTGGTCAGTGAAATTTCACATAACATTTGTGATAAGTATTTTTTCATGTTTGTCCTGAAAGAAAGAAACAAATAAAAAAAGCCTAAAATTAGAAAGAAAACAACACATACAAACTTAGCATTGCGATAGGAGAATGATCTTACCTAAAAATCTATTCTTCTGCAAGACTTTTATTTTACAATAAATACAAACGTTTGAATGTCATATAACATATATGGTTATCTTGTCAGCAATCCGTCTGACATTTCGTTCTTGTTAGCTATTTACATCAAGTGGCTTCATGCCTTGTCTGGAGCGCTTTTACATTTAAAAAATATATATATATCGATACTTGATTCGAACTAGCCTATTTTTATTTTTTTTTGTTTCTTCCACTATGTTATTAGCATTTGTATATTTTATTTCACTTTATTTTTTATTTTTTTCTTAAAATACTGTTAGAGTGGAAATTATTTTCTTTACTCACCGAAACAGATTAAAGAGATGTTTTCTCCCTTATATATATATATATATATATATATATATATATATATATATATATATATATATATATATAATAGAAGAATGAATCCTCCAAACAGAACAGATTTGCATCACTTTTATCTCCCTTACAAAGATTAAAATAAAGATATAATTAAACTCAATGCAAATCTGATATATCTAAATTTTCAAATGGGAGGTTTTGCCCATATTACGCCCTCAAACACTCGTTAAATACTCCAAAGTAACTGACATTTGGAGAATATTTATTAATTCATGCCTAATATCTATTGTTAAAATTTCACAAAAATCGGAGGTATCTGAATTATCAAGAAGGGCTCCCCCCCCCATTTTACTTCCTTTGCATAAAACTAAATTAAACTAAATATAACCCACATTTGGACCACTTACGCATAGCATCTGTGTTCTAAAATTCATAATAATCGATTAATTAGTTTAGGAGTTAATCCTCTACATAGAAATATATAAACATGCCTAACTTTATAAAGATATATAGATATTACTTAATTAAATGATGCAACTTCAAGTATGAAGTATCCCCTAAGTTATGCTATAAAAACATTGATAACTCGAAAAGTATTTATCTAATGAGGCTGGAATTTTTCATAATGTTTACTGTTATCAAAGAGCATCAGATCCATGCATCAAATTTGGAAAAATTAGAAGTTTAAATTCCGTTAAAATGTTGCCCTTGAGCCAAGATTTCAAAGTCAACGATCAAGGTCATATAAGATACAGAACTTTATTGGGCCGAGTAGAGAGTCACTACGATGAACAGAACCAAAGTTATCACCAAAAATGTGACTTTCACCTGCCTTGGCCTTTTGGCTAAGATCAAAGTGTAGTATCTGTTCCGATGGATACTGCACGCCTGTCCTGTGCAGTTCTAGGAGGTCCACCCTCCCAGGCTTTGCCTCCCTTCTTTGGGGAGGAGTAAGTTTATTGCTTACTGTCTGAGGCGCCCCTACCGGGGAATGCCGACGGGGCTGCCCAGGCAATTTTTAAATGGCCAGAGTGCTCACCTCTCGAGCGCTGGCTTTTCAAACCCCACTTTCTCGACCCGATCTTGGGTCACATCTTACTTGTGGGAGTAAGATAAAACTGGCCTTGTGCCTAACTCCTGGGGAGGAGTAAATAAAACCTTTGAAATTATGTCTCAAAATTAAATCCGTTCTAAGACCGATATTTTGATCAAGTTTGGTGACGATTAGTGAAGCGATGTGGACACTAGGCCAAACACAAACAAACTCGACAAAGACATAATCTCGCCTTGGCAGAGGTAATAAAAATCTTATTTCTTTTTAGTGTCTTAAATTTTTAACTTAATAAAAAGTTGAATTATTGATAAATGTTATATTTCATTTTATTCTAATAAAATATTTATTGATTAAAAATAAGAATTTTTAATTGATTATATTACAATTTATAGTATAATAAAATATTATTTCTAGTTGAGTTGACATTTTGTTTCTTATTCTCGAGGTCATCGCCTATCAAGGCCAAAAGCCACTTGAGGATAAGGGTTAATGAGATGGGAATGAATGCCAGTCGGAAGATGAGGAACATTATGGGAGTACTAACAGTGGAATGAACTGCGTTTTATTATTTTAGGGCAGTTCATGACAAGTATTTGTTGACATTCGATTTGAATATGACCAAGTTGTAATGAGCAGGGAAGCAATCTTGCAGCAATGTGTTCCACAGGCGGGAAACCCTTGCAAAGAAGCTCAGCCCATTGGAAATTCCGTCTGGCGCTAGGAAAGCCTTTTTGTATTGTTATAGATTTCAAAGTCGGTTTTATACTCTGTCAAAGCAAGAAAAAGTGCTCTGTGCAGCACCTCCTTAGATCTGGCATCAGTATTCCATCTTTTGATGTATCTGACCCTTGTATGAGTAGAGGATTGCATCTGAAGTTGGGTACTTTCGGGAGTGGTAGAATGATCCCACCATTTTCTCAGAAACCTTAGCAACAGACTGGATGTGCATCTTCCATCTTAGATATGGAGTGAACATTGGTCCTAAGAGCTTAGGGCCATTCATTTCGACTGGGGCGAATACATACAGAATAGGAAGAAAACAAGCATATGGCTACTTTGATTAGCCTTCTATATATATAAAAGATGCAAATTTTCTGTCTACTGTTACATTATTGTCACTTAGAATTGATTGTTAATCAACGCTTTTATCCATTGCGCCACAGAAGTGACATTAGCTAAACTTGTGAAAAGAACAACCAGGATGAGAAAAGTATTGAGAATAATTGAAATAATACAATTTTTGTTCATAATTTTAATATCCTTTTAACTCCAGAAAATGAAAACTTTTCTAAACCCATATCTTAGTTGTATTTGCTCTATTTTAACATAATTTTCAGCATGACCTTATCTTTTGATTGCATTGATATATTTTGAGGTCGTTTTCCATTTTTGAAGGGGGGCTAGAGCAATCATGAATCCCTCCCCCATTGAATTTCTTTTGATTTTGACTTTAATGAGATGTAAGCTGTAAGTAACAGACCGAAAATATGGCGTATTTTTTACCACATCTGAGCTGGGGCATCAACCACTCGCCTCTTCTCTTAGGCAGTGTGCAAAAATGAATCCAACCTAATCGGTTCCACACTGTCTACCAAGCTCCAGTCCGTGTCGCATCTCCGCAGTGTTGTATCCTTGTACTTGTTTTACAAGTACTTCCACAAAATGTGCTATAATGAACTTTCTGCACTTGTACACCCTCATCAAAAATACCCCCGACTCACAGAAAAATCACACACCTTCACTGTAGAGGTTCCTACATACCGGAAGACTTTTTACTCTAATAGCTTCTTTCCTTGGACCACTTGCCTTTGGAATTCCTTTCCTGCTCTCTGTTTCTCCTCCGACCGTATCAACATGCAGAAATTTAAATCTAATGTAAACAAATATCTTGCTTCCCAACTCTTCACCCAGATTATAAATCTGGCCTCTGTCACAGTAGCCTCTTATGTTTTAGTTGCAATATGCCTTGTTTAGGATGATTTTGTTTTGTTGTTTTCATCGGTTCGTTTTTATTAACGGGCAGGTTGAGGGACATCCTCTACACTGGTGGGCCCCTGTCTATGTAGCTTGCTTGCTGTACATGTGGCATCTTTCACTTCACACCTTCAAGAGTATCGACTGTAGAGAGTTTTCACATTATCCAATCTCTTCGCAGCAGTTCCCTCCAAGGCAACTTAGATCAGCCTCTTCCTCTTCTATTTGGGATTTCCATATTTTGAGCTAATGGCACCAAAAGTTTTTTTTTAATTCAGCAAATATTCCTCCTTAAAGACTCACTTATGGCTGATTAACCCCAGAAAGTTAAAACTTTTCTAAGCTCATTACTCTATTTCATATACTTTTTGGTATATCAATTCGGTTTTGATTTCTTTGAAGTATTTTGAGGTTTGATCTTTGACACTTATTAAAGGTTATTATGAATGGATATTCCTGTTTGTTCATAATAAAATATATATGCATGCACAAATAAATGAAAAACCTGAAATATTAAAATTTAAAAAGTAGCTGTTTTACATGATACAACAGAATTCACTCAGAGTTTGAATAATAACAAGAAAAATATGACCCATTGGATCACCCATTTAGTTAGAGTTAGAGTGTTTGAATCAGTAAAAAAATGAGTTTGTAAAGCCAATTAAATACAAAAGAATAAATGCAAAATCCCAAATTAGTCGCTTTATGCTTACTATATCTCCCCCACCTCCTCTCTCTCTCTCTCCTTTTTACTTTCAGCTATGGTTATTAAAACCGTATTACTAATTTTCGTGTGATTCCCTTTTGTTTATTCCAATCTTTTTATTCTTTCCACTCTTTAGTGCTAATAAACAGAGAGAGTAATTAAAGCGAGAGTGATAGACATCATATAATAAAAGAGTGTGGGTATCTAGCTACATACAATGAGAGAGGGTTGAAGTTGTAGATAGAAACTTAGTAAGATATATGAGTCACTTGGTGAATCAATTGCAAATTACGACTCATTAGAACAATAAAAATGGAATTTCGTTCAAACATAACTCAATCCAAAAAGTAAGGAATATTTTAATCTGTATTTTGTGTGAGTAAAATATATATGGGAAAAGGCTTAGGGAAACAAACGTTGATTAAATCAACCTTAATATAATAATACATAATAATGCAGCTGTGTTTCTGTTTATGTATTCGCTAACTACTCTGAGACTATAAAACATAGGGACTTAAGATTGTAGGAATGATCACCTATCCACGGATATTGTCATAATGCATTCCCTATTTACTTGTCTTTCCATGGAGGCATAGTTAGACACAATGTCAGTTTTTAATGTGGGAAAAAAACAAGCTCCCCAAAAAAGAGCATTTAAGAATGGGACAAAAATTAAAATTGCTTCAGTCTAGAAGGATTTCTACTTCACTGACCGAAAACAGAAAAGATGGAAGTGTAGTATCAGAATATATACTACATTTTGCTTCTAACCAAAAGGTCAAGAAGCAGTCACATTTATATCTTTTCATAAAAAGTAATCCCTAAAGAGGCATGACGGTTTTCTCGTAGACTTTTTTTTACCTCTGATTTTACTGTGATTTAAACCATAGTTTAATTACATAAAATTTTGCTGATTGTCAAAAGTGGACCAAATTTCGATCCTAATTGGGCTTAAAATCATAAAATGAACACTTTTCTAAGCCCATAACTTTAATCATGTAATCTGTATATTCACACCGTTTTCACTACAGCAGTACAGTTTTGATTGATTTTAAGTATTTGGGTTCTGATCTTGAACTATTGAAAGGGTTTCATGAAGGAGCATGAATCCTTCACCACTGATTTTGAAGAAATTTAAAATATTATGAAAAGACATAAAATTATGTCGATTCTCAAAATTTGAACAAATTTAAATCGTTTAATAAAAGCCGTAACTTTTTTTGAACAAACTTTTTTCTAAGCCAATGACTTCTGTATGTAAACTGTATTTTTTTTAATACAGTTTTAACTATTGAAAAATGTTTTTGATTGCTTTTAAGTATTTTGGGTCTGACTTCTTCAAATTATTAAAAAGTCTTTATTGTGGTACTTTCTTTATTGTATTACGAGTTAGTCCGTGAATAGGTATTCAAGCTAGTATAACTTAAGACTAACTAAAACACATCAAGAATAGTTTTAAAAAATAACATTAAACCCAAAAATTGAGTAAAACTTGCAAGTAGAAGAAAACATTGATTATTATCATTATTAAAAATTATTATCAGTAGTAGTATTATCAATAGTCGTACTAGTAATGGTGGTATTAACATGATGATAGTGTATTTTGGTTGTCTTGGGGGAAAATTCAATTTCAGAAATATTGAATTTCTTTATGAAAAATGTCTCATATATTTACTTGTAAAAAGTTTTAATATAAAATATACAAATGAAAATTAATTTGGCATTGAGATTAAAGGTGTCATTTAGGTGATTTATATTTTAAGAAATATTTATTCTATACTGCGATAAGAGGATAAACACGACACTTAGTTGGAGGAGCATTGAATAACTAATCTGTATAAATTACTGTCAACTTTCGGTAGAAAATTTATAGACTTTTATTATAGACATGCTGAACTGAATTATGGATTTTTTTCATGTTTCAAACTTTTTTTGAATAACAAATAAACACAGAATGTATTTTCAGTTTGTGTCCAATAAGAGCATTAATAAACTTTAAAAAAAAAAAAGTAATTGGCTTTGTAAATACATCCACAACATTTAGTTCTAATGAAACACATTTCCAAATTTACTTTTCACTTTTTGCACTTCACTTCCGATAAAACTATTTTACGTCTAAATACTTACAACCATAGCTGGTGTTAGCTATCTTTGAACCCCCCAACCGGGCTGAACCAAAGACTGCTAGATGGTCTTTGAAGAGATGGTTTAAACTTTTAAAATGTTGTTTGAAAAAATTATATAGTGTAAGTTTTAGCAGTAACAGTTTTTGTTTTTTTAAAAAGCAAGAACAAAAAAAAAAACAATGTTGATGTGCTTGTGTATTAATCTGACCAAAACTTAAATTCTGTCAAAACGTTTTGTGTTATTATTAAAATGAGTAATTAATGGAACTTTTAGTACAAAAATGAGTTTGTTTTATTCCCATTAAGACTACAGGTATTTAGGTTCAAATTTGAATATATTTATTAAGGGTGTTTTTTCAAGTGTTGTTGTTGTTGTGGTGATGAAACACCCATTCAGTTGGAAAATTTATGAATTGTTGTTAAGTTTTTTTTCATCAATGAAAGATTTATTTTAAATCTTTTTCTATTTTTTTTTCAATTTTGTAAGATTTTATGTTAATATAAGTTTAAAAAAATATAAAATATAACTTTTTCAAATTCTATGAAAGTTGCCTTTTTCCCGGGGTCATTGCCTTCATTCCCTCAATTTTGGGGGGTTCCAAGAGGGCAATTTTTACCTGCCCTTTTCTAAACCTAAATCCATTGGAAAGTATATATTTTTTATATTAATGACATTGATATCTCTATTCATATAAACTTAGGCCTGTGTATATCTCTATCTTTATAAAACTTATGTTTATATGTACGGCAAGATTAACTCCTAAACTAATTAACTTATCATTAAAAAATTTTGAAACACTACTACTAGGCGTAAAGATGGGTATTGTGAGCTATATTTAGTTTAAGTTAGTTATATGCAAGAGGGGGCAAGGAGAAGGTGGAAGTTCTTTGTGAAAATTCAGATACCTCGAGTTTTGTAAAATTTTAACAATGGATATTAGACATCAATTAATAAATATTTCCTAAATCCGTTTTTTTTAGTATTTTAAAGGGTTGGGCACACCATCCGATTTTAAAATTCAAATAGTTCAGATTTGCATGAAATTTTGGCTAACAGTCATTAGACACCAATTAAGCAATATTCCCTGGATTTTAATTTCTTCCGAACACCCCTTAAGCTTAATCCTTAAATTTTAGATATTTACTAGAATCAAAATCATGTAATGTATTTTGATCAAAATTGGAATAAGGATTCTAGACATAAGTTATATTAGCAGCATTATATGTTGATTTTAATCTATGTAAGGGGACATAAAAGTAGTGCAAAACTTGTGTTTGGGGAATTAATTTTACCCGTCCTTGAAATGACATTGCTCTAGTGATTTTATAAAATAAAAATATTATGGAATAAAAGTAATGTTGTATTGTTTATTCCAATGGATTTATTTTCAATTGCATATATTCATCTCGATGGTTTCTAATTGTGCATTATATAAAAAGTTTCAGCTGCCGCAAATGCTTTCATGTTGTTGAGCCATTAGTTGCTTGATTTAATGAATGTGTTAATGTTGGTACTTATAATGTTGATGATGTTGACAGATTTTGCTACCTTGGTGGCATGATAGGAGCTGGTTGGAGTGTTGTTCTTCTGTTACCAAATGTAGATCTGCATGGAATTGGAAAATGTCTATCCCTTAAAACAAGAGGCAGAGTGTGTGTGCTTGTTCTGTCTTCTTGTATGTAGTGAGTGTTTGAACCACAGGATTCGGGACAGATTGTGATTAAAATAAAAATGCTATGGTCAATTAGAGACATGGTGTCAATATCTCAAACAGAATTCTCATGGTATTTCTCTTCCAAATATTAAAGAACATCAACTGACTCTGTTTTAAGATCACACACACACACACACACACACTGCTTTGGTTTGGATTTGTGAATAATGGAGGCAATTGGATTCATCGATGTACCAATATTGTGGTTTCCTCTTGATGGGAGAAGGGGGTTTCCATATAAAACCTGGAAATAGGTAATGAGGCTTGATCTGAAAACTTGGAACTGTAACTAAAACATATCCCTAGAATACACACTCTGGATGCTTTGAAAGAGGTTACTAAAATGTCCAATGCTTGTGTCATTTGAATGAGACATTAAACCAGATAACACTGATGTATGTATTCAATTTTATAGGTTGATAATGCCAAACCTTTATTTCATTAGTTGAAGCAAGATTTTTATAGGCTGGATGCCCTTCTTGACGCCAACCCAGTAAGATGATGAGGATCAGTGTTTTTATCAAGACACCATCTCTAAGTGATTGCCTATCACGGTTAAAGAGCACCTCACCTTTTCGCCTTTTCAAAAATTTATTTTTACATTACAAAAAGTAAAATTATTCACTGCTTCTGTGCTCTGCCACCCACAATGGAATCCAGCTTCTGTTGGGAATATACCAACGGGGAATTCTAATCACCTTGGTTGAGACAAGGATGCACATCCAGTATATACTCACACCAAGTACAGTTTTGAGTCACTCCTAGTTTCAGAATTAGTACTCTAAAACTAATATTTAGTAACGTGAAGTAGTGATTAGGTATTTTATTTCTTTGGTACAGATCTGATAAACTCAGAGGAAGATTAAATCGAGACAGTAGATGTGTGCAGAACAGGAAACTTTGATGGGATGGGCATGTTCAATGAATGGATAAAAGTTCCTGGGTTAGTAGATGTAGAACACTTGAGATAGCAGGGTCAGTTCACAGGGGAAGGCCAAGGAAAACATGGGAGGAAGTGATGAGGATGGACTTGAGAAAAAGAGGGATAAATAAAGACCTGGGAAGAGATAGGTTAGTTTGAAAGTCAATTTCTAAAAGCAGTCCAACATTTGCCAGCATGTAAAACGGAGATTAAATCGAATATGAGTGGATCGTGGCAAAAGCCAGTTATGTTGAGGCAGTTACTTGATTTATTAAATTCAAGATAAGTTTTTTTGTAATCTATCACTTGTTTTTTCATTAGTTAACTGATTATCAATCAGGTTCGGTCCAATGTTGTGATAATTTGGTTACTACATTACATATATCAAGACCAGTTGCTGTCATAACATCAATTAAGCTTCAAAGTGTTTCACAGTCTAATATTTCTTCAATTACCTCGGTGTTGCTTTCATCTATTTTACTAATATCCAGTTCACAGGATGTTAATTCAAGTTTACAGTCTTGCTTTCCAGATTTTATTATTGGTTTTTCTATATATCTTGTTTTGTTCATTTCAATAGAGTTATTTTTGCATGTATATTTTATAGGAAATCTGTCCGAGATCAGTCATTTTTTGATTAAAGCTAAACTGAATTCGTATGAATCAGCATGGTAAGACTTGATTTTGTTATTGGCATTGCTTTGCCGATTATTTCTAGAAGCAGGTACTCACAAGATGGGCCACGTGAAGTTTGTCAATATTCATAGATGAAAGTGGTGCTATGGAAGTGACTGGATTCGATCTTGGCACGTCTGTTTGTATCATTATCCACTTCACTACAGTCACCTCAATTTTTTTTTTCCAAAATCTATTTTAAATACACATAAAGAGAAATTGTGTCACCACCTTATTTTACTAAAACAAGACTGACACTTAGTTTAACTAGTTTTTAATTGTAATTCAATGATATAATTCTTATTTTCAAACTTTTAATATATACACTGACACTATTTATGACAAAGGTAATAATATTTAATTTGAATAAAGATTTTTAACCTGATGTTTAATAAATGTTTGTGCAGAATTATTTTTAATTTAATTTTTTTAGAATATTTATATATAAACAATGTTTCAATGGAAATATTTTTTCAATGTTTATGTAAAGAAATAATTTAATTCAGTTGTATTTGTAACTCAATGAAATATTAGTATATTTAAATTTAAAGAAAACAACAATGAAGCTTAATAATGTTGTCAAGTCTGCTGCAAAGAAGGTAGACTCCCTTTACCAGGCTAGAAAATTTCTCACATCTGCCAGTATCCTCTATTTCTGCAAAGCCATCATTCACCTGTGCATGGAGTATTGTTGTCACATCTGGCTGGTGCACCAACCACTAGCCTCTCTCCCTCTTGGACAAAGTGCAAAACAAAACATTTCTAACCTAATAAGTCCTGCACTGTCTGTCAAGTTCCAGCCTCTGACGTATCACCAGTGTTGTATCCCTGTGCTTGTTTTACAAGTACTTCCACAGAATGTGCTTCAATAAGCTTACTGCATTTGTATTCTCTCAACGAAAATACTCCCGACTCACTCGATTAGCAGCAAATTCCAACCATTTTACTGTAGATGTCCCTAGATGCTGGAAGATTTCTTACTCTGATAGTTTTTTTCCTTATGCTGCTTGCCTTGAGAATTCCCTTCCTGCTCACTGTTTCCACCCAACTGTACCAACATATGCAGAAATTTAAATGAAATGTTAACAAACGTCTTCCTCCCAACTCACCACCCAGGTTGCTTCTATAAATTTGGCCCCTGTCACAGTAACCCCATACACAATATACCTTGTTTGGGATTAATAAAAGTTTTTTTTTTTTTATTTGCTTTTAATAAGTTTTTAAAGAGCCAATTTTGTAAGTAAAAAGGTAAAAAGTAGATTTTGGTAACATTAGCAACTATTTGTTCCTATTTACTTGCCTCCCTACAAGGACACAGTTAGACACAAGATCGTTTTTTAATGTGGAGAAAATCCAGTTCCCAAAAAGTGGAACTCTGGATTGGAATAAAAATAAAAATTGCTTCAGTCTAAAAGGCTAAAAGGAGTTCTCCTTCACTGACCCAGGACAAAAAAGATGAAGTGTGGTGTCAGAACAGATATTACACTTTGTTCCTAGCCAAAAGGCCAACCTGTATTTGTTTATTCCTGGATCAGAGCCTTATTATTTTCTACTACAAATTATTCATTGAAAGCCGAAACTTTACAGAATTCAAGTAAATATGTTAAATTATCAAAATATATAAGAATATAAGAATAAATCTGTTTAATTAAATGTTGCTGTTATTATTAAATATTACTGAATTGATACTAATAATGTGTTGAATTATTTATATTCATACATTTATTTAAACTTAATTTAACATTACTAATTATTATTCAATTTTCTAATAATTATCTAACATTGTCTATAGAACAAGTATTTTCTGTTAATATTGAAATAAGATTGCATATTTTATTTTTCTCTCACATTGTTTGAATTAAATAAACTTTTCAAAAATAGAAACAAGTATTTCCTGATTGAGATTACTTATAATGTATATAGAAAGTGTTGAATGTTTAATCTATATAAATCAATCAAGGGAGGCGCGAGAGCGCTCTATCTCTTAATAGACTTCAAAGACGGCCTATGCTAGAAATCTCATTTCTTTGATCAATCATAACTCAAAAACCAATAAACCAAATTAGTTAAAACTTTGCACAAAATTTTTTTTTGATAGGTTCTATAAGTGTGTAGAATTTCAGCATCATTAGTCAGGGCAACCCAGAGATCCAGAAAGGTCAGGCATGATTTTGTGTTATCTGTGTGTACGTACGTACGTGCCACCCTGTATCTCATCAACTATTTGATGGATTCAGCTGATTTTTGGCAAATATAGAGGTTCTAGGGTCTAGTTGATGGCATTTTAATTTCAGTTTACCATATACCTTAGTTTTCCAGAAAATTCCAAAAAACCTTAAAAATGACCATCGTATTGAGACATAGCTTTACAAAAGTAGTGACATTCCATGATAAATACCAGTATACTGAAATCATATGCTCTTAATAGGACTAAGATGAAAATTCATATACACTAAATGTACAAAAGCAAGGAAATTCCCAAATTTTGACACTTTTATTGTCATTAAGGGTATGCGAGCACAACAGGGCTATGTATTTTACTTGTAGGAATTTTTCTTCAGCGCACCTCACACACTTCATCCACTCATGCATAGAGATTTATACTGTAGTGATGTGATAATGAAATGGTTTGGTTGATATGTAGTCATACCCTTAATTAATGACAATAAAAGTGTAAAAATTTGGGAATTTCCTTCCTTTTGTATATTTAGTGTATATGAATTTTCATCTTAACCCTATTAAGGGCATATGATTTCAGTATACTGGCATTTATCATGGAATGTCAATAGAAGTTTTATAAACTTATGTGACATGAAATTAATGATGATATTAGTCTGCCTATAATAGACCACTCAGATCATTTACTTCTGCAGTCACTATAAAGTCCAATTAAAGAAGGGCATACAGAGATAAGACAAACTTGTGTGGACTATTGTTTCTCTTATGGACTTATTATCCTGTTGGTGATCTACCCTATTGCATCACTACATGGACTCTTCCTGACACTATGAATAGTGATAATGGTGCTATCAGAGTCGTTATGACTAATCCAGAACCTGTCTTTGGCAACACATTACGTCTGTACTTTTTGTAAATACATACTCTTGTTAAGTATCTCCTTGTTGTCTTATTTTTTCGGCCCTTTAATGTCACGACAATTATCTTTATTCAACTTGCTATTCATATGAATTATTTTACTATTGATGCATTGATCTGTATGTCTGTTTTACCTTGCTCTGATCCTTGTAATTGTTGTTGCTAGTCTGAAATCAATATGCCATCGTAGGTAGTCTGGTCGGCACAGATCACAATGAACAATCCAGAACTGTTTGTTGTAGTTGCAGATTGATGACCAGTTCTCATCTTGCAAGATTAATAGAACCAGGTTTTACATACAGAATCTGGTATTCCGAAATGCTTGTCTATCTAAATACTGACCATGCTTAATGTTGCTGAATTTTGATGGTCTTATGAGAACCAGTGTGGCAATGCCATTATAGCCGTATATGTTGTTGCTATTATTGTATTGAATTGACCATAACAATGCCAGTTTCTTCAAACTTATCAAGAATAATATAGGGTGTTGTTCTAACATATAAACATCATTAGGTTGTAACGGTTATATAGTGAGTAATAGCCCTCATGGCATCTATAGGTCGTAGAAACTACTTAGTGGCCCTCTCCAAATATTGATAACTAATGTAGAATCTGAATCAAAACTATAAACGTTTACTTAAATTTCTGCAGTAAGAATATGAAGCTAAGCAAATACGTCTGAGTAGGATCATTTACTATTTGGAATGAGATATTGTGTGGAGAAGCGTCATATCTGTTGGTTGCAAATCTGAAAATCAAATCTGTGTGCTTCACACAGCACACTAAACATTGATCCCCATCCATTTGTGTCAGTCAACTCTACTAGAGAGAACCGGTGCAAGTATTTTATTTCTGCTAACAGATGACACACATAACATGAGGTTGCTTATTTTGATGAGTTAAGTCACCATTTTTTTTCACCACTTAAAACCGATGATATTTTATTTTTCATTAATTTTTTATTTGCTTAAGCAATTTGAACCAACTAATGAAATATTTCACAATAAATGTATTTGTCCTGAAGCATTAAAGATATTTTGTCGGAAATTTTGTTGTTGTCCTTGGGATAATTTATAAGATATCTCACTGTTATGACATCAACCGTTCCCATATTAAAAAGGCTAAAAAGAGGAAGAAAGAGACATTTAAAACAAATATTTTCTAAACTACTTTTACTGAAAAGCAAAACGATAGAAAAGTTTAAAAAATAAATATCTCAGTCCCTAATGATGAGTACCCAATTATTTTTTGTATTCCTATGTCTTAGGGTTACAATTGAACAGAAATTTATTTTCATAATATTTCTTTTTAATTTTTCCTTTTTTTCTTTATTTACTTTTTATCATTATTTTCTCTTTTCTCATCATTTATTTTATTTGCTGAAGATTTGTTCTGTGCTTTAAGAATTTTTTTATACTTTTCTGATTTATTCAATTTTCTTTTTCTATGAATCTTCTAAGCTTTGTTTAAACAGGTTGGATAGTCAGTGTTTACTTGTGACAAATTACCTGGTTTGGTTTGTCTGTTTTATTGCATATTATCCCATTTTTGGTTACTTAATTCTAAAACACAATATTTATCTCTCTCTCTCATATATATATATATATATATATATATATATATATATATATATATAAAAGGTTAATGCAACAAAAGATATAAGAGGGAACTAATATCTTTAATTAATGAACATCCGGATAAAAATGAAGCTCAATATACTGGATAGAGCATTAATAGCACTAGATAAAGTGAACGACGAATAAAATAAGGTGCGAATCAAATTTTATTAGAATTTAAAGTTCAAGTAAAGTACTTTGCTTGAACTTTGAATTCTAATAAAATTTGATTCGCACCTTATTTTATTCGTTCACTTTATCTAGTGCTATATATACACATATATATATATATATATATATATATATATATATATATATATATATATAGAGAGAGAGAGAGAGAGAGAGAGAGAGCAAAGTTGTGTGTTGTAGCATTACAGAAAATGGTTGATTAAAGAGCCAAACTAATCAGCACCTTCGATCTGATGTCCTTATCGATGTCAGAAGTTCTTGAACCTATTTTAAAAATCATTATTCAACATTAAAAGTATGTAAAAATAACAAATGTTTCGAGATGTTTAGCATTCCCTTTTAGCTGACAGAACAACTACTTTGACGTGTTGTTTACTGTGAAGAGAAAACATTTTTTTTAATTAAAAATGGATAAAAAATATTAGAAAAATGTTTACTAATATATTTTTTACTTTAATAAGAATTTTCTATTTATGTCTATTTAGTTATTTATTTTAGATACTCAACTGTTTTAGATTTATGTGGAGAAGTAAGACAATCCCTATGCTGAACTCATTTAAGTAGTTTAAAAAGACAAAATATTTGGGCGAGATTGGTAGCCTTGTTGATCCATACCATCATGGGTTCGAATCTCACACTAGACAATTGTTTTTTGTTTTTTTTTATTTTGATATAGCGTTCCAGTTATTTCTGAGTCAATATTCATCATCATCATCATCATCATCATCATCATCATCATCAACCTGAATAAGTTTTTGTTAATAAAAAATGGATGAAAAATATGTAATGGATGTTCTTAATTTCTAATCTTGACTATAAAATTTAAAAAAAGTTGAGAAACTCAGCATAGACTGGTACTTCAGCTAGTTTTATATGATTTATTGAACACAAAGTGCTATTTTACCTATAGTTAACAGTGGTGTACATTTTTGCCAATGGTATTACAGTGTAAGAGAATAGAATAGATCCAACTTTTACAGCAAGCATTCGTCTTTCTACAAAATTCTAAAGAACGTTCTTCTTACATGTGCATAGCATCAAACGGAATTTCCATCAACAGAGTTTCTTTCTGATAACTTCTCATCTGTGGAACACGCTTCCCTGTGATCGCTTCCCTATAGGATACGACATAGTTATCTTTAAATCCAATATCGATAAACAGTCATAAGTGGTCCTTATAAGTCTTCAAATTTGATTCATTCCATTTATTATTTTCAATCCTCTCATAATATTCTTAATCATTCAACTGACAATCTATCTATCTTGTTAACCCTTATCCTCAAGTGGCTTTTAATCTTGATAAATGGTTGGTGATTCATTAGTAAATAAATTTAAAATAAAAAAAACAGTATTTGAAATCAGCTTAGTTGATTCCATAGTCTGCATTGGTGTCCATTACCCTACTTATTCCTCCCCAAATTTCCTGGTCTTTTATTGCAGAAACCATGAATCTTTATGGAATTTAATTCAAAATGTCAATATCAATTTTCTGACAAATGGAATTTATTTAGATTTAGCGAATATAAGATTGCTTGGGGACCATCAAATTCACTGACTGCTCAGTACAAACTCTTTTTCCATATGCAAGTATTGGAATCGATTTATATTTGTACTAGGAAGCTTAACTGATATAAACCGACGATATGTTTGTTCAAAACCCTCCTTGGTCATGCCTGCTGCCTTCAAAATGGCTTCCACAAGGGAGATATGCGTTTTTATTACCTCTCTTGCAGCACCATCTATCCGTAATTCTTTCTAAACTGCCAATTTAAAAAGGGAATAACTCGACACTTTGCTCTGAAAGATATTGATGCATATGTGTATGTATTTGTCTTTTTTTTTTTTCCTACAATGCATTGATATTAAGGTATTTTATATTTCATGTGACATGATTGTTTTTTTCTAATTTATTGTTAAAAAACGGAAAAAAAACCTTTTATATAAAATATTAAAATTCATATATATCTGTTATTCAAAGCTATTATAATATGGAATAGTAAGACAATGCAATGGTTAACATATGTATCATATATATACATGGACGGCGGCACCGGGGAGGGGGGGGGGAGGGGTGTGCTCAAGCCCGCCCCCCCCACTCCACTTTTTGACTTGGCCCCCCCCACTTTACGGTCATCAATAATGAAGTTATATATGCATGTGTTTAACCGGACCCCCCCCACACACACTTTTTAGGAGAGGCCCCCCCTTTTATAACTGTCCCGCCGGTCCTGATATATATATATATATATATATATATATATATATGTAAATGAATAGATGCGAAAGTTTTTTCATTTATCACAAATATATTATCATCAAAACGGGTTACTCTAAAAACCAATAATACATAAGAGTCTTTTGAAATACTGTATATATAGTAAAGAGCAAAGTTCAAAACACACGGATGTGTTTACTTTATTTGCATAACTATTTTATAACAGCTTATAATATGCTTGGTGTAATTTGATTGTCCTGTTTTCCTATATATATATATATATATATATATATATATATATATATATATATACTAGCAAATATATGCTCCCTCTGGTCGCATTTTGCAAGGCTGGGATTATATCATGATGAACGAACTACATACACTGACTCCCAAAGGAGGAGTTAATAACGAACATATACTACACTAATCCTCAACGGAGGAGGTAATGTCTGGTAGGATGGTATCATGACAACAGAACAGGTACTACAATACCCCTTCCAAAATAGAGGAGGTAATAACTGGGAAAATCTCACCATAATAGCAGAAGGTAATGCCTGTGAGTATAGTATCATAGCAGCAGAAAAGATAATACACTGCCACTTGCCCCCCCCCCCCCAAAAAAATAAGGTAGTCCCTGGGAAGATGGTGTCATGACAAAAGAACAGATACTACATTAAGCCTCCCTCACAATAGGATGTAAGACCTGGAATAGTTTTTTGCCCCTTTTTTTTAAGACCCCACATTTATTTAGAGAAATTAATTGGATTAAATCCAATTAATTTCTGTAAATAAATGTATTTATGAAAAAAGATTTTTTCAACAATTTAGAGATATTTTAAGTAGGAGCAAACTTCAAAACATTTCCAATTTCGTTACATTTGGCAATTCTGATAAAACTCGTTCTTGTTTTACTTTTTGTTTTGCAATGCATACTTTTATGCTCTACACAATCGAATTTAAAGCATTTCTTAGTTTTATAGGGGACATTCTCTGTACCAATGCATCTGTCCGCAACTGAAACATGGTTTAGGGGTAGACTTCTCTTTTGAATATTAAATTTTACTAGTGAAGTCGTTTTTTTCTGGTTGCAGATTTTTCTGATCTGGGACACTCCAGACTGTTCGATATTTTTTGATCCCTGATGCATGCTAATAACCTGTTTCTGGAGTTTTAGATCTGGCTCATTTGCCAGTTTGTTAAGGACTCTTCTAATTTCCACTTCTGTGTTCTACACAAATCTTTGTGCAAAAATGAGACCTTTGAAGTTATCAGCACTTAATTCCGATAAACTGAAGTCATCACAGTACTTATTTACTATGCTTTCAAAAGTTGTGTAGTCTACATTATCCTTTCTTGTTAGGTTCAAACACTTCCACCTTTTGTCGAAAAGAGATGTTTTTGGATTAAATAATTTTGTCAAAAATTGTATCGCTTCACTAAATTTTAGCTCGCTGGTCTTTTGAGGCAAAATGTAATTTACAAATTTTGTTGTACTGTGCCCAATTTAACAGTAACCAAACTTTTTTGAAATCAGTCCAGTTTTCACAGTCTAAATTATATATGACTTCATAACGCTGAAGTACGAGACCAAAGTAACCTCGTTGTCTGGGTCATAGATGATATCATCAATGGTGTTCCGGAGAATGTGCTTTCGTCTGTACCATTTTGCCATCCATTTGACAATTCGACTAATTTCTGCTGATGTTGGGTCTGAATATTACATTTTATGCCAGCTGTACTTTCTGTAATTCCAATCTTTTTGCTTCAATTTATTTTGGTAAGATGCCTGTTCTTCCTGTAATCGTAGCTGTCCATTTTATTGGTGCCTGAAAAGCTCCAAGATTACGTTTTTGAAATCCTCCATTTTTTTCTGTCACTTTAAATAACTGACTTCACTATATATATATATATATGTATATATATATGTATATATAATTATTTATTTTAGTTTTTTATAATACACACTGTTCGTACATTTTTTTACTGTGAGATAAGTTTGTAACTTCTCAGTGAAAAGAAAACAAATAAGTTCATATAAAACTTATTTACTTTGTTTTGTATTAACAAAAGAAAATCGATAGCCCTTTTTGTTGTTTATCTTGCTTTTTCCTTTGCTGTTGAACGACTTGACTTTTCAAAACTTGTTTTGAAACTATTTTGTTCTATCTAGAAAACGTTGTCGTTTTCTTTAATTCTTTTTGTGACGTTGGGTTTTTTTTTTGTTTTCACAGAATTAACACTTTGTTAAAATTCAATATGATTTCAACTTCTTGCTCTCTTTTTTAACAAAATAACTTGAGCATACCACTAAAGTCTTAATTAATGCAACAATTCAATTGAAGGCATAAATCCGAGTTTTCCATTGCCAGTGTTTGTGTGCAACTTAAGTTCAGTTTATTTTCATGTTTGAATCAATTCGAATTTCTTGTCATCAAAGTTGTACGACATATGTTCCCAAAAAGAAATATTGGACCGAATAAATTTAGTAGTTTTTATCCAGGTTTGTGGGATGTAGATTTCAAATCCTTGCTTCCAGTGTTGTGCAAAACAGGTTTGGGTAATGTTCGAATAAATCCTCAACACGAGTGTTGTGAGATGTAGGTCTCGAATCCTTGCTGCAAGTGTTATGACGATATAAGTGTCGAATCATTCATCGCCAGTGTTGTTGCCTTTCAGGCCTGTAATAATCAAAACAAACACAGTGGTATATACAGGGTGGGCAAAAATAAGGGTCCTATTTTTAAAAATTCATAACTTTTTTATTTATTGATTTTTTTTTTTATTATTTTTTAGAATAAGTAAAGGACCCCTTCCGAAGCAAGCATGAGCCGTATTAGCCCTAAGGAACGTACCCTCATTTAGAAAACATTATTTTTGCTTAAAAAACTCAAAACAGTGTAAAAAACAATACTTTAGTTTTTGTAAGTTTTAAGAAGTGTTTTTCGGCTAAAATTTGTTTTGTTTATTTCAAAAAATCTCGGAAGGGTCAGTCTACACACACATAAAGTTTGGTGAGTTTAACTTTTATTTTGTGGAAGTTATTCAAATTTAAAGATAGGACCCTTATTTTGGCCCACCCTGTATAACAAAAGTGTAATACAAAAGATTCTGATTCTGGGGACATAACTGACACCAATAGCTACCACAACGTCTAGTCGTAACTGTATGTATTGTTTCTGAGTAAGTTCATTTATTCCTGAAATATGTAGATCAGCTTACACCATAGCATGAATAAAATTATTTTTACATTTGGTTACACTTTTTCTTTCATACAAAAAAATAGCTATGGTTATAAAGTAGATGATCAGTTTACAGTAAATTTATATAGGAAATTGATCCCCCTCTAAAATCTTTATTATTTGAAAAAATAAATAAAAAATGGGACTTTTCTTGTGACATCATAGGTAATTGTACACAAAAACAGAAAAAAATTGGTCTGTAAACAAGGTGAAAAAAGGAATGGTTAAGCACCCATTTTTGTCATCGTCACCTGAATTTAGTATTTACATTTTTGAATTCTTTAAATATGTATTTTATATGAATGTTGTTTAATTTTACGTTTTACTTGAATATATTAAAATGAAAACATTATTATTGAAGCTGTAACTATCTAATTTTATATTACTTATGTTAGTGATCACATAATATATGACGTCATTCTTTACATCATAAGTACACTAGTAATAATAATCTTATGATAATGAAGATTGATGTCTGTAATTGAAAGTACATCACATTTTTTTTTTAAGACATTACATTATACCTGCAAGTATGTTTAAAAAAACGCAGAAACACTTAGGATTATTGTCTTATTTTAATACTGCTGTTAATGTCTTCATACACACTGAATTATATGTGCTTCAAAACAAACTCTGTCGTTAATACATATTACTATGCTGGACTAATAATGTATAGAAAGAAATAGTATTTAACAGAGTAGACGGAAGGTTTAATTTTCCATGAGAAAAAATAACAGTAGCTCTTTTATATGAATTCCTAAAACTATTAAATCATATCCAGAGTAGTAGTAGTAGTAGTAGTAGTTCTGTTGTTTTTGATGAAGCGGAAGAAGAAAACAGTTTTATTTATTCTGTTTGAACAGGATATCCATAATAGAGATCAAATACCTGCTAGCATCTATGTTTTGCTGTTACATTAGTTAGGTAGCCAGATCAAAGAACATTGGATCTTCAGACGATAACTCCTTGGGGAAGAGATCCAGCTGAGAAAAGGAAACCTGAATGAAAATAAATGTTTTTGAAACTTTGAATGTAATCCACCTTCTAAACCTGCTTCTATAACAACACATGTACAATGTATCAGAAAATATTTCTTGTGTATCTTTGGTGTCGACTGAGAGAAGAAGCACTTTATTTGTAAAGTATATATCAATACTGGGTTGAATAGTAAGAAGATACTCGGACTAGTTAATAAATAGCTAGACAGAAATATTTCATGTAATTGAAGTATCCACTTATTACAATAGAGATCTGATCTCTTTCTTTAACTGAAACTGGATTATATTTCTCAACGATATTTTATCTACTATAACATTGAGAATTTAATATTAATACTGCTGTTACTATCTGCATAAATTATGAGACAGATTTCAAAACAGACTGTCATGAATGCATATTATAAGCATTCAGTATGTGTCTCTATATGTAAAGAAAAGAACTCTTTGTGTTTATATATGAATAGTTTCAATGAAAAACGTGATAAACACCATTTGCAAAATTGCAAAGCTATCACTACAAAAAGTGTTACATTTCAACTCTCTACCTCATCTCCAAATCATGTTTACACAATGTGATATCGGCATATTTATTTTTTGCTCTCAATTAAAATAAGATGTCGCCAGGCCTTAATTTGCTGCAAAGAGAATTGAACGGCCAATGGGAAATTATCACAATTGAACCAGATATTAAATGTTGCAGAGAAAGAAATCAGTTTTTACTAAAATTAGTTTATTAGTAATCCAAAAAATAGCTAAACCTAGCTGCTTATTAACTGATTTATTTAGGAGACATTTTCTCTCTGCAGCGAATTGAGACCTGATGATATTTGATGGTTTGTGATTGGGTGATTACCTCCCTTGATAAAAGGAGAGCGTTAATGTTTTAGTTTCCCAATGTATATGAAGACCGGACTGGACATTCTTGAAAATCTTCAAAGGAATTGAAATTATCCTGGGAGATAGGGAGATGTTTCCTTATTGATCACAGCACCTTATTGCATTTTAAAACTGATATTTTCCCTCTGTTAAGATTCTAGTTTTTTTTAGAGAGAAATTATACATTATTTATTTAAAAACCAATGTACGATTGGACCTGTGACCGACTGAGCTGAATAGTTGCTTTGCTAATCCACGGTTTATGTGTATTTTTTTAAGAAAGATTCATATTTGTCTTTAAATCTAACTTTCATATAAAAAATTAAGGAAAATATGAATTCAGATAATGCTATTTCTGAATATTGATGAAAATTTTGATTAAATGTATTTGTAGTTATATAACAATTCTACTGTCTTACTGACGAAATGATGATGAGTTTACCATCTGTTATGTGTTTATGTTATGTGCTGTTTATGTTATGTGCTGTTTATGTTATGTGCTGTTTATGTTATGTGCTGTTTATGTTATGTGCTGTTTATGTTATGTGCTGTTTGTTATGTGCTGTTTATGTTATGTGCTGTTTATGTTATGTGCTGTTTATGTTATGTGCTGTTTATGTTATGTGCTGTTTATGTTATGTGCTGTTTATGTTATGTGCTGTTTATGTTATGTGCTGTTTATGTTATGTGCTGTTTATGTTATGTGCTAATGAAGAGACTTTTTTAATAACGGTTTCAGAAACATGTTCCTGAAATATTTTGTTGATGTTGAATTAATATAACATGTTTACATAATAATGTCTGTCATACATTTTGTATTATTTTTTTCAATTTATAATATATGATTTCTGTGGGACCTAAAGTTCTATCTATTGAGCTAATCTTACACCTGCTAGTATACTGCAGATTTGAATTGCTTTACTTTTCATTTTTCTAGAATTGAGGCAAGGCCTGTTCTTGTTTCATTAGGATGCAACTAAAATTAGAAAATTTGACGTTACTTTATATCTATATATGTATATATTTATATTGAACATTTTTAATATAAACCTTTTTTATAACAAAAGGTTGTTGTCATAGCTCAATAGTTTAGAACTAGAACTCTAATAAAATGTTATGTTATGTAAACCTCAGCAAATACAGTAAACAAATTTTCATAAATTCATTAAAAAGACTGTTTTATTTGCATACAATTGTTCCGGCCTATATACAAAAATTATATATAGTTTGAAACTTCTGTATTTAAAAAAAATATCAATAACAGACATAATTTGCTTTTTGGCTAAGAACAAAGTATAGTATATGATTTGATGTCATCGGTCAGTGAAGGAGAGGTCTTCTAGATTGAAGCAATTTTTATTTTTGTTCAAATCCAGAGTGCTCCGTTTTGGGGAGATAGATTTCCCCCCATCAAAAACCGACCTTGTACCTAATTCTGCCCTCGTGGGAAGGCAAGTAAATAGGGAAAACTCAGTTGTTTTAGAATTCAACTTCAGGTATTGTATTATTCATTTGTAGAAAATTATTGATTTTATTATAGAGTTGCCGCATCATTTAAAAATGCTTTAATTTTAAAATGTGAAAATGTTTATGTACAGCTTCTCTTTCATTAATGTAAATGATTAGATATATTTTCATTTCCAAATATAGTCTTTAATATAAATTTAATTATTAATATACAGTGGGGAAAATAAGTATTTTATTAAATATTAATATATTATTGAAAGTTAAAGATAGAATATAAAAAAAGTTCTAGAAAATCAGATATTTAGTTTTAAACATTTCTTTGTTTATTGGAAAAATATTTCACCCCCTATCAATCAGCAATGATCCAGGCCCCACATACCGGTTTTGTGACCAATAGGCATATAGACTATTTCTATTAGTCAATTATTATAACTAATCAAATACTCATTAACTATATAAAAGACATTAGTTCTCAGAATCCTTCAATAAATCAGAATCTAATCTCTCCACAATGGACAAGACGAAAGAATTGTGTAAGTACATCCGGGATAAAATTGTACACTTGTACAAGACTACAATGAGCTACAAAATGAATAACAAGCAGTTAAGTGAGAAGGACTGGGGGTCAGTTCTATCTCCAGAATTCTTAAAGACTGGTACCACAGAGGCAATTTTCCAGCTATCAGAGAAGCAAGATTTGGCAAAGCATTTAATGTAGAGTTTGGAGAGGACAAGGGCCAGTTCAGCAGATCATTTCTATATTACTATTGCTAGTATAAGATCAGGCCCACATGCTTTGGAAGTGTCAAGGTTTTTTAGGATGTCTCGGGCATGAGATAGGGTGATGGTCAGGTCATTAAGTGTGGCTTCAGTCCGCAATGGGAAATTTAAGAGAGAGTGGTTTGTGGAGTCCAAAGTTAAGTTTAAGGCGAAACGCTGGGCAAGTAGTTCAGCCTTATTAGTTGCCGTGCAAACAACATCATTGTGATAGGATAGCGGGGGAATTGTTGATTGTCCACCACCAGTTTTTGGGTATTATATGTGAAACTATCAGCAATTCAAAACTGTATTCGGTGCGAGTATACTGTTTGTGTATCTCCATCTCGACAAAGGCAATTAGAATTTCCTTTGGTAGATTTCCAACAGAATTTGGACACTGTGGTATGTGGTGGAGCACAGAACTAGTACATAATTCTACGTTTTTTTAAGAAACCCAAAAGTGTAGGTGAAGCGCTCTTTAGCATTGGTGGGCAATCACCTAGAGATAGTGTCTCGATTAAAAACACTAGTCTCCATCACCTTAATGGGTTGGCGCCTGGAAGGGCATTTGCCCTATAAAACTCTTGTCTCAAAGAAATGACTTCCAAAGAAAATTGGTTGCATTTTAGGCTGCGCAGTTTAAATGATGGAAGCTTGCATGAAATGGTCTAATGAAATTGTTGCGTTTCTTGAGAGGAGATTTATTGATCTGTGTTGTGTCCAAGAAACTCATTGGAGAGATAAATCTGCTAGAATTATTGTGGGAAATATTGCAAAATATAAGCTGTTGTGGATTAGAAATGAAAAGGGAAAGGTAGTGTTGGTATTTTTATTGCAGAGAAATGGGCAGATAAAGTGATTGGAATGAAGACGAGTAGAAAGTAGACCTTGGGTTTTCTATCGGCGGCTTTGTAACTCTTGCTTCCTTTATTTTGTCCTTCAGTCCTCACATTCCATGAGCGATGTTTCTGACAAAGGGGGAAGAATTGCTGTTTTCTAGGTCGGAATATATCTATCTAACACTTATCGTTGGCTAGTTTTTAACCTTGAAGTCATATTTTTTTAACTCCTTACATCAAGTGGCTCCGTGCCTTATCTGGAGCGATTTCTATTAAAAAAAAAATTCTATATCTCCCATTTCAAGATGGACCTACCCTGAAAGTTTTAGACCGTTCTTATTTTTGTAAGGTAACAAACTCTGAAAATAAGCAGGGGATGAATTACTTATTTTCACCACTGTGTGTGCATATATATATATTATATATATAAAAAAATGCATGATGTATCATTAAAATGAAATGCTGTGAAGACAGGATGCGTGAAAAAGACAAAAAGTAAAACAAATTAAATACGGGAAAAAAATCATCAAAAAACAAGAGATTCTACCAGTTTAGTTCGGATCAACAAACGTCTTCAGAAAAAGTGAAGATTTTAAAATTTATTGAATAATCGCAAAACATAAGAAAAAAAGATGTTTCTGGCACGTATTTAACTATTTGAAAAAAGAAGAACAAATTTATGCAAATGTGTGCGGTAAAGACATTACAATGGGGAAAGGAGGGAGAAAAAAAGATGAAAAATAAATGATAAACATGGATAAAAAGCAGTGAAAAAAGAATAGCAACTTTAACCGTGATTGGAGTCTGTAATGTAGTGGCGAGATATATTGCATTATTTCAGTGCGGTTTTTGCCAGATTTTTGCTTAAGGTGTAAGATTCTAGTCTGAGGTTTACGTTAGATGGTGATGAGAGAAGTATTACTGCGCTTTCGATGCATTTGTAATTTTAATAGATTTTAAAATCTTTACTTTTTCTGAAGACATTCGTTGACCCGAACAAAACCGATAGAATCTTCCGTTTTTTGATGATTTTTTTTCCTGTATTTGATTTATTTTTCCTTTTGTCTTTTTCACACACACACACATATATTATATATATATATATATATATATATATATGTGTGTGTGTGTGTGTGTGTGACTCTTTATTATGTATATGTCTATTCCAAATTTTAGAAGAATTAGTGCAATGATTTTGGAGTTTACTTGAAATATCTAAATGAATAAATGCAAAAGTTTTTTCCATTTATCACTCCTATATTACCATCAAAACGGGTTATTGTTATTTACAATATAATATTTTGAAATACTGTATATATAGTACAGATGAACGATTCAAAGACAGTTCTTTGAATGCCTCATTTGCATAACTATTTTTTAAGCAGTTCATAATAAATTAATGTTCGGTGTTATTAATTTGTCATTTTATTTTTCTATTTTTACTATATATATGCAATAGTTTCGTCGATATTAACACTAATTAATTGAAGTGATTTAATTAAAAAAAGAACATTATTTTTTTTAAACTTTCTTAAATTAAACTAACAGCATGTGTTATGAGGCATAAACAAGAAGAGATAGGTAGAGGGTGGCTGACTGACTTCCTTGCTCTTTTTTCACACCCCTACCTCTCTCTCATCTTCTCTCTCACTCTCTCTCTCTCTCATCTTCTCTCTCTCTTTTGCCTTCTTCTGTTAGTAACGACTATTTTTCTTTTAATGGTTTTTCAATTCAATGATTGTTTTGATCCCATAAGCAATATGCTTCACATTTGTGTTTAAACATTATATTGTAGCCTTTTAGGGGCCTGAATTGATTTTCAACAAGTTGCCATCTGTTTTTAAATTGTAAGTTTAAAAAAAAAAGTATCCCTCCCCAGACACTCACACCATCGTTCAGGCAAATTTTTTACTTCCTTCTTCTGATTTCATTACGATGAATGAATTTGTATCAAGATGACCAAAATGTTAATATTTATCTATTTATATGAATAAATGTGAAAGTCTCAGTGAAATGCTTGTTATTATGTTGGTTTCAAGTATTTCAAGTATCAAACTTTGTGAAGTGATAGAAGCTGGCAAAGTCAGCTAGTATATATATAAATACAAATGGCACCTTACTTTATATCAGGGGCGGACAACCTTTTCAGAGTGAGGGCCAGATGAGACTTTTGGAAGGAGATCACGGGCCGGAGTGAAAAACGAAATCTCAGAATTACTATATTTTGTTTACATGAATAAATTGTAGAAAAATTTCATTGAACACTCTACAAATCTAATATTTTTTCTTAGGAGACTTCTGTATGTAATGTTATAAAAGGCGCCGACGAAGAGCCATTTTGGAATCATAAAAAATAATGACGGGGGGAAGTAGCAAGTTGATCCAGCATCGTTTTGACACACCTCACATAAGTTCTATGTTTCATGCCCTTTCCTCGTCTCTCGTTTCCTCTTTGCTTCTCTCTTTCTCTTTTTCTATTCTTATCTCAGAGGAAGGATTTAAAATTAATAGTTAAAGAAAAATGAAATATACATGCATCATCGCTCGCTGATATTCATACATTTTTATCCCAATGTAAATCTTAATCGAAACCTACTTTCACGTGTATGTCACAAAATGATATGAGTTTTACTGGGAGGTCCGCCGGCCGGATTACAATAATAAAGCATAGAAGGGTGGCAGGCCGGATGCTAAGTCTCCGCGGGCCGGATGTGGCCCGCCCCTGCTTTATATAGAAAAATAAAAAAGAGAAGGATGCATCAATTTATAGATGGATACATGTGAACACACATTTTATATTTTGTTAGATGTATCCATCATTTGCTTATGTTCTTGTTTTCAAAAAGATGTGTAGAATTTTGAGAGAGGGAGATGGAAACAGCTGTCAAATCTACCAAGATAAGAGACTTGTGTTCGTTTGTCTCTCTATTTTTTGTGTGTCATCTAACTATAAACTTGAGATTTGATCTAGCAGATTATCATAAAGGTCATATTTATTTTTTTCTTATATAAAGTGAGCATTAGCCTCACTTTTCACTGAAATCTTTTTTGTTGTCTCAGATTTTAATGAGTTAGAAGACACTAAATAAAACAGCTTCTAAAAATTTTAAGAAATTTTTTATCATTTTCATGGGATCTTAACTCCTCAAAATGAACACATTTCAAAGCCCATAACTTTATTCATGTAAGATCTATTTTAACCTAGTGTTAACCATAACGGGATGTTTTGAATTAATTTGAAATATTTTGAGGCTAGTCCTCTCACATTTGTTTTTGTTGTGGTTGCAAGGTTGAACAATAATTAGTGAGGAATACAATGAAGACGCAAACAACAAGGAGAATGCAATAATAAGTGTATTAAAGAAAAGGTATAGTTACAGTATGTACAAATGAAGGTGTCGAGTCAGAGAGTCTTGGTGGGAGGACATGTACGCTCTTCGGTGTCACTTCCGGTGGCATTTAGGTAACACACACCAAGGCCAACCTAGGCTTGCCATTTATAGTGTAACGTTATTCGTATATGCAAATGAGTGGTTGCCACCACAACAGTTTTAAAGTTAGAGAGCATGGAATGTTTCTTAACTCTGATTTTACTGAGATTTAAACCATAAGTAAAAGATACATAATTATATAGATTCCCCCAAATTAAGCAAACTTTAATCATTGCATAATTCCCCACCACCTCAAAGAGGAGCTTAAAAAGCATAAATGGATCAACTGTAGTTGAGGATGATCTGAAGACTACCTTTTGATTGGCTACTACACCGAGATATAGAGTGGAGTCCCACTTGTGTCTCCAGATTGCTTTACTCACCTTATAATGCTTAGTGTTTAGCTAGGAAGGATCAAGTTTTTGAGCCTTTGATATAACTCAACTGGGGATTGAACTCTCGGCTCATTAGTGAACACTCTAACCATCATATTAAATGGGCCAGTTAAATGAGCTTTACTCCACAAAATTAAAACCTTTTTAGCACATAATCTCTATTTTCATACACTTTTTATCATAGCAATAGGTATTTGATTGCTTTGAATTGTTTTAGGGTCTGACCTCCTTGCAAGTATTAAAGAATCCAAGCATGTTATATTATTACAAACCTGTTTCAGTAGTTTCAAAGAGGAGTTCATACTCTCTCTGGGATTCCTTGAAAACATTCAGGAAGATAGACCACAGAATACTTCCAAACAAACAACCTTCTTGTAGATGTCTCATTATTACAAACATGTCCTGCTACTCTTTGGTTATGGTTGCAATTTGTAATTTAATGACACACAAAGAAATAGAGAGACAGACAGACACAAGTCTCTTATCTTGGTAGACTTGACAGCTGTTTCTCTCTACCTTTCTCTCAATTCTACACACCTTTTTGAATCTATAAGTTTATATGAAGGGATTTGTGAACTTATTTTTGTATTTATGCTCTTCTTTATAAAATAATATTTTACCACTAAAGAGCCTAGTCTATCTTTCTATTTTATCCATATCTGGTGTGGTAAACACCTGAAAAGTTATATTATCTCAATTTTCCTTCTTAGAAACTAGATGTCTTATTAATATTCGATAGATTTCTTTACCCCAATAGTTTATCCATGGAAAAGGAGAAGAGATAGATTCATTGAAAATTATAAAAATAAAAAGATAAAAATAGTAATATGAGATTCAGGGCTGGAACGAATGGATGAGAGTTCTGGGATTAGTAGATGTGAAACAGTTAGGGTGGCAGGTTCAGTTCACACTGGACGGCCAAGGAAAACATGGGAGGAAGTGATAAAAATGAACCTGAGGGATAAATAAAGACCTGGCCTGAGATAGGTTACTTTGGAAGTCAATTTCTTAAAGCCTTCAAATACATGCCAATATGTAAAATGGACGTTAAACCGAAGATGATGATGATGAGGAGGAGGTGGGGTAGAAGTACACAGGAATCCTCATTAATTCCTGGGCAAAATCACGATCCTTGATAAAACTTAAAATCTTCTTCTTGAACCTGAAGTATGTGATAATAACCATTTGATCACTTGCTCAATCTATTTTAATTACTGTTAAAAAGAAATGTTGTCAATACTATTACTCTACCATAATTATCAAAACGTGCTGTCACCATATTGTCATCTCTCCATGATTAGAATATGAATGGGATAAATAGCTATGATAGACACCCTTTTTTGTTTTCAAATGTTAATTTATTTAACTACAAATCAATCACCGGTCGAATTGTTGCATCACATATTTCTCAGACATTTTATAATTATTTAACCGGTTAGTTATTGACTATTTTTGTTAATCTATAAAATGATTCTATTCAGCAAATCATGGGTTAGTATCTCTCTGAGCATTACTTGTGCAATAAAATTCTTTCTTTAAAACTTTTCACCTACGATCTAGCTTTAATGGACGACATTATTTTACTATACCACAGGAAGTTTCAAAAGTGTATATGTAGGCTGCTCATTGGCATTGTTATTTTTAACTGTAAACATAAAACTATATGGCCACCCACTTTTTCAACTTTCCATGAGATATGGTGAAAAGAAGTCATACCTGCTTAAAGATGGTTGCATATTTAATGTTTAATACTAGATAAACTCTCATCGCACTGTGTAAATTTTGCTCATCGCATACACATACTGAATTAATTTGTTAAAATTGGCTGAGATTGACTTGTGCATTTCAGGATCAAGCTCTTTATATTTTTGTCAGAATTACCAAAGTACAGAGCAAATAAATTACCTTCTGCCATCTTGTTTTGCTGTTGAAATGTTCTAAATGTATAAATATATCCCAAAAGCAAGTGATTTACTGTTTTAATCAGATGCAAATTAGTTCGGAAAATCGCTTTCTATTGGCCAGTAAAAATAAAATGTGTGTACTATGTCATATTAAATGTTGAGAATTATGGCAATACACCACATGATAGTTGAGCATTCTTTTCATAATTGGTTGTGTTAAATAATGTTATGAATGTAATAAAAACACAGAAAAGCAATATAGCTTATTTAGCTTTATTCAGCCTATCTATTTCTAGTCTGAGTCAAAGGAGGTAATCTCTAACATGGGAGGTAACTTATCACCTTACAAGAATGAATAGTATAAATTGTGAATAAATTGGTTGTGTTAAATAATGTTATTTATGTAATAAAAACACAGAAAAGCAATATAGCTTATTTAGCTTTATTCAGCCTATATATTTCTAGTCTGAGTCAAAGGAGGTAATCTCTAATATGGGAGGTAACTTATCACCTTACAAGAATGAATAGTATAAATTGTGAATAAATTGGTTGTTTCTCAATATAAATTTTGAACTACCAATATCTCCACTAGTAGATTGATACCCGTGAGTGCATATGACAATCATATTTGTTTTCATTCCATTCTTATATTTATTTTCTACAAGCTTTTGTCTTTAAAATTAGCAAATAGCAAGTTTACCGATCTTTATTTCAATGTTTCTGCAAAAGTACTTTGTTTTTTAATTTACATGCATTATTGACCAATTGTATAAGTTTGTAACTTTTAGAGAAAAAAAACAATTGACTTCTGTCGTTTTCTCCTTCTGTTCCGCCCTCTGCCTTTACCTCGCTTTCTGTGCTCTTATTGTTTAATAAAATAATAGAATTCACATTTCTCTGAGTTCACCAATTGATTTTTATAAATATTTTTGATGCAAATTTTAAATGAGTCACGTCTAACGTTATGTCTGTTCTTGTAATTATTCCGATTCCCTTGATAATATCTTTGGAAAAATGTAAAAAAATATAAGATTTCATGACAACTTTCAAAATTTCTGTCTTTCACTTTGACAGATGTGATGCGCATGCACGCGGCTAAGCAAGATTACCTTATTAAAAATAACAGTGGGAGAAACAAAATGTTTTGTTTTTTGAGACTATCAAATAGTATTTATTTATTCCAATATTTCTGCTACTGCCTTTATAAATTTCTCAAAATAATCTTTTGTAATTTTGATCTGAGAGAGTTAGACATATTCATATTTTCTTAACATACAATTCTTAGTTTTTAAACTTTTTCTCATAGGTTTTAAGTTTTATTTAAACTTAAATTAGTATTAGTTTAGGGATAGTTTAGTGTTAAAAAAAACAATTCTATACAAATTGTGTAGAAGTACCACAATATTTGTTTTTTTTGTAAATAAAGAAAATGTAGAATTATTTCTATATTTTTAATCTTAAGTGTTGTTTTTGTTTTGTTTTTAAACAGGTGTTATTTTTTTTAATACAAGTTTATTTAAATAAAAGTGGAACCATAAAATAAACTTACCTTGTAATCATTATGGGTGCAAGAGATGTAGGAAGATTAGTTGGAGGATTTTTGCTGGCTGGCGGCAACATCCAAAAAGTGTTTTTTTTTGTTTTTTTTACTTTGTATTGTAAACGGAATGTTTTTTTTACGTGTATAAATGAGGTTTGAAGAAAATGTTTAATTACTTACGGATAATGTATATTTTATTAAATAAAGTCAGTCATGAAAATATCAAAGTGTTCCGCATTATTATGAATGTTGTTTAGTGATCGATGATTGGCTGGTTTGCGAATTCTGAAACCGGTGTTTCCGTATTTTGTTTTTTGTTAAATAATAGGTCGGCTACGCTAGGTGGTGTCTTGAGTTTTGTGGGAGGACTTAATTGTTAGCGGGAATATAATTTGCTACCCTCTCTTTGGTGTATTTATTTAGAAGAGGCTTAGAAGGGGGACTGAAAATAATGTATTTTGTTTAGGTTTTAAAAATAGTGTTTCAAGAAAATCAACTTATCAAAGGTAGTAGTCGCTTGAAGTGATCTGTTTTGATGCATTATTTTTATTGTCTACTCTAACTGATTTTGGAGGGGAAAAATCAACTCCATTTTATATATAGAGAGAATAGAATAGAAGATAACAGAAAGACATTTTTTTTCAGAAACAATAAAACAATATTAACTCTTATATATTTTTTAATTTCTCTCATAAATTTTCCAGAATATTTTTGATAATTTTAATCTTATTTTACAACTATTTATGAAAATCAGACGTTTTTACTTACAAAAGACCCTATAGTCATCTATGTTTCTCCATCTCTCTTGAGCCGAGTGTAATAATACTAAACAAGATATAACAATGATATAATGTCTGATCCTAGTCTTTTTCATCTGGCCCCTTTTGCACTGTTTTTATCTTCGTTGCCCCAGACTTCTTTTCAATAATCACTGCATTAACGAATCACCCTGTCATCGCTTCACTTATTTATATATTTTATATTCTATATTTATACTCACATTGTCACTGCTGGTTTAGTGTTATGCGACTAGTCTAGTGTTTGAGAGAATGAAAACAATTATAGGTGATTTAGGCGATATGTAACTAAATAAAAATGTGATTTTCATAATTATGTTCATATTTTTAATATGGATTTTTAATATGGAAGTCCTTAGTTTGCAGCCATATTAGTTTTTTAAAGATGTATTTTCTAATATATGGTTTCTGTATTCTACTTATCTATCTCTTCATAATGTCGATCCTATACTGGTAAATATATTCGTAACATAAATACTCCCTTATATATGAAATTGTAACTTGCTGATTCACATATAACCACACACATGCACACACATATATAGCAACAATAACAAGTGCAGTTTCTGCCACGCAGAAGTGGAGAGTGTGAGTCACCTGACATCCAGTTGTAAGGTTCTCCTGGAGGATGGCTATTATACAATGCGACACAATGGAGTGTGTAAATATCTTCACTGGGCTATGTAAAAAGTTGAATATCCAGTGTAGCAGCAAGTCTTGGGAGCATATACCAGAAAGAACAGTTGGAAATAATTTATACACCATCCACTATGACTATGCAATCCCTACAGCTATATATCTAGAAAACGCAGCTGTTAAACCTGGCATCGTGATATGGGACAAAAGGGAGAAAGTAGCAACCCTAGTTGAAGTCAGTGTCCCTAATGATGCAGGATTAAACAGAGCAGAAAGGGAAAAGATTACGAAATACCAAGGTCTTATGTACGACATGAAAAGAAACAGGAATCTTAGGAAAATCTCCATCATACCAGTAATTATAGGAGCAACAGGACTAATGAAAAAGAATTTCAAAAGCTATCTGGCGAATATACCCGGTGAACCGGCTGTATGAGAAATGCAAACCATTGCACTTAAAGGGACGGTTAGAATCTTAAAAAGATCTCTCGGCTGGAGTGTCTGAAATAGCTGGTGAATGTCTGGCATCCGGTAGGATGCCCCATTCCCAACAAAAACAAAAAGATAAGAAAATTAAAAATATACATATGTATATATCCTGCGATGTCAGAAAGTATTTATACTTTTATTTTTGTTAATATCTTTCTAAAGTCTGGGTTTTATATTTTTTCTTACCAAAATATTATAATTTATAAATATATCAGACGTCTATGCAAAATTATGTTCAAAGCTGTTCTTGTAAATGTTAAAAATAATACAAGGTTAAGAGCCAGTGTGTCATTGTTTTGTTTTATAAAATAATATTGTTGTAACATCCAACGTTGCCTGTGAGTATTTATGCTTTCATTTTTGCGCACAATGGATATAGTACTAAGTAAAATTTAGTTCTAAGTGATAGTCATCTGAAGGTTGAAGGTTCAATCCTCGGTGCAGGGCGATACGAAGAATTGCGAACTACTGAAAACTTCTAGTCATGGCTGACGGAATGAGAGCATGCTACCCTCATGGATTAAATAAAAGGTTCCGTTCAAAATTCCATTCAGATTCCCGAGTTCAACAAGATACACATGAAGAAGGCAGGAGGTTACAGCATCCGAAACGTTGTGTGAATAACACTCAAGATGAGAACAGTAGTCTTAATAATCCAAATTGTACAAATTATCAATCCTCATCTCAAAAATTCAGAAACATCCTGTCTTTGTGTTTATCATCTTTTTTTAGCTCCTAACATCAAGTGTCTTCATGCTTTTTCTGGAGCGAATTCCATTTAAAAAAAGATATTTTGTAAATTCGAAATGAATAGAGAAACACGTAAAGTACTATATGTTAGATCTAGGAATATTAAAGTTGAATATTTATTCAAAAAAACAGTGAAATCAAAAATGTTAATGAACAATGTAATTCTGGAGTTTTGATGATACCTTGTTCTAAAGATATATGTATAAGATCTTATGTAGAGTTTTGTATGAAGGCCTTCACTCTAGTCTCTAGATATGGAAATTAGGATGTAATTGGAAGGCATATAAAGAAGGATGACAAAATTACTAAATAGAGTAAAACATTAGTTACGGATAGAGATTGTAAACATTAGAATTGATTACTTTATTAGAGATAAAAATAAGAGGTGATAACATTCAAAACGATTAATGAAATTTCTAACTATGAGTGCCAAATTAAATCGATTAACCAATTAAACGTTTTGCTGATAAATTAATATATAGACAATTTTAAGATGGAATTGGATCGATTCAGAAATAATGGTAAAAAGAAAACAGAATTAAAAGTGATATTTGGGAACTATCGAATGAAATATTTAATAGCATTTGATCTGTATATTAATATTGTGCTAATAGTATTAATATTCTGTGCAATTATATTTTTGTTTTGAGAAGATGGTTAAAACAAGGAAATGCTCAAAGCAGTGTAACAAACAAATAATAATAATAATTCCTAGTTTATACCTTGAGCAGTGTTGGAAGAGTACCTTGGTATGTCAATTTCTATCTTTACCTAGCTTCAAACCACTTTATAGCTAGTACGAAGAAAAGTATTTGTGAAATTTTGTGGAAAAAAATATGCTGCTTAGTATTTGCATGAGTAAGTAACTACGATGAATATATTTACGTATTGTTTTTATTGATAAAAAAATACATTTACAATTATGTTTATAAGCAAAAATAATTCACTTTGAACTAATACTAAATACCCTTGATTATCAAAAAAGCTGACTTAATTTTTTTTTAAATATATTAATATTATTGTTAATATATGTTATGTTAATTTCTTTAAATTCATAAAACATGTACTCGGGTATTGACATCGTAAAAATTACTGCCTTAGTGATGTGTACTCTGCCCATTCCTTTTTTTGTCCACCATCACATGTTTCTATTTGCATATTTTATGAAAAGTGTATGGTAACAACGAAAACGAACACAGGAATTTAGACAAATTGTATATATTATATATGGATACAAGACATAAGTATGTGTGGGTCTTGATCTGTGATGTGGATCTGTCAGGATAAATGGTCCCTCGGCGTCGGTGTGATGTCGTCGTTGGCCTTGGACTATTAGTAGGTTCAGTATCAAGTGTGGCTGAAATGTGATCAACGGAGATTAGCGGTGAGCAAACGGTTTACCATTGAGTTCTTGTTGATTTTCTCTGGAATTTGAGTGACAATAGACCTCTTTAAGATTCCAGTGCTCTCTGTGCTTTTCCAGTGGAGGTCTGGATGGTGTTCTCCTTCCTCAATCTTTCCATCTTCCTTGACCCTTCACGGCTATTTTTTTTAGGTATCGACCAATACCATAGTGGTGGTCAGATTATGGGATTTCATCATCATCATCATCATCATCATCACCACCACCACCACCACCACCACCACCACCTCTTCTTCCTTCTGAGAGATACACATTAAACTTGTCCAAAACAATAATACATTGATACTTAGCAAAATATTTTTGTCAAGTTGCCTCTAAAACATTATTATAATTAGTCTCTTATCAAAATCCTAATATTTATTTCCTACTAAGAAGTGATTATTCTATCCATGATATTTTCAGTATTCAAATAATGTAAGTTGTGAATATACAAAGAAAAAGCAAATCAAGTGAACTGTGTGTTCTGTCATATAGGTTTGCCTTGCCAGCTTCTCTCTGTGAAGTAAACCCCAGCAGCAAACAGTGAAGGCAACTTGCCAAATATATCTGATCAATAAGTATCCGCTAGTCTTCCTTGGGGATTATGACTGCTGATAGTCACATCCTTTACCAGGTGAGTGTGCTACTGGGTAACCTGACCATTGCTCTTGGCAAATCGCCGCCACCCTACAGACCACACAGAAATGTGCATACGTACAGCAGTGTCTAGGTGTGTAAATAAAACTAGAAAACCTATGTCACTGTTTTTCATTAGCATCAACAGTAAGGTATATGTCCACTTGAGGTCAGTAAGTGATTCTCAGTAAGTCGTCTTTAAATAAGATAACAAGGTCTCTGGGGACTTTCTTAAACCTGTCTACTTTAAGTGCACAAGAAAAGCTAATGATTCTTGAGGTAGGAGGTTATGCCACACTAATTAAATATGAGAATATTTTAATGGGACGAACAATGATATGCTCCATCCGGTCGTATATTTTTGCTAGTATATATAATGTAAGTGTCAAGCTTGCTAATGAATAGCTGATTGTGACATTTTCTTGTTGAAGTATGCTACAACCCCAGGATCAGGTGATGCCTGGAAAGAAGGCTCATGACAACAGAACAGATACTACACTACCCCTTCTTCCAAAAAATAGAAAGTAATGCCTGGGAAGATGGTATTATGATCACAGAACATATACTACCTAAAGGGGTGTAATGCCTGGTAGGATAGTCTCATGACAAAAAAATAGATACTACACTATTCCCCCAAAGGAGGAGGTAATACACTACCGCAGCCCCAAATTAAACATTGAAAGATAGCATATTACTTTGAAATAGTATAGTAAACTGAATTTGAGCATTAAAAGTAGATTAATTGAAGTAATGGTATAGTTTGGCTTCAGACAGACAGATCTGCATTGGATTTGATCCATAGTCATTAGACATCTATTAAACATCATTTTTTCCTATAATAAAAAGTATGTAGCAGATTTTAATCAAAATTGGAATAAAGATTCTATACATAAGGTTTAGTTGCATTATATCTTTGTAAGGGGGCATAAACATGGTGCAAAACTGCTTGGCGAATTAATTTTACCCATACTGCGACGATTATTCTTCTAGTGTTATATAAAATAAGGATTCAAAATTTTTTTAATTTTGCTTATATCTACTTAAATAAATTAAATTTATACATTAGAAAACATAGACTACTTTTACTTTAATTCTATCTAACAATTTTCCATTTTCTTTTTTTTTTGCAGGGTGATCTTTTGTTTTGACTTGTTCACTTACTGATTAATTTGTTTTAGATAATATATATTTTGGATAGATATATGATATATGAAAATTTATAATTATGTTTTCAATTTAAATATGAACTTTAGAATATTCTATCCTTGTCAGTGTTTTTTTTTTGTTTTATTTTCTCAATTTATGAATATAAATTTTATTCAATTAAAATTCATTCGTTTATTTTATTTAGGTGTAAGAATCATGTTTCATCGTTATAATCCATTTTATCATCTTATTTGCCTTGGTCAGTGTCTTGAGGATTGATACGTTCAAATTTCACTCTAAGATCCTTGTTGATGGTTTGCATCCAAGTTTTCTTGGATCGTCCAACTTTCCTCCACCTCAAGGTCTCTCGGCATTTTCTCATCCAGGAGTCGCTTCTAACAATGTGGCCAAACCAATGTAGCTGACTGATCGTCAAGAGTTCATCAAGTGTTTAATTAATCAAATTGTTTGATTAATCAAATAGTTTAATTTAAAGATTACAATCGCCTTCCAGTATTTTATAATACATTTTTGTGTAGAGGAATTTCCTTATATCATAAATAATTAAATTTAGTTTTTTTTTATATATTTCTAGAAACAATGTATTTTATTCGTTATTTCTTTACAACTATTTTTAACTTTGAATTGTCCGGCTTTTTTGTGGCAATAAAAAATACAATTATAGAATCAATCTTTATTACGTTTTACTTATCTCTTTGTTTTTATTGGCAACTTAATTTAAGTGGGAGATAGAGTTTGTCTAAAAACTATATTTTTTATTATTAAGTGTTTTATATATTAAAATAAAAGGCAATTATTTTTGTTTTTGCCGATAGTTTCTTAAGATAAAGAGAAGCAATGAAAATTAGAAAAAAGATAACTATGAAAAAGATGCTGAAAAAAGAAAAAAATATGTTACATTCTTCTAAATTTGAGGAGCTTTAATGCAAAACGCGATAAACACCATTTTCAAAATTTTTGAGTTAACACTACCAAATATTTTGCATTTCATCACTCTACCACACATTATAATGATTTTGGTGCTAATTTGGAATAGGCACCCATAGATTTGCAATCGTGACATAAGCAGTTCGAGTACGAACAGAAAAACACAAAGTAGTTCAGACTTTTACTAAGTTTGAAGACAGACGACAAATAAAAAGGCGTGATTACATTTCGGCAGACGACAATTTTTCAGTCAATAGAAAGCGCTAAAGTAAGATTTATTATTTATATTACTTATTCATTACTTTTTAAAGAGAAAATTAGAAATACAATGAACCTTGCATTTTACATTCAACTATTTTGTCTTCTGTAGAAGGTGGCATAAGTTTTTGAAAGGATAAATCCTTCTACAGAAGGATTTTAACTGTACAAAATGCCCAGTTAACTTTTATGTAAATGTCAAATTAGAACAAAAACTAATTCCGTACATATTTTTCTGTAAGAAACAGCATCTTTTTTCAGAGGTTACAGCTTGAGCAAATCATATTTTTGTATTTGTGATTCCACAGAAATGTCAGTTATATTGACATAAGACGTGAGTGTTGGATTTCCTTTTCAGAAGCAATACCTGACTGGAAGAATGTGTTTATGGACATATGCTGTGAATATTGTGTGTGTAACCCTTGCGAGTGTGAAGGCCTAGGGCACACGGTGAAGATAAAAGAGGCAGTATTAAAAGAATAAAATACAACGTAGGCAGATTCATTGTGCTGCTCTGAGTTTTCAGGGGTTATGACCCAGCAAACAAGTTAATATTTCTGCTTGCAGTACCCACATTGAGTGGAAACCCTAATACATCTAATAAAGAAGTAGATTATTCCAGGGGGCACAATTGTTTTGGACTGCTCTAAGGCGTATGCAAACTTAGAAGAAGGAGGTTTCAAATATCTAACAGTAAACCACAAACAGCATTTTGTAGATCCAGAGATCGGAACAACAATCAATCATGGCGAAAGAATGTGGAAGAAAGTCCAAATAATTTTCTTTTTAAATGAGGTACAAATCAAAGGTACTTTCCACATATCTGCAAGAAGTTATGTGGAGACAACAAAAAAACATTAAACAATACACTTAAAAAATAAGAAAAATCAACACTTTTTTCGTTAAATAAATTCTTACCAAAAAAAAATTGCAAGAAAAAATTTATTTTAGCCTCAAGCTGTTTCGGGGGTTGCTGTTCAAACTTTGAATTGATGACCTAAGAAATTATACGGTGGCCTTTTCTTAATTTTTACCATCATTTTTTACACTTTCTCCATTTTTTTTGTTTGCAAAATTTTGAAAATCGATTTTGTTTCAAAATGCAATAAGTGATGTACTGGATTTACCGCAAAAACCGACATATCCATGAAGGATTTAGACATAAAGAAAACACAACCTTAAAGTTGAAAATAACAGATTTCACCATCCTATGTTAAATAAAATTGAACATTTAATAACTTTTCAATAAATAAACCATTTATTTACACTAAAAATAAGCATTTAAAATGTTCTGTAAATAGCAGTAATAATGCTTCACGATTATAAAATGCGAATACATATTTTATAGACTAAATTAAATTAAAGAAACTATAAAGTATAGTTTAAAGAATGAGTTAAAATTGATAAAGATTTTTTATAATTAATAATATGGTGTTGCAGTTTGAACAATATATGGTAGATAATAAATACTACTACTACTACTACTACTAATGATAATAATAATAATAATAATAATAATAATAAGTTGTTATTACCAAGATATTGCTAATAATAACTGGTGTAAGAACTCAAAGTGAGTAGAAATAATAATAATAACGTATGTTTACATTGGATTAAAAAGTTAAATTATTTTTATCAATATGTGTTATTTGAAGTAGAAACATAATTTATACATATATATTTGATTTACCAGACTTTGCAGAAAAAACATTTTGTTAATTTATCGGATTTTTAAAAACAATTACGCTTTCAATTAAAATATAAATTTACAGTCAAATTCAACATTTTAAATTTTCATTTTTTCATAATCAAATGGTGATATATTAATGTTTAAAAGAGGGAAACAATGTGTGTCTTATCCAACACTATTTTGAGCTCTATATCAGTTTCAAGAAATTGGATTTCTTGCATTTTGTATTATAGCTCTTTGATTGTAAAAAAATGTATTTTATTGAATAGAAACTTTTAAATTGTTTTTCTCTGTCATTAAACTGAATAACTATTTAGATATAAATTTTAAATATTTTTATAGATTAAGATTTAGTACAAATAACTATTCTGTCTCCTCATATTAAGAAAAACAAAGATTAGTCTTTAAAATATATTAGATTAAAACAAAATATTCTACTCAGTTTGGCATAAATATTTACTAAATATATAAAAAGTCAATATTTATTTTTAGCAAAACAAAACAAATTCACTCAAGAAAATAAAAAATTGTTGTCGCATAATTTTGATATTATTTGTTTATTTATTGATTATATTAATTTAATTTTATTCACTAAATATATAATCAATTTTTAATTTTATTGTTTATCAATCGGGTTTTTTTTTAATGCAAACAAATATTGCAATTAATTCAATAAAATTTGACACTAATTTTGTTCATTTTTATCAGTGGAGTTAATTTCTGTAATTTTCTGGAGCAAACAGCAAAAATTAAAGATTACTTAATTTAAATGTAAGAAATTGATAGCATTTTTGTCATTTCGTTTTCTGAAACAAGTATGTCAATAAAATAATTTCTAATCAACAACGTTTTTTCTATTTATCAATGACAATTTAAAGATTGTGTGTGTTTAAACACTTCTCCTGCAGTTAAAAATGAGTTTACTATTTATTCAGCTTTACATTTATATAATACTAGATCGCTTTGCCAGCTCGCTATTGCTGAACACAGTTCCCTATTTAAAATACTCGAAACAAGAGTTTTAAATAATAAACATTTCATTGTTGTAAACACAAAACACTTTCACTTTTATTCAGAGAGATAGATAAACTTTAACATTTTTGTAATTGTGATACAAATTTATTTATCCTTTATATATGACTGTAAAGAAAAGAAAAGAAAGAAGAAATCAACTAGCCTGGTTCATGGTGAATTTATGGGAGGGTTTGTTTTTAACTTAAAATTTATGAATAGATTGTTGAAAATCAAGTCAGTTCCTCCAAAGAATAGGCCGGAAAGAAACACAATAATGGTGCATAAACAACTGTCCTGCCATCATAACCAAGAACCCTAACCCTGACCCAATTCAGAATTCTCATCTCCACGAAACAAACAAAAAACAATATTCCTAAACAGAACTATTTGTTGTATTAGAATCTAAACAATCATTGAATTAAAAAAAAACAATCGCAAAGTATAATTAATTAATAAATTATCTTTTTGCACATCAATTTAAAAATTAGTTATCTTTGCCACTGAGATCACATATACATTAGCGGTATATAGGGGGCTTCTGTTGTGTAAACTTGAATTAACTTGAAATAAGCTGTTTTCACCTCACTGTTGGTGACCCCCAACTGTTGCATTTATTCATTTAGATATGTCTTAATATCTAGCAAAAATATGCGAGCAAAGGAGGCATATATTCCCCTAGTAAATATAATGACAAATGCTACTTTAATAATGTTTTGAGGTTTGGTAACAAGCATATATAGACACAAAGTCGCCAGTGTAATAATAACAATATGTATTTCTTATTTTAATGAGACCTCGTTTTATGGATTCATGAGCCCCCTTCCCCCACCCACCCCCCAAAAAAAATCGATTAAGAACCATTGTTATGTCACCAGAACGATTTTTGTTGGAATAGAAACTTTGTATATTGTTGTGGTCACCTTTTGAAGGTGAAACTGTCATCTTGTTTAAATCTATTTTTAGTTATACTCGTTCAGGAAACTCATGGGCAAAACAGCAGTTCGTTTTGAATTAATTCTTTAAATAGGTGTTTTAACATTAAATGATTGAATAATCCTTCATATGTTATCCATCATTATATTAAAGCTAAGTCAATGAACGCTTGTTTCTTTAAGACTTTTTCCTATATACTTTAATCACACAAAATATATGGTAAAATATACTTTAATTCTGGGATTGAGTCATGTTTGAAAATATTCTGTTTTGATTATTGCAATTAGCCAAACCTTGTAATTAACTGAAGTCACCCATCTGTCTCTTTCTCTCTTAGTTATCTATGCATTTCACTCGCTTCTCTCACTCTGTTGATTCAACCACTCTCTAATATTGTCTCTGTGAGCATTTAGAGAAAGAGTTACTCTTTTGCCATCTAATCTATATATTTTCTGTACATACCCCAAAGACGTATGTAAATTAGATAGCACAATAATGTTTCTTTATTTCTATATTATCAATAAGGATAAAATAGAAGTAGAGAGAGCTATTATTTGTTCGTTATGCAAGAAGAATTTCTTATCATATATGTTAGAGTTCATGAATTTTCGAATGAAATCAAAGTAGTATAAATGGTGGTGGTGGTGGTGGTTGTGACCCAAATGGGTCATGGTACATGTACATTTAAAGCTTTCGTTTCTATTATGGTTCTGAGTGATTTAGCATCATTAAACTGGTTGTCATTTTATCTATCTTTTGAAAATGTAATACAAAATCAGAAAAAAATTCAGCAATAAATTAAAATAAAAATACTTTTCAAAGGGGTTTTGTTTTAAACCAGAAGATAACAAAAGTAATTCTGTTTCTGATCATAGATTTTCTTGTGAATAACCAATGAATCAACAAATTGGTAAAGCAACTTTGTTGCTTTTACAACTATTTGTTTGGCTCTACTTTCTACTCTCCGAACTTTATTAGATACTAAATAGTTGTTATGGCTTAGACACTACTTGGTTGGAGCCAATAATTTAGTGGTTGCCAATCCAGTTTGTATTTACTGCATAGATTAACGGCAGCTGTACTTAAGCAGTCGAACCATTAAGAAAGATGCATATCCTAAATGGAAAATCTCTCTAGAGATTATACATCGGAATTTGTATTTATAAAATGTCTATTTATGCCTCTGCTTTGCACATTTTCCCCGTCCATCACAGACCTTAAGTTCTACATCAATTATGAATCACGATGTCTTAAGAATGCTTGCTAATGCAAAATATTTGGGTTTGTAAAATATTGAATGGTCTTCTGCTAGACTAGGATGATCAGAATGTTTCATGTTTTACAGGAAGTTCAGTAATTTTAGGAACAAACAGCTGATACTAAGGATGAGTAATACATCAGGTGACGATGTCCTAAACTAATTCTACGATGAGTAACATTGTCAAAAGATATTTTGAATCAGACTATGACTTTGCTATATTTATAAAAATGATTATAAAAAATCAAAGGCATGCAAGCAGATGATCCTATAATACAAAAATCGAGAAGACAGATAATTCTAGTCTGCCTCAGATATTAACTTCGTCCTCAGCCTTTTGATCCATTAAAGATATATGAAAAATCCGTACTTTGTAAAAATGTAAAACAGCAAGTAAAAGCATATTTTTTTATGAAATTCTTTATTTCTTCGTTACCTACGTATATAACAGTTAAGCAAAGGCACCAATTTCCCAATTCAATTTTTTTTATTGAAGTATAATAGAAAACTGGTTGTAGTGTGTCCATATAAAAATAAAAACTATTTTGTAATTTTTTTTTAAATTCCAGAAATTGCTATTTCTAGCTACGTATAGAAAATACTAGCTGAAGTAACCATTTCTACATATATATTCTTTGACAATAATATTGTTTTGATGTTAAGTGTATGGATAGTTCTCCAAGTGTAATTGTTTATCCTGGATGTTTGAAGAGGGAATGACCTTAGGATCAGATGGAATCCCATATGAAAAGTAGACAATTGATTGATTAGTTTAACAAGTTTATGTAATAGAGATGTTAAGATTGAAATTAAATTTTGTTGTTGCCAAATATATAAGCAAAGACTCACATCATGTAAGGCACTGAGAAATGTGAGGCACAAGACCCTTTGTGAAAATAGTTTAGAAGCAACTCTTAATTAAGGAACTAGAGATCCATTTAGTAAACTAAATAGAATTTAGTTTAACGTTAACATTGCCGAAGCCTTTTTCAAGAATATACCAGTCTCACTAAGAAAAGGATCAAGAGAACATCTTCACCTTTGACCTTCAAGATGGGCAATATTACACACAGAGTAAACATAATCTGAAAAATTGTGAAATGTGTATTAGAGATCTTTAACAAAAAAAATGTATCCCATCTTTTGACTACATATATCCAGAATTTCTGCATAATGTGAATGATATTGTAGCAGTATTTACTAATTCACTATCAGGTTCAATTCATCTCTAGATATCTTGCTTTATGTATGGCAGGTATGTCAGATACTATATAGTATACTACGAACATATAAAGTTAATGATCATAAGCTTAATCAAGAATCCTGAACATTAGTTTTCATTAAGGTGTTAGAATTTTAATTGATTGTTTTGGATATAGTCATTTTTAAAGTTTGTACTTTTTTTCTATCCTTAAAATCACACATTTATTTTGGGATAGAAATGAAGATCTATTTCGTATGCATATAACTGTTTTTCATATGTATTATTGGAATATCATTTGGCCCGTAGAAACATTTGGTAAACAAGTATAAACATGTCTGGTATTTTTATCAAATGCAGAATTGATTTGTGAAGATTAAGGAAATACAAATGTGCTTTTATTTAAAAAGGAAATAGTTGAAAAATAGATCTCCTTCTATATTGAAAATACTAGATTTAATTAACAGCTCAGGATAAATTTGTAATACTAAGACACCCTTGGACCTTTTAAGTGGTCAGATACCAAAGTATTCCAAAACTATTTAAAAAAATATTGCTATGTCGAAAACTCCTAAATAGAGATTACACAACTTAAGTTATGGTCTTTGAAATATTTTTGTTTAATTTTAAAATGATTAAAATCTGTTCAAATTTTGAGAGTATGTATTGAAAGAGAGGCCTCCATTCATTCTTCAGAGACAAAAGTTAACTCTTGTAAAGGTGCCATTGCAGGGAGTCTCTTGTGAAACAAGGGTTATGCAATCACCTACCACACCTCTCCTGAACAGGTATTGCTTGAGCCCAGTGGCAAGGAGAAGTTTAGTATAACTGGATATAATGCCGAGATTAGCAGAGGGCCTACCCACATAAAACACCTGGTGATTTGAAATGGTTACCCATTTTAACTTCAATGATATAACAGGAACTGATGAGTCAACATGATTGTGCCGTGTGTGTATAAATATATATATATGATTATTTTGATTTACACAGACATGTACAAAATCTGTGACACTGGCATGTCGATGTTATCGATCAACAGCTATTATAAACTGAGATCTCATCAGGCAGAGTTAGAATCCGATCTTAACCTTAGATCATATTTGGAAAGAAATTTGAAATTCCAAATGTGATCTAAGGTTAAGATCGGATTCTAACTCTGCCTGATGAGATCTCAGTTTATAATAGCTGTTGATCGATAACATCGACATGCCAGTGTCGCAGATTTTGTACATGTCTGTGTAAATCAAAATAATCATATATAAAAGCTCTATTTGATATTGAGCACTTTTTATAAACCCAGTTGAAATTCTTTGGATTACTACCCTGTGGATGTTTTACCTGGATTATTATATATATATATATATATATATATATATATAGCATATGGTATTCTCAGATGGTCACCCATTTAGTACTGACCAGACTCAACATCCCTTAAGTTCGGTGATCTAACAGGAACAGGTGTGTCAACATTATTGTACTGTATATGAGCGTGTATAACGTTGTGCAATCTACTATTGTTTACATCACATTAAAATCAAAGATAAACAGTTTCACAGCAGCAGTTTCATTCTTTCTCATGTACCCTATATATAAAAAAGATAAATACAACTGCCTGAAGAAAAATCTTAGTTAAGGGATAATTTCCACCAAATTTCACATTCCTCATTTAATTGTGTACATAGACCTCCAACGGATGGACTGACATACAGGCACATTTCTCATATTAGTATAAATATCTCATTTTATACAAATGAGTACAGACACACGGAAACAAATTCTATTGACCTTTGTTTAATTTTAGTTCTGGAAACTTCTAGTGCACTCAAATTTCAAACATAATGAAATCACACTTTTTTTTGTTTTACTATGTGTGAAGAAGAACTAATTGTTCTTCAAGAAATCTTTTCAATTTACAGAATATCCTGAAATAAAATGACAACATTGCTTTGTTAGACTTTTTAATTTTTTCTCTGAAGAATTATTTGGAACAAAACTGTGCATAATGAAATGGAAAAATAAAGTTTCTGTTAAAGTTTTGAAAGGGAGAAATGCTTTCAATGTTATGAACAATAATAATCTGTTCCTGCTCAATAACAATTCGTCCGCCTTACCTCCACCGAGCCTTATGTTAAATATCTAAGTTGTCTAAATGACTATCAGTTTCTTGTTGAGTATTTGCACACATGCTATCCTCAATTATTATTATTGTTTACTCACTATGAGTTTTCATACAGGGTGGGCAAAAATAAGGGTCCTATTTTTAAAAATTCATAACTTTTTTATTTATTGATTTTTTTTTTTTTTTTTTTAGAATAAGTAAAGGACCCCTTCCGAAGCAAGCATGAGCCGTATTAGCCCTAAGGAACGTACCCTCATTTAGAAAACATTATATTTGCTTAAAAAACTCAAAACAGTGTAAAAAACAATACTTTAGTTTTTGTAAGTTTTAAGAAGTGTTTTTCGGCTAAAATTTGTTTTGTTTATTTCAAAAAATCTCGGAAGGGTCAGTCTACACACACATAAAGTTTGGTGAGTTTAACTTTTATTTTGTGGAAGTTATTCAAATTCAAGTTATTCAAATTTAAAGATAGGACCCTTATTTTGGCCCACCCTGTACAAGTTATCATTTCTCACTGACAATAACCAGTGGTGTTTCCTGGAGTCTAAGTTACTACAAGTTTTCCCCCGATTTCCAGTACTCTCTGGCCTTTTCATTAACTATTGCAAATCATTTTGCATTATCGCAAGAGTCGTTTATCATTGATTTCTTGTTAGCAATGACCATTGGTCTTCTCTGAAATTTAAGCGGTAATAAGCATCCCCAAGGTTCCAGTACTCTCTGCACCTTTCCAATGGAGGTATGGTTGGTGCTCTCCTTCCTCAGTCTTTCCATCCTCCTTGACCCATCACGACCAATTTTTTGTGGTACTAGCCGAAACCGGTCTCATCAGATGTGTGTGTTGTTGTTTTTTTCTTGGGGTGAAGGGTTTTATTTACTCCTCCCCAGGAGTTAGGCACAAGGCCAGTTTTATCTTACTCCCACAAGTAAGATGTGACCCAAGATCGGGTCGAGAAAGTGGGGTTTGAAAAGCCAGCGCTCAAGAGGTGAGCACTCTGGCCATTTAAAAATTGCCTGGGCAGCCCCGTCGGCATTCCCCGGTAGGGGCGCCTCAGGCAGTAAGCAATAAACTTACTCCTCCCCAAAGAGGGGAGGCAAAGCCTGGGAGGGTGGACCTCCTAGAACTGCACAGGACAGGCGTGCAGTATCCATCGGAACAGATACTACACTTTGATCTTAGCCAAAAGGCCAAGTGGGGTGAAGGGTGTCTGTTTATGAGATTTGGGGCAGTTTCAATTACCTTAAGCACATGTGATTTTCTTTCTATATTTTTGTTCTATTTCTATTTTAAATTATATGTGGCTGCTTAGCATCCTTTTGTTATGTAGGTTGGTTTCTGCAGTCAAAGATTTTCTTTAAGATTTCATCTGTTTTCACCATTGCCTTTTGTTGTATGATCTCAATCTTCCATTTTATTCCAATTTCTCCTAGTCGTTTTCCAGATTCTGATACACTCGTAATATTTCTTAATTGCACTAGAACCAATCAAAGAAAACAATCTTTGATAAAGGTTAAACAATGCAACATTAAAATGAATACAAATGTTAGATATTGAGTGAGCTAAGATATTCAAAAGGCTTTGATTGGTTGAATAGTACCATGTGCTAGGAAGAGGGCATATTTGAAATAGCAAGATAATAAAAAGCAGTGTCAGCATCAGGTTGATTATACAGAGACTCTTTTCAAGTCAAACCTGAAATGGAGATTGTAATTAAACGTTTTTGAGAAATTTCTGCAACTAACCATCTGGCAAGTAAAATCGCTTTCCAGGATAAATAAGTTAACATGAATATTCAGTTTATTTGCGTTCTTCCATCATGCTGATCCATCTTCCAGTTATGAAAAATCAATTCCAAGATGGCTACATAGTCGTATGTAGAGTTCAGATAAAATCACTGCGATGATCATAGTATGCAACACAAAACCTTGTGAAATATAAAACTGAGAGACAGTTGAAAATCATTCAACATGCTGAAATATTTTTCAGAATCACTGAAAAAGACATACTGAAAAGCTCTAGATTAGCTAAATACAATTGACCTTCAGTACAATAATGATTGCAAAAAAAAGCAATCAGAGTCTATGAAGCAGCTCAATATAAATTTAATATCCTACTTATGACTACTTATTGTAGCCGATTTAAGCGAAACAGAGTGAAATCACATAGAACTATTAAAGAATATCCTGGAGAAAAATAGATAAGCAGGTTTAATTCGTAGACTTATTCAAACAAAATTTAGAATATCATGAGAGAGATTGCTATCAAAAAAAACAATCAACCATCTTGAAACACTTTTTAAAGATAATGTAATCAACAAAAAAAAAGATAATGTAATCAACACCAAAAAAATAAAGACATAAACTGACTCAAAATAAATTGAAAGAAAAGTAAACTTTATCAGAAAAAAAATCTAAGCAAAAATACCTAATATTTAATATTTCTGTTGTGTTGGGGTTTGTTCACTTTAATTATTATATGATTCAGACTGTAATCCTCATTATGTACACAATGTTTATTTTTTTGTTTTTTTACTTCAATTTATTCCAAACAAGGCACACTGCAACTGAGACATAAGGGGCTACTGTGAATTAGGGGCCAAATTTTTAGGGGCATCCTAGCAGGGAGGGAATTTAAAAGACAAGCTGTTTGCAGAAATAAGCTATTAAAGTAGAAAGCCTTCCAAGCATCTGTGTACCTCCACATTTAAGGGGTGTGATTTTGCTGCTTATCGGGTTTGTCACATTGGTACAAGTGCAGCAAGTTTGTTGAAGTACTTGTAAAACAAGCACAGGGATGCAACATTGCAGCAATGGGACAGGGGCTGGAGCTTAGTAGACGGCATGAGACCAATTAGGTTAGAGATATTTATGGATTCGGTACAAGAGGGAGAAACTAGTGGTTGGTGCACCAACCCATATGTGGCAACAATACTCCATGCATGGGCGAATGGTGGCTTTGTAGAGATACTGTCAGGTGTGCAAAGTTTTCTATCATGGTAGACGGAACCAATCTTTTGGCTCTTATACCCTCTAGTCTTCTTTGTGTGTATTTTTTTTATCGTCAGTAACATTCTGGAAATGGGTAGATTCTCAGATCTAGAAATAATAACTAGTGGGATCTTATGGAAATTCCACATCAATCTCTATAATTTTCTATTAATAATTATATTTCTCTTGAAATAATCAATGCCTGTCAAGGTCACTACTATTTAGAAAAATATGACTCTTTCTTCTTCCATAAAATAATTGTCATTATCAGCTAAATATTCTTTAAATAGATAAAACGAATAAGTTTCTTATTGCGTTATTTATTCAAAATTGTAGCAATTTAATTAGTTTTGAAACAATAAATATTCTCTGTGTTCTTACTATAAAAATAATTGTCACCTAAATATTCTTCAAATCAATAAACCGAATGTCACTTTTTTAAATGTATTTATTGAAAATTGTACTGTTTTAGTCGACGGGACAGTATAATATAATTTTGGGAGAATTCATTTTAAAATGCGTAATATCAGATTAATCACTAATCACCATATTTGCTAATCAGACGATAACATTGCTTTTGTGTGTGTGAAGTGTGTGAACGCAAGTATGAACATGAAGTTCCTTAGATTATTATTATATAGATAATAATAACGACTAATTAAAATATAATTATAGACAATGCAATATGAGGTAAGTTAAATAATTGTAACATGAGTTAAATTAAATAATCATACTAGAAATATTAGGTTTATAAACCCCAGAAAATTACTTCAGATGGCCTACTGGACACAGCATTGCTTAAGAAATATTCTACAGTGAATTTTACCAAGGTGTGAATGAAGGTGTTACATGACAATGCCTCTTTTCTTTGCTGATTCTATTAGTTGCTGATCGAGACTTATCTAGTGTGGTGGAGAATGACAGAGGAAATTCTGTGGAGATCATTTTTGTGCTTAGAACTTGATCATCACTGATTTAATTTTGAGAAGAAAGGAAATGGTATATAGTAACACTAGAAAAAATGTGACCCATTTGGTTACCCATTCATTAGATTGTTTGAATCAGGAAAAAGTGAGTTTGCAAAGCCAGTTAAATATAAAAAGATAAAAAAGACAGTCGAAAATTAGTCACTTTCACCTTGCTATATCACCCCTCTTTCTCTAAAGCTACATGTTAAATATTATTACTATCCTGGTTATATTCCGTTTTGTTGATAATGGATTATTCTAATTGTTGTTTTTTTTTTCTTTTATTACCTTTGATTGTTATTACACACAGTGAGTGGGTGAGTGAGAGAAACTCACAGAAGTAAGAGTAATAGATAATGTATAAAATTAGAGCAGGGGGTCAAACATCGTACAGTTAGAGTGATAGATAGAAACTTAGTAAAAGATGGGTCACTTGATGAGTTAATTACAAATTATATCTAACTAGCAGAACCCGTCGCCCAGCGTTGCACGGGAGAAAGTATTACCTATTGCATGACGTCGAATAAAAAAAGAAACGGCCTATTGTTCTCCCCCCCCCCCTCTACCGTGTTGATGAATGTTTTAAATTTAAAAAAAAAAAAAAATGAAAAAGTGGTAGAGTAGAATGGGATCGAATGCTGAAAGTGGCGATCATGAAACGTCCCTTCTTAACCACTGCACCACGGTTTCGGGATAAAAAGGAATGTGAAAATAGGCGAATTAAGCTAAGCTTGTTTATTGGCAGCTTCTGCCGACAAATATAAAGTTCGAAAATGACACGGTTTAGGTCATTTATTTGGGCAAGTTTTCTATAATATGCGTGTTAAAGGTGTATGATTTTGAAAATGTAAATGTATCGGGGTCTACCAGTATCTTGGCGCTTATTGAATTAAATAGCAAGTCGATTCGATCAAGAAATTGTAGCCGCCATTTTGAATACTTAAATGTTGTTCGTTAATTTAATTCGCTGAAATCCAGAATGAATTTTAATATAGAAGTCATAGGTAGAATTAGAAATAACATAATCTGATATTCGCGGAATATCATCGGAGTGTACGGGAGCGATCATTAAGTCTTTGCGGATTGCTTTATATTATGTAGTAAATTAATACCAGGCAAATAATAAATAAGGACGGACTGTTTTGTGAAAAGTAAACTGTGTTTATTAGTTCCCGGTGTCGATAAGTGGAGTGACAGTACATAATTGTTAGGGAGAAAAGTTTTTGCTACCACCTATATGGAGTTGGTGTGTCGGAGAATCGGAGATGACGGGCCAAATGTAATATTTAGTGTTAGCTGGAATAAAAATAATGACAAATTTATTAAAACACGCTCGAGTGAATAAGTGTGATATAGAGGTGAGTTTAGTAGCTTGTGATGCATGTGGTTATTTTCCTATACTCCGAGAAGGTACAGGGGAAAAACCGTCTCTACTTTATATATTAGATTAGAAAAATTATAATGAAGTTCTTTAAAACATGACTAAATCCTCAAACTGGGAAATATTTTAACATATTTTGTGAGTGATTAAAATATATCGGAATAAAAGCCTTAGGAAAACAAACGTTCCTTAACTTAGGTTTAGTATAATAATAGATAACTAGTAGGCGCATCGACATAGATATTGCTGTGGCAATTATATTGGCATGCATTGAAATCGTTGCTTTACTCTCTGTCCCTATCTGTAAAAGCTAATTCCCTTAGAAAACTTACATGCAATCATATTTGAAAGTGTGGGGGAGGGGAACGTTTACTATTTAACTTCTCAAACATCATTTGGCCTTCACTTCATTTAATTGCTCTCTCTTGACTTCAAGTTTAGTACAAGACCAAACCATGCTGTAACATAAAGTAACTGTGTAAAGTAACCTTGTGTCATACACGGAGCGACTAAGTTCCAATAATCATTTCAAAAACATTAAAGTTCACAATGGTTATTCATACGTCGGTTGCTGGTCATTCTTCTTGTACGAGCTTTAGCTGTGATCCTCCCTGACTGAGGAAATGCCTGCCCTGTAATTAAAGTTTCTTATGTATGCTTTTAAAAAGACTAACTCAACACAATTCTGATGGAAGAAAGCGAGTCATTTATTCAAAGTGATCTTCGTTCCAAATCACTAACCATTGAGGGAAGAGAAAGAGAGATCAAAATCTCTAATTAGTTATATCTTGTCAGTCCGTGGCATTATATGTCCCATGGCTTGCGTGCTTCCAAACAAACTGCCACTTGCTATCATCCTCTCTCTTTGAGCCATGTGATGTCATATCTATTTTTAATACATTCCCACAGCCTAAGTAATTTTCAAATCGGATCAACGATTTGAACTTTGCTGACCCCTCGATTGTCCCATTTTCTGTTATTCTTAACTAACTAAATTATATACTAGTAGGGGTGGGACGTAATGGGTGAAAATTTCAGATTCATGTGAGTAGTATTTTTTTGTGTTCATTTATACATAAATAACACTAAACAATGAAACATTTTGAAATTTTTCAAAATTCAGAAGGTGCAGGCACTAGTTTTTGGCTATTTTACATTCATGAAAACCCTTTCACAGCCTGAAAATGGTCCTAAATTACAGTACTATATCAGATTTAACCATCTATATCCATTCATAGCTTTTGAGGATGTTTTAGGACCGGCAATGTCGCATGAAACTACTTTTTCATCGAAAAATGATGGATTTTGAGTCCTGTGGAGCCCTAACGGCTATTTTTGGCCTGCACCTTCTGAATTTTGCAAAATCTTCAAAATGTTTGATTGTTTAGTGTTATTTATGTATAAATGAACACAAAAAAATACTACTCGCATGAATCTGAAATTTTCACCCATTACGTCCCACCCCTAATACTAGATGACCTACCCATTCAATATCTAAAATAAGTTACTCCAAAGATGACATAAACAGAATACGTTCTGCAAGTGCTGGGCCTGCTGAAATTCATTATGTATTATTCAAACAACTACCATCCAAATATTTAATATACATTTTCTACAATGTTTTAACAACATATGAATTAGTGGCAAACACTACAACATATAGAAGCAATCCATACAATGAAATCAAGGGAAGAGGATACCGCTTAAAAACACTTTTGTCGGTGCAAAATCTTGGGAAGATTAATTTGGCATCTAGAAACAAATAGTCTAATTACAAACTTCCCAAGCAAATTGTGAAACAAAAGAGTCACAAAAGGCAATCTGATACATTTAGAAATATCAGGAAAGATTTTATAAAAAGAAATACCACTTGACTGACATGTTTTTTATCATCTTGAAGAATGCCTATGACATGACATGGAGATATGGTATTATGAATCAGAGGACAGGAAAATAAGCAAATAATATAATAATCATACACCAGAATAAAATGAAATCTTTGATTCAGAAAGGATTATATGCATCTGAATCTCGAGTCACATAAGAATCAAGTGGAATGACAAGGTTGATGTAGCTACTAAACAAATGCTATGCCTTGATCATGATAAATATAAAATCGCATATGCAGATTCAAAAGGGATTATATATTATATCTTGATCCCTAGTCACAAAGGAATCAAATACAATGACAAGACTGATCCAGCTGCTAAACAAGCACTAAATCCTCGATCCTGATAAATACAATATCCCACACTCAGATCTTAAACCAAGGATCAATAATTGTTGAATTTTTCTGAAGAATGAACTATATATCTATTACTAGAAGAATACTCGTCCCAGGACGTGTAAAATTAATTCCTTGAACAGAACAGTTTTACACCACTTTTTTGTCCCATTACAAAGATTATAATCAAGATATAACGATACTAAAACTAATTTCTAGAATCCCTATTCTAATTTTGATCAAAATCCATTAAATGATTTTGATTCTAGAAAATGTCTGAAATGTAAGGCTTAAACTTCTAATGAAAAAATTGTAATTCAGTTAATCTTGTCTAATGATTCAATGCAAATCTGAAACATTTAAATTTTCAAATGGGAGGTAGCCCCATATTATGGTGCTTAAAAACCTTTTAAAATACTCTAAAAAAAACCTGAAATTTGGGGAATATTTATTAGTTCATAAATCGGACGTATCGTAATTGTCACAAAGGGCTTCAATCCCCTATTTAACCGTTTTCATGAAACTAAATTAAACTAAATATAGCCCCCCCCCCCACATTTGGACCCGTTACACCTATCAATTGTGTTCCAAAATTTATAATGATCGGTTCATTAGTTTAGGAGTGAATTCTGTAGATACAAATATACAAATACTTAACTTTATATAATTAGAGACAAGAAAGAAGAAGAAACACATATGATTATAAGTTATTTGGGCCTTTGTAGCTGAAAAAGTCTTATTTCCATAAAGAAATGTTTGTATGGATGACTATACATTGATATAATTATTAAATCAAGATATATCTTAATCCATAGTTGCATTAGTATCATTTTATAAAATGCAAATATTGTGGAATAAAAATAAAGTTATATTGTTTATCCCCATGGGTAACTATTTATGCTTATCTTCACACTTTCAACCACTTACATCCGTCTCCCAGATTCTACTTCCTGTATGATTTCTTTCACTTGCCATTTTCCTCATCATTGAACTGAAAATATTTTTTTATTTAGCTGATTTTTTAGCCTTTCTTTATTTTAAACAGAATATTTTCCCTTTAGATTTTTAAATTAGTGATAATAATATTGAAGTAAATCTCATTTCAATTCATACAATTTAGTTGTTTTTTTTAGTAATGATTAATTTTGTTAATATGAATATAGTAAAAAGTATATATATATATGTTGGAACAACCAAAAAACTGTTAGCTAAAACATTCATATTTCCTGTGATTTGGAATGAATATCTAAGTCGATGACGAACGATTTAAAAAACTAATAGATAAACGCACTTGGCGACTTGGACATTTAGGAGTTAACAGCTTCATTGGTTTAAAAAAAAAATTTTTTAAAAAATTAAATGATGATTAGTACGGAAAAATTTCAGGCTTTACTTGCCTGAAATATTTCTTTTTCTTATTGTTTTTCTTTGTTTATATACGAAGAGTGCCACCTCAGGATATAAATGCATAGGATACAGGAGCATTATTTAGTGAGCCGAAACAATTGTATGCTGGAAATAAAAACAGGTTTTTTGTAGAAATCGTGTGAATCTTATCTTCCTACTTGACTCCTATTTGACGTGATTTGAATTAAATAAAAATATTTCATGCCATAGCTCTAGCCTCACACTATTGAGCTATAGCAATTGCTTCATGTTATAAAATTCATATTTTAAATATCAAAACTTTAAATATATATATATATATATATATATATATATAAATTCCAGAAAAAAAAACACTTTGTATAAAAATATTCTTCATAGAGGAGCACAGGAAGGAGTAGATGCTGGTGTGATTGCAAGCATTAGGAGTGGATGGAGTAAGTTCAAGGAACTTCCGCCATCACTAATCAGCAGATCGTTACCACTGTCTACCAAAGAAAGAGTGTATTAGGCATGTGTACACAGTGTGATGATGTATGGAAGTAACACCTGACCAGTGAGGGTTGAGGACATGCGTTGCATGAAGAGAAATAACATAATATATGTGTATTTTGAGTCTTAAAAACAGGCATAAATCTGATGACCTCAGAGGAAGATTAACTCTAAAGAGTATCGGGAGATGTGTGCAGAAGTGGAGACTTTGATGGTATGGCCATGTTGAAATAATGGATGAAAGTTCTAGGGTTAGTAGATGTAAAACAGTTGAAGTAGCAGGGTCAGTTCACAGGTATAGGCCAATAAAAACCTGGACAGTCAATTTCTACAAACTCAACATGTAAAATGGGTGTAAAGCAGAATATGATGATGAAACTGTATGAATCTGGCTGTTTCCTTATTTAAAATATAATCTAGTCAATTATTTAGCTCCTATGCATAGTTATATAGACTCTATTTTACTATAATAATTAGTATACTTTTTATGCAAAATATGGTGGAATTCTAACCAATAGTTTTAAACCCATAAGTGTTATTAGTAGTAGTAGTAGTAGTATTTTGTAAGTATTATAGTATTATTTTGATCAAACTATAACATATTGATGCCGTATTTTGTAGAATTTTCACCACAATCCCCTCTCCCCTCCAGCTATGGGTAAAATAGCACTTTGTATTCAATTACTTCTATACAATGAATCATTTACAATATTCTGCTTCGGCACTAAATAAGGTGAAAAGGTTTGATATGCCAGAATGCAGAGAAACCAAACATAGAAAACGCTTTTAGCTCTTTAAATAAGACAAGATCACATAAACGTAATAATCGTAAATGTATCCAAATATAACATAAAAGTCCAAAATGTATAACAAATCCAATGTTCAAGGTAAAAATCTGCGATTGAGCTGCAGTCCCCAAATACAAATTACTTAGTCATACATGCATCAACTCTAGCACTAAGAAATCTAAAAAGTGTCGATACGTCATGAAGCAGAATCTTATCATTACAAAATATATACAAGGAAGATCACCTTGAAAAATCACTTCAAAGGAGACCACCTCTACAAGGTTAACTATTCGTTTGTTGCATTTGGATTTTTTTTTTTATCTAACATTAAAATGTTGCTCAGTAGTTACTTCCAATTAAACCATAGAAATTTTGATGGGTTCTTTAGATTTATCCACCTAAAAGTAAAATCTATTTACTATATATATCAGAAGAGTAGCTTAGTAAGAAAACATAATAATGTTCACTATTCTTTTAAAAATTATTTTAAGTGATAATATTTACCCCGTTTAATAGTTAATAATACATGTTTTGTGTATTTTAAAAACGTTTATTCAACCCAAACAAGGCATATTGCTACAATGGCATATAAGGCCACTGTGATAGGGCGACCTAAGTGGGAAGTTGGGCAGCAAGATGTTTGTTCACATTACATTTGAATGTATGCATGTTGATATGGTCTAGGAAACAGGGAGCCGAGAGGGAATTCCAAAAGCAAGCAATCTGAGAAAATAAACTATTAGAGTAGAAAATTTGTGTCATCTACAGTGAAGGGGTGGGATTTTGCTGCTAGTTGGATGGGTTGGAGGTCTTTTTGTTGAGAGAGTACAAGTGCAATAAGTTCATCGAAGCACATTCCATGGAAGTACTTGTAAAACAAGCACAGGGATGTAACACTAAAGCAATGTGACAGGATCTGGAGCTTAGCAGACAGTTCAAGACTCTTTTTTACAACATGTCCAAGAGGGAGTGACTTGTGGTTGGTACACTAGCCCATATGTGGCATAATTCTCTATGCATGGACTAATGGTGACTTTATAAAGATATAGGATACTGACAGGTGTGAGAAGTTTTCTAGAACAGTAAAAGAGGCCGAGATTCTTTGCAGCAGACTTGCAGTATTTTCTATGTAATTATTCCAATGCATGTTGCCTAAGAATGTTAGGCCAAGGAGTTTGAATGTTGGACTCTTGGGAACGATGCTATCAACCATGGCATTCGGTAATTAGAAATATATTCACTTGATATCTAGAAAAGGGATAACTATATTTATATATATATATATATATATATATATATATTCACATTTATACAAATAAAAATTAATAACAGATATAATAAGCACATAGATTAATAACATTTCATAAATGTTCATTATTTAAGGTGAAGAAACATTCATAGTTATCATTCCATTATTGATTAATTTCTGTTTTATTTCATTTACAGTGGAATTTCCATGAGTTTTGCTTGTGGTTACTGATTAATCTCTCTACATATACATTGTCAAGTGAGAGACACTGGGCAAACCAAAAGTTGTTGACTCTCTTTTCTAAAACCTGTAAAAGTAAAGAAAACCTACTGGCACGTCTGCTTGTGTTTTGCTTATGGTAGCAAACAGCCAAATTAGATTTATTTGTCATACATAAGAGAGGAAGAAGTTGACACGTACTTTAATGGAATATGCTCCAACAAATGTTCTGCACTGGTGGCCCCTCTACGTAAATACCACTGATCAACCCGTCAATCAGCAAGATCCCACCCCTTCACTGTAGAGATCCCCAGATGCCAGAGAGCGTTCTACTCTAATAGCTTCTTTCGTACTGCTAGCTTTTGGAATTCCCTTCTTGCTTCCTTGAACGTACTAACATGCAGATATTTAAATGTAATGTAAACAAGCATCTCTCCCATATATGATTCCCCTAATTCACAGTAGCCCACTACGTCTCAGTGGCATTGTGCATTGTTTGAGATGAACTTTAAAAAAAAGATGGATAAAATGTTGTGGTTTCTGCTTGATAATTATGGCTTCAATTTTCTCTCTTCTTTTATATTCACTTTTTCTATCTATTTCTATCAATGTCTCCCCAGTCTGACATTTTTATGGATTATTGATGTCATCAATAATATTCTTGTGTCTTTGTTAAGATTGATCTACACGTCACCAATACTATTCTGTTTACATTGTTTTAATGTTTATCAAAAATTAACAAATATTTTTAACTCGAGTCAACCGAATTAGATTTTAAAATGAGAGAGGAAGAAACGTGTAATATTGTGCTTACTAGTTCATCATTGTAGCTTCACCAATTTGTTATGCTTTTGAATATTTTCTGGTATTGCTAATGGAAACGTTCGATCAGTCATGACGTTGGTACGAAATGAACACACTTCTCAATATTTTTCTGTTGTTGTCAATAGAAACGTTCGATCAATGCTCACACACCACAAAGATCATTGTATAATGGTTGACTCATATTGGTACATTAACAGACCCCATATGTGAAAACAGATCGTTCTGCAATCTGAATCCGTCACGATGTGCATCATGGTCATTTGCCATTGAACAGTGAGATTGATACATTTCAGTGTTGCTTACGACTCTGCTAAATTCGTATACTTGACATAATTTTCTAGACACAACCAGCACACATCCTAAATGGAAAGTCCGTTAGTATTTAGCTCATATTGACCCAAATGTCAATATTATGACTGAGCACAAACTATATACCGTGTACAGATTTAGTATCCTGTATTTTGATGATGGGATCATCCATTTTCTGAATCCAGCCATATGTGAACACATTCGCTTCTCTTTTGATGAACATAATGAGATAGTGGCCAGTGTGCTTTCCACATACAGAGAGTGCATGTCATCATGTAAGCATATCAAGAATTTATGGAATCGTTCTCCCCTGCTTTGATTGCAGTGTGCTACTATCTCCCAAGACATGCAAGCCTAGCATGTGACCTCTATCCTTTAGACATTCAGAGTGTTTGCATATTAACTCTTAATCACCAAATTTTACACTGACATGTTCCGCAGATATGATTTTTTTCATTAATGTACATGTTTTCAGCTTATGTCAACATCACTCTTCCAAGTAAATGGCACTGATTATGGACTTAATCACAAAAAGCTCCATTATGTTTCTGAATTTTTTAGATGAGGATTGATAGTTTGTTTTATGTGAATTATTCGGAGTCATCTTGAGTGTTATTCTCACAACCGATGTAACCTCCGACCTTCTTCAGGTGTATCTTGTCGAACACGGGAATCTGTACTGAATTCGAACCGAACCCTTTATTTAATCCACAGAGGAAGCATGCTCTCGTTTCATCAGCTATGACCAGTTTTAAAAGTTTTAAGTAATTTGCAATTGTATTTTTAGTATCGCCCGCACTGCGGATTGAACCTTCTACCTCCAGAAGAGTGTCACTTAGAACTGAATTTTACATAGTACTTTATTCGTTACGCCATGAGTCCTTGCATTTGACAGAAAGATTCCCCGTTTGACAAGATACATTTGAAGAAGGTCGGAGGTTCCATTGGCCGAAACATTGTGAGAATAACACCTAAGATGAGTACCGTAGTCCAAATGGTACAGAAAATCTCTATGTTGAAATCAAACGCCAACCCCATTAATTGATGATTACAATCACAGCAATTTATGAACATGTACCTTAATGTACTCTTTTCCAAGGTTAACCATGACGACAGTTGCTACTTCTTGGTGCCACTTTTGTAATCTGGCCACACAATAAAAGCATCAACATACTGATTCAGCTTGCAATAACTCTCACCTGTTTTTGTATTATGTACGACAGCCATCAATGGAACTAAGCTTTTATGTGGTCCAGTTTTTCTTCTGTGTACGATATTAGCATACTATTAGAAATCCAAGTTTGTAGTTTTTGTTAAAATGCATTCCTGATCGCAAATTCTACAGAGAAGTCAGATTGATTAATATAAATTGACACAAAGGTATTTCTTTGCTGTAGAACCACAGTCTAAAATGGTGCAATGCTGACACTACCCAATCTTGTTATAGTGTTAATTTCAACAATGGTCAAACCAAAACGGTTTGTCATAAACCACAAGAGCTCTACAGATGTTGATAATCCCAAGATTAAAACACACTTCACCACTATAATTACGGTTTGTCATAAACCACGAGAGCTTTAACATAAGTTCAGTTGCCATCATCTCTACAGATGTTTATAATCCCAAGATAAAAACACGCTTCACCTCTATAATTACATGTGTTTCTTGGTTCAAAACTTGCATCATTCTTCATTTATAAACGTAGCCAGTATCAATAAGAGCTGAGCATACGTTTTTAGTCAATCCATGTGTTGATCACAGGCAGCACCACATTTACATTTAGACAGAAATGAGACATGGTGCTTATATTCGTTACCCTGATACATGTATCAGACTAACATTATCACAACAAAAACAGTGTATGATTTTGCATGGTCCTTGTTTTAGTTTCTTGTCTTTTCCCTTGCTCAAAAAATCTTTTGCTCAGTGATTCAGGCTGTTGAACCTGAAGCATATTATGTCATCCATAGGAAACCATTCAGTATTCTTGCCTTTGAAGGCACACTCCTGCAATCATGCCAATCTCCATTCACTAGCCTCTTATAATTACCTAAGCCAACAGCTGTTTAATGAATGACGGGTCTATCATGAACAATTTGCCTTATGCTATCTTTTAGTTCTACTAATCCACATACTAATAGCCAGTCGGTTGTTTTTCAAAAGAAGGTCGCAAATTTCTTTAATTTCCTTAGGTATACGTCCACAGATTCGCCATATTGCAGTCAATACATGATAAATTGTCTCTATGCCATGAGCGAATCAACAGCAAAGACAATTAACAAAGCAGTTTTCATTTGGCCTACATTAGCATTCACTTTAACTTTCAGTTGCTGATAAACTGCAAATGCTCCATCTATTCACATTAAAGGAAGCACAGGTCTCAGGCACCATGCTCAATATATTTTGCATCTAGTCATATACGGAGGAGCTAGATGTTGAATTGTAAAACCTTAAGATCAACTTTAAATTGAAATTTTCATCTTTCGTTCATAATCGAAATATATTCTTGCATTTAATGCTATTTAATTGTTCACACCATTTTCTTGGCAAAACAACTCTTCCAATCAATCAGCAATGCTTATCAATTTTTTCTATTGTGGCCAATAGAAACATTAGAACAGTGATCATGTTGCCATGCACCGACCAAATATTATTTTTTCTTTGGAGTCAACAATAAAAAAATAAAAAAAGCATTAAAAAATAGAATGTTTACTTCACTTTGGCAAGGAGGTCCAAGACTTTTGCATAGATCGGCATATATATTTATTTCTAATTTAAAAAAAAAACCTGCAACAGACTATATTTAATTAGGGAAATAACACTTATAGTATGACAAAGGAAGGTAAAACATTAATTTACAAGCATACTGTCTATTCAAAATTTATTATAGCTTAATATGGCCCAACAATTTAACCCCTTATTGTATATACGACTGCGGTTTGAATTAGTATCATAAAATAGTATAAATATGTTAATCTCAGAATTGTCTTTAAATACTTCTTAACTAAGGCCAATACATTTGCATCCAGTAATTTCTCTAGTAATTAATTTCTTCACATACCATTACGCATCCATATTTCTGCTTCAGTTTCTCCACCAGTTTGTAACTGTCTTTTCAGAGATGATGAAGTAGTATTACTATTACCATTACATTGTATCATTGTTGATTAATATAAATGTGTCTATATGTTATATCTGATGACTCGTAGCCTCCTTGACTGGCCTTTTTCCAGATTATTTTCCCAAAATCAAATTCGATTTTAGATTTTTCAGTTGACCATTTCATGAATGTTATCTAAAATCTGAAACCAGTAAATGATTGATCAGGTAACAAGCTAGATATTTATCTCAGGCCAATAAATATTATAATCTTACTATAGATTATCCAACACACAGTAATCTTCATTGCTACATAATGGGAAAAATTGTGTCTCTTTTAGTGTATGACTCTTGACCAAGAATTGAACTGTAGACATATTTAAGATTAATCACTTTTTGAATTTAGATTTGGTGAGAATGCCCAATAGGTGTTCTCCGCAACTTAATTTGGATTAATGCCAAGATTCTGAAAAGAATTGGATTATCTGCTCAATATTAACTTTTTTTAAATTAAAAAAGCGAAATGTTAGTTGCTGATGTTTGTAGCTCAAATTTAGTTTCTGTTCCGATTCATTTAGGGGTCTCAATTTCAAATGTGCATTGTATTAGACTATATACAGACATCTCGTAATTATATAAGAAACTAGAAGAATATCCGTCCCAGAACAGTTTTACGCCACTTTTATGTCTCCTTATGAAGCTTAAAATCAAGATATAACTATAATAAACCTTATGTCTGGAATCCTTATTCTAATTTTGATCAAAATCCATTACGTTTTTGATTCTAGAAAATGTCTAAAATTTAAGCTTTATTAACAACACTTATAGGCTTAAGAAGAAATTTAAATTCAGGGAATCTTGCTTAATTGGTGTCTAATGACTATGGATCAAATTCAATGCATATCTAAAATATTATGGTCCCGAAAAACCCTTTAAAATACTCTAAAGAAACTGAAAATCCCTATTGTTAAAATTTCACAAAAATCGGAGGTATCTTAATTGTCACAAAGGGCTTCCGTCCCCTATTTAACCTAAATTTTGCATAAAACTAAATTAAACTAAATATAGCCCACGTTTGTACCCTTTACACATATCATCTATGTTCACAAATTCCTAATGATCGGTTAAATAGTTTAGGAAGGAATCTTGTGCATACAAATATATAGATATATATACACAGTTAACTTTTTATAGATCGAGCTAGTAGGGTAGATTCGACTCTCAAACCATAGTAGGGCAACGATAGTCTAGGAGAACGAACATACTGAAGTAAAAACTTGCAACTTACTGCTGTCCATAATTCTCATGATGAACTCAATATTCAACTTTGTACAAAGAAATTAACAATATAAAATATCTTTTAGTGCAGTTGTGTATTTTTGAGCAAATCCAATTCTTCGGTTTGTTTTCATTGAATCATGTTCATAAATATATTCACTCTTTGATAGATTTGATTTATATACATAAATGTCAATGTCTGTTCCCTATAGAAAGAAAGGTTTGAGAATCTACATAAAAATAAAAGTGTATTCATGAGTAAAATTTTCTGAGGAAAACAATAAGGGAGCTATGGAGTCAGAACCTCTCTTAAAATTTAAAATTTATCATATTTTTATGAAATTTAAATCATATATATAAAATTCTCCAGGGAAGACAATGGAAGTGATCCCAAATGTCCACAAGCCGCTCAATGTGCAGAGTCTCTATTTGTTTTTTCTAAGGAGCTATGTTGGCAGAACCCCCTTAAAACTTCAAACATATGTATCCAATTTTAATAAAATTTAAAACATATGTAAAACACACTAATTCAGAGAGTTTTCCAAAATTTCAGTTTCTTCCGATTATATTAGGGGGCGAAACAGGGTGCAATAAAAGAAAATAAGAAATATGGTTTTATGAACATAGTAAAAAAGGAGATAGTGTTCCTCATTAAATCCCGAGCAATGTTGGGTCGTCCTGCTAGTATGTAAATGAGAACAGTGCAGGAATTCAAGAAATTGGCACTTAAAAGTATGTATACTATTTTTTTCCTGTTCAATTATGATTCTTTTAAGTTTAGTATTAACAGAAAAAAAGGAATTTTAAATTAGTATTTAATTGCAAATGGAAGTTTTGCATATATTATTTTTCAAAGTAGATGAGCAGTATTAGAACTGTCATCTTGTAATGCATCCAATATGCCAAGGTGCTTTTTGCTAAATTTGCTGCAATTCTTATTGATTGTTTTGCGCATATAAGCATTTGTTGTTATTAAGAGTAGTAGTACCGTTTTATCCTCCCCATGACACATCTGACATGCTTCATGCCAAATCTGCATCAAAACAGACAAAAACTGCTCAATTATAATATAAATCCCATCATACTTTGAGATCAAAGTTATACACGCATATATAATTGGTAACTGATGTAATTCCATAGATAATTTCAAATTTGAGAGAGAAGTAATGTATTAGAAATGTTGGTTTCCTGAATTGTTAATGCACGCATGATCTCTTTATGAAATTTGTTATATTCAATATTTGATTATCAATAAAGATTAACAGTCTCCAAGCTTATCAATGTATCTTTATAAATCAATGTTTGGATGTATACTTCAAGCTGACTTCCTTTATTTCCTGGGAATTGCTTAATCCTATCTTTTATGTGTTTTCTTTTTCTTTTTTAGAACAACCTTGAAAACATCATACATCAACCGATACTATTATGAGTCGTTGGCTCCTTTTTGTTTCTTTTTTTTAATAGAATTTCATGGAAGGGAATTCAATGTGTAATGATTTAAATATACAAGTATGCAATTTAGAAATTCTTGAAGCTTTTTGAATATATGTCTTCTTTAACCACTTGTATTTTGACTCGTCATATTATTTTTACCATTGACAGTACAAATTGCATATCCTCATCACTGCATACTCGTTAACTTGGTTAACATGTTGTTAATAACAGATCTCCAGCCATTTCTGATGGAACACCTAACTTCCAGAATACTGATGTTTTTGTTCATGTAGTTTTCAATGTGGAAGTCTGATAGTGATTTGAAGTCTTTTATCACTTGGTCGAGCCATATCATCTTTGGTCGCCCTGATGATATTTTAGTAAGTTTTATGAAGGCATGAAGTGCTTACCATGCAGGTGTTTCTTATGGCAGTCTCATTAAATGGGCAAATTAGGACAGTTATTTTTTACGTATAAATATGTTTATTTGAAAAAATATTTAAGTATATCTGCTGATATCAGAAATTGCAGATGAAAAATTCAATAGTAGAAATTATCTCGATCAGAATCGCAGATGTGTATACTGGTGTTACATAGGTTTATCTTGATGAAGCCTCTATGCCTATGTCCCTACTTAGTTTCAAAAAGTTATTTAATCATTAATATTTAAATCAACTTAAAATCATACCTTTGTTGCTGACCGCCGGCATACTGTGTGTTGCTTTCCTCCAAGGTCCAAGGCCAATTTGTTAGCTAGAATAAAATGTCGACTGCATACCTCCTACACCAAACATTATGCAGTTAATCCATCATCTTCATAGAAGAATAATGCAGGCAGAGATAGCTGAAAAGTCGGGGGGAGAGTTATTTATGTTTTAAGCACATAGCTTAATTATTAATCGTTTTGTTAGACTATGTTAAAAACGTGTTTTGTCTCATTAAAGCTCCCAAGATTGACGGTACTTTGACTCTGTTGATCGTGTCTGGCGTCACTTTATCAGCTTTCGATTCTCATGACACAGCAGGGGCGATCCCTTAATCTCCTCTGTGACGTTTCCTATTTTACAATATATATCTCAACAATAGGTACTAGTTAATAACTACTAGCATATTCAGCCCATTAATATTTAACACCGTTAGTAATTAACTTATAGTTCTTTTTAATATTTCAAAATATTTATCTTGTTAGTATTTCGTTTTATTAAACTATATTCATATGTATTTTGACGATTTAAATTATTTTTCAAATCATGTTTCAAATAAAGAGAATACACAAAAGTATTATAGTTTTTTACAGCTGTTTATTTCAAGTCGTACAATGAATCATAAACTTTGTTTCTGTACAGTAAATCATAAAATGTTATAAACCTTGAAACTATCTCCAGAACTAAGTATTTCTAGGTGCCCAACAAAAAAGACATCAATTTATTCTACTATATATTTGCCATGTTTTTTTTTTTGTAACTTGTTATGAAAATAAATGATCTAGAGCGAAGACAGTTCAGAAAAATACAAATTTTGATATAATGAACTTATATCACATAAAATCTTAGTTTAATCTATATTTTCTGTATATGACAGCTCTGATTATTAACAAAGGTAATACAATTGACTATAAAACTCAAGACTGAAATAGTCCATTATAAACAAAAGGAAATATCAGGTCAAGTAGTAATACTATTCAACCCATAGCTGCAGAGAAAAAAGTGAAAGAGAGAAAGGGCATGTAATGAATGGAAAAAGACTAGTTTTGTATTTTTTATTTATTTTTATTTCACTGGTTTTTCAAACTTAATTTTTCCTGATTCAAGCAATCTACCCCAAAGTCAGCAGGTGATCAAACGGGTCACATTTTTTCTAGTCTTCATTTGAAACTTCAATATTTCATGAAGTAGTATAATTTAAAGTTTTTCCCCTGGTTGGTTCCTCAAATACAACGGCCACGCAGCTACACTTTTCCTATCTCTATCTCATTCATGACCCTGTTTATTTCTGCAAAGTAATAAACTTTGATTAACCTTTCTAGAGTACATTTTCAGCCAGTATCCATGACAACTATCTCATTACTAATTTCACATTGATTTTTGGGGGGGAGGGATGCTAAATTGATATAAGGAAATTCTTTTATATAACCATTAATAGCTATGAGGAAATTACAGGATGCTTCCAATTTAAGTGTTTAAATTGGCAAATTTATTAGATTACAAAAGTTGCGATGAATTTGTATATGGAAAACATATTAAAGTTTTCTCATCAAAGTTCAGAACTTTTTTAATAAATTGGATCGTTAGTGACATGAAGCAATTCGTTTTTTAATTGAAAATAAAATGTCTATTAGAATACCAAAATAATGGAAACATAGAATTTAATGAATATGTGATACAGCTGGTTAGATTCAAGATTTAAAAAAATAACATGCAAAACATGTTTTTTTTTAACTGAATAGTAAGGCAGATAATAACCACATTAAATTTAACTAATACTGAGGAAAATGTTTTACTTTGTTGATTTCTCTGAGAGAAAGCCACAAACCGGATCACACACTTAAGAGTATCTGACTCTGCAGAATATATAAAATATTATTATTAAAATGGAAATTGAATAGCTATACACCATGTTTCGATTTCCCATTTCAAAGCAGCCATTAATTAAAGGGATTGAGTTTTTATAACTCTCAGCCATTGTTTATTTATTTGATTCTATCATTTAATTTTATAAAATATATACATATTTTAAATTAGGTCGGTGGATTTCGCTTCAAACACTGGAGGCGATTATTTTTTTAAGAAAAAACAAAACACCAAAAAACATTTTTAAATAAGATAGGTGTATTTCGCTTCAAATACTGGAGTCGATTATTTTGAAAGAAAAACAAAACATCAAAAACTATTTTTAAATTAAATTAGTGAATTTCGCTTCAAACACTGAACTTGATCATATTTTAAGAAAAACCAAAACACCAAAAATATTTTTAAAATAAGATCGGTGGATTTTGCTTCAAACACTGGAGTCGATTATTTTTTAAGAAATACAAAAACACCAAAAAATATTTTTAAAAAATAAAATCAGTAAATTACGCTTCAAACACTGGAGGCGATTATTTTGAAAGGAAAACAAAACACCAAAGGTGGATGTTGCTTTATACACTTCTGACGATCGGATTTACTGTGAAACTATAGTAGGGTGTTGTAATAAGTTTCTTTTAAATATTTTTTATTGTTGAATATATACAAGTATATTATAAGGTATACTAAAATAAATAAATAAATAACGTAAGCAAAAATGAGAGCCAATATAGTCTAACAATATTATTTAGTCGCAATTGCAGATCATTATTTTATTTTATTTTTTTATTTTTTGTGATGTGATATTCATGTGAAATAATTTTGAAACGTAAGCGTTTGGAAATCTAACGTTCAAATTTGAATTCTTGTATAGTTTAGGCTCGCATTCAGATGTATACAGACATATACGATATTAGGCTAGAAATACACTTCTGACGATCAGATTTACGTTCTAGAATTCATAACTGTCGGTTAATTTATAAAAGAGTGAGTGATATATATATATATATAGAAGTGTATGAACATATAAACATGCCTAACTTTATATATATATATATATATATATATATATACACGGCGAGTGCTGAGTGCTGTAAAACTGAACCCCACTGCCTTGTAGGCTATGGGTTAGACAACCCTAGCAGAAACCTCCAGAGGAGCTTAGGCCCTGTTAGCTGAGGCATGGATGATCCACCGGCATGTGGATCACACTCTGGTGCCCAGCATCTGGAGTCCTAACCATCGGTATATGGCAATACTACTAGGAAAAATGTCCTCTTTAATCTTTGTTAAGGCAGGCATCCAGGAGAAGGAAAACTCTGATCTAACACCTGCGGTTTAAGTGACTGTCTGTCACCGGGTTCATAGTCGTCGATACTCCGAGAGTGGTCGTCGTGTCGCACAAGCTTTGATCACTATAATCCTGTTGCTGTGCTGGTACTTTTGGTGTATGTGATCCATATGTAAATATCATCTATGTGTTTAGCTTAGCTGAATGAATGTAATGAGTAATACGAAATTTAATTTGAAAATAGCTTGTGGGAACGTCAGAACCTTACTTGCTCGTTATGGTTTTGACCGGCCAGAGAGACGAACAACACTTTTTGGACAAGAATTGTTACGTTTCAACATTTATATTGCAGCCTTGTCAGAGACAATATTGTTGGAGGAGGGTAGTCGTGTAGAGGAGGGCTCTGAATATGTATTTTACTGGATCGGGAAACCAGAAGGCAAACGACACGACCATGGCATAGGATTTGCTCTTAAGAAATGGGTTGTTTCTGAACTCGAGAATCTTCCTTGTGGTTTAAATGAGCGCATTATGACCTTACGTTTGCATTTATCTGGTCAGCGATTTACAACTCTTATTTCTGTTTATGCTCCTACACTGGACAGCTCACCTCAGCTAGTAGGATCCTTTTATGAAGATCTTATAACTTATCCTGAATGCTTCTCATGATGATAAAATTATATATATATAGAGAGAGAGATAGAGAGAGATACAAATATACATTCATATAAATAGTATTTACAACTGAATAAACAAACTAATCTGAGCATATTCAAAAACTGCAACACCCTTAAGACCAATGGAAGCACAATTTAGTTTCATTTTAGCTGTTAATTTTCACCATCTTTTCTTATAGCATATATATATATATATATATATATATATATATATATATATATGACCTGACCATCACGCCATCTCATGTCTGGGACATCATAAAAAACCTTGACACCTCCAAAGCATGTGGGCCTGATCTTATACCAGTAGTAATAATAATAAAGAAATGCTCTTCTATACTGGCCCCTGTCCTCTCCAAACTCCACAACAAATGCCTTGCTGAATTTTGCTTCTCTGATAGCTGGAAAATTGCCTCTATGATACTAGTCTCCAAGAATTCTAAAGATAGAACTGACCCCCAGAATTATCGCCCTATCAGTTTACTCTCACTCTTTGCTAAAATCTTTGAATCCTTAATCAATCTAGTGATAGTCTGCTACTTCGTTAATGCTAAACTTCTTTCTGACCATCAGTATGAATTTAGGCAAGCACAGTCTACTGCGGATATCCTAACGGTCATCTCTGAACACATGTACCATACATTGGACAAGGCAGGTGAAGCTAGGGCAGTAGTGCTTGTTATATCTAAAGCCTTTGACAAGGTCTGGCATAAAGGTCTTCTCATAAAAAGTAATTCATATGGTATTACTGGATGAATATTTAATATAATTAGATCCTTCTTATCCAAAAGAAAAATCCGGGTTATCATCTAAACAACATGACATAAATGCAGGTGTACCCCAGGGATCCATCCATGGAACTTTATTGTTCCTAATTTTCATAAACGACCTCCCTGATAACATTGTATCTGAGATGGGTATATTTGCTGACGACACCACGCTCTACTCTCATCATGTTGGCAAAACGGACGCATACATATCCAAGGCAATGGCTGAATCCTTAGAAAGTGACCTCCAGTCTGTAGTGGAATGAAGTCATAAATGGATGGTAACATTTAATGATGCTAAGACAAAGCTCCTTTCCTTCAAGAACTACAAGAAACCTCTTCAACCACTGATTGCCACAGCAAATAACACTTTACCTGAGAGTCAAATGTTCAAACTCTTCGGCCTAATATTCACAGGTAACATGAATTGGAACAAATACATAGAAGACATTGCCAAGGCTGCTGCAAAGAAGGTGGGCTCCCTCTACCGTGCTAGAAAAATTCTCCACCTGACAGTATCCTATATCTCTACAAAGCCACCATCCGCCCATGCATGGAGTATTGTTGCACCAACCACTAGTCTCTCCTTCTTAGTTTTAGCCCCTGTCCCATCGCTGCAATGTTGCATCCTTGTACTTCTTTACAAGTACTTCGATGGAATGTGCTCTGATGAACTTGCTGCTCTGGTGCCCACTCGACGTAAATATACTCGACCAACCCAACAATCAGCTAAATCTCATCCATTCACTGTGGAGGTCCTCTATATGCTTGAGAGCTTACTATTACAATATCTTATTTCCTCGTGCTGGCGGCCTTTGGAACTCCCTCCCTGCTCCATATTTACTTGACTGTACCAACATGTAAAAATTTAAAACTAATGTGAACAAGCATCTAGCTGCATAGCTCCCAATTTAGGATGACTCCCAAAACTTTCATCCTAATTCACGTCTACAGTGGAAACTTGCATTGTTTAGGGTGAAATAAGTTTAATATATATATATATATATATATATATATATATATATATATATTAAATCAATGCCCGTCCCAAGAAAAATGAAAAAAAAATAATTCCCTGAAAAGAACAGTTTTGCAACACTTTTATGCTTCGTTAAAAAGATTAAAATCAACATATAATGATACTAAACCTTATGTTTAGAATCCTTATTCCAATTCTGATCAAAATCATTACATGATTTTGAATCTAGAAAATGCATAAAATTTAAGGCTTCAGCTGAATGTCTCTTAAGAAGAAATTGGAATTCAAGAAATCTTGCTTAATTGGCGTCTAATAACAATGAATAAAATTTTAAAAATATCTGATATATTGGAATTTTCAAATCGAAGGTTGTGCCCATATTATTCCTCCTAAAAGCTCTTTAAAAGACTCCCTAGAAACTAAAATTTGAGGAATATTTATTAATTGATGTCTAATACCTATTGTTAAAATTTCACATAAGAAACGGAGGTATATGATTTTTTTATAAAAAGGGCTTCCACCTCCTCTTTTCCACTTTATATAAAATTAAATTAAACTACATTTAGTCCACATTATCACCCCTTACACCTAGCAGCTGTGTTCCAAAATTCATAATGATTGGGTCATTAAGAGTGAATACTACACGGCTAACTTTATATAGATATTCTTATGCGATTGTGTTTTGAAATCTATATATATATATATATATATATATATATATATATATATATATATATATTGGTGCAGGTAATATAAGTTGTTATTTTTTGTTTTGTTCATTTTGGCCAAACTTTTTACTGAAAATGTTTTGCCTCATAGGTTTATAAAATTTAAACTTCAATTGTACAGATTCCAATAATGGTGGCTTACTAAGTAAATCTCCTTTGTAAAGTTCGAATGCCTATGACACTATTCAAGATACAAAGCATAGTTGACTGACAAAATGAGTCCAAAAGTATTTCAACCGTACATAGATAATTTCTTATGTAAAATTAAGTGAGGAATCCATTTCTGGTTATTTTAATGCAAAATTCTTACTAATAAGGTTTTTCTACTGCCGGGCAAAAATTTCACTGAAAAGATTGGTCAAAAATGTTTTTTCCAGGCCATGTTATGCCATACATCATTTCTTATGTAGAAGCTAGTGGAGAATCCATTTTTGGACCTAAAAATGACTAATTTCCACTTATAAGGGTAATATTGGGGAGTTTCTGACACCTGATGTAAATCATATCTAGTCACTGACTTGACTGTGACAAGCTTTAATATAACTGAGAAATAAAGATATTAATTACCAATGTTCGAGGTTATAGAATTATTCATTATCATCTTATGCTAAGATGATAAAGTTTGAAAATAAACTGACTAAACTCAACATAATTAAATAATTGATAATAACACTTATTTAGACTTGAATGGTGGCTAATGCTGATCTGAACACGAGGTCAAGTCAGGAAAATCACCCAACTGACTGGACAGCATGAGAAAAAAACTCTTTTTCTTATTATCATTGTCACGTGTACGCTTTTGTAGTCTTTATATATATATATATATATATATATATATATATATATATATTTAGATTTTTCACTTATAAAATAGATCATTCAGTGAAGACCGGGGTTGTTCCAATAAAAACAAGCTCGATGATACTCGATTACAGAGTACAGAGCATTTATATGTGATTTTATGAAGGCTTACCAAAGCATTCCTTTCAGGACACCAATGATCACCATTAAAAATATTTTTTCTTACAAATATTATTTATTTATTATAAATAATATTTGTAAGAAAAAATATCTTTAATGGTGATCATTGGTGTCCTGAAAGGAATGCTTTGGTAAGCCTTCATAAAATCACATATATATATATATATATATATATATATATATATATATATATATATATATATATATATTCTATATATAAAGAAAAAAACAAAATTAATCTATTTTAGCTTATATAGGCTCTGAATTCATTTATTTATTCATTTTGTATGAATCAGATGATTCTATTGTCAGCATTGGTGCTCAGATATCTTTCTAGTTAGAATTCTTTCTAGAAAGATATTGGGTACTTACAGAAGGAACCAAGTGAAGGTTCTGGATTCGAACTTGGCACACCCAGTTTGTCAGTCCGTGTCATTAACCACTTAGCCACCATCATCTCTGTCTGGATTCATGGCATTAATTTAGTACTTAATTGTAATACCATGCAGTCAAGACCAAAACTCCAACAACAGATTCAGATTTCTTTTAAATTGTAAACAAACATAAAAGGACTCCGATAGCAATTCTTAATTTTCTTTTAATGGATTGACATAATTTTTTACTTATTTTTGTTTCTTATTTGCATTGTCAATACTTTCAATAATATATATACACACTAAAATAATACCCTCAGTGCGTTTATCCTATGTGAATATGAATGGGTTTTGTTTTGGAAATAGATGAAGATTGCTAATTTGTATTATTTTGATTATTCTGACTACTCTTCTCATCTTATATTTTATTCTCATAACGTTTCGGTCAATGTAACCTCTGACCTTCAGGTGTACATTGTCGAACTTGGGAATCTGTATAGAATTTTGAATGGAAACTTTTATGTAATCTATGTGGGTAGCTTGCATTTATCCCATCAGTCATGACCGGGTACAAGTCTTAACTAATTCGTAATTGTATTCTTAGTATCGCCTAGACTTAGGATTGAATGTCCAAGTTCCAGAAGACTGTTAGATTCCCGAGTTTGACAAGATACACCTGTAGATTTGTGCTATGTGAATATGAATGTTTTCTTTTTTTACTGTATATATTTGTTTGAAACAAGCAAGTAATTATTGGCAGATGATCTTTCAAAAGACATTTGAAAAAAAAAAGAATGTAATATCAAGAAATTAAAAAAAAGGATTACAAAGACACTATAAAATCATTTTATTCTGGCAATGTCGGTTCACTGCCCAAAAAAGTAGCATTCGTTATAAAACATGTGTGTAAATCTGGCCCTAAATTAAATTCTATCAAACTTCTTTCAATCTTTTGAACATCGTTATGATTTTAAATTTGAAACTTGTAGTCATTATAAAATATATAATTTCTTGAATAAATGTTTACAATTGCTTCCAAATTGGATAATTCTCTGGTTTTTTTTGTGAATAAAATAATTAACACATTAGTTTATTTTAAAAAGGGTATTTTCCTCAGTGCCCCTCATATCACATATTGACATGTTAGACACTGTATAAATATTTATTTCACATTGCTGTATGATTCATTCCTTGAACTGTGGATGAAACTGTAGGGTAAACTAGACTCTCAACCTTTGATCAGACAACTAGTCTAAGAGAAGGAAACCTCTAATTTAACACCTGCGACTAGATAAGTATCTGTCACGTGGTGTCTGTTGTTACCTAGAACAGTCATCAATTACCTGGTGAAGAGAGTGGGCCACATTCTTTACAATGTCAAATCTATTTAAAACAAATTGTGGAGGTTGTCTTATAATTTGGGACACTCATCCTTGTGACTGAGGGACTAACTTTGACTTAATGTATGAATCGGTCTTCATAAATGAAGAAATAACTAAGGGTGGGACGTAATGCGTGAAAATTTCAGATTCATGCGAGTAGTATTTTTTTGTGTTCATTTATACATAAATAACACTAAACAATCAAACCCGCAAAAGACTAAATAGTGAGTGGCCATCATTGGAAGAAATTTCGTCTGTGTTCACTAAACATGGCAGTTGAAGATCGAAGGAACATTGTAAATCTTTTTTTAGCATCACTTAATCGTTTGTCTCTGACAGTAGGGTGCAATAAAGCTTTGATTTGGGAAAAACTGACAGCTGTCATGACAGACTCCGTTCAGAAGAATCTCCAAATTGAACAGCTGATCACTGCATCTCTCTCTTCCAATCATGTACCTCTACATGTCTCCTATGTGTGTCCCACACATGTGAAGCTTTTGATGTTGAAAATTTTGGCTATTTTTCACTAGTTTTTGGCTATTCTACATTCATGAAAACCCTTTTACAGCCTGAAAATGGTCCTAAATTAAAGTACTATATCAGATTTAACCATCTATATCCATTCATAGCTTTTGAGGATGCTTTAGGACCGGCAATGTCGCATGAAACCACTTTTTCACCGAAAAATGAGTGATTTTGAGTCCAGTGGAGCCATAACGGCTATTTTTGGCCTGCACCTTCTGAATTTTGCAAAATTTTCAAAATGTTTGATTGTTTAGTGTTATTTATGTATAAATGAACACAAAAAAATACTACTCACATGAATCTGAAATTTTCACCCATTATGTCCCACCCCTAATATAACATTCTATGTATTTTTTAACATATGATCAATTTAGTACAACTAATCATCATCTCCCCTCTATAATAAAGGCTAATGTGCATTTATTTGTATATAAATAAATATAAATCACTGATGATTAACTGTGTTATAACTCCTAGTGTTTAAATAATAATAATAATCCACTCTAAAATAAAGACCAATGTATATTTATTTGTATATGAATAAATATAAATCCATCCCATCACACAAAAGTTAGTAAAAAACGTGCTTGTTTTAAGCTCTGGACGAAACCATTTCCAGTGGTGAGTGGAAGGAAGAAATAGCAAGTCAGACAACACTCGCTGTCTGAAATGAATTCATGAAGAAATCTTTCAATCAAAATTAAAAGTCAATGGTGGGTGTTTATTTTTCTTTAGGTCATCAGAAATGTTAATGATAATTTATATATGAAAAATTAGATTACTGACATAATTGTATGATTTTATATGAATATTAGTGCGAACACTGGTGAAGCAGTTTTTTTCCCATCATTTTTGATGGAGGGTGTACACCAGTTAAAAGGATTATTTGTCGTACTCATTCATTAAAGTAAAAAGTAAATCTCCTTTTAAAGCCTCAAGACTAACCGATGCTTAACACAATTTTTGTAGTGTTAAGCTAGGTGGTCTGAATCACACCCATAACAGGAGGGTAGACTGTCACTGGTTATACTCCCTGCAAAGCTGGTGACCATTTATACATAACCCATCTAAATACTATCCAGACTCAACATTGCTAAACTTTTGTGATCTGAGGAGAGACATAAACATACTTATTCAGAAAAGCAGAATAAATTTACCTTGTTACAAGAAAAGAATATCTTCAGTTCTTCATGCAAAACAAAATGTCTCAATATATTTATGGATTAGTTTACCCACAATTCTTCATTGCCCGTTATTGGCAACTATCGACCTCTGCAGACTCGTGAAGGTAAAGCAAGAAAAAAAGACGACTATTTTTAATACTACTAACTTAAAATAGTTTTCTTTTTCTTTTCAACTGAAGCTGTAATCAATCAATCAATCAATCAATTTTGTGTTATGCAAGTGTTTTTGTTTTATCCTTACTGTATGATTTTACTTACCTTCCATATGTCAAATAGGATTGTAGGTTTACAATAAAGAATAGATCTATCGATTTGTTTTCTTTGCACTTAATTTCTACTTTATGCCAAAGAAATAATCAAGAAATAAATGTGCTTTTTTTAATATGATCACTTAATGCTTAAAGAGATGAAGATAAAAAACAAGCCCTTTTGGTGTAATTCTATAAAGCGCTTCTGCTTTTATCCCTTTACAACACAAATACGTACAGTCTATAAACATAATCATTCATTTAATTATTCCTGTAGTACTTATCAAGACTGGACTTCAGATAAATTGCTTTAACACATTACGTATCATATAGGGCAATAAACTATAAGAAATTAAATAGATGTCTTCTTCTTTTCTTAAGGGGGTAAGGGTGGAGTATTCTAATGCATACCGACATTGAGTGTGGAAACAACTATGCCAATCAAAGCTATTGCATTTTTTCACTCTGTAATAACACTGGGAAAGGGGTGAACATCCCTCTGCAACTAGGAGTAAACTAACAGCTTGTGTTTAATGAATCGTAAACTATGGGTTCTTCCAGTTAGTACTTAAAAGCTGTTGCTTGTATATATGAAAATAAAACAATGAAATTGGAAGTCTATAGTACTGGTCAATTAGTTATTAAAGCTTAGTTTTTAAAATAATTTAGTGAATTAGACATCCTATTTACTCTGGTGAACACTATTTCTCTCTCTCTCTCTCTATATATATATATATATATATATATATACTCGATGTCTGCATGTTAGTGTGTGTGTGCCATATAGAAAAAAAGGTTAGCGAATCTAGATAAAATCTAAAAGTGTATTCTAATGTAAAATTAACCCAGAAAGTTAATAGGCATATTCCCGAATCTCTAAATTCATTCCTAACGGGGCTATGGGGAAAATTTCGTCTGGAGGGGGTCGATTATTTCAACTATTTTCAATTTAATTATGTATTAATTTAGATAGAAAACAATTTAGTCATTCCCGGAAAAAAAAAATTTCAAGTCATTTTCTTAAATTAAACCGGAAATGAAATCATAGGGAGAATGTAGTGTGGAAGGGGGGATTCAAAATTCTAATATGATAATTCTAGGAAGATGGAGAAGAGTGACTAACCCAGGCTTTACTTAACAAACTCATTATTCAAAACAGAAAACGAGTCAGCATTTTTTTAGATTTTACATTTTAGTGGACACTGCCCGCCAGTGTCTGCCACTGTTCGCCACTGTAAACCAGTGCCCGCCAATGTTTGCCACTGACAGCCCTATAAAAAAATAGCCAACTCATAATTCAAAACAGGAAATGAGTCAGCATTTTTTAGATTTTACATTTTAGTAGATACTGTCCGTCACTGTCAGCCTTATAAAGAAATAGCCAAATCAAAATTCAAAACAGAAAATTAGTCAACATTTATTAGATTTTACATTTTAGTTGACACTGCCCGCCACTGTCCACTACTGTCAGCCCTATAAAGAAATAGCCAATTCATACTTCAAAACAGAAAATGAGTCAACATTTATTAGATTTTACATTTTAGTTGACACTGCCCGCCACTGTCCACTACTGTCAGCCCTATAAAGAAATAGCCAACTCATACTTCAAAACAGAAAATGAGTCAACATTTATTAGATTTTACATTTTAGTTGACACTGCCCGCCACTGTCCACTACTGTCAGCCCTATAAAGAAATAGCCAACTCATACTTCAAAACAGAAAATGAGTCAACATTTATTAGATTTTACATTTTAGTTGACACTGCCCGCCACTGTCCACTACTGTCAGCCCTATAAAGAAATAGCCAACTCATACTTCAAAACAGAAAATGAGTCAACATTTATTAGATTTTACATTTTAGTTGACACTGCCCGCCACTGTCCACTACTGTCAGCCCTATAAAGAAATAGCCAACTCATACTTCAAAACAGAAAATGAGTCAACATTTATTAGATTTTACATTTTAGTTGACACTGCCCGCCACTGTCCACTACTGTCAGCCCTATAAAGAAATAGCCAATTCATACTTCAAAACAGAAAATGAGTCAACATTTATTAGATTTTACATTTTAGTTGACACTGCCCGCCACTGTCCACTACTGTCAGCCCTATAAAGAAATAGCCAACTCATACTTCAAAACAGAAATGAGTCAACATTTATTAGATTTTACATATTAGTTGACACTGCCCGCCACTGTCCACTACTGTCAGCCCTATAAAGAAATAGCCAACTCATACTTCAAAACAGAAAATGAGTCAACATTTATTAGATTTTACATTTTAGTTGACACTGCCCGCCACTGTCCACTACTGTCAGCCCTATAAAGAAATAGCCAACTCATACTTCAAAACAGAAAATGAGTCAACATTTATTAGATTTTACATTTTAGTTGACACTGCCCGCCACTGTCCACTACTGTCAGCCCTATAAAGAAATAGCCAACTCATACTTCAAAACAGAAAATGAGTCAACATTTATTAGATTTTACATTTTAGTTGACACTGCCCGCCACTGTCCACTACTGTCAGCCCTATAAAGAAATAGCCAACTCATACTTCAAAACAGAAAATGAGTCAACATTTATTAGATTTTACATTTTACTTGACACTGTACACTACTGTCAGCCCTATAAAGAAATAGCCAACTCATACTTCAAAACAAAAAATGAGTCAACATTTATTAGATTTTACATTTTAGTTGACACTGCCCGCCACTGTCCACTACTGTCAGCCCTATAAAGAAATAGCCAACTCATACTTCAAAACAGAAAATGAGTCAACATTTATTAGATTTTACATTTTAGTTGACACTGCCCGCCACTGTCCACTACTGTCAGCCCTATAAAGAAATAGCCAACTCATACTTCAAAACAGAAAATGAGTCAACATTTATTAGATTTTACATTTTAGTTGACACTGCCTGCTACTGTCAGCCCTATAAAGAAATAGCCAACTCATACTTCAAAACAGAAAATGAGTCAACATTTATTAGATTTTACATTTTAGTTGACACTGCCCGCCACTGTCCACTACTGTCAGCCCTATAAAGAAATAGCCAACTCATACTTCAAAACAGAAAATGAGTCAACATTTATTAGATTTTACATTTTAGTTGACACTGCCCGCCACTGTCCACTACTGTCAGCCCTATAAAGAAATAGCCAACTCATACTTCAAAACAGAAAATGAGTCAACATTTATTAGATTTTACATTTTAGTTGACACTGCCCGCCACTGTCCACTACTGTCAGCCCTATAAAGAAATAGCCAACTCATACTTCAAAACAGAAAATGAGTCAACATTTATTAGATTTTACATTTTAGTTGACACTGCCCGCCACTGTCCACTACTGTCAGCCCTATAAAGAAATAGCCAACTCATACTTCAAAACAGAAAATGAGTCAACATTTATTAGATTTTACATTTTAGTTGACACTGCCCGCCACTGTCCACTACTGTCAGCCCTATAAAGAAATAGCCAACTCATACTTCAAAACAGAAAATGAGTCAACATTTATTAGATTTTACATTTTACTTGACACTGTCCACTACTGTCAGCCCTATAAAGAAATAGCCAACTCATACTTCAAAACAAAAAATGAGTCAACATTTATTAGATTTTACATTTTAGTTGACACTGCCCGCCACTGTCCACTACTGTCAGCCCTATAAAGAAATAGCCAACTCATACTTCAAAACAGAAAATGAGTCAACATTTATTAGATTTTACATTTTAGTTGACACTGCCCGCCACTGTCCACTACTGTCAGCCCTATAAAGAAATAGCCAACTCATACTTCAAAACAGAAAATGAGTCAACATTTATTAGATTTTACATTTTAGTTGACACTGCCCACCACTGTCCACTACTGTCAGCCCTATAAAGAAATAGCCAACTCATACTTCAAAACAGAAAATGAGTCAACATTTATTAGATTTTACATTTTAGTTGACACTGCCCGCCACTGTCCACTACTGTCAGCCCTATAAAGAAATAGCCAACTCATACTTCAAAACAGAAATGAGTCAACATTTATTAGATTTTACATATTAGTTGACACTGCCCGCCACTGTCCACTACTGTCAGCCCTATAAAGAAATAGCCAACTCATACTTCAAAACAGAAAATGAGTCAACATTTATTAGATTTTATATTTTAGTTGACACTGCCCGCCACTGTCCACTACTGTCAGCCCTATAAAGAAATAGCCAACTCATACTTCAAAACAGAAAATGAGTCAACATTTATTAGATTTTACATTTTAGTTGACACTGCCCGCCACTGTCCACTACTGTCAGCCCTATAAAGAAATAGCCAATTCATACTTCAAAACAGAAAATGAGTCAACATTTATTAGATTTTACATTTTAGTTGACACTGCCCGCCACTGTCCACTACTGTCAGCCCTATAAAGAAATAGCCAACTCATACTTCAAAACAGAAAATGAGTCAACATTAATTAGATTTTACATTTTAGTTGACACTGCCCGCCACTGTCCACTACTGTCAGCCCTATAAAGAAATAGCCAACTCATACTTCAAAACAGAAAATGAGTCAACATTTATTAGATTTTACATTTTAGTTGACACTGCCCGCCACTGTCCACTACTGTCAGCCCTATAAAGAAATAGCCAACTCATACTTCAAAACAGAAAATGAGTCAACATTTATTAGATTTTACATTTTAGTTGACACTGCCCGCCACTGTCCACTACTGTCAGCCCTATAAAGAAATAGCCAACTCATACTTCAAAACAGAAAATGAGTCAACATTTATTAGATTTTACATTTTAGTTGACACTGCCCGCCACTGTCCACTACTGTCAGCCCTATAAAGAAATAGCCAATTCATACTTCAAAACAGAAAATGAGTCAACATTTATTAGATTTTACATTTTAGTTGACACTGCCCGCCACTGTCCACTACTGTCAGCCCTATAAAGAAATAGCCAACTCATACTTCAAAACAGAAATGAGTCAACATTTATTAGATTTTACATATTAGTTGACACTGCCCGCCACTGTCCACTACTGTCAGCCCTATAAAGAAATAGCCAACTCATACTTCAAAACAGAAAATGAGTCAACATTTATTAGATTTTACATTTTAGTTGACACTGCCCGCCACTGTCCACTACTGTCAGCCCTATAAAGAAATAGCCAACTCATACTTCAAAACAGAAAATGAGTCAACATTTATTAGATTTTACATTTTAGTTGACACTGCCCGCCACTGTCCACTACTGTCAGCCCTATAAAGAAATAGCCAACTCATACTTCAAAACAGAAAATGAGTCAACATTTATTAGATTTTACATTTTAGTTGACACTGCCCGCCACTGTCCACTACTGTCAGCCCTATAAAGAAATAGCCAACTCATACTTCAAAACAGAAAATGAGTCAACATTTATTAGATTTTACATTTTACTTGACACTGTACACTACTGTCAGCCCTATAAAGAAATAGCCAACTCATACTTCAAAACAAAAAATGAGTCAACATTTATTAGATTTTACATTTTAGTTGACACTGCCCGCCACTGTCCACTACTGTCAGCCCTATAAAGAAATAGCCAACTCATACTTCAAAACAGAAAATGAGTCAACATTTATTAGATTTTACATTTTAGTTGACACTGCCCGCCACTGTCCACTACTGTCAGCCCTATAAAGAAATAGCCAACTCATACTTCAAAACAGAAAATGAGTCAACATTTATTAGATTTTACATTTTAGTTGACACTGCCTGCTACTGTCAGCCCTATAAAGAAATAGCCAACTCATACTTCAAAACAGAAAATGAGTCAACATTTATTAGATTTTACATTTTAGTTGACACTGCCCGCCACTGTCCACTACTGTCAGCCCTATAAAGAAATAGCCAACTCATACTTCAAAACAGAAAATGAGTCAACATTTATTAGATTTTACATTTTAGTTGACACTGCCCGCCACTGTCCACTACTGTCAGCCCTATAAAGAAATAGCCAACTCATACTTCAAAACAGAAAATGAGTCAACATTTATTAGATTTTACATTTTAGTTGACACTGCCCGCCACTGTCCACTACTGTCAGCCCTATAAAGAAATAGCCAACTCATACTTCAAAACAGAAAATGAGTCAACATTTATTAGATTTTACATTTTAGTTGACACTGCCCGCCACTGTCCACTACTGTCAGCCCTATAAAGAAATAGCCAACTCATACTTCAAAACAGAAAATGAGTCAACATTTATTAGATTTTACATTTTAGTTGACACTGCCCGCCACTGTCCACTACTGTCAGCCCTATAAAGAAATAGCCAACTCATACTTCAAAACAGAAAATGAGTCAACATTTATTAGATTTTACATTTTACTTGACACTGTCCACTACTGTCAGCCCTATAAAGAAATAGCCAACTCATACTTCAAAACAAAAAATGAGTCAACATTTATTAGATTTTACATTTTAGTTGACACTGCCCGCCACTGTCCACTACTGTCAGCCCTATAAAGAAATAGCCAACTCATACTTCAAAACAGAAAATGAGTCAACATTTATTAGATTTTACATTTTAGTTGACACTGCCCGCCACTGTCCACTACTGTCAGCCCTATAAAGAAATAGCCAACTCATACTTCAAAACAGAAAATGAGTCAACATTTATTAGATTTTACATTTTAGTTGACACTGCCCACCACTGTCCACTACTGTCAGCCCTATAAAGAAATAGCCAACTCATACTTCAAAACAGAAAATGAGTCAACATTTATTAGATTTTACATTTTAGTTGACACTGCCCGCCACTGTCCACTACTGTCAGCCCTATAAAGAAATAGCCAACTCATACTTCAAAACAGAAATGAGTCAACATTTATTAGATTTTACATATTAGTTGACACTGCCCGCCACTGTCCACTACTGTCAGCCCTATAAAGAAATAGCCAACTCATACTTCAAAACAGAAAATGAGTCAACATTTATTAGATTTTATATTTTAGTTGACACTGCCCGCCACTGTCCACTACTGTCAGCCCTATAAAGAAATAGCCAACTCATACTTCAAAACAGAAAATGAGTCAACATTTATTAGATTTTACATTTTAGTTGACACTGCCCGCCACTGTCCACTACTGTCAGCCCTATAAAGAAATAGCCAATTCATACTTCAAAACAGAAAATGAGTCAACATTTATTAGATTTTACATTTTAGTTGACACTGCCCGCCACTGTCCACTACTGTCAGCCCTATAAAGAAATAGCCAACTCATACTTCAAAACAGAAAATGAGTCAACATTAATTAGATTTTACATTTTAGTTGACACTGCCCGCCACTGTCCACTACTGTCAGCCCTATAAAGAAATAGCCAACTCATACTTCAAAACAGAAAATGAGTCAACATTTATTAGATTTTACATTTTAGTTGACACTGCCCGCCACTGTCCACTACTGTCAGCCCTATAAAGAAATAGCCAACTCATACTTCAAAACAGAAAATGAGTCAACATTTATTAGATTTTACATTTTAGTTGACACTGCCCGCCACTGTCCACTACTGTCAGCCCTATAAAGAAATAGCCAACTCATACTTCAAAACAGAAAATGAGTCAACATTTATTAGATTTTACATTTTAGTTGACACTGCCCGCCACTGTCCACTACTGTCAGCCCTATAAAGAAATAGCCAATTCATACTTCAAAACAGAAAATGAGTCAACATTTATTAGATTTTACATTTTAGTTGACACTGCCCGCCACTGTCCACTACTGTCAGCCCTATAAAGAAATAGCCAACTCATACTTCAAAACAGAAATGAGTCAACATTTATTAGATTTTACATATTAGTTGACACTGCCCGCCACTGTCCACTACTGTCAGCCCTATAAAGAAATAGCCAACTCATACTTCAAAACAGAAAATGAGTCAACATTTATTAGATTTTACATTTTAGTTGACACTGCCCGCCACTGTCCACTACTGTCAGCCCTATAAAGAAATAGCCAACTCATACTTCAAAACAGAAAATGAGTCAACATTTATTAGATTTTACATTTTAGTTGACACTGCCCGCCACTGTCCACTACTGTCAGCCCTATAAAGAAATAGCCAACTCATACTTCAAAACAGAAAATGAGTCAACATTTATTAGATTTTACATTTTACTTGACACTGTACACTACTGTCAGCCCTATAAAGAAATAGCCAACTCATACTTCAAAACAAAAAATGAGTCAACATTTATTAGATTTTACATTTTAGTTGACACTGCCCGCCACTGTCCACTACTGTCAGCCCTATAAAGAAATAGCCAACTCATACTTCAAAACAGAAAATGAGTCAACATTTATTAGATTTTACATTTTAGTTGACACTGCCCGCCACTGTCCACTACTGTCAGCCCTATAAAGAAATAGCCAACTCATACTTCAAAACAGAAAATGAGTCAACATTTATTAGATTTTACATTTTAGTTGACACTGCCCGCCACTGTCCACTACTGTCAGCCCTATAAAGAAATAGCCAACTCATACTTCAAAACAGAAAATGAGTCAACATTTATTAGATTTTACATTTTAGTTGACACTGCCCGCCACTGTCCACTACTGTCAGCCCTATAAAGAAATAGCCAACTCATACTTCAAAACAGAAAATGAGTCAACATTTATTAGATTTTACATTTTAGTTGACACTGCCCGCCACTGTCCACTACTGTCAGCCCTATAAAGAAATAGCCAACTCATACTTCAAAACAGAAAATGAGTCAACATTTATTAGATTTTACATTTTAATTGACACTGCCCGCCACTGTCCACTACTGTCAGCCCTATAAAGAAATAGCCAACTCATACTTCAAAACAGAAAATGAGTCAACATTTATTAGATTTTACATTTTAGTTGACACTGCCCGCCACTGTCCACTACTGTCAGCCCTATAAAGAAATAGCCAACTCATACTTCAAAACAGAAAATGAGTCAACATTTATTAGATTTTACATTTTAGTTGACACTGCCCGCCACTGTCCACTACTGTCAGCCCTATAAAGAAATAGCCAACTCATACTTCAAAACAGAAAATGAGTCAACATTTATTAGATTTTACATTTTAGTTGACACTGCCCGCCACTGTCCACTACTGTCAGCCCTATAAAGAAATAGCCAACTCATACTTCAAAACAGAAAATGAGTCAACATTTATTAGATTTTACATTTTAGTTGACACTGCCCGCCACTGTCCACTACTGTCAGCCCTATAAAGAAATAGCCAACTCATACTTCAAAACAGAAAATGAGTCAACATTTATTAGATTTTACATTTTAGTTGACACTGCCCGCCACTGTCCACTACTGTCAGCCCTATAAAGAAATAGCCAACTCATACTTCAAAACAGAAAATGAGTCAACATTTATTAGATTTTATATTTTAGTTGACACTGCCCGCCACTGTCCACTACTGTCAGCCCTATAAAGAAATAGCCAACTCATACTTCAAAACAGAAAATGAGTCAACATTTATTAGATTTTACATTTTAGTTGACACTGCCCGCCACTGTCCACTACTGTCAGCCCTATAAAGAATTAGCCAACTCATACTTCAAAACAGAAAATGAGTCAACATTTATTAGATTTTACATTTTAGTTGACACTGCCCGCCACTGTCCACTACTGTCAGCCCTATAAAGAATTAGCCAACTCATACTTCAAAACAGAAAATGAGTCAACATTTATTAGATTTTACATTTTAGTTGACACTGCCCGCCACTGTTCACTACTGTCAACCCTATAAAGAAATAGCCAACTCATACTTCAAAACAGAAAATGAGTCAACATTTATTAGATTTTACATTTTAGTTGACACTGCCCGCCAATGTTTACCATTGGCATCTCTATAAAAAAATGGCAAAACACGAAATCAGTCAGCATTTTTTAGATCTTACATTTTAGTGGACACTCCTTGCCACTGTTCACCATTTTGAGCTCTATAGAGAAATAGCCAACCTATAATTCAAATGAGTCAGCATTTTTTAGATTTTACATTTCAGTAGACACTTCTTGCCATTACCTGCCAGTGTCTTCCAGTGTCCGTCATGTAAAGAAATCGCCAACTCATAATTAAAAACAGGAAATGAATCTGTGTTTTTATAATTATAAAATTTACTAGACGATGCCAACTACAACCTATTAATATCTGCTACTATCGGCTATGTAAAGAAACTGCCAACTCATAATTGCTATTTTTTCATATATCGGTTACATAAATGAACATGCTTTATGAGTTCTTTCATATGACAGGGGCACTACATAGATGAACATGATTTTATATAATAGGGACGCTACATAAACGAACCTGCTTTACGAGTTGAAATGGAGGAGGAGAAGAAATCAAGAATTGACAGTGACCATTTGTGCTTTTCGGCGTTGTCTGGGATCAAAAATTGTATAAGTCATTGCATTAAAGTTCGATTTCCAAGTCTTTAAAAATAAAATGTAAATTGATGATAAACAGTATTGAGACAATCATTCTCACTGGTTGTGGCAAAGGTGAAACTGTTTTTATTTCGAGGATACCAATTATACCATCAAATATACCCTTTCACTTAAGCGGTGCAGTTTACAGTACGACTTTGTTTCGCTATGTCTATCAATAAAAGTCAAGGCCAAACACTAAAAGTTGCCGGATTGCAACTTGAAGAACCATGCTTTTCACATGGTCAGCTTTATGTAGGAGCACCATGTGTAGGTTGTTTTTTTTTTAAAACTTTCCATATCAATTTCAAACTTTTACTTATAAAATAATTTTTTTCATAAACAGCATATGATAATTATGAATTTTGTTCACTTGTATATTTGGTTTTGTTTACTTGAAGCATGTTTTAAAAATGTACACTAAAAAAAAAAATTATAGAAATTATCCTCTGAAGGAGTAACGCTGTAACACACCATTTGATAAAAAATAAAATAATAAAATCGACAATTATGTTTTTGTGGTTTGTATTTAAAGAAAAGGAGCTAAAAAAAGTTATTTACTTTACCTGGTTTCATTCGTCTTGGGAAACCATGTATAAAAAATACTCCCACCTGTACATAGAACGAGCTATACTAATCTTACTATTGCGCTATGAGATTGTACTCTACTTTTTTCATGTGTACACTACCTCCACTATTGCAAATATTAGGTGATAAGAGTTTATAAGAGTTTATAAGAGTATAAAAGCAAGTGATGTGAGAACATTGATCAAATTGATAACTAAATCTACCAACCAATTAAGTATACAAACATTGCTTTTTGATTCTGCATCCGGGCATCTCCGGGTAGCCCTGCTAGTATATATATTATACCTCTATCTTTATAGAGTTAGGTATGTTTATATGTACAGGATTCACTCCTAAACTAATAAACCAATAATTATGCATTTGGGAACACAAGGGATAAAAGGGTCCAAATGTGGTTTATATGTAGTTTAATTTAGTTTTATGTAAAGAGGGTGAAAATTCACATCTCTCTGATTTTTGTGAAATTTTAACAATAATATTCCCTAAATTTCAATTTTTGGAGGTATTTTAAAGGGTTTTTAGGAGGCATAATATATGGGCACAACCTTCAATTTGAAAATTCAAATATTTCAGATTTTCATAGTCATTGGCTGGTTGATATCCATCTGTCTCAGGAGACAATGGAATTCTGCACCTCAGATTAGTCCATTGCTGAATTTCAGCTTCTACTATGATTATGCAAGCCTATCCTGGATCGGCAGACTCTGTTGCAGTTGCCACAGATGTAGGTGGTGTCTGGTTGCAGCCCTCTGCACTCTCTTCTCTCCTGACTCCTGTTGGAGCATGTCTTTACAGCTCTTCTCCAGCAGCTGTGGTCTTCAGCCGCAGATTCCCAGCCTGTTGGGTCGATGTATACCTGCCCTCATGTCTCGTTTGCAGACATCCTTGTAGTGTAGGACAGGTCTTTCTGCTAGTCTGGAGCCAGTTGCAAGCTCGCCATGAAGAATATCCTTTGAAATCCTCCCATTGTCTATTCACCTGGTATGACGAAGTAATCGGAGTCGTCATTTGGTGAGCAGAGCAAACATGCTTGGGATGTCTGCATGATCAAGGGCGCTCTTGTTTCAGGTGATTCCTAGGATTCTCCTGAAGTTGCACAGGTAAAGGTGCTGAGTCTGTTCTCTTAGTGAGAGTAGATGGCCCATGATTCACTGCTGTAAAGCAGCATGCTGAGCATGCAAGCTTGGTATACCTTCATCTTGGTATTGGTTGTCAGAATCTTGTTGTTCCAGACTCTCTTCATCAAGCAAGCCATGGTTGTTGCTGCTGCTGCCTTGCCGATACGTTTGTGGAGTTCTACATCCAGGGAGAGATTGCTCTAGATAGTGGGGCTGAGGTATGTGAAATCCGTGACAGTCTCGAGGGTGTGGTCGCCTATGGTGATGTTTGGGATACTGCTTACATTTTGGCTGAGGATGTTAGTTTTTTTAGGCTGATCATCATGCCAAACTCTTTGCGTGCATGCACGAAACATTTGATGAATCGCTGCAATGCTTCTTCATAGTATGCTGTCAGTGCTGCATCATCAGCAAAGAGCATCTCACGTATAAGTACCTTCCGCACTTTTCTCTTTGTAGGATTCTAAACCGATGGTACCAATGTTGTCCTGATCTTCTGTAATACATATATAAATAAATATTTATGTATATATTATAGCATATATTCTGTGTAAGCTGAAAAAATATCCAACGGGCTTGATCCTTAAAAATACAAAAGCAGAATATGCATTTTTTAAATTTAAATACTATTAAAGTACCTAGGTTTCGCTGGATCAGCTGGATTTTATAAAAATTTCAGTTTAAAATGACTGTGTGGGTCTCACCAGCTTCTCGTTAAAAGCTGAACTTGGAAGTTCAGCATATACAAGAGTCTGATGAGTTACACAGGGGTATTTTCAATCAGAATGAGCTGGACATCCAATTCCTGATTCTTATTGTTACAAAATGTGTTAATACCACATCGTGTGACCCAAGAACACATCTAACGTCTGAATTAGAAGGCAGTGGCTGAAGAGTCAATCATATTGAAAACCAAAAAAGGTTGATTTTGTATTTTCCTCTGTTAAACATTACTTTAACACCATAACAAATGGACTATAGCTAATGGTTTTCTCTTTTCTCTCTTGATATGTGTACATATGTAACCATGTTATAACACGGTGAATTGGTTTCCTTTTGGTATTCACCCTTTTGGGCCCTCTGATGAGTGGAGCGTACAGTTGAGGAACAAAATAAATAATTGTATGGCACCTGAAAAAAAAAACACAGCACATCGACACAGACTCAGAGAAAAACTCACATGAAGCCAATGCTTTCTTTCCCAGATTTATTGTCCTAGAGTCAATTGAAACAAAAAAACTGTCACCAACAATGATATAGAGAAGCTTTTATCATTTAAAGTATCAATAAAGAAAAACCGATGCTATGATAGAAGAAATAATAAATAAACCTCATGCAAATATGCTACTGAAGAAGAAAACCTTGCCCATATTAATACCTAAGGGTATACTTAGAAATACCCGGGAGAAATGGAAGGAAATCGAAAAAATCAAAGTATTATTACAAACACATCTATTACTAATAGAGATTTGGTATCTGTCTGTCTGAAGCCGAAACTATACTATTACTATCTTTTAATGCTCAAATTATTTCATGGAAATCACTCCAGATAAGGCATGAAGCCACTTTATGTAAGGAGCTAACAAGAATGAAACATGATTATCGCAAAGACAGGAGATGCCTGTTAGCCTTAGTACACTAGACCAACGAGTAAAACGAGCTGGAACAACCGAAGCAGGGAGTTGATCACATAATTCTGAAGAACACATGCCATAATAGTATTCATTTTACTATACTATTTCAGACTTAGGTACTATTTTTCAATGCTCAATTCAGAGGGGTTGCAGGATAGTGTAATATATGTTCTGTTGTCATGATACCATCCTCCCAGGCATTACCCCTCCTTTTTATGAGGGGGTAGTGTAGTATTTGTTCTGTGCTTCATGATACCATTGTATTAGGCATTACCTGCTTCTTTGGGGGTAGTGTAGTATCTGTTCTGTTGTCATGAGACCATTCTTCCAGGCATTACTCCCTCCTTTGAGGTCGAGTAGTATAATATATATTCGTTTGTCATGATAAAATTCTCCCAGGCATTACCTCCTCCTTTGGGGGCACGGGTGAAGTGTACTATATATATTCGTTCGTCACATATGCTAGCAAAAATATTTAATACACTATCACTTCAAATCAAGATTAGCTACGCAAATTTGAACCGTGTGTTCCAAATCCTACAAATACAATGAAAATATCCATACCAAACAACCGCAACTATGAATAGTATGAATATGACACATTGTTTAGCTTTAATTCCAAAGAATTCGTATCTTATATGAAAACGTTATAAAATACCTAAACCAATCTCTCCAACTCAATTGTTTCCAACAAAAGAAATCACTGAAATAAAATAAAATTCCCTAACACCTTTCGAATCTGAACCACCAACAATTACAATAAAAATGAATGCAAAAACAAAAGAACGATCAACCCAATCCTCTACCTATTGAGAAAGTTAAACCGTTATTATCAAGATAACAAAAATTTAACACAGGAAGTGAAGAAATTTTGTGTCTCGGATATCTCTCTGAATACTTGACGTGATTCAATGTCGCAACTTCAAGTTTTCGCTCTGACCCCGGGTGAAAATTCTTCCTCTTTTTGAAACACAGAGAATTTGTTTATGCAAAACAGTGATCATTTGAATTTGTAAACTTGTCATCGCACAACTAAAGAAAAAAAAAAACAAGATTCTCTCTTATAAGTAGTCCACTCTGCGTTCAATCCTGAGTCTCTCCCCGAGTGATGACACACTGTGCGACCCTTACTCTCTTTCTTCATAGACTTGCAAAATGGCTGCTACAGAAAGCTAAATCAAAAATTTTAAAGTCAGAACATGTCCAACAGATAAAATTAAAAATAAGTTTTTACTCAATTCAATGTTCATTGTTAGGATAGCCTTGCATGGAATATGGCAGCATCATCTGAAGAATAAAACTGTGCATTTACAAACAGCATGACTTATATACAACTTTAGAGATTCAACTACGATAGACTCTGAACATTCACATTATTATGACCCAGAAAACTCTAAATACTAATTATAAATTCAAGGAGCATCATTTTAACGAGCAAAAATATGTGATCAGAGGTCACATATTTTCTTATTATAACAATACCTCTTTTCAAAAAAATAATCCTTTGAGGGATGGTCTCTTACACTACCCTCTACAGGATGAGGTATTCCCTGGGTGGATGGTCTCATGACAACAGAACAAATAATACCTCCACCCCCCTGAATTGAGCATTCAAAGTTAGTATATCATCATATTTGGTTTAACGTCTGTTTTACGTGCTGGCATATGTTAGTTTAAAATAATATAGTAAACTGAATTGAGCATTAATAGAAGTAATTGTATAGTTATGGCTTTAGACAAACAGATAGCAAATCTCTATTAGTAATAGACATTGTTAAAACTTGTCTGAATTAACTATGAATGTTTTTCGCCGATTCCAAACATTGGTCACGGAAAACAGAACAGCTTTCTTTCTTTTTCAAATTTGTTGGTGTCCTGTAAACCGATTGTTATCAAATCAAGACATTTTAGCAAAGAGGACCAAACTTTGATGGCAAAGGAAATTAATCAGTTACTTTCTAGAAGCATAATTGAAGCAAGTGTATCGCCATGGTGAGTCCAGGTAATGATAGTGAATGACCTTAGTTACCTAGATAAGAAACGAGTGTGCATAGATTATTCACAAACAGTCAACCTATAGACCAAACTCATCACTTACCTGTTGCTGATAATAGATGAGATGATCGATGGCTTTACAAAATACAGTTTTCTCCACATTTGACTTCAAAATATTTGGCAGCAGATGTTGTTAACAAACCTCTGACAGAATGTACACGTCTTTTAATATGAAATCGATCTTTATTCCCATACGCTAGGATTCTGTTTGAGGTAACAAATAGGCAGTTGGTTTTCATAAAGTCATAGGTCACATGGTAAGAGAAGAAGACTTACATGGCACTTTCCCATATCATATTCATCATCATATTCGGTTCAATATTCATTTTACATGCTGGCATGTGTTGGACAGCTTTTAGAAATTGACTTTCAAAGCGACCCATCTCTTTATTTATCCCTTTTTCTCTCAAGTCCATCCTTATCACATCCTCCCATGTTTTCCTTGGCCTTCCCATGTTAACTGATCCCCCTACCTCAACTGTTCTAAATCTACTAACCTAAGAACTCTCATCCATTCTTTCAACATGGCCATATCATTGAAGTCTCTTGTTCTGCACACATCTCCCTATATTGTCTCGATTTAATTTTCCTCTGAGGTCATCAGATCTAAGCCTGTTTTTAAGATTCACATTACACATCCATCATATAATTTTTATATCATTTCTGTCCGTGAAACACATGTCCTCAACCCTCACTGACCAGGTTTCGCTTCCATGCATCATCACACCGTGTACACATACTTTATAGACTCTTCCCTTGGTTGACAGTGGCAATATTCTGCTGATCTGTAATGGCAGAGGTTCCCTCCCCCTCTCTCTCTCTCTCTTTCTCTCTCTTTATTTTTCTCTCTCTCTCTCTTTTTCTCTTTCTCTCTCTCCTTATGGTTGACAACATACTTCACAGTTGGTTACACATGGAAGAAAGAACGACTACAATTAATCTTAAACTTACTTTATTAATTTAGCTAATTGGATCCATTTCCCTAACTCAAAGTTGCTTCTAACTAAGAGCCAAGAGTAATCTCAATGCCCCTATCTATTTGGAACCTTAACTACATGTCATATATTCTTTCCAATTGCTAAGCTGGAACTATTTAACTAAAGAGTGACCTAAAAAATGTCACCCATGAAATCGTCAATAAAATTCTGCAATACAATCATTTGTCCACCAAGTTTCAGTTTCAGTCTTTGTTTTATCACCATTCAAGGATATGTGAGAATTCTTTGGTGACGGTCTCACCAGTAAGAGGTGTGATCAACTCCTTACTCTTGCTATCACACTGGCATTTGTTTTTCCCTATGCTCCAATGGCATCACCAAGATAACAAAACTTCTGAACGACCTCAAAACTTCTGCTGAACAATACATTGATAATATAACAATTACAGGGGACACAAAGGAAGAGCATGATCAAAATGTGAATAAATTGGCCAAAAGGAAATTACTTTAATCAGGTCAAAAACTGTGGCATCAGTGTGTTTCATTAATGTGTTGTGATACTGTGTTGGGAATGGAATTATTAAACTAGATATTGAGAAACTTTACTCATTGAAAAAACTTTCTTTGCTTAAAAATCTTAAACCATGAAAAAGACATTTGGAATGTTTGCTTATTATGCGGAATAGATCCAAAGACATTTCCAGATAAGATTTGTCAGTTACTAAAACAAATTATTTTCCTATAGAACAGTATTCGATCTATAAATGAAAGAGCTAAAATAAACTATTCTACACTCAGTAGATGAACACTTACTCTTGAAGTAAAGCCAGGGGGGGGGGGCTTCCTGTAGTATTCATGTCAATAATGCTTAATGGTCGTCAGCTGAAGTACTATATCACAGAGAACGAACATTATTGAATTAGTATATAAATGAATCCTTTATTCTTGACATTATGAAACCTCAACTGCATTAAAGACCAGATGTGAGTCGCCTTTATATTAATAGTGAAATGCCTACCAAAAATCAGAAACAAAAAGAAATTGAAGAATAGAGAATTCGAACATGCCGCATCTAGCTGCACAATAATGTATTGACCTGATAGGAAGAACATGGTTCCTGACACGCTTATGTTTATTCAGCCTTTCTGCCTGATACCTACAAGGGACTATATAATCTTTGAGTAGCTCAGCTCTTGCATTATTAGAGGAGTAAATCTTCCCTTCTCTATAGAAGATGTAAATAAGACTTGTGCTTCTTACATGTTTGGGCTGATATGCTGAAATTAGACCAACCAGCAACAAAACCTAATGATTAGCTTAGTATAGATTTGAAGAAATTTCTGCCTTCCCATTTGTCTTTCAACAGTGGTGAAATGTCTTGATTCATTGTTCAGCTTCGGTAGAAAGCTGAGTTACGTAGATTCTGACCGAAGCATGTATTTCATGTTTTTTTATACTAATGAGTCACCATTTATCAAGGCTAAAAGGTCACTCAAGGATAAGGGTTAATGAGATTGTCAATTGAATGTAGAACAATACTTGGAGAGGATTAGAAAGAATTGGTGAAAAATCAGGATTTGATTACTTAAGAGGACATCTCGACAAGTATATGTCAACATTGGATTTGAAGACGACGATGTTGTAGTCGGCAGGGAATCAGTTCCGTGATATTGTATCCCACAGATGGGAAATTCTTGAAAAGAATATCTATTCATAGAAGTTCTATTTTGTTTTATAAACACAGAGGATAAAAGGAAAGTTCTTTGCAGTGGTGTAGCTAGACGGATAAAGTCTACGAATGAAAACGTCTATCAATGAATCGAAAATAAATATACAAATATATTCAATCAAATACTTTTCCCTGGTTAATTAGTCGACAAAAGATATTAATTGAATTAGATACCCCCACATCAAAAGAACTAACCCAGTCCTTTTTCAATGAAAATGTCTTGATATTGTAAACAAACACACTTATCATTCATTAATATACACTGATGGATGAAAGAGTCATAATAAAAAAGGATTAGCTGCAATATCCTATGACGTCAAATCTTTATGATAATTTCCAAATAAAGCATCAATATGTCATACAGAAGTCTCTGGCATCGAATTGGCCCCGCTAATGATAACAAATAAAGCAAATAGATTCATTTTTGTGGTATTCATATCACCTCAAAACAAAAAAGACACTGTCAAATTGTTAAACAGGATTAATTAAGTACATCACAAAAAAACGTCAGAAAAACATAACTTTCTTCTGGATTCCAAACCATATTTGTATACGTAAATAACCACCTTATGTCTGTCCAAACAATACCACATCAAGACGATTATTGAAGAAGGGCAAATAAAACGTAAACATACAAGAAAGGAGGAAGTAGTTATGGCCAGGATCTGCACAGGCCATATATGTATAACCCATTCGTATATACTCAAAAATGAAGAACCTCGGATGTATAAAGCGTGCCAAGAAACATATCTTGATAAATTGTGGTGACCTAAGGCCAACCTTATCATGTAAATAATCTAAAGGAATTACTCAGCAAAACTCAACAAAATATTATTGAATTTTTAGGGAAAGTCAGCTTATGTAATAAAAAAAATGATATCTGTGTACATAGAAATTATATATTTTCATCGTTTTTAAATGTAAACGATTCTCAAATAAATTGTAAAACTTTTTAAATTTTATTATTATATCATACATAATGTGTTTGTACATATATATGTAGGTATATCAGAATAATTTTGAAAAAAATTTAATGCATTTTCCAATATAAAACAACAATTTTTCAGCTTCCAACGAAACCTCATTTTTCTGATAGAGCAAATATTTTACACATCAAAAGAAGAAAAATAATATCTATTAATTTAACACTGTATATATACGAACTATTTGGCATTTAAACACCTGAAATGGTTGATATGCAGTAACAAATAAAGAAAACCAAATCAAACTAACATGTTAATTGAATAAAGGGTTCAGTACGATATTTTTAGGACGTTTCTGACTACAACGAAAGATAATATGAAGAAAGCCGGAGAATCCAATGGTGGAAATTTTGAGACTATAACAATGATTTTATTTATCTTTAAAATTTTACAAAAAAGTTCACAGTAAATTTTATTTATAAAATAAGATGTGACAAGACAAAAATTGGGTGGGGTTGGATGATAGTCAGCTGTCGTCCTCAGGGTGTATTCTCTAAACTAGTTTCAGTCACCAAAATACCACATTCACTCTATGGGTAAAACTTACTTAACATTATCCCCAATGGTTTGAGGTTTTTTATTTACAAACAATATATGTACAAATTCATCGGTTGTGGGGTGCGAGTGCTAAAAAACAACATAGTGTGGTGGTTAGTAGGACCCTCCAAAATCTATCTAGGGATGAGCTTCTCACTGTTTTCTGGGTTGTTTCAAGAGCCAGGTTGTTTCAAAGGGGGTATTTGGAGATGAAAAAAGACAAAATCTGGATGGGATTCAGGTGTATATATTGTGTGGTGCCCCCCCAAGATAGGTACCATTTTGGCGGAAAGACACAAAATAAAAATAGGGGAGTGTGTATTATGAAAGATCTTTAATACCACTAGCTAAGAGACTTTGCTAACTGGGATGGGGTAATGATAGTCTGAAATATATGAAATAGTAAATGAAAGGTTACTCATTTAAAAGCTTTGTTTGTTTATTTTTCTTGTATTTCTAGCAAGAATACTAAATGTTGCTCAGGATTAAATGAGGAACACTATTTCCTTTTTCACTATGCTCAGATTACTTTCTTTATTTTATTGCCTCCCCATATCGCCCCCTAATATAGTCGGACGAAACTGAAATTTTGGAAAACGATCTGAATTAGTGCCTTATACATATAGTTTAAATTTCATTAAAATCAGATATATGTATTTAAACTGTTAAGTGGGTTCTTCTCCTATAGCTTCCTTTTAAGGGAGCACATAGAGATTTGGCACATTGAGAGGCACGTAGAAATTTGGGACCACTTCCATTGTCTTTCCTGGGAAATTTTATACATATGATTTAAATTTCATCAAAATAGAATATATTTGGAGTTTCAAGAGGGATTTCACCTCTATACCTTCTGTAGGGCGGCATATAGAAATTTGAGACCACTTCCATTGTTTTCCCCGGAAACTTTTACATATAAATACACTTTTATTATTTTATTCTCTAACCTTTCTTTTTATAGGAAACACACACACATTGATATTTATATATAGAGATTAACTGATATTAATTGCAATATGTTTTTGTATGTATATATGAATTCTTTTATAGTGACTTGTTTTTGTGAATACCAAGATGGTAAAATATTCCATATTTGAATTTACAAATACACCAACCTCAACAAATGATTATTAATTTTACATATACAGTTGTTACTTATTAGCACATAGAAACGATTTGCCAGATTGTAATGGAACAAAATAATTATTGAATTTCCTTGGAGTCTCATTGATGTTAAGTCTCCCCAGATTATTATTGTAACTCACTTGGTGTTTTTCACACCAGCCATTTTCAGTGATATTTTGCCAATAATGGCCGGTTATTTTCCCTGGAATCTGAGTGACAATAAGCCGCCTCACTATTTCAGTACTTTACATTCATATCCAGTCGAGGTCTTCATGGTGCTATCCCACCTCAGCCTTTCCATATTTACTGGTCATGTTCTGTCAGACCAACCAATGTTGTTTACAGATAAGCCGACTTTACTCATCTTCTCCCAAGTTCTCTGGCAAGTTCCATGTATTTGATTGGTTTTCATCCTCATTCAACTTTACCCTGCAAAATATATCATTTGCCAGTTTTTTTTTCGGTCTTGTTCATTATTACCATGCCCAATCTTTTTACAGGGATGTGTTTGTCACCTTGTATCTCCATGTATTAAAGGGTGTTATGCCTTTCATTGTCTAATACACGCTTTGGTTTTTGCCTGTATAATTTGTCTGTATGTTCAAAATTTAGTCGCCTTGGAATTGTCTTAATATGCTCCATCCTTCCTTCGAGATGTTGTTGGTCAGTGTCATCTGACTATGTGGGGGTGGTTGCCACACTCCATGATTTTTCTTAATATACCAGCTGTTTTTAGTAATGTGATGGTTTGTATGTTGTCAATAAGTGTCCGATAAGTTCTAAGATGAAATACTGCTGCCACATCTGGGGAGGTTCTGCACAGAGCACTCTTTCCTGTCTTGACAGAGTACAAAATCTAGTGGGGGTGATCTTTTCTCTTCCCTAGAGTCCCTTTCTCACAGAACAGATGTTGCTAGTCTCTCTCTACTCTATTGTTATTTCTATTGAAGATGCTAGTCTCTCTCTACTCTATTGTTATTTCTATTGAAGATGCTAGTCTCTCTCTACTCTATTGTTATTTCTATTGAAGATGCTAGTCTCTCTCTACTCTATTGTTATTTCTATTGAAGATGCTAGTCTCTCTCTACTCTATTGTTATTTCTATTGAAGATGCTAGTCTCTCTCTACTCTATTGTTATTTCTATTGAAGATGCTAGTCTCTCTCTACTCTATTGTTATTTCTATTGAAGATGCTAGTCTCTCTCTACTCTATTGTTATTTCTATTGAAGATGCTAGTCTCTCTCTACTCTATTGTTATTTCTATTGAAGATGCTAGTCTCTCTCTACTCTATTGTTATTTCCATTGAAGATGCTCAACTGAACTTTAATCTTTTGTTTATCCTTGCAAGAGCTCAACTTCTACCGCAACGAAAAAAGACTTTCCTTTCTCTCTCCATGAGCATCAGGCAAAATTTCCAAGGAACAGAGCTTTTTTGCAAGACCTTCCTACATGTGGAACACATCACAGTGGGACTGCTTCCATGCTGATTACAACTTGGTTGTCTTCAAATCCAATGTAAACAAATTCTTATAAATCGATCCAGTTGATACCATTGATCAATGTTAGTACTCCCATATTGTTCTTTATCCTTCTGCTGGCAATCATTTCCATCTCATTAACTCTTATCCTCGAATGGCTCTTCAACTTGATAAGTGATGACCCCAAAAGTTTTTATATATATATACAGGGTGGGCAAAAATAAGGGTCCTATTTTTAAAAATTCATAACTTTTTTATTTATTGATTTTTTTTATTTTATTTTAGAATAAGTAAAGGACCCCTTCCGAAGCAAGCATGAGCCGTATTAGCCCTAAGGAACGTACCCTCATTTAGAAAACATTATTTTTGCTTAAAAAACTCAAAACAGTGTAAAAAACAATACTTTAGTTTTTGTAAGTTTTAAGAAGTGTTTTTCGGCTAAAATTTGTTTTGTTTATTTCAAAAAATCTCGGAAGGGTCAGTCTACACACACATAAAGTTTGGTGAGTTTAACTTTTATTTTGTGGAAGTTATTCAAATTCAAGTTATTCAAATTTAAAGATAGGACCCTTATTTTGGCCCACCCTGTATATATATATATATATATATTTCCTGATTTCAATTTTTTCTAGTCTTTTTTTTCCAGTTTTTCATAGTGCTCCGACAATCATTGGTATTCCTGTAGTTTTCATGTTTCATAACCCCTTCAGCTCAGCGTGGCAAGCTCAGTGTGGTAACCTAGATTTTCTGCCTCTTTCAGCTTCAACCTACTATTTGGCACGTTTTTTTCCTTCCAGTTGATTATTATCATGTATGGTCTTCTAACTTGGATGATTTTTTTCTGCTTTTATTTAAAAAAATTAAATTTATGTCCAGTACTGGATAAAATTTGTGTTTGCAGTATTTTTTATGTATTCAATCTGTAATTGTTTGCACAGCTTTCAGTGAACTACTTCCAAATCCAGTCATATCTATTTTTATATTCTTTTTGCTTTTGTGTAAGCTATCTGTAGTCACTGCTGATATTTTTTTGTGTCTTTGTCACAATCTATATTTCTTGGGTCTTGTCTATCTTGGCCTTTATATAATTTGTTCAAACAACATTTTGTGCGGTTCTCAGTAGAGATTCTATTTCTCTTTTCACGTTTCCGTTTTCAGTCCATGTTTTCTCATGAAAATTTTCTATGGTCCTTGTTATAAATGCTTCATCTTTGTTTTCTCAATTTTTGTTGTTTATTATTTCATTATGTTCGTCTTGATGCTGTTTTTGTTAGCAGTCATCAGCATCTCTATATTTTGTCATGTATATTTTTTTAATATATGCGATCTTCAATGCTAATGAGTCTTCATCTTTCCTTTTTACATAGAGTCTGTCAACACTATCCTTTATTGTGCATAGTCATTGGTTCCCTGGTTCTTTGATTCCGATTTCTGAGTTCTTTTTTTGTCTAATTTATGAAGTACTGGGGGGACTGCACAAGTATAATATGATAGGCTTTAAATTTGTTTAGCATTGGTTTTCGTGTATAATGCTTTCTCTTCGTTTTAAATTTGTCTCTTTGATTTTAGTATTGATAGAAACATGTCCCAGCACACAAACACATTTTCACAATTTCTAATACAAGAAATACTATGTTAAAGCTTACATATAAAAGTCAAACCTCTGTGAAAATTGAATGGTAAATAATTTGAAGATTTGAGATATCATAAGCCGAAGTTGTTTTTCCCAAAAAATGAAGGAACAAATTTTCGAATAAATCCTTGAGAAGTAGTGACTCTATAAGGGATCATTTTACGTCAAATTTACATAGAAATTCAGTGATTATTTTATTTCGATTTAAAGTAATCGTTACATTTAATTTAGCTTTATATTTAATTCTTATTAGTTTTTAATTACTTTTAACTTTGTTGAATTCTGTAGCTTTTTTGTTGCACAAGTAATTAAAAAAGAATAAAATTATAGAATCTTTACTTCATTATTTTCCATTTTCGTTTTTTATTTTTGCAATTTATTTATTACAATTTACTCGAAATGTTGAGTGTGTTTAAAAACAGATGTGTACGATTCATACCCCTTACTTTAAACATGTCAAATAAGAGGGTTTGGAACGAATCCACAGGTCATATTAAAACCAGCTGGTTCAGTTTAAGTTAAATTTGCAGAGCAAACTAACCTCTTGCTAAAAATTGAACAATTTTTTGTTTTTAATGTTATAATCTGAAAAAATTATCACTTAGTAAATAGTATTCCGAACAATTTTTAAAATTCAGTGAACATTCACCACAAATAGTATTCTTAACATGTTTTGCTTGTTTGATTTTCTTTTTTAATTTATAAATGTAGATCTATTTTTCATCTAATTCATGCGTTAAGAGATTTAAAGTAAATATTACATTTACTATAAAAAAAAATGCACCGGAAGGAGCAGATATTTGCTAGTGTAATTTTAATACTTTAGTAAGATTAAATATACATTACTTAAATCATTCATTGCATCTGGCCAGTTTCATAATTCCTAATAGTTAGTAACAGGTCATACTAATGTTGGAAAAATGCTAATATTATATAATCTCTCGGTTCATAACTGAATTATTGGGAAAATGGGACATTTTAGTCTAATTATTTCTTCGATAAGGTTTTCTAGATTAATCAGAGACGAAAGTGAAATTGATTTTCACTTGATTCAGCTTCTAATCGCCTCGGTTTCGGCCTTTGTATTTAATTCAAGATTTAATGATAGTGGTTGTTACACTGCTATTAATCACTCTTACAAAAGATCTTTAATACATTTTACTAAGATCGAGAACGGTCACACTATAGACCTTCTAGTTAACTTTAAAAAGTGAAAAGAAAGAAAAGAAAAGAAAAGAAATTTACTATTTATTTACTTACTTTTGTTCGCCCTAAACAAGGCATATTGCTGTTGAAGTGTAAGAGGCTACTGTGATAGGGCCAGATTTATAGGGGCAACTTGGTTAACAAGATGTTTGTTTACATTACATTTAAATTCTTGCAAGTTGGTATGGTCGGGGGAAACAGGAATCAAGGACTGTATTCCAAAGGCAAGAGGTCTGCAGAAAGAAGCTATTAGAGTATAGAGTAGGAAATCTTCCGTCATCTAGGGACCTCTATAGTTAAGCGGTGGGATTCTGATGCTAGTCAGATGGGTATTTATGTTGAGGAGGTAAATCCATCAGAGCACATACTGTGGAGGCACTTGTAAAACAAGCACAGCAATGCAACAAACACATGTCCTACTTTACTATAATAGGTGATGCTATTTCCCTTGCATACGATACGTTGGATCCCCTTCTATAATACACGATATGTATATTATATTTAATAATAATGTTTATTTGTTTTTATTTCATAAGATATCTGGACTAATTTTCCCATCAGATGGTAAATTTAAAATAACTGTCATATGTTTCTCTTTTGTTTTCTCTACAGTAGAAAAGAATGGCTATAAAAAAATTTCTTAGAAAAGCAATGTTTTTTTGTTGGTTTTTTTTTTCATAATTTTATCTATGAAGAAAAAGGAAACAAAATAAGATTGATGCAGTTTTTTGTTAGTCTTGACTGTTCTTTGTTCGTCTATGAGAATAACACCCAAGCAACAGATGCACTGGTCAACACCAATGTGTCACTACAAACTAAGACTTTTAAGTAACAAATAGACAAATAGATTTTCCCACTTCTGACGGTTCAAGTATTATCACTTTCTAACACTATTTCTTTCTTCTGGTTGGTAAGAAAATCATTTTCAGTTTTGACCTCGAACTTCAAATTCTTATCAACTTGAACTCAACATTACAAGTCAAAATAAAAATCATCATAAATCAACACCTGTTTGCCACACAAATGCAAGTTTATGTATATCCGTTTTATAAAATTTAGACATCTGAGGCTCTACAAATAGTACAAAGGCATTTTTGGTTGCAACTTTGTGAAGATTTTCTCCTGCAAAAAGTGGTAAGGATACTTGGAAATGGCCTAGTCAGTGGGCGCATGGTTTGGCGCATACGGTGGGTGAGACAGAATTTCATACCTCAATTTGTTAAGCTTCCACCAAGTGATATGTTTGGTCAAGCATTGTCGTGCAGCAGGATAGCATTATTTCTGTTTTATTAGACACATATGCTGCATGAATCGATTACTAGACAACTTTATTTCCTTGCTCTCATGCACATATCACTTATTTTGTCTTTCTATATCTTCTTGTAATGCTACATTACTATTTTATATATTACCCGTCGCAGGACAGGTAAAATTAATTTTCTGAACAGACAAGTTTTGCGCAACTCTTTTATGTTCACTTACAGAGGTTAAAATCAAGATATAATTCTACTAAACTTTATGTCTAGAATTCTTATTCAAATTTTGATCAAAATCCATTACATGATTTTGGTTCTAGAATATGTCTAAAATTTAAGGCTTATGTGTAAGGGGTTTAAGAAGGCATTGAAATTCAGGGAATCTTGCATAATTTGTGTTGAATAACTAAAGATCAAATTGAACATAAAACTATATTCCATGATAAATGCCAGTATACTGAAATCATATGCCCTTAATAGGGTTAAGATGAAAATTCATATACACTAAATGTACAAAAGCAAGGAAATTCCCAAATTTATACACTTTTATTGTCATTAAGAGTATGACTACATATCAACCAAACATTTCATTATACATCACTACAGTATAAATATGTATGCATGAGTGGATGAAGTGTGTGAGGTGCGCTGAAGAAAAATTCCTACCAGTAAAATACATAGCCCTGTTGTGCTCGCATACCGTTAATGATAATAAAAGTGTAAAAATTTGGGAATTTCCTTGCTTTTGTACATTTAGTGTATATGAATGTTCATCTTAACCCTATTAAAGGCATATGATATCAGTATACTGGCATTTTTCATGGAATGTCACTACTTTTGTAAAGGCTATGCCTCAATACAATGCCTTCTCATAACTGATATAGTTTGTAGTTTGACTAATCAAGGTATATGGTAAACTGAAATTAAAATGCCATCAACTAGACACTAGAACCTTTATTTTTGCCAAAAATCAGCTGAATCCATCAAATGGTCGATAAGATATAGAATAAAGTGTATGAATACTGGTCATTTTTGAAGTTTTTTGGAATTTTCTGGAAAACTAAAGTATATGGTAAACTGAAATTAAAATGCCATCAACTAGACCCTAGAACCTCTATCTCTGCCTAAAATCAGCTGAATCCATCTAATAGTTGATGAGATACAGGGTGGCACATACGTACGTACACACAGATAACATGATTTCATGATTGAACTTTCTGGATCTCTGGGTTGCCTTGATTAATGATGCTAAAATTCTACACACTTATAGAACCTATCAAATAAAAATTTTGTGCAAAGTTTTAACTAATTTGGTTTATTGGTTTTTGAGTTATGATTGATCAAAGAAATGAGATTTCCAGCATAGGCCATTCGTGGAGTCTATTAAGGGATAGAGCGCTCTCGCGCCTCCCTTGATTAACAGATACTTACCTAACTTAATATAAATAGAAACTAGATAAAATTTCACCATACAGATGGATTTTAGTGAAGGGCTTTTGAGACTTTATTTAAGCATTTTAGTTAGCATTCTTAAGTTTATTATCAGGCGTCCAAAGGTTTTCTTTATCAAATTTGGTGCGATTGTTTTCGATAGTTTTGGCGCATAAAAATGTTGATGTAAATATGCTTGTAGCTATCACCTTCTACACCCATTTTAACAAACGAGACTGTTCGATAGCCAAAAATGAAATGAAAAAAAATAATAATCGCTGGATACCTAATGTTGCTGGTTGCTTAAAACTTAGATTTTACCTATTTCAAAATGAATTGTTCCAAAATCGCATAAGATATCATAAATATAATTCTGTTGTCGTTGTCGACCTAAAAATGACATTCATTTTATTTATTTAAAGGATATTTGTCTGAGAGTTATTTTTACGGTAGAGACCATTTAATTTTTTAATATTTTGAGTCTGAGTTCAAATTTGGTGGAATTCTGACCAATAGTTTTGGAGGCTCTAAGTGCTTCTTGTTTTTAGTATTAGCAGTAGTAGTATCAGTAATAGTATTCACAATTACACCCCCTTATGGCACATTGGCATAATCGATATCTCGAGAAAATTTTATACTAAATTTGGTGCAATTCTACCAAATATTTTGGAATATAGAAAGTATGACTAACTGAGAGAATATACTTACTTATAATAGATATGTCAATCAATTTTCTTCTTTTTCTCATATTAAACGAACTAAATGTCGACATTGTCTTTCACACCAAACTTTCTAGTTCCGTTCTCTCTGCATCAAGGCTGTGTACTTTCTTTTAACAGTCTTTTACCTGCATTTGTCTTATTATAAACCTTGAGGGTATTTTTTTGTCAAAATAACTTTAATGGAAAGACACTGTTTATCTACATTCATTTTTATTCCAAATGTAACACCTACGTGTTAAATTACATTGTTTTTTGTTTGTTTGTTTGTTTGTTTGTTTGTTTACTTGTTTGTATAAAAGTTTTTGGTTTGTTTCCTGTTTACTTTAAAGATCAATTTATTTGGAAGTCATTTATTAGTTGTTACTGCCTTTTGTTTTCGTTTTACTAACTGCTAAAATGTGTGGAAATAAACAAAAAAACCGATCGAATAATTTTGAGAACCTCTTATGCGCTTTTGCCTTTCTCTGATATAACAGCATCACATCACTTGCTGATTAGGCCACATCATAATTTATACATTTTTCACCCTTACAAAATGGCAATCTAAAAAAAAAAATGTCAATTATTCTTCGTAAATGCTTAGACCGAGTTGTTTTATTGATTAGAACCTAAGCCGAGTCCACTACACATTTTTACTATCGGTCACTTGGCTTGGCCTTGCAAGAAGAACATTTTTTTTTTTAAATAACAAAAAATAGCAGAATTCTCTTTCTGTTCGTTCAGAGTAACTCGAAAAAAAAAAATTCTTTGAAAATGTTCCAAGTATTCTCGTTGTTAGCGATTCCATTAGTAAGAAGTAAGGTCAACGATTCTACTTTCTGCAAAAGAAAGAAGAGTAATTCTTGGATATCCTTAACTAGGTCTTATTACTAGTGTTCTTACTTTCATCTAAGGAAGATATTGAAAACTCTTGAAAAGTAAGAAGAGATTTTTTCTTTTGGAATTGTGTTCATTCCAAGACTAATTATTTTCTGAAATCTGAGATACATATTTGCAACTATTCCATAAATAACTTATATAGACAGTCATTTATTATTGCTTCAATGTTTTGGTTGATGCATTCACCAGCTTTTCAAACTTTCAAATGAATCCCATTAGTTTCCAATAATGATATCTCTATTTATATAAAGATAGGTATGTGTATATATTTGTATGTACAGGAGTTACCCTTAAACTAATTAACCGATCATTATTAATTTTAGAACACAGCTGCTAAGCATAAAGGGTGGTAATGTGTGCTATATTTAATTTAATGCAAAGTGCTAAAAGGGAGATAGAAGAAGCCCTCTGTGAAAATTTAGATACCTTTGCTTTTTGTAAAATATTAACAATAGGTATTATGCATTAATTAATAAATATTCTTCAAATTTCAGTTTCTTTGGAGTTTTTTAAAAGGGTTTTTAGGAGGCATAATATGGGCATAACGTTCTATTTGAAAATTCAAATATTTCAGATTTATATTAAATGTAATCCATAGTCATTAGACACCAATTAAGACAGATTCCTTGAATTTCAATTTCTTCTTAAGATCTCTTAAATCTTACACATTTTCTAAAATCAAAATCATGTAGTGGACTTTTATTCAAATTGGAATAAGAATTTGTTTTGGGTCTGTAAAAGGTCCGGTAGGAAAACACAAACTTTGAGTTTAGAGAAACACGTGTATTGAGAAAGGTATAATACAACAGTAAACAAGAAAGGTTGTACGTCAGTCTTGACTGCCAGTATAAGCTGGTGTGGTTTCAGGTATTTAATTCCTTCCCACCACAAGAAGATGTGGCACAAGGCTGGAAGGTGGGGAGAGTCAAGCCAGCGCCCCTAAAAGAAGGAGCACTCTGGCCTTTTAAAAATCGCCTGGGAGCCCCAGGCAGTACACTAATCTTACTCCACCCTAAAAGAAGGAGGCAAGACCTGAGAGAATGGACCTCCTAAGATCAATACCTCAACCCGACAGAGAAAAGACTATCGATATGGCCTAGTTCCTGCTGGACTGGGGTGGATCCAACTCTGAGAAGCAGGTGCTCCCAGGATTTATGGTGAGTGGAAGAGCTCAAGTAGTCCATATAGATTAGGTACCATAACACCCCCTCCCAAGCCTTACCTCCTCATGAGTCACAGTACTGTTTCCCTTTCGGATTGACACTATTCTGAGGCTGCTTGGGGTAGCTCTAGGTTGAAAGTGTCGTATCTGGTAACCATAACTTCTTCCAGGGGAGTGCTATCGGTGTCTTCCAATAGTCGTTCCCTAATTTGATTTAGGTGTCTCTTATGAGAGAACTGAGGGCCTTTATCAAAATAAGATTTGATATCCTCCAGTTTTTTTTATTCTAGACTTCTGATTTTGGAGCACATCTTTAAACTTGGAAAAGGTGTCTTCTTTGCTTCATACATTCATCTTCAAGACAAGTCACCTAATCTTTCATAGTCTTTGACTCTTCTAAGACATTTTTGAGTTGCAACTTTAACGATTCCAGCTCTGGAACTAACTGGTTCTCCAAAGAATTTGACTTGATTTCTCTCAGTTTGGTGTTAACTATTTTCATTGTGAATTTCGTGTCGTTATGTGCCTAAATTTCTGCAGACAATTTACTTTGACTCCATTTCATACGATTTTTAATGGTTGAAACAAATTCCTTCTTTCGTTTTTCTGACTCGGCCGTCAGATTTTTTATTTTCTGGACAAAAAGGTTGGTTAGTAACCCCAATAAGTTGAACTGCTGGATCAAGTCTGTGCAAATAAATTGTTGGTATATTTTGAATACGAACATTTTTACTTTTTTGATAGTTCTGTTTAAAGTAATGTCGGTAATAATTTCACCCTCGAATGTAATTTTTTCATCAATCACCTTTCTTACTATTTTCTTGGTTTTTAGCATAGTCGGTTTATCCAACCTTTTCCATGTATGCATGTTGATAATCGACTCATCTCAACCAGAATCTAATTGTAATTTTACATTTTTATTCACGATTTTGACCTGTACATATTTTCTTATAATTCTGCCACAATGTTCGTTCGTTTTTGTGAATTTAATCCGAGTTTTATTTCCTCTATTTGTTCTGCAATGTGAACTATTATGTCCGACTTTATTACAAGTTAGACAGGTTTTAAAACTGTATGAGCAATCCATTACCCAATGAAGGGCTCCACAAGGGAAACAGGAGCTAAGCCGCAATTTATCCTGTTCTTTTATTGGGCTGACTTGTTTTTATAGGAGCATGAAAATAATCCCTCTTTTTGTTTTGAATTTTTTTGAAGGAGGGTTGAAATGTGATTTCTGACATACTTTTCTTATGTGTGCAATGCCCGACTCTTCAATGTCTTTAGAATCTTGTTTAACATTTACAAATCTCTGGCAGCGAAAGTTGCATAGTCTTCGTCATTTTTTTTCACTAAATTCAAACACTTCCACCGTTTGTGGAACAGAGAAATAACAGCTTCAGAAAAAGTCAAGTTGCTCGTTTTTTCGGGGTAAGATAAAGTCCACGAATTTAGTATGTTAGGTGGTCCCTAATTTTTGGAGCAGTAGGCAAACTTTTTTAGACTCTAACCAATTTTCACTATCTATTTTGTATAGATCCTCATACCATTCTGAAATATGAAGCAAAGGTTTTATTCTCGTCTGGGGAATAACTAAAATTGTCAATTGAACTCCAAACGGCATTCTGCGAAAAATCATTATCGTTTTTTTTTTACTTTGACCCCTTTCAGAGTCATGCGAGTAGTATTTTTTTGTGTTCATTTATACATAAATAACACTAAACAATCAAACATTTTGAAAATTTTGCAAAATTCAGAAGGTGCAGGCCAATAGTTTTTGGCTATTTTACATTCATGAAAACCTTTTTACAGCCTGAAAATGGTCCTAAATTAAAGTACTATATCAGATTTTACCATCTATATCCATTCATAGCTTTTGAGGATGTTTTAGGACCTGCAATGTTGCATGAAACCACTTTTTCATCGAAAAATGATGGATTTTGAGTCCCGTGGTACCCTAACGGCTATTTTTGGCCTGCACCTTCTGAATTTTGCAAAATTTTCAAAATGTTTGATTGTTTAGTGTTATTTATGTATAAATGAACACAAAAAATACTACTCGCATGACTCTGAAATTTTTTAGACCCGATCTTTCTTAAATGTCTTTATTTCCTGAGACATTTTTTAGCATCTTTTGTCTTAATCTAAATCGAGAATTATCACTCTTTTTGGCCGCACCACCATCCAGTTTTACATGGAGCATTCTTTTCCATGATCCATTAATATATGCACCCGGTGTTACCCAGGAAAATGAAGAATTCAACATCACAAACACTAAGTACTAAACAGCTTGCTTGGTGTATGAAGTTTGAATTCTCTGAAGTCTCACATAGAATTTAATGTTTAAATGTTGTCGAACTGTGTTCTTAATTTACCAAAGAAAAAATGGAAAACAAACTATAAGTGAGAACCCCTATCAATAAACAAAGCAGTAACAATAAATATTTATAACAGAATAACATCAAAAATTATGAATTATAAACAAAGGAAAGATAACTTGGAATACACAAAAGCCCAAAATCAAACAAACACGAGCTGCCACAGGCAGTGGCATGCAGCATTCAAATTGGGAAAAAGGAAAGGCATCCAGTCATATTCAAACTATTTCATTTTCTCATAATATTTCTCTTATACTTTAGTCTTTGGGGCATACAATCAAGGAGTTGGCCCCGAGTATCACCAGACCTCTGCACGCCACTGACCACAGGTTTTTGAGCAATTTTGATTGAAAGATAACTAAGAAAACAAAGACAAATCCCAAAGCCTATTATGCTTATGCTAAAAGCAGTATGCAAACTAAGGAGACTATTCAATATGCGATAATCGAGCATACTTAAATAAAGACATAGCTAAAGGCATCTACACATGGTTCAGCCAAAAAAACTAAATGATCCCTCAATATTTGTAGAAACATTTGATGCAAAAAGAAAACTGACAGTTACTATCCATGCGTGTTAAAGGAATTGTCACAAGTTATATTTTCCCCTTGCTATGGATGTGTAATGTGAGTCTTAAAGACAGACGTAGTTCTGATGACCTCAAACGAAGATTAAATCCGGACAGTATAGGAAGATCTGAGCAGAAAAGGAGACTTCGATGGTATGGTCACGTTGAAAGAATGGATAAGAGCTCTTGGGTTATGAGATGTATAACAGTTGAAGTAGCAAGTTCAGTTCACAGGAGAAGACCAAGGAAAACATGGGAGGAAGTGATAAAAATGGACTTGAGAGAAAGAGGGATAAATAAAGACCTAGTCAGAGATAGGTTACTTTGGAAGTAAATTTCTTAAAACCGTCCAAAGCATGTCAGTATGTAAAACAGACGTTAAACCGAATATGATGATGATGACATATCAGAAATCTCTGAAAGAGGGCAATGTTCCTCATAAAACTTATATAACGCCTATGTTCCAGAAGGTTAAGACATCTGCAGATAATTATAGACTGGTTAGCGTAACAAGCACAATATCTCAAACCATGGAGGCATTAGTTTGTGGCCAAATTATTAAGCATATGACAAAACATAAACTTCTGTCAGATTGCCAGCATGGATGTATTAATGGAAGATAATAGGTAACTAATTTGTTATCAGTATTGGATGTTTGGACTGGGCTTTGGATAAGAGACTACCAGTTGAAGTTTTGTATCTTGATTTTGCTATAGGGTTTGACACAGTCCAACACGTCTGACTTCTCATAAATGTTGAGCGATATGGCATCAAAGAAAATTAGAACATTCCTATGAGACAGAAGGCAATGTGTTAGCGTAAATGGCATCAAATTAAATTGGGATCCAGTAACCAATGATATTCCTTAGGGCGGTATCTGTTTGAAAGATCCCAAAGATTATTCCCAAATATACTATCAACTATTCATATGTTTTTTGATGGTTCAAATATTTTCAACAGAATAAAGAATACGAATGATTGGGGTGGGTGGGGCGCTACAAAATTACATTGATAATCTTTCAAAATGGTCAGGCACATGGTAGCTAAAATTTAATTTGGGGAAATGCAAACTCCTTCAGTTGATAAACAAGAATCCATAGTATAAATATACAATTCATTTCTAATTATATTGTTTTTATATAAACTTAATCATAACATATATAGCTTATGTTAGCCACTGTTATGAAACAAATCTATTTCCCAAATTTCAGAAGAATTATGGTAGTCATTGATGAGTTCACTTAAAATCGTACTTTAATTCATGTAGAGATTTGGTGAGTTTTAACATTTTTATTTACTAATGGATCACCACTTATCAAAACCAAGAGCCACTCGAGGATAAGGGTTGATGAGATGAAATGATTGTCAAGTGAAAGATGATGAACATTATGAGAGTACTAAAATTGACTAATGAAATGAACTAAGGTTTATGACAATATGTGAAGACAACTATGTTGTAATTCTCAGGGAAGCATCCTTATGTTAATTTGTTTCACAGATAGGAAGACTTTGCAAAGAAGCTCTATCCATAGAAGTTCAACCTGATGCTAGGTACATGAAGAAAGGAAAGTTTTTTTTCCCATTGTGGCAAGAAGATGAGTTCCTGTAATGAATGTCTTACAAGGAGAAACCAGAGATTGGAGCTCAGTCGAACACCTTCCATGGAAATAAGAGAAAGGGGGTGTAAGGAATAGAAAAGATCATCGTCCACTAGAATTCAAAATCGATTTTGTACTCTATCAAGGCAGGAAAGAGTGCTCTGAGCGGCACCTCCCAGATGTGGCAGCAGTACTCTATCTTAGGACGTATCTGACTCGTATATAGGTACTGGATTGCCTCTAGTGTCAGTTACTTTCTGGAGTGGTAGAATGATCCAATCATTTTGCGAGCGGCTTTAGCAACAAACTGGATATACGTCTTCTATTTTAGATCTGGAGTGAAAGTCATTCCTAAGAGCTTATTAAAACATGGGACTTCCTCAAGAAGAGAGCCATTAATCTCAACCGAGAAAAAAACCCAAAGATCCAAGCATTGGTGGTGACTTTCAGTACATTCATTCTTGAACATTTAACAGATTTAATTTACAAAGAAAACTGGTATTTTATTTTGGCAGTAGAAATCAAAGATTCAATTTATATTAGTCTTAAAGTAGCTTTTAATGTTTCAGTGAATTAATTTTCAAAGTTTAGAGGTTTTTACATTGATATTTTTAAGACCACTACAGCAAAATACAAACCCATTTTTATGAGAATTTCGATAAATTATGAATCACTATAGTGGGTTTTACAATAAAACGAACTGTAACAAAACGAACCAACCAAACAGAAGCATCGAAAAAGTTTTTGTTTATTTTTATTCTGATCTAAGTTTTATAACTTACTACTAAAATAAGTGTGTGGGGTGTGTTCGTCATAATTTAGATCAGCCGCTAGTTTTTAGGAACATGTCCAAACTTTGGGTTGGTTTTTAAGCACACCGGGTTTTAAGATAAAAAAAAAAATTTCTTCTTTTTTTCATGTGTTAAATCATTCAGATTGGAGATACCATCTTTTTGGCTTCGAGTCAATTTATTATAAATTTGCTTTATCAGCCAACACATTTACTATTCTATATCCTTCATAAATGCTATCAGAATTCTTCTTTATCCCTACAAAAGCTACTGGTCATCTTAGATTTAGAAGTGGCATTAAAAAATGTTTCTTTTCCATTGCTGGGAAAATTAATAATATTTGCCAAAAGAGTGATATACCATTAAAAAATCTGTAAACATTTATTGAAAGAAATCATTTTGTTATTCATAAAAAGAATCATTCGAGAAGATTTTGATATGAAAAATATTTGTTTTTAATGTTTAGAAGCAGAGAATTTAAATAGTACTTTCACTTTCTTTGAATGAATGTTTCAAGTATGTGTATTATCAAATCATTCAATGAGTTATGTTCAAGAAAAGAAAGATGCGTGAAATGTGATCATTAATATAAATGTTATTATCATCAGTAACTTTCTCTCAATCTTATATATGAAGTAAAGTCAATTTTATCTCAATAATTTTGTGATCAATAGCCTTTTACTACAAGCTACATAGAAATCTGTTTCATCAGTTATATGAGGCAAATATTTTTAATCGATTTCTTCGATTTTTATATTTAATCCTGATTAATATTTTATTTTTTTATTAGTCATATATAAAGGAAGGTGAAGGCGTTAATACCCTCACATGAGAAGTCCTAATACTCCTAACCAAATCACCGGGTACTAATTTAATAGCAGATAATTTCTTTGATCTTCACTGGTGAACATTTCGCTTTCTTCTCTCCTTTCTTTCATTGCCTTTTGACTGACAAGGGGAAAGAAAGAGAAAGTAAAGAGAAAGAGGGAAGGAAGACAGTAAGAATACTACCTGTTCTGGATTAAAGCAATATTCGACTGTGCGTGTGTGAAAGAGAGAGAGGGGGAAAGAATTGATTTGGTAGCTGAATCAGTTAGAACGTCATACATAGAGGTGGAGTTTATGTGTTTAAAACCTTACCAGGATATAAACATTTTTACTCTAATTTTGTCCTAACATCAACCTAAATATTTCAAATTACAGTATTACACAGATTGTTTTATTTTATTTTTTTTCTGTGATGTACATACTTTAGTGAAATTAGGACACTGGGTTATTGGCAAAAATATCTTTAGTTTTAAGGAAAGGTAACTAGAAAGGTCAGTTTTCATCTCTGCGGATGAGTTTGTTCAAAATATCTTGTAAACTGTGGAAATTTTCAGGGATGTGAATTCTCCACTTTTTATTGAGATCATACTTTTCTTTTATCTACCAAAAGCTGATTTTCATTTAAATTGCTAGAACCTCTAGTGGATGTGAGTTCTCTACTTTTTAATCAAAATCTGCTTTTTTTTTTTTTAATAAAAAATGGCTGATTTTCCCACTTATGATAGCTCTCTCTGAAAACATTAATTTTGTCATGAAGGCTAAGACTTCATACAATTCATGATGAGGGTATTGTATTTAGATGACTTTTGTATCATCAAAAAATGACTTCTTGTCCCCCCCCACACACACACACACACATACATACATACACACTCGGTGACTTTCATCGTTGAAACTAATGTTTAGGAAAAAGGTTGTTGTTTCTGTGCTGCCCTCTCTCTCTCTTTCTCTCTATCTCCCCCCCTCTCTTTCTCTCTCTTCATCCCTTTCTTTCTCTCTTAATCTCTTTCTTTCTCTCTTCATCTCTTTCTTTCTCTCTTCATCCCTTTCTTTCTCTCTTCATCTCTTTCTTTCTCTCTTCATCTCTTTCTCTCTATCTCTTTATCTCTCTTTCCCTCTTTTTCACTTATTCTTTCTCTCTCTCTTATTCTTTCTCTCTCCACACACACACACATGGAGGAGCATGGCCCCCCAGGTTAGGAAATTCATCTCAATTTCAACTTTTTGTCATTGGCTCCTCACATCCCTGGAACCGGATGTTAAAGATACGGCATGTAAAAGGTGTGTAGGATTATAGGGAAGCCACTTTCCAAGCTTAGCCACTAAAATGTGGTAAATGAGAGTGAACCGCTGATTAGATCCAATGCAGCTTCTGTACTAATTCTTCAGCTGTAATAGAACCATTTCGAACAAGCCCTGGCAAATTAAATTCAACAGTGTGATCTGCTTTTAACACATTTCTTAAGCTGAAATCACCTTTCCTAAACTTTGCTAATCATTTACAATTGTTTTCATTTAGAGTTGAAACCCTAAATTGAACTTTAACACTCCCCATAAACCACATGGATATTTTTGGTTGCATTTTATGTCTTAAATGCTCCATCGACACTTCCATGTTTGAAAAGATAGAACTAGTAACAAAATATTTTAAACTATCATAACCCAATGGAAATTCCACGGTTGCTTTCTTAATCCATCAGTATAATATACTGTTCATGATAATATTTGATTTAAAATAATAAATGTCTGTCAGGGTTAATAATATTAATAAAAAAAATATATCTTTCTTCTGTAAAAATAATTTTCATTTTCAGTGAAATATTTACATAAATAGAACAAAGTTTTTACACTTTTAAATTTGTTTATTTATTGTAATAATTTAAATCTTTTTTAAAATAGTCTCTTTCTTCTTATCATAAAAAATAATTGTCAGCTAAATATTGTTTAAATTACTAAAACTAATGTAACTTTGCAACAATTAAATGTATTAAAATTAAATTAAAATCAACAGAACGAAAATAGGTTTTTAAAACTGCTTAAATCAACAAGGATGACAACAGCATTCTATTTAGGAGGCAAATATAATATTATTCTTATTCTATTTTTGCATATATATATAGTAAGCTATGAAAATATATTTATGGCAATTAAGCTACACAGAGACTTCCGCGTTTCATCCTCGGGGGGAATATTCAGGCTAAAAGTACTGTTGAAGTAAATACTGAAAATTGATACATAAAAAATTATATCTCCGTATAAAATTTTATGTGGATACATGAAATAGTATATATATATATAAGTGAAGACGGTTTTGCTCTGTACCTTCGGCGAGGGTAAGAAAATAATCACATGCATCATAGGCTACTAAACTCGCCACTTTATTTACCTTATTCACTCGAGCGTGTTTCAAGAAAATTATGACTATTTTCAATATTTTACAAAACATGCTACCTTCCGCCCGCTATCACAGACTCTCACAAAAACATACTCCATACAGATGGTAGCAAAAACTTTTCTCTCTAATCTTTATCTACTCCTCCTCTCCCACTTAACACCGGGAAATAAATTACATTGGATAATTTTTAGAATCATCACCGTAAATAATTAATTTTAATCTTCTATTAATATCATACATAATATACATGATTTCTACATCAATTAATAACCTCTCCCTGATATTCCTTAAAAATTACCGAATATCGGATTACATATACTTACTTATTGTCTGTCGTTACTTATAACTATTAAACATACACTTAAACTAATTCCGGAATTTGCGTTTTACATTACTGAATGGAATAAATTCTTATGTACATTTATTCAAAATGGTGTCACTTACTTATCAATCTCCTTGAGAATATTCATTTTAGTTGCGAATCTTCGATTTTACACATATATTTACTTTTTATCACTTCTATTTTCATTCTATTTTCACTTAAGCATTTTCCTTCATAAAACTACTCAGCCTTACACGAACAGAGGTCCACGTTTAAAAACATCCACTTGCTCATATTAATTTTATGGAGGCCCATAATAGCTTCTTTACACGACGCTGGCCAGTAATAAAAAAACACACAAAAACATTTTCACTTTTGGCCATCCCTACTTATCGAACATTATTCAAACAATCGCAAAACCTCAGTATACATTATTATTATTATGATTATTATTATTTTTCTTTCATACCACTTCTTTCATTTATAATTCTCGCATAAACCGAAAGTTTGGGTGATTTTTATTTTACATAATTTCTTATCCTTTCCTTTTCATTTTAACCTTTATCTATTATAACCATACACTCTCAGTATCTAAGTCTCCCTCTCTATCTTTACTTATTTATTTATTTATTACAATAAACAAAAAATAATTTTCTCTTATTGAAGAAGAAATCTTTCTAGACTGCGGCAATTTTTACTTTTATCCCTAGTACATGTATTTGGACCTCCCCAAACTATCTTTTTTCATTTCTTTAATTGCTTACTATAATAAACAAAAAGGTTAATTTAATTGGGTTTATTTTTACTTATTCACTTTTACTTTTCAAAATATACTTACCTTTACAGTACAGTATCTGTTAATTAATAAACAAATCAAAATCTTCTCTTAGTGAAGAAGACATCCTTCTAAACTGTGGTAATGTTTACTTTTAACCCCAATAGATGTATTTGGGACCTCCCCAAACTATCTCTCTTCATTTCTTTATTTACTTACTGCAATAAACAAAAAGGTTCATTTAATTCTGTTTATTCTTACTTATTCATTTTTACGTTTCAAAATATACTTAACTTTACAGTGTAGTATCTGTTAATTAATCTCTTCTCATCTCGGTCAGTGAAGTACTAAACTTATTATTTTCTCTCCTCTGTCATTGAAGCAGAAATCCTTCTAGACAGAATTTTTACGTTTTTCCCCCAAAGATGTTTTTTTTTTAACAAATAACCTGCTACTTACAATCGTAGGCGGAGTGGTCAGTCACACAAAACAGAGAAAAATCTATTTTGTTTGATTCAAAACATTGAATCACCTAAATTACTTACAGGGTGCTTTTAAACTTCTTTTATCAGAATTAATACTCTAATACTTATATATCCCTCCCGCACAACGCCGGGACACGGGTCCTGCTATATTATATAATACGTTATTTGCCTCTTTATGGTGCTTATTCCGTTTACTTACCTACATACGACGGCACATACAAACCCATTTTTATGAGAATTTCGATAAATTATGAATCACTATAGTGGGTTTTACAATAAAACGAACTGTAACAAAACGAACCAACCAAACAGAAGCATCGAAAAAGTTTTTGTTTATTTTTATTCTGATCTAAGTTTTATAACTTACTACTAAAATAAGTGTGTGGGGGTGTGTTCGTCATAATTTAGATCAGCCGCTAGTTTTTAGGAACATGTCCAAACTTTGGGTTGGTTTTTAATGTAATGAATATTTCCTCACATTAGAAATCGACCTAGTGTCTAACTAGACACTAGGTCGATTTCTAATGTGAGGAAATATTCATCTTCCCAAATAGGGACACTCCGGATTGTGACTAAAATAAAACTTGTCACAGACTAGAAGGATTACTCCTTCACTGACCTAGGAGAGAGAGAAATGATGTATAGTATAACAGACACTACACTTAAACTTGATTTTGATTTTGAAAAGTAACAAATAACATCGGACATATTATATAATACATTATTTACCTCTTTATAGCGCTTATGAAGTTTACAGATCAGGCTATATTTTAGATAGGATTTTCAAATTAAATTAAATTTTTACGCTATCTTTGATTTATTAAATTGTTATGGGAAAGTACAGAATAGTTAATCAACCCCCCCCCCCCACCTCCCTATGTTCAGAGTGGCTGTCTAAATTATAACATTATTATTTCAACCCGGTCCATAAACTGTATAAGTATCCTCTTTATAAATTTATAACCGTAAGCCGTGTTTAAGAAAGAATCTTCCCTTTAACTACGTTAATTAATCGCTGACACTTCCAGCAGACTTCTTACAAACACTTCCTACTGTTTCACATAGAAGTCGCACTGATGAGCCCAATGCTTGCCATAAATTGTCATATTTGTTGTGAAAGTACCTCACAACTGTAACATTATCTACAAAATTGCAACAACTAACTATGACAAAAATGTTATTACTACACGTATTGCATTAATTGTTTCAGCTGCTGTTTTACATTAACATTGTAGGGGTCTGTGTTTGCGCTGCTCTATCATAAGCACCAAATAATTCAATAGTTACAGATTTTACAAGGAATTTCTTGAGTCATTCGACTTTCCCGGGCAGCGCCGGGGCACGGGATAGCTAGAGTATATATATATATATATATATATATATATATCAATGGGAGCATATTTTTGCTAGGCTGGGAGGATGATTTCGTTGGTGAACAAACTACATATATGGACCCCGAGAGGCGGAGGTAATGACTGATGATCTCATAACGAATGAACACTATCCTCCTCCCCTCCAACAAAAGTTAGTGCCTAGGAGCATGATATCATGACAACAGAATAGATAGAACGCCTCCCCCCACACACACACATACACAGAAAAAAAAGAAGATACTAATCCTGTGAGGATGTTATCATGGGGGACTAACATATACTATACTGTCCCTCTCCCAAACGAAGAGGGAATGCCTGGGATGGATGTGTCATGAGGAATGAAAATATACTACACTACTCCAAAGCAGGAGGTAAAGCATGAGATGATTCCCCCCTCCCCGCAAAAATGAGGTAGCAATGCCTGGTAGGATGGTACATATCCTATACTACTACTCTCTGATGATTTGACTAAACTCCATTAATTCTGACTTGCCATGAAACATATGTAATAAAAATGGGTATTAAATTTGAAAAAAATTCTATTTGAGTGTAAGATGAAAGAAGAAAAATAATCTTTCTGCGAAATACGAAAATAAAGATATTGTAAAAACAAATAAAATTATTGTTTTGGATTGATCTCGAATTGTTATTAAAATACAAAAATAAAGTATATATGCTCTGAATCTTGTAACACAACTTCATTGAGCTTGCAATTGGAAACATTCATATAATGTCCTCTAAACCACTCCACCTAACATATATATATATATATATATAGCAATATATGTATTGACGAGTTTTTGCAATATTGTGAGGTTTGCATTCACAGCATATATCCATAAACATTAAAGGCAATCATTTTAATTTATTTTAAATATTAAAGAGAAGAATCGAAATGGTAATACATGAGGCTCAGAGCTGGGAGCAAGAAGTAAAAGTAGTGTAATGTTTACATGCATAGATTATGGAGTCAGCATACCATCTTTTCAGGCATCTCTCAAGGGACACATGCTCCAGGTTAAGGTCCCGTCTGGAGGCCTTAATGGAAGCTCAAAACAGCTACTTTGAAAGAACTGTATTCGGCAAAAAATCTTATCAGAGAGGCGCTTTGAATTTTGAGAATACAACAATTATTAGCCAAGATAAGACGTTTTTCTTTCTTTTCCAAAATGTGTCAAATTTGTCTCAAAAACTCTGTACTAAGCCTAATCTGTCCGGAAAGCAATCTCTCTGCTGCTGTTTCAGCATTATTCAGTGTTTTGCTTCACCATCAAACTCCAATCTAGATTATGAACTGTTCATATATTTTCTATAAATTATGATTATAAAGCAGTCACCGTGACATGCTTTTCCAACCTAGCTATGCATTTCTTTTTATTACTAAACCCAAGAAGCCTTCGTCACATTGAAAGTTACTATCTTTGTGGATCCTATTGTGAAAATGAGAATTGAAAAAAGATTATTAGTATGTAATGTGGTTTAGCAGATAAGGATGCTGTTTTAATAAAAATGAATGATTGAATTGGATTCAATTCTCAGAGGACCTGGCTTTTCTAATAAAAATAATCTTTCTTTTTATCTTATAATGGTTGCTCGTTTATAACCAGTTCTTTATGGTATTATTACCCTTAGAGCCTTATATAAGATAGACAGCAGCTTTCTTTAATGATTATAATGTGAAAGAAAACAAAACTAATAATAAAGTAATATGGGACTAATCTATGCACAATATATGCGTTTTATATTGATTTCTTTTTTGGTATTTATCAGAATGTTATCTCCTTCCAAAGAGAAAGACATAAAGTGTTTTGTTTTTTTTATTTATATTTTACTTATTAGCAGATTGTTTTTCTTATTTTCTCTTTTGCAGCCTTTGATGGAAGCACTATATGCGTCGGCTTGGCAAGAGTGGGATCAGAAAGTCAAAAGATTGTAGCGGCAACTTTGCAAAAGCTAATCGAGACAGATCTGAGCGACCCCCTTCACTCTCTGATTATTCCTGGAAAGATGCATCCTCTTGAGGTTGCCATGCTGAGGACATTTGTCGATGACGACGAAGTAGACAGTTTATTGAAGACAATGGAGGAAAGTGTATAACGAAAAAAGGGCATCGATCTCAAAAAGTGCCCGTTTAAACATATTTCTTGCACCAATTAAAATATGGGTAAAACTGTCTCCTAAAATTGATGTGTATTTTTGTTTTTATTATTTTATTCATTTGTTTGGGCTTAACTTTAATTACAAACCAGAAATTTGAGCATTTTGTATAAGTTAATAATTAAATATGTGGATACATCATAGGATTTTATATATATATATATTAGTATTTCATGTATCCACATAAAATTTTATGAGGAGATATAATTTTTTATGTATCAATTTTCAGTATTTACTTCAACAGTGCTCGATACGTAAGTAGAGCTAGGTAGTAAGCTATGAAAATATATTTATGGCAATTAAGCTACACAGAGGCTCCCACGTTTCATCCCCGGGGGTCATCTTAGCCTGAAGTTTCCCTCCTCGGGGATGAAACGCGGGAGACTCTGTGTAGCTTAATTGCCATAAATATATTTTCATAGCTTACTATATATATATATATATATATATATATATATATATATATTAGAAAAAATGTGATCCATTATGCTAGACATTGAACTTGACTAAAATTGTTTGAATCAGGTAAAGTGAGTTTGAAAATCCAGTTTAATATAAAAAATAAAAAAAACAAAATCCAAAATTAGTCAATTTCTGCTCAGCTATATATAGCTCTCACTCTCAAACTACAAATTAAATAGTATTGATACTTGGTGATATTCTCTATTGTTTATAATATTCCAATCTTTTAATTCTTTCCTTTGTTTCTTACTTTTGACTGTAATAAACAAGGAGAGAGAGTGATGCAATCGAGAGTGATGGACGACATATAGAATATGAGTGGAGGGGGCTTCAAACAATGGAGTGCGATAGAGTGAAAGTGATTGAAAGTTACTAAGAAATTAGTCACTTAATGATTTAATTGCAAATTACGATTAATTAGAGCAATTAAAATGTTTGTTTTTTCAAAGATAACTTGATCCTAACCTGCTGAATATTTTAGCATGTCTTTTGTGTGATTAAAATATATAGGAAACAAGGCTTAAAGAAACAAATGTTAGTGGACTTACCTTTTGTATAATACTAGCAAATATATGCTCCCTCCGGTTGCATATTCTTGCGAGGCTAGGGGTATAATATAATTGTAAAAGAACTACATAGATTGACCCTAAAAGAAGGAAGTAATGACTGAGCGGATGATATGATGACAACAGAATATATAGTACACTACCGCCCAACACCCCAAAAGGTAATCCTGGGAAGATGATATTGTGAGGAAAGAACATATACTATGCTGCCCTCCAAAGAGTAGGTAATGCCTGGGAGGAATGTATCATGACGAATGTAAATATACTACACTAACCCTCAAAGGAGGAAATAAAGCCTGGAAAGATTTTTCCCCTCCCAAAAAGGAGGTGGTAATGCATGGGAGAATGGTATCATGCTGAACGAACATATAATACAATACACTACTATTATAGTATCTATACCCCCCTCCTTGGGGATACCTCGTAGGATGGTGTCACAACAAAAAAAAAACAGATACTATAATACTCTCTCCAAAATAGAGGAAGTAATACTTGGGAGGATCCTCCCCATAAAAGGAGATGGTAATGTCTGCAAGTACAGTATCATGGAAACAGAAAGGATACGCCACTACCTCTACCCCCCCTCCCAAAAAAAGGGAGACGGTAGTCCCTGGGAAAATGGTCTAATGACAACAGAAAATATACTACATTACCCCCTCCCTCAAAGGAAGATGTAATATGTGGGAAGATTTCCCCCACCTCCTTAAAAAAGGAAGAGGTAATTCCTGGGAGGACGGTCTTATGACAACAGAACTGTTCTCCGTATCCCAGCAACATCAGACGTTTAACTAGCGATGAAACTATTGTGTATGTATAAGAAAATAAGACAATGCAAATTACAAATGTATATTACAGAATATTAATTCATTAGAAACTGTTTAAAAAGTAAATATACATATTAGGAATATCTAAGGCTGTTCGTGAGTGTTTGCAGATTACTGTATATACGGTATTACAAAATCTTATGTTGTATCATAGAATTAAGTCCACCTAAACCAGTTTTGATGCTAATATAGTTAGGATGGGTAGAAAAAACTTTTGCATTGATTCATTTAGATATATATACAATTTACAATAAGAATATTTTTTTTACAATGAAAATGATCTCTTAATAGCTATTTTCATCTTACAACTTTTCAAAGAAATAGTGTCAGAATATATTGGGGGAAAAACACACCAATAAAAGGAAATATTCACAGCATTTCAAGTGAAGTCAAAATGTTTTGCTGGATAAAAAGGTACTAGCACATCAGTTGAATAATTTCAATATAAAAAATTCATTTTCTTTGCACAAGACCAGCTGATGCTTTTTTTTTATGCAAATAGCAACTAAATCACTGAAGCAAAATAAAATAGATCAATCTTATTAATTTTAAAACAACCTTTGCCAAATTCCTGCGGATATTCTTAGTTGTTCAGTAAGTGTGAGCATATGACAAGAAATCATTATGATGCTCAATCATTTTTTCATTTCAGTGTTCTAGAGGCTATTTGAATAAAAAACAACTTTAAGCCAATCTTATACAGACAAAAGAACTGTTTTTTTTTGTGTTGTAATTATTCCACTAACGTGCTAGTATCTTTTCTAGAACATTTTCATGTTACTTGACATATGAAGATTTTGTATTTTTTTTTTCAAATTATGTTAACATTATTTGTTTAAAAACAAAACAGTTTTGCACTACTTTTATGTTTCCTTACAAAGATTAAAATCATGATATAATGCTACTACACCTTATGTCTAGAATCCTTATTCTAATTTTGATAAAAAACCATTATATGATTTTGATTCTAGAAAATGTCTGAAGTTTAAGGCTTAAGGGGGCTTAAGAAGTAATTGAAATTCAGGGGGTCTTACTAAATTGGTGTCTAATAGCTATGGATTAAATTCAAGTCAAATCTGAAATATTTGAATTTTCAAATCTGAAGTTGCATCCATATTATGCCCCCTCCCAACACTTTAAAATACTCCAAATAAACTGAAATTTTGGGAATATTTATTTATTGATGTCTAATACCAATTGTTAAAATTTCACAAAAATCAGAGGAATCCAAATTTTCATGAGGGGCTTCCACACCCTTTTTCCCCATTACATAAAACTGAATTAAACTAAATGCAGCCATCATTACGATGCCTTACGCCTAGCATTTGTGTTCCAAAAGTCATAATGATCGATTAATTAGTTTAGGAGAGAATCCTATACATATAAATATATAGAATTATAAACATACCTAACTTTATATAAATAGAAACTAGTGGGCCTTGTGTTCTGACGTTGCCCGGGAAAATTGATAAAAACAAGAATTGCAACCTTCAGAAGTAACTTGATCGGAAATTATTTTTTTACCTAAAATGCTAATGTTTTATCTGCAATATAAAAATATCTGTAAATATTACAATGTATTATAGCAAAATGTAAACAATCATTTAATTAGAAAACAATAAAAACGAGTAGTTAATTAATGAGATGCACTTTGTCCAATATGCAAATTAGTTAATCTTATGGTGTTGATCATATACACGTGATCAGTATGTTAGAAAGCTATTTTATTGTTTAATCTGAATTTGGCATTTTAATCTCACTGTTAGTGTGATAAATGGCCCAACTTTATAAATATATTATCTCCTATATAAAGGGCAGTTGTCTGTATGTCTGTTTGTTTGTATGTGCAGCTACTCCTCAAAAACTATGCGGCGACATGTCAAAAAGTTTACATCTTTACGACCGCACATATCCTGGGATCATAATATCTCAAAATTACAAAAAAAAAAATGTCCCCGGGGGTCAACGGGGCCAGTTTTCGGGGGCGGGTCTGGTTTTTTGAAACTTTTTCAATGTTATTTTCTGGTGATTTTGAAATCAGCCAATGTATTCATGTAACAACTTGATAAAAATGCACTGTCCGATTGTATCAAGTCATCCCATAACTTCTGTCCGGATGTATCAATAACAGTGAAACAAAGGTTGCTCAATCACATCCGCACCTAGCAACCTAAACTTATATCTTTTAAAATAAAAATAGTTCTTTGGGGGGGAGAATGTTTAAGACGCGGGGGGGGGGGGAGAATTTTTGTGGGGGCGGGTGGTGGGGTGGGGTGGGGGGAATTATCAACATCTTCATCCTGCGGAGGTGCTTATACAATATAGGACCCGGAGGCTTCTGAAGTATATGGACCTGGGCGGGGGGTTCTTCTGCAGTATAGGCACCAGGGGGGGGGGGGGGGGAAGCGCTTCTACAGTATAGGACCCAAGGGCTTCTGCAGTATATGAACCAGGGGTGCTTCTACAATATAAGACCCGGATGCTTCTGCAGAATAGGGACCATGGGTGCTTCTACAGTATAGGGACCAGGGGTGCGTCTACAGTATAGGACCCAGCACCGGGGGTGCTTCTACAATATAGGACTCGAATGCTTCTACAGAATAGGGACCATGGGTGCTTATGCAGTATAGGCACCGGGGGTGCTTCTACAGTATAGGATCCAGAGGCTTCTGCAGTATAGCCATCGGGGCGCTTCTACAGTATAGGACCCAGCACCGGGGGTGCTTCTACAGTATAGGACCCAGCACCGGGGGGGGGGGGCTTCGTCAATTTAGGACCCAGAGGCTTCGGCATTGTCCGGGAGAAACATGCTAAATGTCCTAGATAGAGCTACTGTAGTGTTTCTCTTCGGACTATTGTGCAGATGAAAAGGAGGGGGGGATCGGTAAGAGTGATTTTAGTAGTGCTCTGGAGGCCATCTTGATTTTCTAAATACTCGGCGTTGTCCGGGAGAAAAGTGCTCAATATCCTATTTTGCTTGCGGAGAGGAGGAGGGAGAGCCCCGGGCAACGCCGGGTACCCCTGCTAGTTTAATATAAAATACACATATATTGTTTAACTCTTATGTAACATCTGCCTATTATAGCAATTTGAACATTTTATATGACTAAAAATAATTTGAAAATAATTTTGTTGTCTATATACATTGGTTATTGAAAACAAATTACACCAGAAGTACAATTTCTCAAAGAGTGTGTTAATATGAGATATCTAATGACAGTGTGTATGAAGAAGGCAGACATTTAGATGAAGCCAAAATTAATATGGAGGATAGAAGGGAAGGTATAGCTGAAAGGTAATGTGAAAAGGATATTTAATTTATCTTCCACTTTATCTATTTATACAACTTTAAGAAATGATTTTTTGAAGATTCTAGCTAACAAAATGATTTTGAGACAATGCGACAATTCATTGCAAAAAATGTTACTTTACAATTCTGTTTTGGATTCCCTACAACAGGAATGCATGGCTATACTTTTGAACATCCGTTTTTTTTTTCATCTTCTTATGGACTGTGTCAAGATTCAAGTGATGTCGGTCGCCGGAGCACGCAGCCATAGTTCACAGCAAATCTTTACATACATAATAAAACAACAACACAGATACAGGCATTGTATATAAGCGACTTGTTGGACACGGGTGTGGTTAGGGTTTTACCTCATAATATTGTAAATACATAGGCTTGTAATATTACATTACAATTCCATTTTGGACTCTCTACAACATAAAAATAAATTAGAACAAAACTAAGTAAAAGGAGAAAGAATATAAAAACGAAAAGTGACTGAAAATAAAACAAACCTATTTATTATTACTGAAATTCTAAGATATTGCCAGGAGAATTCATAGAATTTAAAATTGGATCTAGATTTTCTACAGAAAATAAATAAATTCCAGATAGATATTAGAATGTGAATTTATCATCTAAATGACTGATTCTCAATTCAAAGAATATTGAAAAGATTTTAGACTTTGTATGCATATTCTTAAGAGAAGGAAAATAATTTTGCCTTTATTTGATTGGTGTAAAATCTTTTCAGCTACAGCACTTCACAACATTACCATTGTTTTTATGTTTCTGAATTTTTTTGATGAGGATTGATAATTTATATTATTTGGATGATTCAGACTATTGTTCTCATCTTGAGTGTTATTTTCACACCATTTCGACCGATGTAACCTCTGACCTTCTTCAGCTGTATCTTGTCAAACTCGAGAATCTTTCCGTCAAGCTCGGGAATCTGTACAGAATTTCGAACAGAACTCTTTATTTAATCCACAGGGATAACAGGCTTTCGTTCCATCAGCCATGACCGGGCAGAAGTCTTAAAAAATACTCCTAAAGAAGGTTGGAGGTTACATCAGCAGAAAAGGCTCCCAAAATTCATACTAGAATTGTCCGCAAGGACCTATGGTGTAACGGATAAAGTACTAAGTAAAATTCAGTTCTAAGTGACACTTTTCTGCAATTGAAAATTACTATTCCCTATTTTCCTCCGGAATGAGAGCATGTTACCCCCATGGATTAAATAAAGAGTTTCGTTCAAAATTCTGTACAGATTCCCGATTTCGACAGAAAGGTTCCCGAGTTGGACAAGATACACCTGAAGAAGGCTGAGAAAGTTACATTGGAAGAATAACACTCAAGATGAGAACAGTAGTCCGAATAATCTAAATAATACAATTTACCATTGTTGTGATAACGTTGTGGATGAGCTGTTAGTTAGGCTCAAAAAAAATAATTGATTGCAACATTACGGTAGGATCACGATGTAACAAACCAAAATAAACTGTGTTTGCAACATTGCAACAACGTTCTGAGTTATTGATTGAAGGTTATCAAAATATATATTGACTGCGCTTTTACATTATAGCATAAAAGGCATGGAGACACACATCTAGAGGTCAGGCAACATTTTGAAAGAGGATTCACAGTTCACTCTTGTCAGACAATGAGAGCATAAATGGAATGTTCCATTTCAAAATTTCCTTGAGATTTTACTGACGATGATAAACACCTGTGTAATGACAGGTGTCGTGGGCGAAAGTCTGTTCTGATAACGATCACAATGGAAATCTAAATTATGTGAATATAAAGAAACATAGGTATACTATATTTTACATTTATCTATTAAATAGAATTTTCATACTAAACATGCAGATGCATGCATGTTATTTGAGATTGTTAGGACTCTGACTTGACATAGTTGCAATAAATATAATAATGACACAATTCAATTATGATTATACAATGAGCCGAAGCAAAAATATAAGTCACTGTACAGAAAATAAGGTATTACTTACTAATAATCATGTTAAAACAATAAAATATTTCTTTTTCAAATTTCAACAGTGGTAAATAAATTCAGTGACATAATAACAAATCATAATAAATCCGAGTGAGTGGTTGTCATTAACTGCAGTATGTTTATTCAAACAATAGTATGGTCTTACTACAGCAGGTACTGAAGTAAGAAGTAATTTTAGTTGTGTTGGAATTCTCTCTATAACAAAAATGAATTTGAGTCATGAAATATTACAAAATTTTACAGAAGTCTAATTAACAGTAGAAATATAATTTAACTTTATTTTCTAGAATCTTCCTCCATTCATTTATTTATTTGCTGAGAGTAGGCAAACTTGCATTCAACATTTTTCTACTACACTGTCAAATTATGTGGATTTTAGATATGCATATATCCATATATCAGTTACATTTTCATTGATATAGTTTATATAGTATAAAATATAGGCAAATTGTCTTGATTTTTATTTTTATTGATATATTCTGCATCCTCTGTGCTTTTGGGCGTTTGCCTCAATTTTATACTAAATTTCTTAAAAGATGCTTTAAAAGAATATGAATTAACCAATTTTATCAATCCGCGCTGCACAGCATTGCCCATATTTAAAAGCAACAACATTGTTGTTCCATTCCCATTCTGATGGACAGCTACCAACAGGTACTGCTACTGCTTCTACAAAATCTATCTGCTTGACAAGGCTAGTTTCTAGCGAAATGATTGCAAAACAAAAGAAAAAATCAAATTCTTGAAAGTGAAAATGAAAAAAAAATCTGTCTTGATTTTTATTTTATTAATGTATTCTGCATCCTCTGTGGTTTTGAGCGTTTGCTTCAATTTTATACTAAATTTCTTAAAAGATGCTTTAAAAGAATATGAATTAACCAATTTTATCTATCTTTCTGTTTATATAATTCTATCTAATTAATTTATATTACTTAATTTTTTTTACATTTACTTTAAGGTACCTATGTTAAATCTTATATTCTTATATTCATGCATCTATTTATATATTTCTTATTGATATGTCTATCTATTTATATATCTTTTTATATAATTTTAAACAATCTTGCATTATTAGTAGTAGTAGCAGTAGTAGTAGTACATACAGTATATTTATCAATTTATATTTATATTCAATCACTTTTTTTACCCTTTATTCTATTTGTTATTTTTATTTGTTATTTTTATTTTTTATTTCGTTTCGTTTCTCTTCTATTCTGCTCACTTCAATTGTTTAGTGCCATTTAAACTATATATGTTTGAAAATCAGTTTCCCTTAATGGTAATGCATAATGGTACGGACGCACGTTCCTTTTTTCAAAAATACAATGGACATCTTTTTCTATCTGCATATTATATCTGAGATATTTCGCGTGAACTGACTTGAATGTTGAAACAAGGAATCAACGCTGCACGCTTTTGAAAATTCCAGTTTTCTCAACAGTTTCAATTTTCTTCATTTTGTATCATTTTTTGACAAAGAGCGGAGGACTGCTCGAAATATCAGAATAAAATATAATAATTCCAAAACAACATCGTTTTTATGCTTCATACATTACCAATCATCCTCAAAACACTTCTGTAAAAGCATACGTGGAATAACAAAAAAATTACACACTAATAAATATATATATATATATATATATCATTTTGAAGTTTAGTTCTTACCTTTCATAACTTTTATATCAACAGAAGTATTACCATGCTATCAATAACCAAACAATAGGCATCCATATGTTCTTTGAGGAAACTCAGAGAATATATGGATTAGTTGAGACACTAAGTAAAAATTAAATTGTGTAAATAAATCATAAATTCTTATATATGGGATTTAATAGTGTCAAATTAAAGGGTAAAATGATTATTGATAAAAAAGAGTTATTGTATTTTAATGTTCATGAGGAAAAATCACATATTCTAAAAGTGGGGAAAACACCTTATTGACAGCATGGTAATACTTAGGTTGATATAAAAGTCATGAAAGGTAAGAACTAAACTTCAAAATGAGATATATATATATGTATGGATATATACATATTTAAAATCCACATAATCTGACAGGAGAGTGAAAGTAATGTACTTCCTGTCAA
>OY744521.1:174450600-174633100 GCA_963556195.1 Sepiola atlantica | reverse complement strand
TCGGAATTCTTAAAATGTTGCGACATCTAATTTTCCCAATTTTTCTTTATAACTTAAATTGCTCATAGCCTCAATGATTCGGTACCGTTTTCTACATCCAGAATAATATTCAATGATGAGCTTTTCGTGCCCATAATTGACAGTAATATTCAAATACTTGATTGAATGAATCTTGCATAGATCTCAAAATTGACTCATTAATACAGGAGATTTGCAAATCTAATTTTATTCCTTCCTAGCAAATATATACTCATCCGAGCTGAAAATATTTAATACTAGTTGTATCTACCCGGTGTTGCCTGGGGTTCATTGGTTTCACATTTTTAAAGTAATTTAGATTAAAAGTAAAATTTAAAAAAATAGGCAAAAAACTGTCAAATAAAAAAATAATAATGTGTAAGTCATGGATAGGCAAGAAATACATATATACAGAAACACGCAAATTGGTCATTTTTTTTTTTTTTACAATGAAGTCACTGCTTATCAAGGCCCAAAGGCCACTCGTGGATATGGGTTAAAGAGTTTGATTGGTGGAGGTGAGACAACATCGCTTTCACGTGCACGATGGTTATAGTGGGACAGAAATTGATTATTTACAGAGACAGTTCAACAAGAACTCGTTTACATAGGACTTGAAGGCGACCAAGTTGTAGTCGGCTGGGAAGCAGGCTCACGGCATTGTGTTCCACAGACGGACAGTTCTTGGAAAGAAACTTATCATGGAAGTTTCATTTCGTCTTGGGCATGCAGAGGGAGAAAGGAAAATCATTTACAGTGGTAGTAGCTAGGCGGGTTCTAGTTGTAAATGTTTTACAGGAAGGAGGGGGGGCATAGATTTGGACTCAGTCGAGAACCTGCCATGAAAATAACGGTAGAGCAAAGAAAGACTAGCAAGTTCTCTTCTGTGAGAGAGTGATGTAGGGAAGAGAAGAGGACATTCACCACTAAATTTCGAAGTCGGTTTTGGACTCTGTCAAGGCAGGAAAGGCTGCTCTGAGCTGCTCCTCCACATATGTGGCTGCAGTACTCCATCTGAGAACGAATTTGACTCTTGTACAGGTAAAGGATTGTGTCAGGCATGAGATACTTTCTGGAGCGGTAGAAAGACCCAACCATTTTCCCAGCAGTCTTAGCAACAGATTTGATGTAAGTCTTCCAGTTCAAGTCTGAAGAGAAGGTCAGTCCCAGCAGCTTATCAAAGCAGTAGGCTTCCTCATTTCACTGGGACAAAGTTGGGATTGGAGCATTGGTGGTGAAAAGAGAGGAGCTTGGTCTTTGACGCATCAAAGGTAACCAACCACCTTTTGCACCACTTGCTTTAGATCGGAAGAGAAAGAAAGAGAGAGAGAGAGAGAGAGAGCCAGAAAGAACCTGATCATTATTGCTCTTCGAGGTGTTTCCATAGATGGTTGTGTCATCAGCTAAAATGTCGACGAATGATCTTAGGATATGGCTTGGGAGATCATCTATGAAGATTAGGAAAAGGGTTGAGCCTAGAATGGAACCCTGAGACACGCCGACGTTGATACTGTGTCCATCAACGACTACTTTTATAAATCGATCAGAGAGAAAGAGTTTGATGGTTGAGAGTACATTTCGAGATATTCCATAGCTAGCAAGTTTGGGAAGTAAACCTTTATGCTAAACCCTGTCAAAAGCCTTTGATATGTCAAGAGCTATTGCTCTAGAAATGAAGCTCTCTCTGTCAATAGATTCACTGATCCTGTGTGATATTACAGTAAACACATCAGCTGTTGATCTAGCAGGACGAAAACCATATTGCTTATCTCTGAGTAGGCTGTTTTTGCTAAGGTGATTAACTCGATTCCCTGACCATGGCGTTCATGAAGGTCGGGTTTAGAAATCATGTTTGAGTATCCTGGGATCATGAAGTTATCAGTAGAAACTGACGAGTTAGTGTTATTAATATTGAGAAGAGATGAAAATAAAAATAAATGCTCAATATTGAATCAAATACTGTAACGGAGATTAGTCATATTTTAAGCCAAGTAGATTTATCTCCCTTAAATTATTTGATTCATTAGTTAAGTTTATTGTCGCCATTATAATCTTCCTAACAGATATAATGTTTGTTTTCAAACAAACTGAAGCCAAAGACATTTTGATATTGTAAAAAAGTGTTTAAAGAAAAAAGACAAAATGATTGGGCAGAATCAAATACCAGTGTGTCAGATGCGATGCTATTTTAGTCGATATTCTAATATCCGACATAATAACTTTATATGTTAGAATAGCTTTACTTACTTGGTTTTGCCCTGGAGTCTTTTTACTTTCATTTTTATTTTGCCCTTTTTTTAATTTTTTTTTATTATACCGGGTTTTTTTTTTTCACAAAATTATTTTTTTTAAAGAGGATTTTGAAAGTTAAATTTAATTACGGTATCGTTTGGTTATTGAGTTATTTATTTTTAAAAAAATGCTAACTTTAGTACAATTCTCTCAGTACATGTAGAAGCTTTATGTGTTTATTATTTTTAGTTGATATTGACTTTTACGGTGTGTCAAACATCGTTGGGTCATTTTTATACCGAAATCGTACGTGTTTTGTATACGATTGATTTGTAAATTAATTTGAATTTTGAAGAGACTTTTGTTACACACAGCACCTGGTCTTCAAAAATAGTCACCCATTTAGTACTGGTCAGGCTCAACGTCATTTAACTTTGATAATCTTACAGGAACCTGTGTGTCAACTTGATTATAGCCATATATTTATTATAAGTATTATAGATAATAGTAGCAGTAGTAATATAATTTGGATCTTATTATAACGCATCCGGCATGTCAGAGAAGGAGGGAGGGGGTTAATGCCAAATTTAGTGCCATTTTGCCAAATTGTTTTGGTGCCTATAAGTTTTTGTTAATTTTAATATTAGCAGTGGTAACATTGGTATTTGTACCCTATCTATGACACATCCCGCATCTCAAGGGTGCTTCGTTACATGTCAGATTTGATGTAATTCTGTCGAGAAGTTATAGACAGATAAACAAAAAAATATTCATGATTCTTCTTTAAAAGTCTCTCATTCTTCTGAAATATTCTTATCAATTCGCTAGTAACAAACAAGAGAAAATAATATAGAAGTTTAGTTACAACTAGGAGTTCCTGTCAAATTGACAGGAATTACATTTCTTTCACACTCCTGTCAGATTATGTGGATTTTCAAATGCATATATACATATATAAAGTTTGAAAGTTTGAATTACCTACAAGGCACTATCCTTGAGTGTATTCGGTCTCTCTGTACACGGGTTTGTTAGGACAACCTGACATGAGGATACTTTACCCTACAAGTAAATCTTGACCAAATATTAAAATTAGCATGGTATTCGAAACCCAAATAAGATCCCCTCGACACAGCTATACACTGGCTCATACAAGTAATGGTGCACCTTTCCCTAGTGATGTTATCTCAATTACCAGCATTAAGCTGGATACTAAACCAGACTAGATGAAGTCTTGTCCTGGAATTTCGTAAGACCAAGAGACGACAAGAAAACTATACTATAACATAGTTAATTGGTCAATTTGGGAGAGGAAAATTAATGTTCTTAACTTCTTTAATGAGTCAATGTTTTACAAGTAAAGGAGAACTTTAATGGAATATTCGAACATCTATGAATCTTATATAGAGATTAAGTGTTAGCCCCAGTAAAATGAAACAAATATATATATTACGGCAAGGAATACAGACGTTTGGGACATTTTTTGGGGTGGAATGAAATTGAAAAAGTATAAAAACGAGAGGAAATAATTTTTTTAAATTCATGAATATACTGAGCCGGCTTTCGTCCACATTCATCAGAGTATCTACGTGGAAGTAATTCAATACAACTAAAAACTTTAAAAAGTATAATGAAAACCAGTGACAAGTTTAGGAGAAAAAAAACAAAAAAATCATGGGGGGGGGGGTCAGAAGTTGATCACATGGAGTCCTAGAAGCCACTCCTTTTGTTGGACTGACTTAATATATATAGCTTCCAGGACTTTGAGGTGGAATAAAGAATGTGATCTACTTATGACAGAAAACCAGTCACTAGTGTAAGTCGACGCACATTCGGCGTTATTTATCAGATGGTGAGCAATAGCTGACCCGGATGTGTTGACTAAATTATTTAAATTATTTATTAAATGTCGGTGCAATGCCGTATACGTGGGAAGAACAGTGCAAAGGTTTGAATCCAGAATAAAACAACACATCCCCTCTGCCATACGCCGGGGCGACTAAATAATTTAAATAATTTAGTCAACACATCCGGGTCAGCTATTGCTGACCATCTCATAAATAACGCCGAATGTGCGTCAACTTACACTAGTGACTCGTTTTCTGTCATAAGTAGATCACATTCTTTATTCCACCTCAAAGTCCTCGAAGCTATATATATTAAGTCAGTAAAACCCTCCCTTTGTAAACAAAAGGAGTGGCTTCTAGGACTCAATGTGATCAACTTCTGACCCCCCCATTTTTTTTCTTCTCTTAAACTTGTCACTAGTTTTCATTATACCTTTTAAAGTTTTTAGTCGCATTGAATTACTTCCACGTAGATACTCTGATGAGTGTGGACGAAAGCCGGCTCAGTATATTCATGAATTTTTAAAAATTATTTCCTCTCGTTTTTATATTTTTTCAATTTCATTCCACCCCAAAAAATGTCCCAAACGTCTGTATTCCTTACCGTAATTAAATTTTGTACCACAAAAAATTTATTTATATATATATATATATATATATATATATATATATATATGAGAGTTTGAATTACCTACTGGAGAGTTTGAATTATCTACTAGACACGATCCTCGAGTGTTTTCGGTCTCTCTGTACAAGGGTTTGTCAGGACAACCTGACACGAGAATACTCCCCGACAAGTAAACCCTTACCAAATATTCAAAATAATATAGTATTCAAAGCCCAAATAAGATCCCCTCTGTATGAATACCTCTCACTAGCTAATACGAGGAATTGTGCACCTTCTCCAAGTGATATTGCCTAGTAACAGCACAAAGCTGTATACTTCACAAGACTAGATGAAGTCTTGTCCTGGAATCCGGTAAGATCAAGAGACGACTATGACGATATACTATTCGAGAGTTAACTGGTCAATTGAGGGGGGGGGGGATTGATGTTCTTAACTTCTTTACTGGCTCAGTGTTTGAGAGGTAGGGGAGAACTTTACTGGAACACTTGAATATCTATGTATCTAATATGGATATCAAGTGTTAGCCCTAGGAAGAGGCCTCTTGATTTCTGAGAACTTCGACTGAAGTAAAATGAAACAAAAGTGGGATATATATATATATAACTTTGTAGGTTAGTTTTAACCTTTCATGACTTTTATAGTAATAATGACAATTTTCTCATTTTTAGAATTCTATATTCCCATCTTTTGCATGAACATTAAAAATACTATAACTTTTTTATCAATAATCATTTTGAACCTGATGCTATTACATTCCATTTTAGTTAGAAGTTGAGATTAGAAATATTTAGTCTTTATGTGCGAGAAATTTTAACAATGCATATGAGATATCAATTGAGAAATATTCCTCAAATTTCAGTTTCTTTGGAGTACTTTAAAGGTTTTTTTTTGGGGGGGGGGGGGTCATAGTATGGACACAACCTTTTATTTCAAAATTAAATATTTCAAATTTGCATTGAATTTGCTTCATAGCCATTAGAAACTAATTAAACAAGATTCCATGAATTTCAATTTCTTTTTAAGCCTTAAATTTTAGAAATGTTCTATAATGGATTTTGATTAAAATTGGAGTAAGGATTATAGACAACATAAGGTTTATTAGCATTATATCTTCATTTTAATCTTCGTAAGGGGACATAAAAGTGGTGCAAAACTGTTCTGTGTGTAGAAGTAATTTTACACGTCGTGGGGGCGGTTATTTTTCTAGTGATTATTAAAAAAAAAGAGAGAAAAGCTTTAAAAGTAAAATTCAATTATGACACGTGAAAAATAGATTTTGCGTTCGACTTTATAACTTTTATTTGTTCATTCTAATTGGAATAGAAAATATTTTCGAATATTTTATTTCATAAGTGGGCTTTTGTCTGAAAGCCATAACTTTTTTGTCTTTCAATTAACAGATCAAATATGCTTTATCCTGATTGATTTCTTTAATCATGTCTTGTATTTTAATATGTCTCCTTCATCTGAAAATTAACTGTTAAGTCAGATTTTAAAAACTAAATCAATTTACCAATTGCATTTTTTTTTTACTAATTGAGTGATATAATTTTGGAACAAGTTGCCGGCTCAGATTAAGATCAGCAATTGCTTAGAAAATTATGAGATAGAATTGGATGAATTCAAAATAATAGTAAAAAAAAATTAAATTCTGAGAGCATTTTTGGGAACTATCGTATGAAATATTCAACAGAATTTTATCTTTATATTAATATATATTACTAATAGAAATTTGGTATCTGTCTGTCTGAAGCCGGACCTATACTATTACTTCTATTAAATTGTACTATGGTACTATCCTTTAATTCCCTATTCAGTTTACTATTTCAGACTAATGTACTATCTTCCGATGCTCACCTCAGGGGTAAGTGTAGTATCTGTTTTGCTGCTATGAGATCATCCTCCCAAGCATTACCTCCTCCTTGGAGGAAGAGTAGCATATGTCAACACGAAATTGTCACAATTTGTTGTTGATTAACAAACTCAACACTTACATTACATCTACTAAACTAACTCTGGTCGCATAGTATTGCTAGTTGTATTCATATTGTATATGCAATGACTTTTTAATGGTTTCCAGTTAAGGAAATGGTTAAAATGGGAGATGATGCCAAAAGAGGTATAATAAACAAACAAATAAATGAAACTGTTTCAGAATTTTTTTTATTACGTAGATTGATAAATTGGTGTATTTGGATTATTCGAACTACTATTTTCATCTTGGTTCATATTTTCACAGCCTTTCTTCAGGTTCATCTTTACGAACTGAACCTTTTAGTAATTCTATGGGGTAGTCAGTACTTGTTATTAACACATTCGAATTTACTGTAAGTAAATTAGGAGTCAGAGTTGTCTGCCTTTTTTCTTTTCTTTGTTCTTATCTAGTAGTAAAAAATAAATGCAAGTCTCGCGTGGAAGCTTACGAAAATGTGTTTGTCTTATTAACTGGAATTCGTTTTGCTATGAATAATATCAGAATGTTGCCGAGAACAAAAGGTATGTCTCACATGCGTGTGAAGTTGGCTTTATATCGATAATAATTGTTCACAATCGTTATGGGCCTAGATGAACACTTGATATAATAATAAAGCTACGTGTGACATTCTTTTTCGGCCATCTTGAGATTTTCGTTCATGGAAGAAGTTTTGTATCGTTTTATATCTGGAACATTACGATGGAAACAAAACTTGTTAATCTTGTACCGTTGAATGGGACAAATTATGCAACTTAGAAAAAAAAACAATGCAAAATGGCATTAATTAGGGACGGATTATGGTACATTGTAAATGATACAGAAATCCTCCCCGATCCTAGGACAAATTCAAAAAGTATTTATCGCGGAAAGATCGCACCTTGGCAACGATTGTGCTGTCAGTGGAACCATCACTTTTGTATTTAATAGGGTATCCCGACGACCCTGCAGTGGTGTGGAAAACCTTGGTAGATCAATTTCAAAAGAAAATGTGGGCTAATAAATTAGCATTGAGGAGGCGTTTGTATTCCTTTAAACGTTGATAAACATATTAAAATGATGACAAAAATCCTCAAAGAGTTGTCAATCATTGGTGATTCAATTGATGAAGAAGATAGAGATGTACACCTCTTGGCTAGCCTCCCAAATTCTTATGACATGTTAGTAACAGCGCTCGAAGCAAGTCAGGATGTGCCCAAATGGGTGTTAGTGACTGAACGACTGCTGTACGAAGAAACAAAAGTCAAAGAAACGGAAAACACTGCTACTGACCTGAAAGCGATTAAATCAAAACATCACATCGTTAAAAAATGGGGGGGGGGTGTTATCACTGTGGAAAGAATGGACATATTAAACGGTTACTGTCGATTGCTTAGTAAGGATGCAAAAGAAAGTTTTAAAAGGAACTACCCCAATAAGAAAGATTCCTTCACTAAGAAAACAAAGGGAGAATCTAGTGGTTCTGAAAACGATTACGTTGTTGAACTATTTGCACACCATGGATTATAATAACAAAAGGAGCGAATGGATTGTGAATTCTAGAGCAACTTGTCACATGTGTCACGATGTGAAGATGTTTATAGATTTCAGGAAATTGGATTCAGTAGAAGAAATAACCCTTGGTGATGACCACTCAGTTGAAGCATTAGGAATGCAGGTAATACATAAAAAAGGTTTGATACATTTAAAAAGTAATTACAGACCAGTTTCTCTAACATTTATTATGTGTAAGGTATTTGAAAAAATAATTAGAAACCACATATTAAATTTTATAAAGGATGATATAAATTGTAACCAACATGGCTTTGTCCATGGTAAATCAACATTATCTAATATTTTGGAAAGTATTGACATTATAAATGAATATTCGATGGAGGAGGATAGTGCGGATATCATATATTTGGATTTTATCAAGGCATTTGATACGGTATCTCATTATCGTTTACTAGTGAAAATGAAAAATTTTGGTATTACTGACAAAATGGTAAATATTGTGAGGGAGTTTTTGAAGGATAGAACTATGAAGGTAAAGGTTCAAAACAATTATTCTGAATCGCAGTACATACCCTCAGGTGTTCCGCAGGGTGCAATATTGGGTCCTTTGTTGTTTTTGATATTCATAAATGACTTACCTAATAATATAAATACAGAAATAGAACTGTTTGTTGATGATGTTAAACTACTTGTGAGACCTTTATCAAAGGTAATAACATAGACAGATCTAAATAAATTATCATATTGGGAGGACATTTAGAAATTGGGGTTTAACCTAAACAAATGTAAAGTACTACATGTAGGATCCAGGATATCAAAGAAGTAGACAGAGGGTCGATTTGGGAGTGGGGTTTGATTATACATTTAGGGCAAAGAATCATATTTTGACCATTGTATCGATGGCAAATAGAATGATCGGGTGGATGTTTAGGAATATTATTTCGAGAGAGACAAATGTTGTGTTAAGGATATATAAAGCTCTAATAAAACCTCATTGATAATACTGCACCCAGACCTGGGCTCCAGCGACTAAACATGGAAATTGGAATGTAGTATTGAAACTGAAAGGCGTACAAAGAAGGGTGACAAAACTAATAAGTAAAGTAAAGCAGTGCAGTAAAGTACTACATGTAGGATCCAGGAATGTGGGAGTTGAATATGTACAGGGAGAGATTGGACAAATTGGGATTGACTGCTTTGCTTTGAATGAGAGGTGATATGATTGAGACTTTCAAGATAATGGCATTTCTCACTATGGTGGGCATTTTTTTAGTATTTCTCCTAGATCTGGAAGGTTATTGTCAAGGCAGTTTTCAAAAACTAGATCTGTTAACCAGTTAAGTTTTTTTGCTCACAGAGTAATATGTTTTTGGAATAAGTTGGCAGACGGATTAAGAACAGCAATAGCGTGGATCAGTTTGAGATGAGGTTGGATGAATTCAGAGAAAGTTGCAGGATTTGATCTGGATATCGATACTGTACTTAGTCTTTAATTTTTATTTAAACAGTTGAATTGAGAATGTAGTTAAAGGGGAGATGCCCAAGGAGGCATAATAAACAAATAATAAACAAATAATAATAATAGAATTTGCTCACAGAGTAATATGTTTTGCTCACAGAGTAATATGTTTTTGGAATAAGTTGGCAGACGGATTAAGAACAGCAATAGCATGGATCAGTTTGAGATGAGGTTGGATGAATTCAGAGAAAGTTGCAGGATTTGATCTGGATATCGATACTGTACTTAGTCTTTATTTTAACAGTTGAATTGAGAAGATAGTTAAAGGGGAGATGACCAAGGAGGCATAATAAACAAATAATAATAATAATAGAATTGAATGTGAGTGTGTCAGACAGGAAACAGCAAAGATGTAGACTGTATAAAACACTTTGTGTTTCCAAACTATCCTACAACCTATTGAGTGTGTCTAGAGCGACTAAATCTGGAAAGTCGTTCATATTCGCTGAATCAAGGTGTCAACTTTTTGATGTCGACTTCTTGAAGAAAAACAGAGGATAGTAGCTGAAGGTTAAACAATTGGAAACGTGTACTATTTGAACTGTAATGAAAAACAAGAAACAGCTCATGCAGCATCTACATGTTCAGGTTGTAACACAAAAGAGGAGATTTGGCATCAAAATAATTAGCAAAATCGACGCAACCACCAGGTGAATAAGTAGATTAAGCAAGATCGCAGCAGAGGTCTAAATTCATCAGATATGAGATGAAAAACGGCTGCAACCTTTACAACAAATGCCCCAACAGAAACAGAAGTGGGCACCTGATAGACGTACACAAAGAAAGAAAGCCATCACAGTTTTCACCAGGATTGTGGTGGTAGGTGCCAATTAATGGGGGATGTTGGTGGCCAGTGAAATCAACAGTTGTTGAATCCATACCAGATGTCCGGCCAAGGTAATGGCTAGTATGGTAATCAGTTGTGGGTTTAAGGCATAGACCAAGGAGGTAACTACGGTGGATGCTATCAGTCTGAAGACAGCAAAAACCGAGGGTTCAACAACAGCAACATGAATTATGGTAACTATGGTGTGGTGGCAGCGGTGGTAGCTGGGAGGGGGGGTCCTACCGAGGCTATAATTAATGTGACCCCTTTTCAACATCGTCTACAGGACATTTATCCGAACTTGTTGACAATCAACAAATTGAGACTGAAGGACATTAAAGTGGTTGTGTACAAGTGAATTGTCCGATTATTGGAATGATACCTGCCTGAATATTAAATATGTGAAAGCCAAAACGGATGTGATGAAAGGGTATATGTAAATGAAATTTACTTCGGAAGAAGCTGTAGAAATCGTGTTCAACAAATTGCAGCCTATGGAAATCAATGGCAAACCCTTTGTATATGAACCCCCATCAGACGGGAACAAGAAAGACTATTCCCTCTATGTAAACAACCAGACAGATTTATGGTCAAAGACAAAGAACACCTTGTCTGTAAATTAAAGTGAAGCATCTATGGCTTGAAACAATCATCAAGATGTTGGAATGAAGCACTGGATGCTCAGGAGGAGAGATCTTCATAGCTGCAGTGTATATTGATGATATCATTCTGGCATGCAAGTCTTTGACACGTATCCAAGAATTCATCAAAAAAATCTCAAAGTTTCAACATCAAGGACATGGGGAAACTACATAGTTTCTTGGGTGTTAAAATCGTTGGTTGTCCGATCCATATCTTCACTGAATCTGGATTCAGTGAAGATATGGATCGGACAACCAGCATACACAGCAGAAGTTTTGAAAAGATTCCAAATGAAAAATTCAAAACCTACAACAACTCCGATTGATGCTAGTGCAAAGTTAACTAAAGCCGTTAAAGAAAGCCAGCTGTTCAACCAAGAATTGTATCAATCAGCAGTTGTAAACCTTCTGTATCTGTCAACAAAGACACAACCTGATATTGCCTATGCTGTCGGCAATGTAGTAAGATTTTGCTCCCAACCTATGATGGAACACTGGAGGTCTGTAAAGTATATCATGTGTTATCTAAATGGTACACGGAACTATGGGTTACTATATGACAGGTAGAATGTAACAAATCTCATAGGATATTCAGATGCAGACTGGGCTGGTGACCTGGATGACTGCAGGTCAACTTCAGGCTACCTGTTTCAATTAAATGGAGCGGCTGTCAATTGGAGAAGTAAAAAGCAAACTTGTGTTGCATTATCTATCAGCTATTAGTTTTGATCGCTTTCTTTTTATATCTACTTATCAGCTCCTATACATACCCATTTCAAAACTTCCCCAAACATCACGGGTCTTTCAAATTTACATAATTAATTTGTTTTAAAGCTTTTAATAAATGAATGTTTGCAAATATATACTCATAATTGTATTTTTTAGATTTCCAGATGCATTTAAAATATTTTCCTCAATTTTTTGTTTTACATTTAAAGGGTAAATTTTGTTTAAAAAATATGTTTTTATTATCCTGTGTTTTATTTATTAAAATAAAGGATGGGGTGATTTTCTTGCTTTTTTTGTAAAAAAACAAAAAACAAACACATTTTACTGAGCAATTAAATAAAACAACTAGCAAAAATATGCGACCGGAGGGAGCATATATTAGCTAGTAATTATAATAAATAATACTCATTTTTTCAAATTTCAAAGTGAATTATATGCTAATATATATCTCACTGGATTGCTTATGCTGTTCGAAGTAGCAGCAGCAGTCAATGTTGTTTGAGGTATCGACTCTTGATTAGACAAAAGTGCAAATCGGCAGTTTCTTTTAACCCATTAACACATCACTCAATAAGTCCAAGGTTTAAGTAATAAAACAACACATTTTAGGCACCATTCGGCTTTATGTATCCACTTAGTATCCTTCTAGGGTGATTCAATTATTCCAACACTTCTCTAATAATTAGATGCCTTTTTCTTATTTTCTTAGAAGTATTTGTCTTTGACATCAAAAAAATTGTCAGTTTCCAATATCACTTATTCATTGGAACAAAATCTCTTTCCCTGGAGGAGCATTCTTTTGAGGTGAGGTTTGTAAACAGCCGATAGTTGCTGGGAGCCAGATCTGGAAAATAGAATGAGTATGGAAGCAATTCAAAGTGCACTTTACATTGTTTTTCCAATGGTGCTTTGTCTTGGTAAAAGAGCACTTTTTGTTACCATTTTTTGGCGATTTCTTCTTTCAAACATAATGCGTTGTTGTTTTTGATAGACTGTGAGCAAATATGGTGTCCACTTTGATCAGAGCTTTCTTATTGACAAATGTGCATGTCTGCCGAATTTGGGTGAGTTCAGTATTCAGCATCACTCGTATCTGTATGACCACGTTTAAATTGAGCATCCCAGCTCATAACCGTTGTTTCTGACAGAGCAGAGTCCAAATAACACTTATCAAGCCATTGCTTTGCTTGAACAGTAAGTTTCCCATCAGAAATTTAGGCTACCGAAGTTAGTTTGGAAGTTAATTTTTAAAATCCGTCCAACACATGCACGCATGTGAAACGGAAGTTCAACCGAATAGTGGTGCCAGCTATATGTCAGGCCCAGAACTTATTGCGTGATGTGTTACAGCACAAGAAATATTCAGTCCCCAAATTGCGCACATACTATAAAAGACAAACAGCATTTTACATTCTCTTTAACCCGTTCTTTTAAAGAATATAGTGCATATATCACAATCCAGTTTAATCCCTAGTAGAGGGGGGGGGCGAAGGCCCTTTACACCTAACGAAGCACACACACTCACGTTGCTCACTGAAGGCATATATACAGTTCGTACATACACTCTCTCAGTAACAAAAAAGGCTTGCTAATATACGCACACATACTATTTACATGCACATAAACGCAAACAGCGCTAGCCAAAACAAACAATTACTAATTTTCTCCTTCCTGAGAAAACACCTTTCTTCCATCACAACATTTTCAGATTTTTTTGAATTTTCATTTTTTACAAACACTTCATTTCTTGTTGTCTTAACAAATTTCTCCATAAAAATAATTATTTTGTATGCATAGACTTTGTCATTCTTCCTTTCTTTTCATAGTGTCCTATCTTCCACAATGTTATTGGGCAATGAAGATAATGTTGCAGATTCGAATACGGGTATCACCCATTTCAAGTTTTAGCTTTGAAATATGGATAGGCATTACAAACTTTTAACAAACAGAAATTTGGACGTGAGTCATATAGTTTTTATGTGTTTTTTTTAGTCTGTCTTTCTCATATATACATTGACTACAGATGTAATAAAAAAAATAACCAGAAAAAGGTCAATAAAACATTGTGACCCTCTAATAATCTTAGTGGTGACGCTATGATGAAAATAACACAAGCCAAGTCGTAGGGATAAGTTACTATGCTCGAGTGTGTGTGTGTGTGTGTGTGTGTGATACCGTCATGGCTAGGGATCCAAACGCTATCTGTTGATCGTTGTCCAGTTATGTCGGCCGCAGTGACAACCGCCTTTGTCTCACACTGCATCGTTATCTGGCCACCTAGAAAGTTGACAAATAATTGTCATGGCATGTCCATGTCTGTGGAGCACAATAGATCAGCCAGTGATTTTTATTGTCGTTCAGCTGCTTAGCTAATCTCTCTCTCTCTGTCCTAAAATTGTCATTATTAACATTACTGTATTATATTTCGTAAGTGAGGGGGGGGGGGGTAACATAATCTTTTGTTCTACTTGGGGTTGTCAGAGAGCAATAATGTAAATTACAGTATTACATTGAAATCTCACTGGACTATTTTCATTGTCAACATCATTTCTCTTCATATTATTGTGAAAGCGGGTGGGGGTGGGGGGGAACGGAATCATGGGGCATCAAGAATTTCATTGTGTTTTGTTGTACTCGGCATTGTCCAGGAGCAATACATGTAAGATTAAAGTCTTACATCTAAAAGAGATATCTCCGGTAAATGAATTACATTATTATTTTTTTTTTCAACACATTAAAACAGGAGAGAGAAATGGGCTTGGCGGAGGAGAAAGCGAGGGTTGGGGAGAGGGGGAAATACTTGGGGAGGGAGAAAGAGAGAAAAATAGAGAAAAGGTGTAATATCAAGATATCACACACACTATTTAATTGCTTCTATTTTTTTTTAATGGCCCCGGGCAACGCTGGGTAGCCTTGCTAGTTATAAATAAATGCTAGTATTATATATCATAGCTGAAGGGTAAAAAACTACAGATAGCGTGAAGTGTTTTCAGTTTTTTCTTTTTTTTTCTAAAATACGCGACCCCAGGGTTCATTAGTTTTATTCATGTTGTAGCAGTAACATAATTAAGATCTATTTTCTTTTCTACTGTCATGTAATCAATCGCATAGTTAATTGGTATGTGGTTCGGTGAAATAACACAGGTATTCTCAGACCTGCATAGTGATACACAGGTGATTAGAACAATTTGCGCATGCACGCCTCTTTCTATTTCCGCACAAGGTTGTTTCACACCTTTTACAAGCAGGTCTAGTTGAGATGCCAACGTTATATTCCTTGCCTTGTCTTTAGCAACGACTTGGCTAGACAAGATGAAGCTCCTGGACTCAATTCTTCTTCTATTGTACATGCCCACCGGCCGAACAAACCTGTCTTATATTCTGGTGTTCCTAACTTTCTGAACTCTATTCTGTGTTGATGAAACTGTTGATATAAATTGTAGAGAAGATATTTGTCATTTTAACCAAAAACTTGGTGACCCTTTTCTTTTCTTTATCTCAAACAAAGCCAGTCAGATGAATATAGACGCACCGACACTACTACAAAAGCACCCCCCACAACTTTACAATGTCTATATTTTTTAAAACCAGAACTTATCAGTCATTTATATGGATTAAATGTCATCAAAGTTTGAGATATTTTATTAGAATTTCAGCCTAAGGGCAGTTGAAGCGCTTTTGGCTTTGGTGGGCAATCACCTAGAGATGCTGTCTTGATAAAAACACTGGGTTGGCATTAGGAAGGGTATCCGGTCTATAAAAATAAATATTGCCTCAACTAAGGAAATGACTTCCAAAGAAAATCGGTTACATTTCAGGCTATCTAATTTCAATGTTGGAAGCTTGCATGAAAAGTCTGGTGAGGGTGTTGAGTAGATTTTGTTGGCATGGTCACGTTGAAAGTCTGGGTAAGAGTTCTTGGGTTAGTAGATGTAGAACAGTGGAAGTAGTAGGGTCAGTTGGCAGGGGAAGACCAAGGAAAACATGCGAGTAAGTGATAAGGATGGACTTGAGAGAAAGAGAGATAAATAAAGACTTGCCCAGAGATAGGTTAGTTTGGAAGTAAATTTCTAAAAGCCGTCCAACACATGCCAGCATGTAAAAAGGGTGTTAAACCGAATATGATGATAATGTGAGAAGTTTTGAATAATTTAAACCTTTTGTCTATGAAAGTATTGTATAAAGAAAAAACTTAAGCTTAAAATCAACTCCGTTATTAGTTTCGTAGAATTTTCTAATTTACTCTCAAATTTAAAAAAATGTGCAATGGAGGAAGAAATCACTTAGTTTAGATGTGTTACAGAATCTGTCAATAATGAAAAGTGTAACCATGAACAAAATGATTTTAGTAAACCTCGAAATATATTCAATTTTACCCATTCCTCTTCATCTACAACTAATCAAAGCTATCTTTGACAATTGTTGTGAAGTTGTCCCACAGTAAATAATAAATAAAGGAAGTCAAGTCGAGGGTTGGTTTAACAAGTGTATTAACAAAGTAAGAAAGTGACAAGCTCTTGGCTAGACAGTTACAAGACTGTGCTTTGTCTTCTGGTGACTCGCACTATTTATAGTGACAACCGGTGTAGTTTCTCCTGTGTAAGAACGGCCGGTGTAACAACAATAAAAAGTCATCAGATTGTGACGAAGGAGCCGTTTCTTTTTCTTAATCGGTTCATTGGAGAGATAAGAACGTAGGTGCACATTGCATAATTACAGAGTTGACTTTTTTGGATACCGTTTTTTGACATTAGAATCTCTTGAATTCTTGAAATTGGACTTGCAATACTGACCTCACCAGATTTTAGAGTAAGGATATGTACTCAGTTAAAGAGACAGCACTCATGATCACTAATTATTAAGATAGAACATAATCAGAAGAAAGAAAATCTATCCATACAAAAATAATTATTTTTATTGACAACTTGTTAAGACAATGAAAGATAAAGAGTTCGTAAAAAATGAGATTTTGAAGTGTCAAAGAATGTTCTAGGTGAAAGATGTTTAGTCTGTAATGAAATACTGAGTACACATGTTCATTTTGGCTGGCGTCATGTGCGTTTACATGTGGCAGTGTGTGTAAATGGGATAGGCATTGTAAATGGCGTGTATATTAATGTACATGTTTTACTAGTGAAATATTGTGTGTACGAACTTGTGTGCAAGAGAGCTTGGTTAGCAGTGTGTATATGCTGTTGCTATATTTAGTAGTTCGTTTGTGTCTCTCGTCTCGTGTATGTCATTTTCCGAGAGCCTTTCAGCTCCAAAGTATCCAGCTCGGATTGTGACGTGTGCATGAGTGTCTCGTCTGGAAGAGAAATACCATAAAAAGGAAAGAAAGGTATGTGTTTAGGTTTTTATATTACGCGTTGGAATTCTGAGTGAAAATTCTTGCATTTCTGAGTGGTACAAAGAAATTGCTGATTTGAACTTTTGTCCCACCGAGAGTCGATGCGTAAAACAATATTCCTTGCTGCTACTGCTTTGAACAACTAACTCTCTTTTACTGATAGTTTACTTTAAGCTATTTCAACAAGTGGCATGCATTATACGAATCCTTTTCCTAGAGATATGACTACCTCTTTTTTATGGAACTCACTCCAGACTTCAAGGTCAAAAACTAGCCAACGATAAGTGTTATATAGATAGATTCTGACCTAGAAAATAGAAATTCTTCACCCTTTGTCAGAAACAGCACTTATGGAATGTGAAGACTAAAGGAGAAAATAAGAGAAGCGAGAGTTGCAAGGCTGCCGAAAGTAAACCCAAAGTACACTTTCTACTCTCCTAGTCACAACTGAATTTCAAATTAACTGCAGTTCTTTCCTTTTAAAAATTGAAACTCAATTTAAAACAAATGAATTTCAAATAAAATAAACTGAAGTTTAAATCAAAACAACTGAAGTTTAAATTAAAGCTAGTTAAATCGAATTTGAAATATATGAAATTCAATTTAGAACGGAGAAACTTTTATTCAAACCAAATAAAGCTTAGCATAAAATATGTGACATAAAATGTTGAAAACGACATATATTCATAAGTGCATGGAAAAGTTTAGTGCCAACATTTGTTCTAGTTTTAACAAGTTCTATATATTTTATTCTGCCTTGTTTTATATGGTGAAATTATACGACTTAATATACAAGAAACTATCACTACTGTTTTAGATCAAACGTAATTTTTAACTGCATATAAGTTATTTTAATATGAATTTCTTGTACTTTAAATTGTTATTCATTTGTTTTAAAAATAGATCATTTAATTTCATGACATATTTTTCCATCTCAATAAACTACTGATTGGCTTCATTTTCTCCGCAAGAAGAACTTTCTTTGGTGGAGATTCTTTAAGCCATCGAGTGTGGTATATGTGGTAGTCTGGATGTTTTCGTATGACCCCCCCCCCTTTTACCAAGAAAAAAATAACAACGTTCATCTTTTAGATGTCCATTTTATTAATGTTTGAACACATTTCTGCTGAAGAAAATGTAACACACCGTTTTCTTTATCAACAGTCTCGCTTCTCTTTGGTTATAAAAACTGAATAAACATGACACCTGCAACAGATCATCAAATTCGTCTTCACCCGAGTCTCCATCACAGTCCCTGTGAGACTATCTCCCAACTAATACTCAAATGACTTCCAACTGACTGCCCAGAAAAAAATGTGGCTTATTCTTAAACATTCTGTTTGTAATGAGACTGGTTATGTAATTCACTCAATTTATAATTGAGAATGAGATAAATTGAATTTTCTGGTTTGATTTGTCTGCTTTTACACTATATCAGCCCATCTTGAATTATTTAATAGAAAATTACAATAAATATTATAAACGTTTCATTGAACATTATTCATTGAACCGTAAATGCCATGTTAACAATAGCTGAAGGAATTAGGAGCTCATACATTTTGTAACGTTCTTAGTAAATTTTATTGAAAAGATCAAGTTATGGTCAGTTTAAGTGGACACAGAGGGAGTTTATATCACAGGCTGGTACATGCTGATTTTGAAATCACACTGAAGTTGAGCTCTCATTTTGATCTTTGTTTTTTGGTCCCTCGATTTATAAAATCGGGAGACCTATGTTTTGAGGCATTTCCGTCTGTCTGTCCGTCCGTCTGTCCGTCCGTCTGTCCGTCCGTCTGTCCGTCCGTCCGGATTTTTCTCCGCAACCATCCATTGAATTTCTCTGAAATTTTGCATGAAGTTGTAACTTTGGTCAGGTTAGAAAGTGACATTATCCGATTTTTGAAAAACATCTGGTTAGCCCCCCAGGGGGTAAAAAGGCCCCAAAATGGCAAAAAATGACATTTTTTGCCCCATAACTTTTCATCCATCCATTCAATTTCTCTGAAACTTGACCAAAATATGGAGGCAATTGTTCCTAATAGAAAATAAGTATCGCTGACCTTGGAAACAATCTGGTTCGCGCCCCCAGGGGGTCAAAAGCCCCCTAAAATGGCAAAAAATTACCCTTTCCTCCCATAACGTTTGATCAATCCATTCAATTTTTCTGAAACTTGGCAAAAATGTAGAGGCAATTGTTCTGGATATAAAATGAGCATCCTTGACCTCAGAAAAATTCTGGTTCGCGCCCCCAGGGGGTCAAAGTGGGGTAAAAAATGCCCCAAATTGCCCAAATTTATTGCATTTTACACTCGCCACATCGAGTCACATACAGAGGGGGACCACGCCTGCGCGGCTTGTTCTTCTTGTTATCATTCCTAATTTTTAGGCTAGAGCATGCTCTTGGATTCGCTGGAAAGTTTGAGTGACAAGAAGTAAACGAAAGTTTTCACTTGTGTTTATGACTAACATTGATCAGTTCATATAATTTAAATTATAGGTCAGTTGTTTTAATTTGAGATTCATTTGTTTTGATTTGAAAATAATTCGTTTTAATTTGCCATACACTTATATTAATTTGAAATTTGTTTGTTTTAACATAAAATGAAAAGCTGCAGTTTGTGAGAAGCCGTCAAACACCTTGTGTAATTCTGTACAACAGCAATTGAATGTTATACAAACAGATATCTTCATTCTCAGCCAGATTAGTTTATTATCCGGTTTTGGTGACCAATGCCAGGCAATGTCTTACACCTGTTCTCAATGTAGTCTGATCCAATCATGTTGCATGCAGTCAAGTCACTTTTTACACACTCAAGCTAGGTTTTCCTCAATCTACCATGCTCTCCATCCAGACATGTTATGGAGTCAATGCAAGAGGTGGCATGCTGTACATGACAAAGACCACCAGAGACATCAAGGCATCCATAATCCTACCAATACCGGTGGAAGGGATCCTTCCCTTTAGTTAAAATCATAATATTTCTGTTCGTAAATTATTTAACATAATCATTACAACCTAATGATATTCCAGTGGAATCTGTGCGTTTTGGGGTTCAGCTAAACCATAAATGCTTAATCTTTAACTAGTAAATTTCAGGAATAATATAGCAATCAAAATATCTCTCATAAATTAATTTTGATAATTCTAATCATAGTGAAAATGCTGTTGATGATAGACAAATGAAAATATATTTCTTGTCAGACTGATAAAACAAATATGTTTGACAGTCAAAATGGCAAGCACAGTGCTTGAATGGAATACAAAACTTTGCAGTCTTATAGTGCTTCTTATATTTAACATTCATTTGTCAGCCATTTTAGAAGTAGATTGACTCAGACGTACTCACACCAAGGAAATGATGACAAAAATCAACCAAGTGATTGTCATGTAGACACTCTCAGAGTAATCCGAATTAGATTCATTCTTTTAAGGTGAGGAATTTTCCAAACGAAATTATGCTTGGTTGCCATAGTAACTACAACAACAACAGCAACAATATTTAAAAAATAAGACAGAGAAATTCAGAAATTATTGATTAGTTGCAGATTTATTTCGTTCATCATTTTATCCATTTCGGGGAGTGTGCAATCTATCAAATATGATTCGACTCCTTTCTGTTTCTATTCTATTATTTTCACCATCTCTGTAATGGAAAGCACAAGGATGAGTGTAGGGGCTTAAAAAAGTGCATTTTTGCCTTGATTTTGAGACCCCACAAAAAGGAAATTATTCATACACACAATGGGAGGTGGCCGTATTTTAATCGATTACCCCATCCTTTTTAGAAGTATATACATAGATTGAATCATGGTCGAAGACAGGAAAATAAAAAAGTTTTTGTTAACAAATTGAAAAATCTGAAATATAAACATGTGTTTGTCGACTTAGATCCATTAGTTAGTATTAAAAATATAGTTAGACTACAGATTGCAAAAAGATTTTAATTTAAAAAAATCTGTGAAGTGGCAGTGGTGAAGTGGATACCAACCCAGACTGAAAACCTGGGTGTCCCAAGTTGGCATCCAGTTGGTTCCATAGCACCACTACGGATGTTGGCAACCTTCACGTGGTTCCCCTGTAAGTACATGATTCTAGACATAATTGGAGAAACCAATGCCAACAACAAAATCGAGTTGGTCAAATAAATAATACCACACTCATTCATTCGTATCGTATAAATCAAATGATTCTATTGCTGGCATTGGTTTCCCCGATATCTTTCTAATTAAAATTCTTTCCAGAAAAAAATCGGGTTCTTAAGGGAGGGACCACATGAAGGTTGCCAAAATTCTAAGTGGAACGAACTGGATTCGGACATGGTACCCCCAGGTCGTCAGTCCGTGCCGTTATCCACTCAGCCACCATCCCCTCCCAGTACCTTGCTGAATCATACGAATTTACATATACACATATTATAATTAAAAAACAGAAGTGATTCAAAATAAATATATTTTTGCAAAACACTTTTCAATCTTTTGAATTGTTTACAATTTTTTTGTTTTAATAAAGTTCTGTGTGTGAGTTTGCATTTGCTATCAGCATGGTAAGACAAGAAGTGTTAACTTGAGGTGCCTTGATACAAAAAGAGTCAATACTTTTTTTTTGAAGAATCTGTTATTGTGTCTAATACATCAGACTTCTGGATTCCGGCCTTTAAATTCATGCTCTGATTTCCTGATTGCTAGAATGTTTTGGCTTTAAATACTACAACAGATATTTAGTATTGAGTAACATCGGATGAGTCTATCACAGAGCATGTTGCTCATTCCAGGCTGAGGCACTAGCATAAAACAATTTTATGGAGCGGTATATGCATCCGGCTTTGAGAATCATGCAAACACAAAACCAATAAAAGATCAAAAGAAAGACCATATAATATTAAACATATAAGCAATACTTTCTAAATTTAACACCAGAGGATTAGGGTTTATGACGACAGAAATGTCAATTTAATGGAATTGTTCATATTCAATTCTCATTAATGTTAAATTATTTTAAAATAGCTGATAAAAGCTGGTTCATTTTTTATATACTAATGAGTCACCACATATCAAGGCTAAAAGACACTCGAGGATAAGGGTTTATTGCTAAGATCTTCTTTCAACTAATTATGATACAGTTTATTGGGTGTGAGAGGGTGGAAGTAAAGTGACATCGATATCAATTTCAGTAAATTTATATTAATATATTTACTCTCCTCAAGACATGCTTCAGCGTTTCCAGAGAATCAATGAGGACTCTTCTGCAGTCTTGCTCCCAGCTCTGAACCCCTTATTATTCATATTCTACTTTTATAATTTCTATAATTTTTAAGTTATTAATTAAATAAAATTTCCTTATGTCAATGGTGAATGCAGAGCTCATGATAATTTTGCACCTTATTTGATCAACATGAAATATACTTATCCAAGTAACTTTGGTAATGTGGTTTCAGAATATATATCGTTATGGGAGTCTATCTCCAAAATCCTAGGAAGAGTTTCTAGACAAAAGAAAACAAAAAACTAAACAAATGGGAACTACAACTTTATATGTATAGAGAGAGATTAAAAGATGAAAGTTTTAGACGAATGAAAAAACATGAAGAATATTAAAAAAACATGAAGAAAACAAAGTATAATAAGAATTTATGTAGAATTAAACACAAACGTAACAAATCAGTTGATAAAATCCATAAAAGATCCAGATCTTAAATAACTTTTGAAATAATTAATCAATTCTTTTAATTTTTCAGATTTACTAAGTAGAATAATATTCTAAGAATCTACCAAATTTGAGCTTCAAGATACCATGGACTACTGAGGAAAAGACATTTATACTTGAGGCATGTTTTCGGCTGAAGTCTATCCATGCAGCTCAATTGCAATTCAAAGAACGGTTCGGAAGTTGTGAATTTCCTGTCCACTCAATGATCTACAGATGTGTCAACAAGTTCAGAACCTATCGGACTGTGCATAACCTCAATGGTAAAGACACTAACAGACAATCACACTCTGGACGACCGAAATCATCAAGGACACCACACAACGTTGCTGCAATCAGAGATTCTGTTGTTCGCAGTCTAAGCAAGTCTGTGCGTCAGTGAAGTCAAGAGCTTAGAATCAACTGGGAGTCTGTGAGGAGAATGTTGATCAGAGATCTCCATTCGTATCCATACAGGATACAGATTAAACAAAATCTTACACCAGACGACATGTGTCAGTTGTTTTGTGACAAGATTGACGGTGTGCCATACTTCCTTGACAATGTCTGGTTTTCAGACTAGGCACATTTTCTGTTGTCAGGTCACGTTAACTCTAAGAATAACATTTTCTTGGGTAGCACGCCCCCTGAGTTCTGTCTCAAAAGGCCATTACACTCTATAAAGTGCACAGCCTGGGTCGCCATATCCAAGCATGGCGGCATTGGGCCATTCTGGTTCAAGGACAACAATGAGCAGTCTGTGACAATCAACACTGAGCGGTATGTCCAGGTGTTTGGCAAGTTCTGGACAGCACTTGGTTGACAGAGAGGGGTCGTCAGGACCCTCCAGTGGTTCCAGCAGGATAGTGCCACCCACCACACCTAAAATGAATCATTGGCATGGCCTGACCTGAAGGCAGCAATCACAGCAGCTATAAAAGCGATCCCGAGGGAGGAATGCAGATGGGTCATCGAGAACTTTGCCCACCGGATCCAAGTGTGCCTGCAGCGCTGGAGAGGTCATTTGGAGCACATTTTGGAGCGCCGGTGAAACAAAAAGTTTTTGTAGTACAGAATTGAAACTTTGGGAATCTCTTATACATCGGCTTGACCTAATGTGGCTGAAGTTTTGTGTTGATCTAAATAAAACTTTGGAAGTTATTCGACTTTTGGTGATAACCGTTTTTGTTGTGTCACCCGGTACATTTAATTTTTAACAGTAAATGTGCATTCGTATCCTTAAAAGAGTTCATTGATTCATATGTGAGAATGCACATTTCAATGACTGGTTGAGCAATTAAGCATCACTGTAATTCTCAACAGAATATCTTAGTTTCAAAGTTTGGTCAACATATACTCGACATTCCTGCTTGTGCTAATTTCTACACAGCTGACTCCTCAATGCTTAGCCTTTTGGCCAGGAGCAAAATATAGTATCTGTTCTGTCCTCAGTCAGTGAAGGAGAAATCCTTCTTGATTGGGGCAATTTGTATTTTTGTCCCAATCCAAAGTGACCTTTTTTGGGGAGCTGGATTTTTCTGATATTAAAAACCAAGATTGTGGCTAACTCTGTCCTCGTGGGGAGGCAAGTAAATAGGGACTCCTTTAAAATAATCTTGTGTTCTTCTAGATCGTCTTTCTATTTAAATGTTTTAAAGATTATTTTCAGGTCGACAATCTTTATTGTTGAAACAAAATTAATTTGTTTTTCTCCGGATAATATGCTTTGAAAGTGAAGTGCAAATATTATTTGCCAGGTGCAAGCGAGTTATTAGGTATGATGGATATGTTATGACATATGAGAAGTAAATATATGATTGGTTAACTCGATCCTGTTATAATGGAAAAGATTTGAAATTGGGGTTTGATTGCTGTCTAAAATTTAGTGGAGATCTTGATAGATAGAGGTGCTTACACCCGTGCAGGATGGTCAAGCTAGAAACAGTAGTTAAGTTCAGGTAAAATCTTCATAAAAATACCAGCTACCTATCTAAATGAATAAATGTGAAAGTTTTTTCCACCTATCCTAACTATATTAACATTAAAAAAGGCATATGCGTATTTCATTCTATGATACAATATAACATTTGTAATGTTATATATGTAGTAATCTGCAAACACTCAAACATTTTACGTATTCCTAGTTTACATATTTATTTCCAATAAATATTCTGTAATATGCATTTGTAATTTACATTGTCACATTTTTTTTTTATATATATGCAATATTTTCGGTGATAGTAAAACATTTGATTCACTGAAATGCTGAGAAAAGATGCTACCCTTTAATCTCAGACAAAAGACCAAAGAACTATAGAAAATGTTTTCATGAATGCCTAGTCATGAAAACAAAAACCTGATTTGATTTAATTTATTATTGTAGTATCTTTTAATGGAGGTGGGTAGTGTAGTATCGGTTCTGTTGTCATAAGACCATCCTTCCAGGAATGACCTCCTCTGTTTCTAAGAGGGTGAGAGTAATCCTCCCAGGTATTGCATCTTCCTTTGAGGGATGGATAATGTAGTTTCTTTTTTCTTTCCATGAGACCATCTTCTCAGGCATTACCTTCTTTGATGGGGAGATCCTCCCAGGTATTAGCTCCTCTATTTTGGAGGGGGTATTGTAGTATCTGGTCTGTTGTCATGATACCATCCTACCAGGCATTACCTCCTCCTTTGATGACATTATCCTTTCAGTCATTACCTTCTTCGTTGGGAGTCAGTGTATGTTTTTCGTTCATCATATCATTTTCCCAGTTTAGCCAAAATATGCGACCTGAGGGAACATATATTTGCTAGTACTTGAATAAACTTTAAATTTTCAATTTATTTTGTTTAAATAATTAAACTACAACTTTATTGCCTTTAATGGGTGCATTCCATATAAATAAAATAGACTTTCTTCGATTTGTTAATAAAGTTGAGACATTTATCTAAATGACAGTGATATTGAAACACTTTTTTCATATACAAAATGCAAGAATTTCACATTTCTAATATACTCACCATGTTCGCATGATATATGTACTCGGCCTAATTAATTTGCATATTGATTTACAAAATGACATCTTATTAATTCGCTCTTTATTATTAGTGTTTTCAATTTTCAATCACTGTTTTCATTTTACTTATTACACAGATTTCTAGTTTTTATATAGTGGATAAAAATGAGCATTTTTCTGACTATTTCCAGGTCAACTTCCGAGTGTTGCGATCCAGCAAAACAAGCCAACTCCCTCCCCACACCCAAGCAAAATACACTTACACATATGCATACAAACAGTGGCCAATTAAACAAGTAAGTTAGTATCCTTCACTCCTTTTGAAAGGTGGACAATATCCATAGTCTTCATTGAGACGATATGCAGCACTCCCTAGGTACCCAATATTTGGGGATTTAAGCCTACATAAGCTAGCTTTAATGAATCACTTCTACACCAGACTTAGAATTAATTATTTTTTGATACTGTATACCTTTGCGCTGTGTGTACCCGGGTTTCGTAGCTGCTGGCTCTGTCCATCGATTGGTGATCGAGAACATATGGACACCGGGCTTAGGTTTTATTTAAAACACGATAACGACATAAACTGGGAATAGTGTGTACGAGAGAGACAGATAGATATCCAGAATGAATTACTTGGAGAAGGATTTACCATAGCATCAGTCAGGCCATGTTAGGCTACACCGTATCCTGCCTCCGCCCGCTCCTGCTGTCTGCAAAGATTCCCAATTCGCATATCTAGTTCCGTTACTGGTCAGGCTCAACAGACAGAATCGCCTCCAAACTGAAGTGATGTAATTTCTGACTTCCGCTTTTAGCTCCCTCACCTTTTAGCGCATACTCCCTCCAGCACTGTTGGATATTTTTTATAATGAAGGAGATTTCCCGAATGTGTTTTGAATTTGAATTGTACACAGAATATACAAAAATAAACATTCTTTTTTTTATTGTTGTGACAAGCAATATATCTTTATGTAGCTAAGATTTTTTTCTGACACAAGGCCATGGTAATGAAACAACAAATGAAAATAAAATTAGTTTTACTATTTACGATTCTTTCCTCAATGTTCGTTATAGCTTTATAATTTTTTGCAGAATTGGAAAATAAATTGTCTCGTCAATATGTTTAAGCCATTTATGGTGGCTTTTCGTTATGGTTCCAAGCATTCCAATTACAATGGGAATTAACTTTACTTCTTTACATTTCCATAGTCTAACTAATTCTCATTTTAGATGTTGATATTTATTTATTTTTTCGTGGTCTTTCTTCCGCACTCTGGTATCAAAGGGGCAGGCTATATCAATGATTAAGCAAGTTCTCTTGTTTTTGTTTAGAAAAATTAAGTTGGGTTTTGAATGTTCAAGAACTTTATCAGTCTGCATGCACATGTCCCAAAAAAGTTTGACATTGTCGTTCTCCTGTACCACTTCTGGCTTATGCTCATACCACTTCTTATTATGGTCCAATTCATAAAGTTTGCATATATTCCAGTGTAGTACCCGAGCGACTTTGTCATGTCTCCATTTTTTATACTGATGTTGTGCTAGCATTGGTCATTCAGATACAATATGCGCTAAGGTTTCTTCCCTTTCATTACACAATCGGCATATCAGTGATTCTACAGTTTTGTTAATGTAATGTTTGATGGACCTAGTGCGGGTGGCTTGTTCCTGGGCTGCCATTAAGGTGCTCTCAATAGATCTTTTGAGATCACCCCTGACCAACAAATTTCAAATGTCATTATCTCTAAATGCAGTATTCTTAAAGAACACACTGTGTAGTTTTTTTCTAAATAATTTTAACCCTTTCTCTTGTAACCTTTGATTCTTTTTCACCCCAGTTCTTAGTATTTCCTCTCTTTTCACTTCACGAAGAAGAATCTCATGACTTTCAAAAATATATTTATATAGACAACCTTCTTCTATATTCACATCTTCAACACTAAGTAAACCTCGACCACCTTCTTTTCTAGGTAGATACAATCGATCTGCATCTACTTTTTCTGCAACAGCTCCATAAATTGTAAGCATTTTCCATGTTTTGGTATCTAAACATTTTAGTTCATCTACATTTCAGTCAAGTATACCGGCAGTATATCGAATGCTAGCTACTGCTCTGGCATTGATAGCATAGATTGTATTTCGACTGTGGAGGTGTGATTTAAGAATACTCCTTACTTTTCTGTTGTACTAAGCTGTAACCTGGTTTTTCATTTCCTTGTTTTTAATCTTATCCGCCTCCAGAATTCTCACGTATTTGTAGCAACTCTCACTGTCTACATTCTTTATCAGATCTGTTGTTGGGAATTCAAGGCCATCTCATCTAAATGGACAAATTTAGCCCTTTTTATAACAAGAATGCCACATTTAGTGATGCCAAATTCCATTTGTATGTTGTCACTAAATAATTTAACCGTGTTCATTAGAGTATCAAGTTGGGTTTTATTCTTTCCAAAAACCTTAAGGTCATCCATGAAGAGTAAGTGGTTGATCATAGGAAGTCCTTTTCCAAGTTTATATCCTGCTTTGACATTACGTAAGAGAAGTGTCATCGGGATCAAACTAATGACAAAAAGCAAAGGGGAAAGATTATTGCCCTGGAAAATTCCTCTCCTGATTTTCACTTTACCTAATGCAACACCTCCTGAAGTTAAATTGGTTTCCCAATTCTTCATGCTATTCTTTAAAGCTGTTTGAATGTTGGGGGCTATTTCGAAAATCTCCAGGCATTTGTGTATCCATGAATGAGGGACCATGTCAAATGCTTTCTTATAATCCATCCACCCCCATGGCAAGGTTAGTAGTTCTTCGTTTGCAGTTTCTCAGGATCATTTTATCGATCAGAAGCTGATCTTTGGTGGCATGCGATCATTTTCGGTAGCTTCTCTGTTCCTCAGGCAGCAAATTGTTTTGGTTCCAATGACCATAAATACTTTCAGACAATATCATAGTGAAAAGTTTTAACATAACTGAAGGGAAAGTGATCGGTCTAAAGTTTGTTACTTCACCCCCTTTTGTTTTATCTTTTATGATCAAGACTCTGGTGCCGTTTCTCAGCGATTTAGGGAGCTTCCTGTCGTCAAACAGCCATTTATCATTTCTGCAAGAAGTGGGTGAAGAGCCAGAAGGTTTTTAAACCAGTATCCCTTGACTCCGTCAGGTCCAGGTGCTTTCCAATTTGAAAGCTTTTTAACCCTCTCCTTCAGCATCTCAACGGTGACTGTTATATTCGTTTGTCCTTCTACTCTAGAGGACACCTTGCTTTCAATATCTTTGATCCATTCTGCATCATGTTGATGTTTTACTTCCTTTTCCCAAATGCTTTTCCAGAATCCACGAGATTTGTCAGCATCAGGTATAACGTGATTCCCTCTTTCACTTCCTTTTAGTTATTCAAAAAGCAGTTTCTGGTTGTTCTTAAACAGTCTGTTCAATTATGTCGCTGTAACGTTTAACTTTGGCATTCTTAGCTACGATCTGCTGTTTCAGTTCCTCAATTACACACTTGAAACCTTTTCCGTGTGTGTAAAATTTACAGATTAATCTTTCACGAGCGCTCTTACTTTTGAGTTTGCCATTTTCGACAGCTTGCCCTTTACTATTACTTTAAAAATTTACAAATTAATCTTTCACAAGCTTTTGAGTTTGCCCTTTTCGACAGCTGGCACTTTACTATTACTTTATTATTATTAGTAGTAGTAGAAGTAGTAGTAGTAGTAGTAGTAGCATGGGTAGTAGCTAAATTTTGATCCCCTATAACACACTAATCATTCTAAAAGTGCTTCATACCAAATTTGATACAATTCTGCTCAATAGTTCTGGAGCCTATCAGTGTTTATTGTTTCTAGTATTAGCAATAGTACTATTAGTAGCAGTAATAGTATTAGTATTTGAACACTCCCCTATGACACCCAGCTTGTAAAGGATGCTTCATACCGAATTAAACACAATTGTGTTGAGTGGTTTTGCAACCTATAAATCACTAACAGACAGATGGAATGCTCATTTATAATATAGATTAGCCGAGTATCAACTAAAAAAAACACACCCTGAGAATTGAACTACCGTCACCAACTAATTTGCCCTACGGAGGCCACTATTCATTGAGTCCATAATAAGCCCGAAAAAAAGTATCACTTTCAAAGATTGGGGTTGACTTCTAAAGAAAATAATTAGCAGAACACATTAGCTGCTTCTTTTTGTGAGGTTCCCATCATAATAATGACTTGACATTAATTGCTAACAAGCTTGATATTTCCTTTAATAAGATGAGTCTTGCGAACTATGGTTGATAAGTGCTGTCAGAAGACAAAGATTTCATCTTCAAAATCCAGGCAATGACAAAGAAAAGTGGCATCGATTTCATCTGAAAATTACTTTAAGTACCTCCTTTTAGCACTTTAATTATCACATCTTTCATTAACATAATCTTTGTAAAAGGCTGTATGGTATTAACATTGAGAAAGAAAGAAAAATAGTTATTTTTAGACTGTATTATAGATCCTATGAGTAAAATGATAACCAAAAACGAATTGCATAATCTACAGGGAGCTTCGCCATATGATTGAGAACAGAACTTCCACCCAGAGAAAAGTTGTTTCATTGTGTCAACACATGTGTCGATTAGCAAGTTATACTGAAATACTTGCTAAAGGGATCTTCAGGGCTGTATTTTGTTTGGCAGGATGGTTTCGCTTCTAACATACAGCGTCTGGTATTCCCAAATGGTCACCTATCTGGTACAGGTCAGATTCAGATTTGCTTAACTTGGGTGATCTAATGAGAACCGGTGTGTTAACGTGGTTATGCCATATATTATAAGAATCTTTGATGACATATAATCCCCTTATCCCTAAATATATAACTGGACTGCTACAATGCCGGATCAGAAGAAGTGCTGTGGAGGATTGCAACAACCTTTTCTTCACTATTAACTGTCATTAAAGCACCTTTTTGGAGAAACGATTTGTCTCTTCGAACAAAAAGCAGTTTAACAACAAACAATTACAAAAAATATGGTTTCTGTACGAAAATACATAATGACATTTAGTCTATTATAGACTTTTTAAAATTGTGCATGTCCGTAAAAAAAAAAATGATTGCTGCAACTGTACATTTTTTATTCTTTTATTAGTGAAGATAAGCTTTCTTTCATATTGTCAATTGTTATAATGGGTATATCTCATAGAGTAGACGTTGACTAGTTAACAGCATTTATAAGTGTCAGTTGGTATTGAGTTATTTCTTTTGTAGGTGTTTATAATTTATATGTGATCCTACACTTGCGTAAATCTGAAAGGTTGTATGACCTTGGTTGCTCGTGCTTCTCCTGATGATGTTTTTCTATGTGTCTCTCTTGACCCCTTTTTATGGGTGTTCTTGGTATAAATTCATTTTCTTTGCAAGCCTCTTCTTGTAATTCCAGATAACTTTCGTATACTGTTCTCTTTTACCGTGGAATTCATTCTGGTTCTGAATTAGTCTACAAGATAAATTTTTTGTAATCGGGCCTTTGCTTTCTGGATTTTATTTTTTATCTTTTCTATACTAAACAGTTTCTCTTATAGAAAATTACACCATTCTCATGGAATATCTGACTTCTTTTCTCATTGATGTGGAAGGACTTTGCTTTCTTCCTGCATGTGGAATTGTTTGGCAACTTAAGAGCAATCTATGCTTTCATTAAATGGGGGAAGCATTTAATCCCATGTTCACAGTTCGCACCAGTCTGTATTTAACCCAAACTAAATATTCTCAAAGCCTTTTTGTCAAATCTAAAACATTAAGAATTACTCTCTGATGTTTATTTTACTACCGCTGTCACTAATTTCATACAATTATAATAATTATGGAGTAAATAAGACATTTCTAGTGTTGCCTCAAGTAAATGCACCTGCTATTAAAAAAATATCAATGTCTCTTATATCATTTTAAGAGGCATACATATCTTTAGTTTTTTTTTAAGGGAGGAGAGACTTCTCATTAGTAATTATGAGCTCACTTGCATCTCACCCAATTTTGAAATTGATGACAGTGCCTGGTACTCTCCAGTCTTATTCAGGTTCATTTTGTCATAGTCAGGAATTTTGAACTCAACCCTTTATTTCTCTACTGAGGTAGACTTCTCTCATTCTGCATCCTATCCCTTTAAAATATCTTATATCAATGAACTTTTATTAAGTGCCTTCTCTAGAGATTTAACTTACAATCTCTATGTAGACATCATACTGGAATATCTTTTAACCAATGACTACTGACTACAACAAAAAGCAGTTTTAAAAGGCCAGGGAGTACAAAAACCGTAACGTTGTGAATATAACAACAACAAAAATGTCTTGAGTCACCCATAAATTGATGGTGAAACATTCACAAAGTTTGTGCGCCATGATGCTTGCTCACTCCTTGCGGCCAAACGCTTCAGTCCCAAGATGCCAGTATTCTTCTCTAGAAGAAGAGTTTTGATTGTAATATGATGCCTCAGCCCATCGCTTGACCTCTGGGGACTATAGAAGCATTTTTCTAGGAGGTTCATCCAGCGCTAAAAGTCGGCATTGAACAACTGCAGATATGCATGGAAGGCAACCATATGGCATTCTGTTTGTTACATGGTCTCACCACGGTATGTTGTAGATGAGGACAACAGTCCAAAAATGTAAGTAATATGAATAGCTTGCATTAGATCCTATATTTGAGCTTTGTATTAGGACCACAGACCTACAGATAAGCCTGCAAATAATGCATGCAAAAGAGTTAGTTAACAAAGTAACTGACATTATTGACAAAGGTTTTACCTTTTATCTCAATCCTCTGGAATGTTGAAAATGAGTTTTGTTAAATATGTTGATAGCCTTGTAATACTTTATACACCACTCATTGCTAATCGATGCAGCTCACTTGAAATTATCTATTCTATTTTAGCTTATCTATATACCAAGGCCATGATCTTCCAATTCTTCTTCCATTATGGGGCATGAATGCAGGAATTGATATCAACATTGGTTGGCTAAACATTGTTCAAATCGACGATCTGGAGCCTCTGTTCATTCTTGAGAGACAATGAATGCCACTGTAAGAATGTCTGCATTTGGAGTCAATTCTGAAGCAAGGGTTGCACAATCCCTACCAACACCTGTCCTGAATAGGCACTGTTAGATTCTAGTGACAATGAGAAGTCCAAGACGACTGAAAACAGTACTGAGATAAGCAGAGAGCTTTCCTGCATATAGCATTTGCTACTCCGAAGTGTTTACCCATTTTAATACTGACCAGGCTCAACGTTGCTTAACTTTGGTGATCTAACGTGAACCAATGTCTCAACGTGTTTATGCTGGATCTTTGGCAAAGGTTAGTCAACGTCATTATGTGGGATCTATAGCGTTCATTTATGCTGTAAATAGATTGGCAATGAAAGTGAAAATATTTGTTTTGTAACCACAAAAATGAATAATCTGATTGAAAAAAAATCCACACAAAATCAGAGAATGACCTGATTTTAATGAAATTTTCTATAAAATTATGCAAATCGGATTATTTTTCTACTCTGTAAAATTATGTCAGTCGGATCGACTCTATAAAATTATCTCAGACACAAATAGCAATTCATCTGACATATCTCTATTTGATTCAGGCTAGCCTATTTTTCATTAGCTTCCTCCATTATGTTATTGGTACACATATATTTTATTTCCATTCAGTTTTTTTCGTGACAATACTTATTCCCGATAAGAAAGCTGTTAGAATGAAGACAAACTTTTGAGGCGTCAGTGTTAGTCAGCATAAAAGCAACCGATACCTTAATATTCAAATTATCTTTCTAAATAATATACAATTAATCTATAGTTTCCTAAATAAAAAGTTTAAAATTTACTTTACAAATTATACTTTTTTATAAAGTACTATTGTAAATTATATTCTTACTCCCCTACCCCCAGAATGAACTCGTCAGTCAGTGCGAAGACTATTTAATTGCTTATCTTCTTATTGTTTTTGTAGTATGTGTTTGTTATTGAAACCTTTACAAACACTACTTGTTATTCTCCGTCTCAGTACACATTCCCAGAAAATACAGTAATACTAATTTTCTGCAAACCTGCTTCCACTTACTTTGACAATGACTTTTTTCAAATTTGAGAATTATTATCCATTTCTTCTTTTCAACATCTTTTGACTACCATTTTTATGCAAGATTAGAGTACCTAATATTTAAGAATGTTGTTATTCTGGATTGTTTTTTTAATTGCAAACATTTATTAATAAGAATATCATTTGGTGATCTGTTTAAAAATAAATGCTTTCTTGGTTTTGTAATGTTTTTTTTTCTTTCGAGGGGATACATTAATAATTTCATAGGTTTCAATTATGCACAAGTTCGAATTCTATGAGATCGATGGATAACTTTATTACTTTGGATCAAAGTGCAGTATCTGCACTGTTTTCTGTTAGAAAAGGAGAGATCCGTCTCGACTAAAGCCATTTTTTACTTTATTTTACTGATGAATCCCTACTTATCAAAGCCAACTTTTTATTGTTGTCCCCCAGCCAGTGTGCCTCTATTTTTGCGAATGTTCGATATCCCTACATTAAAAACTGACCTTGTGTCAAACTTTGTCCTCGTGGAAACGGACAAGTAAACAAAGACTGGGGTAAAGTACAGAATAGTAAACAGTTGAGAAGTCATGAAGAAAAGAATCAAAACAACAAATAATTTATAGCAAACACAGTTGAATTAAATACTTTTAAAGTGTTGAAACTGTTTATGAGACTTTTTCTTTCAGAACTTTTTCAATGAAACACTGTCTAACCAGTGCACGAATACCAAAATAGCTACTAAACAAACTCTTAACTTTCCTAAACTTAGCTGATTCCACGTGGTTTTACAAGGGGTTTTGTTTGGCAAAGGGAGGGCTTGTTACTCGGACTTAGGGTTAGTGATAGGGTAATTAATTAATCAATTTTTTTTTACTATATTTTAAACATAAGAGAGGGTCCCAAAGTTAAGCGATCGCTTTTGTGACCATTTTAGTTTCCGTGTGTCCATGATAGCGTTTCATCAAAATAAATTACTGGAGCAGACGATGGAAGTGTTCCCGAATATCTAAGGGGGCTATGAGGGCATAACCTTCGAAAACTTCAAGTATATCCTATTTTTATGTAATTTAAATCATATGTATAAACTTTTATGGAAAAGACAATGGAAGTGGTCACGAATCTCTAAGTGCCCTCCTAACCTAATACACTGGCTAGGGCAGTAGCATTGATATATCCAAGGCATTTGGCAAGGTATGGCATAATGGGATTCTCCTAAAAATTCGCTCATATGGTATTACTGGACAAATATTTAATATAATTAGATTCTTCCTAACCAAAAGAAATATGCAGGTTGTCCTCGATGGCCGTTCATCTAAGCAACATGACATAAATGCTAGTGTACTCCAGATATCTATCCTTGGAACTTTATAGTTCCTGATTTTCATAAATTACCTCCCTGATAACATCGAGTCTGAGATAGGTATATTTGCTGATGAGACCATGCTTCACTCTCGTCATGTGGGCAAAACGGACACGAACATATCTAAGGTGATGGCTGAATCCTTAGAAAATGACCTCCAGGCTGTAGTGGATTGGGGTCATAAATGGTTGGTAACTTTTAATGCTGCAAAGACAAAGCTCCTTTCTTTCAACAACTACAAGGAACCTCTTCAACCACCGATTGTCATGGCAAATAACACCCTACCTTAGAGTTCACAATTAAAACTCCTCGGCCTAACATTCACAGGTAACATGAATTGGAACAAATACATTGAAGTCATTGCCAAGGCTCCAGCAAAGAAGGTTGGCTCCCTCTAACGTAGTTGTAAACTCCTCACACCTGACATTGTCCTGTATCTCTACAAAGCCACCATTCGCCCATGCATGGAGTATTGTTGCCACATCTGCGCTGGTGCATCATCCACTAGTCTCTCTCTCCTAGACAAGGTCCAAAATAGAGTCACCAACTTAATAGGTCCCTCACTGTCCATCAGGCTCAAGCCCCTGTCCCATCGCTGCAATTTTGCTTCCTTGTGCTTGTTTTACAAGTACTTCAATGGAATGTGCTCTGATGAACTGGCTGCTCTGGTGCCCCCTCGACGAAAATACACTAGACCAACTCAGCAATCAGCTAAATCCCATCAATTTACTGTGGAGCTCCCCAGATGCCGGAGAGCCTTCTATTTCAATAGCTTCTTTCCTCGTGCTGCCGGCCTCTGGAACTCCCTCCCTGCCTCCTGTTTCCCCAACAGTATCGACATGCAGAAATTTAAAACTAATGTAAACAGACATCTCGCTGCACAGCTCCCAACTTAGGATGACACCTAAAACCTAAACCCTAATTCTCAGTAGCCCCTTACGTCTACAGTGGCAGCCTTCCTTGTTTGGGGTGAAATATGTTTTTAAAAAAATAAAGAAAATGGGCTAGGGGCGGGGGGGGGGGGGTAGCTGAACTTCCTTTAGAACTTCAAATTTATACTATATGCATAAAATTTTCCGGGGAAGACAATAGAAGTGGTCTATAATCTCTATATTATACTCTATGTGCCGAATATCTAAGTGTCGTACCTCTAAGTAACCCATTGGGACAGAACCCCTGAAAAACTTCAAATAAATATATTTGATTTTAATGAACTTTAAATCATATATATAAGACACTAATTCAGAGTTTTCTCCAACATTTCAGCTTCTGACTATATTAGGGGGCAAAACGGGAGGAAGGGGACAGGAAAAGCAAAGAAAGTAATATAGTGTTAGGTGCATAGTGGAAAAGTACATAGTCGTGATCCTCATTAAATCCCGAGCAACGCCGGGCCTTCCTGCTAGTATGCCATATAACAGAGATTTTCTTCTATTATGGTGTTTCGTGTAGAAGAGTATCTTTAGAATGTTGTTCTTTCATTCTGATAACAAGACTATCCCATCTTAATCCAAATCACATAAAGAAGATTTCCATGGCACCAGTACTGAACCTCGCAAAGAGATCAATTTTTGTCTTGCACTGTGCGCCCACGGATCAAACTATGAAAACAAGGAAAAAATGGATCGATGGATTTGTATTGATGACAGAAGTGAGAGATATCTGAACGTTTATAACTTGTAATTAGAATGTATGTTTTAGTTATTATTTTACCTGTCTCTGCTGAAGGAAAATCTACGAGTAAATTACAAATACAAAAAAGTTTAGAATTAAATTTTGTCATAAAAACACAATTTTACAAAATATGTAACAAAGTTAAACATATCATTAACAGATGTTTGTTGATATTGTACTTTTACGACACACTGAATGGCGATTGCCATTTCAAGGCTGTACAATATTTATGCTTCTTTGATTCTGATGAGTTTGTAGGACACCTGTCCTAGCAGCAACAACAACCGTTACAGAGAAGCTTTGTCTAAATCACTCGATATTTGCGTGACTTAAATGCTTGGTACTGATTGGATCAAAATACACAATCTCGATTGGTTGCCTATATCAGACTTTAGTCAATCAGAAACAATGTCTCTGAGAGCTGGGGACCAGTTCTCAAAACCTATATAAGCAACCGCATGTGCGCTTTCCAAAAAGAGAGATAGCTAGAAGGTCAAGTTATATAACGAATCTTTGTCTCTCTGAACACTACCACACTTCTTCTCGGTTTGTAAACGAAACTTCTTTCTTAACCCCTTTCTTTTGCTTGTTTCATAAGACGTGAAATATAGTTGATAAATTATGTTAGAAAAGACTTTGTCATTAATTTACTTGTGATGAAATATCCCTTTTGTACAAGTTCTTTTCTGGCTGTATTTATGTTTTCATTTCAACAGTCTTATATCCATGTTGCATATGGTCAAGAGTGAAATGGTTTGTACAATGTATGAGAAATCAAAAAAAGAGTTGTGTTCAAAGAATCAAGCCCAGTTCAAAATGAGAGCTCACACTGCTGAAAGTGTAACAACATTTTAGTAAAAATCGTTTTGCAGTTGTGTACTTTTACGACACTAGTGATCGTCATTACAAGCTCTTTTGTTTCAACAAATTCATTTGTGAGTCTATTTGTATTCAACTCATCACAGGGATGATGGACTAAGGACAATAGTCTCTGGAAAGGGCCTATTTGGTTTTGCAGGTTTCGGATCAAATAAATGATTCAATTTGTGGGAAATTTTAGGGTTTTCAAAATTATTGACAGCAACATCTATGTAAAAAAGAAGAAAAAACAATCATCTAAAACATTCTCATAACAAGAAGTGCTCGTCTTAATGGCAGAAGTAATAGTTTTGCAACAAATATAAGTTTATAACTATCACCTTGTGACTTATGTTTTTCATTATCTTTTATTCCATTTAAAATTGTAATTTCTTTTTCAAATCTTATTGCTAACAACTGAAATTCTACTACTTACCCTGACAACAATATGGATTCACTACACTAAGGAAACATTTCTTCTCTTAAAAACCGCAGATTTGTTTTTGTTTTTTCATCAAACAAGCAATGTTTATTTTATTAAGATGAAAGTTTTATGTTTGAAATTTTCAAGCCACTACAAGTTTGAAAAATTAGAGTGGAAAATAGTATGCTTTTAAGCAGACAAAAATATTAGTAAAAATATTTACTAAGAGTAAAAATTAAAAGAATATGTAAATGTGTTTATTTATATTACAATATTAATATAAGAAAACACATGAAAACAATAAAAAAGAAAGAAAATGTGACAATAAAAAACAACACCTATCGGCTGAGAAGAGAATGCATTCTCATGTCAGGACTGATCATCCGCCAGGGTGTGTGTGGTGTATATGTGTGTGGGGGGCTTCTCTTCTCAGATGTAGACTTTTGTAGTTGTAACTAATTAGCATATGTGGGGATCAGCTGAGGTAAATGGAAGGACTAAAATGGAAGGCGTGAAGTTGTAGTTTTGCAGGCTGAGAGAGAACATTGGAGTTGAGATTTGTCGTGTTCGTTGCGATGTTGTTGAAGAGGAGTCTCTTTTAATTTGATTACAGGATTACAAGAAGCTATTTCGACCTAAAATGGACAGCCGGTTCGACTTAAAGATCATTCTTGAGGTTGATGGAACTGGAGCAGTCGTTGAATGGATTGAAAAAAATGGAATGAGTGTGCGACTTATCTGAAGTGAAGCAGCTTGATCATGTCATCCCACTTCGGCTAACATGGGGGGGGGCGATGCAGTTTACAAACAACTGACTAAAGAAGAGAAATCCGATGCACCGCAAATTAAAGAAGCACTATCTACTGCCTTTGCCCATGACAGATTTACGGCACATGAGATGTTCAAAGCATGTGTGTTACGTCCGGGCAAGACCGTAGATGTGTATTTGGCAGATTTGCGGAAGCTGTCAGTCCTATTTTGAGGAATACTAAATCATGTGATGGTGTGTGTATTTGTATTAGGGATTCCTGCCCCTGTGAAAAGTTGGTTGTGGTCTCCTCCAGAGTGAATGATTTGACCTCAGAAGAGCTGTTGTCTGGAGCTCAAGTGTTGATGAACGACAATGTTGAAGTGGGTGAACCAGTCGTGGCTGCAACACAGCCTGCCTGAATCACTCAACCCCCTGTGGCATGGGCCGATCTGATTATAAGTGTTATAAATGCAATGGCTCTAATTATTTTGTGAGAGGTTGTGTACAGAGGAGGCAGACCACCTATCAATGTTGTTATCGGTACAAGACTGGTCATCTGGTCAGAGATTGTCCGGGAAACGAAGTTGAGGACGAGACATCAGTGCCAGTCTTTCCCTCAGTCAGAATGTGAACTCGGTGCTACCTATCATTACAGTATATGTTGATGATGCACCGTGCTTGGCCTTCCGTGATACTTTCTGTTCACGTACCATTTTGAGCGCAAAGCTATATCAGTCATGGTCACAGTAGAAGATGGCAGTAACTACATTGACCAGTGTCATGCAGGCCTGCTGTGGAAATCACACTATTAAGATTCGTACACAGACTGGAAACGTTGCCACCATAATGTGCTGGTTATTCAAAGGAAATCTCTTGATTTGATATGCTACTTGGCATCGACGCCATTAAAGCACTCGGCGGTGTTCGTATCACGCAGTCTGGAAGTGTTAAATTTGGGGAGACACAAACCATCTGTGCAGCACTGTGTATTAATGAAGCTGATTTTGTTGCAAAATTGATGAGCAGAAAGGGGGTGTGGGTTGCAGCATGGAAATGGTCAGCGGGTCATGCACCAGAGAAACTGGAAACTAGGATTTTGGAATATCCGATTTCTATTGAATTAAGAGAGGATTATGAATGCGAGTTGCAGACCTGGATAAACGACAGTTGGTTGCTGCAATATAATGAAAAGGAGTTTGACCAACCCAAGTGACTAATACTACTGATGGCTGTACTGCAGGCCAATAAAAATAAGGTGCGTCCTATAAAGGACTATCGTGAATTAAACACCTATGTTGATGCATTCACTGCCAGTGTAGATGCCTGCACAGAAAAATGTGAGAATAAAGACAACAAGAAACAAATGTACCCATTCTGGACCTCAAGAAAGCATACCTGCAGATTCATGTTATAAGATTCCTCTGGCCATACAAACAGTGATATTTAAAGGACAAAGATATTGTCTAACTAGGTTAGGGTTCAGCTTAAAACCACTTGTAATGCAGGCGGCTCTGCTCGAGGCTGTGTGAGCCCAGGATGAGAAGATAAGGAGAGCAACGTCGGCATACCTCGATGACATATATATCAATGAGGACGTGGCGTTGGCAGAATCCGTGAGGAAGCATCTGAACTTGTATGGACTCATGAGTAATGCTTCAGCAAAGCTTCAAAATGGGGCAAGTTTTGGAGGAGCCTGGCCGACTGTGATAGCAATAAGGAAGCAGTACTGTGAGCGGTCCTATGACTATGACATGAAGATGTATCTTCTCCATGCGTGGCAAACTGGTGGAGCACTTTCCCGTGTGTAGATAGCTTGTAAAAGAGTACAATATTTCGATTGATGTAGCACTAGTAAGAACTGATCAGAACAGAGAAGACTCACTAACAAGAGTTCCACAGGGGTGGCTCAATGATGTAAAGAGAGAAATTAAACCCACACAGTCAGTGTGTGCTCTTGCCACAGGGAGCCTGACCCCAACACAGTTGAACAAGGTTCATCGACAGAGTGTGCATCCTGGAGTCAAGCGATCAGTATATTTTGTGCCTAGAATCGACCCGTCCATGTCTAAAGCGGCAGTAAGAACAGTTGTTTGGAATTGTGAGGAATATCAAACGATAGACCCAGCCTCAGTGCGATGGAAAAAGAGAGGGCTCAGTGTGCATAAAGTATGGAACCGGCTGGGCATGTACATCCCACCCTAAAATGGTTGTCGTTTTTTATACTGATTGATTATGGCCCACATGGTTTTCAATCTGGCGCCCACTTCAATGGCAAGACACTTCACATGTGATCCGGCAATTAGGCAGTCCCTCCAGCCTAGATTTAGAAAGGTGTCATAGAATAGTAAAGCAGATTGCTGCCCTATTACTTAGGCCGTGTATTGATACAACGTTACGCCGAAGGATGATGTATCCGCCTCATCAGCATCAGCTAATTTGCTGCACTCATACCAGATCAGAGTGAAAGGGGTCAATGTTGTGTCCCATCTGGATCACGAAAGAATCGCTATGCATTATAAAGTTTGGGTGAAGAATCCACAAAGACGTTGCATGTCGAAGTTCAGACCAGATTGTATCACTGGAATGATAAGTCCACAGTCGGTGGTCGTCAATGGCACGCCTCGTCACATGCGCGATGTGCATCCACATCTCAGTTCAGCACTGGTAGTGGACAACAGTGATGACACATCATCAGAAACTGCTGAATGAAGAGAACCAGATTCCGATGCAAGTAGTAGTGGTTCCACGTCTGAGAGGCTGGACCTACTTTGGTTGAGCTGCCTTATTCTATTACTAATTCAGATCCTGATACTTCTGACACTTTAGTCAGAAATTAAGAAATAGGGTAAAACGACTAGCCACCCACTGACACTTGATCGGTGGGGTGGGGGAGTTACAATAAAGAGCAACACCTACCGGCTGAGAAGAGCATGCAATGCTTCACATGTCGAGACTGTCAATCCACCAGAGTGTATGTGTGTGAGGGCTTCTATTCACAGATGTAGACTTTTGTAGTTGCAACTAATTAGCATATGTGGGGATCAGCTGAGGTAAATGGAAAGCAGGCAGTTCAATTTTTGACAGTTGAAGGAGACCATTGGAGTTGAGATTTGTCGGTGTTTGTAGAAGAGGAGTTCCTTTAATTTCATTACACGATTTACAAGAGAAAGAAAGGTGGGTCATTTGAAATTAATGCAAAAGAAAGTACTTGATAAGAAAATTGGGCACTTGGAATACTTGTTTAAAGTGAGTAGTGATGAGTTCTTTTTTCAACTTACAGCAGATTATTGTTGGAAAAGTCATCCAGAGAAGAAGAAAAAATGCAAAGAAAAAGAAGGCAAAGGTGTTTGAGTGATAAGTAGATATTTGATCCTTGTAGTCATCCATAGAAAAAGAAGAAGTAAAAGAAGAAGAAGAAGAAGGCAAAGATGCCTGAGTGATAAGTAGATGTTTGATCCTTGTAGTCATCTGGAGAAGAAGAAGTTCAGAGCACCCCTTGCCTTGACAGATTACAAATCGACTTCACAATCTAATGCAGGATGATTTCTTCAGTTCTCTACAAGACATTGTTCGCCTTTCTCTGTTACATCGCTATTTCCATGAACGGTGCTCAACTGAGCTCCAATCTAGCTCACACCAAGAACTCATCTAGCTACCACCTCTGCAAAGAACTTTCCTTTCTTTCTCCGTGTGCTTAATATCAAACGGAATTTCCATGAACAACATTTCTTTTCGAGAACGTCCCATCTGTTGAACACATTACAACAGGACTGCTTCCCTGCATATTACAACATGGCCCTCTTCAATTCCAATGTCAACAAATATTCGTCATAAACCATTCTCATAAGTATTCAAATTTTGTTCATTCCATTCATCATTTTCAATCCTCTCATAATATTCTCCATCATTAAACTGACAATCCATCCATCTTGTTAACCCTTATCCTCGAGTGGCTTTTGACTTCGATAAGTGGTTACTCATTAGTAAAAATTAAAATTGTGCATTTTTATATACTTTTGTTACTGAAGATAAGCTATTTTTCATATTGTCAATTGTTATGATGTGTATATCTCGTAGAGTAGATGTTGACTGGTTACCAGCATTTATAAGTGCCAGTTGGTATTGAGTTATTACTTTGTTGGAGAAGATAGGAAGACCCGACCACCCTTAATGCGTTGCCAAAGTTCAATAACTTCTGAGCGAAGGGGTTAATATTAAGACAGCAAAAAGTTCTGGCATTGACTTCGTAAGCTGTTTATAATAACAGTTGGCGTTCCTCAATTCACCCTTTTTGACCGGTGCTCACCTCTCGAAAAAAATCCTTGAAACACTTTCGAATTCTTGCCAGCAATAATATTTATGGTTTTTCCATGCCAAAAAATCAGCTAAAAACTAAGAGCTTTAAAAATAAATCCCTTTTCGTATTTTTGATTCGCTTTAAAACATTTTTATTATTTTGGGGATGAAGAAGACTTTAGGATCTGATTTTTATGAACGTACAGTATTTTAAATTATTATGACACTATGGAAGATTATATCAGGCATGTGTACACAGTCTGATGATGTATAGAAGTGAAACCTGGCCAGTGGGACTTGAGGACATGCGTTGCATAGAGAGAAATCATATGAGAATGATACGATGGATGTGTAATATGAGTCGTAAAGACAGGCCTAGTTCTTATGACCTCAGAGGAAGATTAAATCTTGACAATATAGGGAGATATGTGCAGAAGAGTAGACTTGGATGGTATGGATATGTTGAGAGAATGGATCAAAGTTCTTGGGTTAGTAGATGTAGAACAGTTGAGATAGCAGGTTTAGTTCACATGGGAAGGGCAAGGAAAGCATAGGAGGAAGTGATAACAATGGACCTGAGGGAAAGACGGATAAATAAAGACCTGGCCACAGATAGCTTACTTTGAAAGCCACGCCAGCATGTAAAACAGGCACTAAACCAATGATGATTACAATGGTGATGATGATCATGATAGTGATAGACTATACACTTTTTTACTCGTGGAGTTACTATTTATCAAGGCCAAGAGCCACTCGAGCATAAGAACTAATAAGACAGGAATGATTACCAGCTGAAAGATTTGTTGACATCGGATTTGAAGATCACCAAGTTGTAATCAGCAGGTAATAAGTCCTGCGGTTATGTGTTCCACAGGTGGGAAGTCCTTGTAAAGAAGCTCTGCCCATCAAATTCCACCTAACACAAGGGACATGGAGTGAGGAAGGAAAGTTTTTTTTCGTTGTGGCAGAAGACGAGTTCTTGCTGTGAATGTCTTCATCTGCGGTCCAAGCAGAGTATGTCGTTATTTGAAAACTACTCAACTTTTAAAGAATAATTTTTATATTAGAAAAATAGTTAATAAAAAGCCTTTCTTCATACATAATCTGTATAGCTCCAACAAAGGTAACTTATTGTAGTCTCATTATTGAATAACTATTTAGACAAGCCATTATGTCTATGACAAACAAGAGAGTTACCAGTGACAAGCCAAAAAGCTTGTGAATTCTCCCATGAATATGTAAAATAGAAAAGATGGATGTTAATGATTTTGAAGAGTTTCTTCGAGACTGCATCAAATTCAGTGGCAAAACCAAAAATGTTGACAGCCATTTTGTCTGAAACGAACCAAGGTGAAAATCATTTGCACTTCTGACATTAGTTTCACTAAACAATGCCTTAAGGGTTCAGTTGCTCTGTTTTTCTTTTTTTTCTATTCACGGTTTTTTGTATAACTTTGTTTTGCTTGTACTGTCAGGATTTGTATATGTATCTTCTCAGTCTTCTTTCCTTTGCGAGCAAAATTTGTTTTAGTTCTTCATGTTTCATGGAGAGCCTTTCTCTTTTGTAAACTGTATTTCTTTTTCTTCTACCGTTTTTTTTATCTCTATAACCTTAATCACAGCTTTTAGTTTATTGATTTTGAATTCCAGGTTAATTTTTCATCCAGGATTTGTTAGTCCATTCTTTTGGCAGGGTTTTATTTCTATGTGAAAGTCTTGTAATCAAAGATTTGGCCTTAGTATAAATTAAGTTGTTTAGGTCTGTAATATTGTCTATTGAGATGTATGAGAGGAGTATATTCACCTATCCTTTTCTTTATTTTACTTTCTTCCAGTCTTCGTTTTTCATACTGTCTTCGATCATAATTTATTTGATGCATTTAACTTCCTCAGCTGGTTAGGTTGTCGCGTGGTCAATGGTTTCTACACTTTCAGTGGCTACATTGTGTCTGGCTTTTACATGTAAATTTTATTATGCCCTATTATTTTTACTTATCTTTCTGTTTATGTGTATTAGTTCTAGCTCTGAGAACCATACTCTCCTATTGATATGTCTTGTTGGGTCCGCAATCCTCTATTTTGTTGTGTGAAAGTCAACAGATGTGTTCCATATGTTCTTCATGCGATTCAGGTAAACTCTTCGCATGGGTTGCTTATGTAATAATATTCCATTGCTAGTCTATTTTCCATTGAAGTCCATTTCTTCCTTTGGATTGTCTTTGGTTTATTGTATAAATCATTTTTACTTATCTTTATTTGGTCTGTGATATTTTCGTATGTGAAATAAGAAGGGCCAACATTCACAGGATGGCCCATATAAGCACTTGCCGATCATGACACTCTACAGCTTTTATTTTTGTTTTTATATTATTGTTATTATTTACTTACTAGGAGTTTTCACACAATTCTTTATGCATATGTGTGAATGTTTTAGAGGGGGGGGGTCTGTTTATAGGAATTCTGGCAGTTTCAGTTCCCTTGGGCTCATATGAAATTTCTTTCTATATTATTGTTCTATTTTGATTTCAGCTTATCTGTGGCTGATTAGAATTCGTTGGTTATGTGAGTTGTTTGCCGCATTCGAGGAGTTTCCTCCAGATTTTGGCTCTTTCCATTATTGCCATGTGTTGTATGGTCTCAATCTTCCCTTTAATTCCAATTTCTCTTATCGCCCTGTCGGCAGAGTCACAAATTTGCCGACTGCAACCCTATGCAGAGGGTTAAAAAAGAAAACGAAAATAGGGTCACCTGTTGGCCGTGGGTGACGACCCGTGATGCCATAGGACGAGATCCTAGTGGCTAGGAATTCGTCCACTTCAGCACTTACTTTGGCGACGAGGCCCGATCCGATCAATCGGCTGATCACGTCATGCCCTAGTATCTATAAGAATTATTCTATCTGATTCTTCAAAAAATGAAAACCTTATTTCTCCCCAAATAGATAATCGAAGGTGATGGCTGAGTCGCAATCACGTTGAAAACAAAGATTACCAATGCCTAAGAGTAATGTTTTAAAAGAAGAAATGTTTTTCTGTGAGTAATGTTTGTCTTAGAGTGGTGGTTTCTTGGAATAATACCTCTCTTTCTTAGTAGAATTCCCTTCTTAGAGTAATGTTTCCGCTTTCACTGTGAAATTTTCTTCTACGAGCAATGTATTCTAAGAGCGATGTATTCTAGGAGCAGTGTATTCTGGTATTCTAAGCTAAGTAAAATGTATTCCGGTATTCTAAGAGAAGTGTATTCTGGTATTCTAAGAGCAGTGTATTCTGGTTATCTAAGAGCAATGTATTCTAGGAATATAAATAATTACCCTACCTATGGAATTATATTTGACAACTTTATTCCAAACAACACAAACTAATGCTATGGTTTGGGGAGTCTTTCCTCAGCTTGGGTGTGGGTATTCTCAAAGAGTAATGTGTTCAAGCAATAATGTTTTCAAGGGGCAATGTTTCCTAAGAGCAATGTTTTCTAAGAATATAAGTAATTATTCTACCTATTGAATTTTATTTGACAACTTTATTCGGCATTAAATAACCCACAGATGGTTAATATGCTGTAAACCAAACCAAACCAGATTCTTTTAGTCTTTCTTTGCCGGTTTTTCGGTGCTCTTCTTCTTCTTCTTCTTGATGAAGAAGATGATGATGATCATCATCATAATAATAATAGTAATAATATTTTCTTTCCTTCTTTAGAAAATATGGAGTATCAATTTTCACTAATATATATATATATATATATATATATATATATATATATATATATATATATATGTGTGTGTGTGTGTGTGTGTGTGTGTGTGTGTGCAATTGTCATAAGGTAAGTTAACCCTTTAAATTAAATGTCATTAAGAAATGTTATTTTTGTTACACTAGGAACTCATGAAAAAGCTATTTCTACATGTACAATATAAGCATAAAATATAATATCCTAGTATACTACACATTGTGTGTCTCTTTCTAGAGAAAAACTTTTATGATGTATAAAATAGAAAGAGAGAATTTTTGTATATCACCTTTTTAATCGCTAACGGTAAAATTCCATTTTCTTCTCTTTTGATTTAATTTGTTCTTTGGAATTTTGCTGATAACTAAAAAACCGAACTGGAGCATACTCACTCCGGAGAGCTTCACCACATGATCGAGAACAGAACTACGAGGGAGATTGTTTAGTTGTGTCAACATATGTGTGGATTAGCAGGTTACACCGACATACTTATTAAAGGCATCTTCAGGACTGTACTTTTTTTTTACATGGAGGTTTTGCTGTCCTCCCCCATATGGCACCTGGTATTTCCAAATGGTCACCTATCTGGCACTGACCAGGTTCAACGTCACTTAACTTTGTTGATCTAACAAGTACCGGTGTGCCAACGTGAGTGTGCCATATAACATCATTTGCAGTATAACATTACATATTCATATATTTGGAAAGTAGTTAACCTAATTAAAACTTAATTTACAATGTATTTTTTTTTATTTACCAATTAAATTTGTCCAACAAACATAATAATTTTAGCAACAAATACAGCAGTTAATTTATCATTTTCGTAGTAGTGAAAAATACACCATAACTGAATCGATTATATAAATTATAATTATTTAAAGACATTAAATTAAATGCCACTCACCCATGGAATCGTTAATAAAATTCACAATCCAATTTAACTATATTTGGTATAAATAAACTTCATTCACTGCCTGACATGTCCAAGTTTCAATCATGAATATCCAACAGTTTTTGTGTTATTGCTGTTCAAATGTGCACCTTTGCGTTGCAAGAACACCTGAGTACAACTGATTTTGACTGTTCACGAATAATCTGAGGATTGTTTTGATAATAGACATCATCTTTGTGATAACATCACAGATAAAAATCTAGGGGGTTAAGGTGAAGTGAGTGTGAAGCCCATTCACCAAAGTGTCCACCCAAATATTGAACAGCGATAAAACAAAGAGTATTGGACATTCATAACTGAAACTTGGTAAAAAAGTAAGGCATAGACTGAAGTTTATTTATACCAAATATGGTTGCATTGCAGAAAGGTTCATGAATTTCATTAACGATTCCATGGGCGACATTTTTGGGGGAGTCACACTATATGTAATAAAAGTTCACTTAAATCTATTACTAATGGAGATTTGGCATCTGTCTGAAGCCGCACGATGCTTCTATTTATCTTCCTCCCACAAGGTAAGATGTGACACAAAGTCGGGAAAGTGGAAAAAAATCCAGCGCTCGAGAATTTGAGCACTCTGGCCATTTAAAAATTGCCTGGGCAGCCCCGTCGGCATTCCCCGGTATGGGCGCCTCAGGCGATTAGCAATAAACTCAAAGGGTGAGAAGGCAAAGCCTGGGAGGGTGCACCTCCTAGAACGATGCTATTACTTCTATAAAATCTTTTAATGCTCAATTCAGTTTACTATACTATTTCAGAGTAATGTACTATTATTCGATGCCTAATGTAATTTAATTTCGCTTGTTATGATACCATCCTCGCAAGCATTACCTTCTCCTTTGGTGGGTAATGCATTTTTTGTTGGTTCATCTTGATACTATCCTTCCAAACATTACCTCCTCCGTTTTTGTGAGGGGGGAGAGTATAGTAACTGTTCTGTGGTTATGATGCCATACTCCCAGGCATTAACTCATCCTTGGTGTTGGGGTAGCACACATCATCAACAAATTGTCACAATCGACTGTTCATTAACAAACTCAACACTTACAATACATATACTTGCAAAGATATGTGACTGGAGAGAGTATATCATTGCTTGCATTATTTAATGGCCAATTTTACCTGAAGTTATTAAAAAAGGCAAACATTTTATGCACACAATAACACTTAAATGTTTAAGCTGTAACAATCTAATTTAAGCATGAATTAATTAAAACGCATATAGGCCTCGAGTCAGTCTCGAAAGATAATGGATCTCCCCTGTAAGGGTGCCTGCGTGGAAAGTCTATTATGAAGCAAGAGTTGCGCAATCACAACAACACCACTCATAACCTATCACTGTTTGATTCCAGTGGCAATGAGAAGTCCAAGACGACTGGAAACAATGCCGGGATAAACAGAGAACACTCCCACATACAGCACCTGCAATTGCTAAACGATCACTCATTTTAGTACTGACCGGATTTAACCTCGCTTAACGTTGTTAATCTTCCAGGAACCGGTGTGTCAATGTGAATATACCATATATATATAAAGACACAGATACACTGCTAAGTACAGAAACAGTACTGCACTATTACTGTTAGCTTATTAATGGAAATATAGGAACAACCTTTAATATGGTTTGGAAGATTGTGGCAAGGACTCTTACTTATAGTGAAGGTAATAATAGTAGATGTAACTTGTGTTTGCATGAAAAGCGGAATATCTAATCATATAAAGGATACAACAATTATTTAATAAAAACCGTAGCTTATGGCAGTTTGTGAGTGCAGATATAAGCATCTGCTTATTAATAAGGCACCAGGTTATTGCCCTCTGGTTCGCTAAGCATACCCTTATATATTAATTCCATTTTATGATTGATCTGCTATATTGGCTTGACTTGGGGGTTATAAATATATAAAAATATGACAAAAGAAATGAAAAGGATGAATGGGAAGAAAAATAAGATGAAAAGATTAATCACTTATATAAAAAAAAAAGTATATACTCTTTTTCTTTCGGGGAGGAGGGGGATTGTAGAACGCACGTTTTGTTTCCTAAACACTTCGCTAACAAAAATGTATATAACCTCACAGTTTTCCATCTTTTTTTGTGTTTCATGATTGTTCAGAGAACCATGAAATTTGAAGGTGGTTTTCATGTACATTTACATATATATATATATATGAGGATAAAATGCACAATATATCATAAAATGAAATACAGTGAAAGACAAGATATGTGAAAAAGACAAGTGGATAAAAAAATTTAAATGCAGGAAAAAATCATCAAGAAACGAGAGATTTTACCGGCTCTGTTCAATCAACAAACGTCTTCAAAAGTGAAGCTTTTACATTTTTTCGATTGCAGTAAAAACATAGGAAAAGGAAGAACGCAAAAAGAGACGTAATTTGGCACGTGTTTAAGTATTTGAAAAAAAAAGGATAATAAAACGCATGTGGAGAGACGTTTAAATAGGAAAAAAGGCTGGGAGAAGGGGAAAAAGAAGAAGAAGGAAAATATGGATGAAGTGTAGTAAAAAGGAAAAGTTACTTTAACCGGGATCGCAGTTATTAAAGCAGTTGCGTGATATATTGCATTGTTTCAGTGCGGTTTTTGCCAGATGTTTGCTTAAGGAATACGATCCGAGACTGAGGTTTATGTTAGACTAGCAGTACCATGCGTTGCTTGGGGCTCTTTCATCCCTAGTCGCCCCATTTCTCTACGTTGCCTTGGGCGAAAGCTGTCTCTTCCCCGGTCGCCCCTCTAGCTCTGGTCCCTCTCCCCGTTGCCTGGAGCAAAGGCTGTCTCTTCCCCGGTCGCCTCCTTTCCACCGCTCTCCTCTTCCCATTGCCCGGGGAAAAAGTGTGGGATATTTCTATTAAAAGTATCATCTCTGTCTTCGCCCTCACCCCCTTCGATGTATATGAAAGTTATCGTTATAAAAAAAGTTCTTATCGGTCAGTTGGATTCTAACTCTTGACCTCCTGGTCGTCGTTCTTTATCCATAACCGTTATGCTACCGATGCAAAGAACAACATCTATAGGAAAATAGGTCACTTTAACATTGTGTTGTTTTGGCCAACCACACATGCGCACAACGTACAGATGACTGGAGAACGAAGAAATTTGCCCCCCCCCCCCCAAAAGAAGTTCCGTGTCAGTTCGGCACGAATGAATCGACTTTTTTTCCCCCAATTTTTCGATATTTTTGTTGAATATCTCGTCATCCTTTTTCAGACATACAAACGTAGGCACAAACACACACACACACACACACACAGACAACTTTTCTTTTATATAATAGACTTAGTAAAATATCCTTCCTAGGGTCGTATATTTTTGCTAAACTGCCATGTTAACCATTTTTGCTTGAGAGAAATGTATCATGACGAATGAAAATATACTACACAGAATAACAGACCCGATTAAATCAAGTTATAGGAAATTACATGACCGCCAGCGATTAGGGTATTACATAAAAGTTTGATTTTCAAGTATTTAAAAAATAAATAAGATTTTAATTTCAGGATAAAAAATACAATTTAAGACTAATTAATAAATTTCCTCCAAAATGTGTGCAAAAATAAAACGAAATAAGCGAACAAACACACCTATTACCCTACAAAGTAGAAATTAATGCCTGGGAGCATGATATTACAACAATAAAATGTTTAGTACACTACTCCTCGGTGAAAATAGAGAAGGTAATCCTGAGAGAAGAGTATCGTGAGAAACAAACGTATATTATGATGCCCCCCCCCCCTGCCCTGAAAAGTGTAACGAATGCCTGAAATGAAAAGTATCAGGACGAATGAAAATATACAACACAGAATTAATTGACCGAATAAAATCAAGTAATTGTTAAATAAAAACGTAGGAGTTAATGCCTGGAAGCATGATTTCATGAAAACAGAAGTTTACAGCTGCACCTCTGTTGTACAAAATAATCGTTAGTTTATGGCCGCGCTTCTGGTGTACAAAAATATCAAGGATTAAGGCTGCGTCACTGTTGTGCAAAGCAATCAAAAGTTTACGGTCGCGCCTGTGTTGTACAAAAGAAAAGAATCGCCTCTATTGTACAAAATAATCACAAGATTACACCCGCGCTTCTATTGTACAACGGAATCAAAAGTTTACGTACGTGCTCCTGGTGTACAAAGGAATCAAATGTAAACCACCGTGTATCTGTTGTACAAAAGAATCACAAGTTTACGGCCGTGCCTCTAGTGTACGAAATAATCAAAAGTTTATGCCCGCCTCTATTGTACAAAAGAATAAAAAGTTTACGTCCGCATATCTATCATACAAGAGAATCGAAAGTTTACAACCGCCCATCTATTGTACAAAATATGAAAAGCTTATGTACGCGCCTCTGGTGTATAAAAGAATCAAACGTTTACGGTCGCGCCTCTGTTGTACAAAAGAACTAAAAGGTAACGGCCGCACAATAGAATCAAAAGTTTATGGTTGCGCTTCCATTGTACAAAAGAATGTATACATTATAGCCACACGTCTATTGTACAAAAGAGGGAAAAATTTATGGCCGCACTTCTATTGTATAAAAGAATGAACAGTTTATGTACGCGCCTCTGGTGTAGAAAATAATCAAAAGTTTACGGTCGCGCCTCTGTTGTACAAAAGAACTAAAAGGTAACGGCCGCACCTCTATTGTACAAATAATTCAAAACTTTACTGTACAATAGAATTAAAAGTTTATGGCCGCGCCTCTTTTGTACAACAGAATCAAAGGTTTACTACTGCGCCTCTATTGTACAAAAGAATTTATTCGTTATAGCCGAACGTCTATTGTACAAAAGAGTAAAAAATTTACGGCCGCGCTTCTATTGTATAAAAGAATGAAAAGTTTATGTAGGCGCCTTTATTGTACAAAAAAAAATCAATGGTTGCTTCTACTGTACAAAAAGAATCAAAGTTTACAGCCACGCCCCTATTTAGAAAATAATCAAAAGTTTATGGCCGCGCCATTATTGTACAACAAAATCAAATTTTACGGCCGCGTCTCTGATGTACAAAAGAATAAAAAGTTTACGTTCGCGCCTATATTGTACAGAAGAATCAAAAGTTTATGTAAGCACCTGTATTTTCCAAAAGAATCGAATGTTTACAGCTGCGAATCTATTTTACAAAAGAATCAAAAGTTTACACCAGCGCCACTTGTGTACAAAAGAATCGAAAGTTTACGACCGCATATCTCTCATACAAAAGAATCAAAAGTTAACAGCCACGCCTCTATTGTACAAAAGAATAAACGGTTTTGTGCAAAGGAATGAACATTTTATGTGCGCGCCGCTGGTGTACAAAAGAATAAAAAGTTTAGGACCTACCTTTTATTGTACAAAATAATCAACAGTTTACGGCTGCGCTTGTATTGTACAAAACAATCAAAAGTTACGGCCATGCCTCTATTGTACAAAAGAATCGAAAGTTTATCACTGTACTTTTATTGTACAAAAGAATCAAAAGTTTACTGCCACATCTCTATTTTACAAAAGAATTTAACGGTTATGCCGGCACATCTATTGTACAAAAGAGTCGCGCCTCTATTCTACAAACTAATTAACCGACCATTATGAATTTTGGAACAAAGTTGCTAGGCGTAAGAAATTCAAATGTATTTATTTTGATTTAGTTTTATGTAAAGAAGGTAAAAAGGAGATGGAGTACTTTGTGAAAATCCAGATGCCTCCATTTTTCGTGACACTTTTACAATAGTTATTAGACATCAATTAATAAATATTCATAAAATTTAAGTTCCTTGGGGTATTTCAAAGGTTTCAAAGGTTTTTAAGTGTGCACAGCCTCTCATTTAAAAATTCAAATATATCAGATTTCCATTAAATTTGATCCCTTATATCTTGCTTTTAATTCTTGTAAGGGGACATAAAAGTGGTGCAAACCTGTCCTGTTCGAATAATTTACCTACTCTGGGGCGGGAATTCTTCTAGTATATATATATATATATATATATATTATATATATATATATATATATATATATATGTTTTATCTACATACATATACATTTCATCCTTTTGGTTATCGTCAGTGTAGAGATTATTGTTCATACCGGTTGCAGGATTCGAAACCCCAGAACACCCTATTTATCTACGTCCCACATAGTAGAACGTGACACAAGGTCGGGGAAGTGGGAATTGCACTCCAGAGGAGGAGTGCTAGGGTGATTTTAAAAATTGCCTGGGCAGAGGGCCTCAGAACTTAAGCAATAAACTTAATCCTCCCAAAAGAGGGGAGGCAAAGCCTGGGAGAGTGACCTCCCAGAACTGCACAGGACAGACCCATTGACTGGCGTAAATCAAGGCCCGAAGGCCCAGACAATACAAGTATGGGGTGCAGAACACGAATCATGTTATAACCCAAATTCCGACGCCTTTACTCACTCGGCCACTATGAACAATCTGATAAATCAGCAAATGTTTAAACCTGTTATAGGCAGTTGTCGTCAAGAGTGTTCAACTACTGAAGGAACATGCATTAAAGCTACGATTACGGCTGTGTTAATATTACTCACTACAGTGCCCCAAAATAATTATGAATATATGTTTTATCTACATACATAGTTATGTGTTATCACGGCTCTTTCGTATAGCTAGACATAGCTTTTTTTTTCAAACTGATATTCAAAGCCTGGCCGTTTAGACAGCAGTAAACTATATTTACCCATAGGCTATCCTTCTGCCACGAAGTGAAGAGAAGTTATAATGTTCATATTTTTTTTTTACATTACTGACTGCTTAGAGAGCTTAATTCTTTCTAGGAAAATTAAGTGGCAATTGTTACCTCCTTTACTAGAGAGCTAAACCCACAAGTATCGATCAAATATATGAGAGAAATTAATTTTTTTTATTATTATTATTTCATGTATATACACATATAATATCATAAGGTAAAATAATATATATATATATATATATATATATATATATATATATATATATATATATATATATATATATATATATATATATTATCTAGTCATGATAGTGTCACTGATGTTCTTTACCCATTATATTATTTTGCTCTATACTCCATCACAACAGCTAGGTCTTCATAATTGCATTTTCAATCCTCTGTTAGTACTGAACATAAGTTCTGTGCTGTTTCCCCACTTATCAATATCACTGTTTTGGCATCCGCAAAAAGAATATTGTTAGCTCTCCAGCAACATGGTAATGTCTCGTGGCCTAATGGTTATGGCGCTTGCTTGCAGAATCTAGGTTGATTCTGTGGCAGGGTTCGAACTGTGCGACCGTCTGAGATTATCATCCCTACACTGATGAGAGCGTAAGTTTGAAACGCTGGCATATGTAAGTAAAATTAATTTAATATTATTTACTTAAAAATAATATATATATATATATATAATGTATTTTTATGTAATTATTTTTATTGGTGAATAGTAAGCTACGAACGCTACGTTCGTAGCTTACTATTATTTCGATTGTCTCACTTTCCTAAGTGATTAAGATGCAGAAAATTGCATTATTAGTCGCCCATAACTTCATAGGACGTATTTTTCGTTAATATATATTTTTATTTATTTTATACGTACATAAAAGTAATCCATGGAAACGTGTTTCTGGCTCACAGCCGTCATCAGCATGGTTAACTTAGACAGAGATCGAACCTTCGATATTGATGTCTATAGTCCAGCGTTCTACCACTGGACCAAGACGCTCCGTCTAGAAATATGTACGATTTTTATCACCTAAATATTTAATGTATTTTTATGTAATTATTTTTATTGGTGATTGTAGCGTTCGTTGTTATTTTGCTTACTATTATTTCGATTGTCTCACTTTCCTAAGTGATTAAGATGCAGAAAATTGCATTATTAACTTCATAGGACGTATTTTTCGTTAATATATATTTTTATTTATTTTATACGTACACATTATATATATATATATATATATATATATATATATATATATATATATATATAAGCTTGCACCCCAGCGCTGCCCGGGAAGTAATTAGAATCCAGTGTGCTTCTGCTCTCAACCCTGAACACCATATTATTATTTTTAACTTATTTTTTAATTTCTAAAATAAAGTAAGACATCATCTTTAGTGTTTATGGATATCCAGCATGAATGCTGACTCCACAATATTCTATAAAAAAACTAATACAAAAATATTACCATCATTGTACTGTTCATGAAACTTTGCTCAAGAAAAGTTGCATTTGATCTTTGTATAAGTCTTTGTTTTCAATTGCATCCCTGGTTAATGATAATAAGAATCAATAATTGAACACTAATTGAACCAGATGGAATTGAGGGAAATTTGAATGGTGTCATTAAATTTTTTGAAAAATGTAAACCTTAAAAAACTAATTTTAATTTGTCAACTGTCAACCTATCGATTTCTATAACAAACAAACTTTCTCTTTTATATATAAAAAAAATAATCCATAGATTGATTATGAACGTCACCATCATCTGTGAATTAGTTCCTCCATTAATATTAAAGGAATGGTAAAGCTCATCTATGGTGACAAAACATTTTCTATAATTTGCCAATTTTCGAAGAGGATATAACACTGGATGGAACTAGTAATAATTGGTTAACAACAACAGTCTAACTTCAAGGAAATTTGTTATTCCCAACTCTGAGTCTCTTTTAACTACAGACACATTTTCTGTATACTTCAATAAAGATACAACTTTTAGTCATGATTGATAGGATGGAGAAGATCCGTTCACTAATTACTTTTTGCAATGAATTCCTGATGCTTCAACTAATGGCCAGCTGAGAGTAATTGCAAAATAAAAAAAAGGGAATAGAAATAAAAAAAAGCGAGTGCAAGAATCTGTAGTGTCTAAAATGAACGAAAATCCATTTGCAACAAATATCTCTGCGCTTTGATGATATGCACTAATTTTGTCGTAGAGCAGGATCGATTTTTGAATGGGAGGCGGTGGTTTACAAGCATTTACGGCATTCGAGTAAAAGATTATTCACCATTGAAATTCTGACACAACGTACAGTCATAAGAATATGAATTGCTTCTCTATTGTGTTCTATCCATATCAAATCAAGCAGAAAAAGTTAAACTAAATATCCACAACTAATTTATATTGAAAATATAAGCAATTCTTGTTGATTTATCTTTTCTAAAAACATTTCAATCTTATAAAGATATATTTTTTTCTCAGGTTCTCAAATTTACTAAATCCAGATCTATTAATTATTTTCATTATTTATGTCTTGGGTTATTGCATATATATATATATATATATATATATATATATATATATATATATATATAAATAGGGATAAAATGAGTCGACGTAATAGAAAATGAAAAAGGAAAACCAAAAACTATATTATTTATGTATTCATCAATGTTTCGTCTTTATTGTAAGACTTCCTCAGGATGAAGAAAAAAATCATACAAGCATCAATTAGATTTGCCTGAAAGCGGCGAGCTTCAGCTGGTTGGAAATCAAATTGATGCTCGTATGATTTTTTCGAAGGTTCAATACTTGTCTAAGTTAGCCATGCTGATGACGGCTGTAAACCAGAAACACGTGTCCATGGATTACTTTTATCTACTTATAAAATAAATTTTAAAAAATATATTAACGAAACATACGTCCTATAAAGTAAAGGGCGACTTAAAATGCAATTTTCTGCATCTTAATTACTTAGGAAGTGAAACAATCGAAAATAATAGTAAGCAAAAAACAATGAACGATGCAATTACCAATAAAAACAATTACATAAAAATACATTAAATATTTAGGTGATAAAAATCGTACATATTTCTAGACAGAGCATCATGGTCAAATGGTACAACACTGGACTATAGACATAAATATCGACAGTTCGATCCTTGTCTAAGTTAGCCATGCTGATGACGGCTTTGAGCCAGAAACATGTGTCCATGGATTACTTTTATGTACGTATAAAATTAATAATTTGTTGTCTGGCACAAGGCAAATGAAACGGACTGTAAAAAATATATCTTACAGAAATGTTATGTTTTTTGGAAATGTGATAAAGTGAAAATAAAAATAATAAAATAAAAACATGGTTATTGGAATATAATATGAACCTGGCTTATATTTCCTCTGTTATCACTAATTGACAATCATCGAGCTGAATCTTTTAAGAAGACTGCAAAGTAAAAGGGCACAGATAGTATATGCTAATACATATATTGTCATTAATAATTTATATATTTATATATATATATATATATATATATATATATATATAAGTCCCCTTTCTTGGGTTGAGTACTGTGGTAAGTGATGTCACCATCTACGATTAGTGATAATGCAAATAAACAAATGAAGCATTCTTTCATAGTTGACAAGTGGTTGGAGTTGCCGACTATCCGTTTGGGTCAGGTGCTAGTCTAGCCACACTGAAATGTTGTGATACAGCTACAGAGTCTGTTTGTGGATCACTATATATATATATATATATATATGTATAACATACTCCTAAACTAATTAACAGAATATTAAGAATTTTGCCGTAAGGCATGAGGGGTTCAAATGATGGCTATATTTAGTTTTATACAAAGGGGTGAAAAGGGGGTCAAAATTCCAATACCTCCGAATTTTATGAAATTTTAACAATAGGTATTAACCATCAATTAATAAATATTCCCCAAATTGCAGTTTCTTTTAAGTATTTTTAATATGGTGATAATCTTCCAGTTGAAAGTTCAAACATTTCAGATTTCCATTAAATTTGAAACAGTCATTGAGTACAAATTAAGTAAATTTTCCTTGATTTCAATTTCTACTTAAACCTTAAATTTTAAACATTTTCTAGAATCAAAATCATGTAATGGATTCTGATCAAAATTGGAATGAAGATTTTTGGCATTATATGTTTGTTTTAATCTTCGTAAGGAGATATAAAAGTGTTGCAAAAGTGTTCTGTTCGGGAAATTCATTTTGCCCATTCTGAGACTGGAATTCTTCTTTTAGTATATATATATATATATATATATATATATATATATATATATATAATGAAAATGACTACATACATTTTTACTAACACCATAATGACAAAATCAAAGCAAGCATGATAATCGGTTTCTTCCTACGTGCATTTGAAATTTGTACTCCACAATATCTAGACGAATAATTCAAATACATCACAAATTCACTCAAAACATTGCAATAAGCCACATATTTCATATTAAATGAAACAAAAAAGCTCTATAAATATTTTATAGAAACAATAAGCAAAAATCATATTCACCGAATAACTTCTCTTATAAACAGACATCTTCTTTTACCTTCCCACACTAATAATACAATAATTTACAAAACTCTAAAACTAGGAATTCCAACAATGTTTACTACATTACAAAACATGAAACAGGCATTAAAAATAACGAAACAACTGACCATCTAATACTGTTCCATAGAATAATTGGTGAAACTCAACAAGAACTAAAGAACAGGCTTTGTGAACATAATAGAAATGTAAAAAAATAACAATTTCCTAAATGCACTATTCTCTCATGCATTAGAACATGATCATTCTTTTAACTTTAAACAAGCTAGACTCATTAAATTCATTTCACATAAATCTCAGTGAAGACTTCTTGCATCAACACTCATTATAAATTCTAACCCAATTAACAACGTAACGGCTTCTACAATTTATCTCCTTTAATCAGCAAATTAATACTAACCGAACACAACTTGAATTTAGATTCAGGCTAGCTATTTTACACAACATTCCCAAAACGTTATACATCACATTGCGATAAAAAAAAACAAAAGAAAAACAAAAAACAAAAGTAACACTCATTCCATTTCATAAACGTACCACAAATTTTGAATTCTGCCGGCCATGTTTCGTTCAAAAAACAAAAAAAACAACATTCTTTTAACGTCATACTCACACTACATTTTTTTAAAAATTCTAACGACTATTTTTCGTTTGAAAAAAAAATTTATTTTCATGTCACAAATGCCCCACATATTTTGAAATAATCTACTTGTATGTTATTTCGTCAAATCGCAGATCTTGAGAGAATCTTGAAATAAAGACGAAACGTTTATGTATATATAAATAATTTTGGCTTTTCCTTTTTCATATATATATATATATTATTATTTCATGTATCCACATAAAACGCTACAAGGAGACACAATTCTCTATGTATCAGTCTTCAGTATTTACTTCAACAGTGCTCGATACATGAGTAAAGCTAGGTAGTAATTATGAAAATATATTTATGGCAACTAAGCTACACAGAGGCTTCCGCTCTTAATCCCCGGAGGGCATTTTAGCCTGACGATTCCCTCCGTGAATGAAGCGCGGAAGCCTTTAGCTGCCATAAATATATTTTCATAACTTACTATATATATATATATATATATATATAGCTTTAGTTTTACATGGACGTTCACATATGTGACGCAAAAACTTTCCTGCTGCAGGCCACGTTCAGATTTGCAGACTAAACCACAAATATGAATATGACAACTTAGCACTGGAGGTCGTACTGCTATAGCCTCGCCATAAAACTGTTCATCCTGTCTTTGGTTGTGTGATTTAAGATGATTTACAAGTCCAGCTTTTGACAGAAAAAAACACTATCACATACAGTGCACTTCAGTTCCTGTTGTATATTCTCTGCCACTATCCTTACATCTTTCTCTGATGTTTTTCCTCCGATTGTGCTTCCCAGTTATTGACATCCATCTCAAGTAGTTTCAAGTTGTTTTTCAGGGCATCCTTAAGCCTTTTTCTTGGTGTATGTTGTTGTCTCTTTCCTCTTCATATCTCACTATAAAACAGCTGTTTAGGGAGTCTTTCGTCCTCCATCCTAACCAGGTGTCCAGTCCAGAACATCTGATTTTGAATAATTTTCATTTCTATACTGCTGCTATTTGATCGTTCAAGGACTGCAGTTTAAGGGCATGAGAGTCTTCCAGTTGATGTTAAGTATTCTCTGAATACAACACATATACATACATACATATAGATACATACATATATACACACACTCACACAAATACATTTGTATAACTAGTACACGCATGTCTATACAGTCATGCTTAAATATACATATATAATTCGTTCACACGGCCTAATGGACACACACACACACATATATATATATATATATATATATATATATATATTTAAATAAATTTTTCGTGGTACAAAATTTGATAACGGCGAGGAATACGGACGTTTGGGACATTTTTTGGAGGGTCGAATGAGATTAAACAAATATAAAAAAACGAGAGAAAACGATTAAAAAGAAATTAATTAATGTACTGAACCGGTTTTCGTCCACACTCATCAGAGTAAAACGTGGAAGTGATTGAATACGACTAAAACCTAAAAAATAATTTGTAATGAACACTAGTGACAAGTTTAGGAGAAAAAAAAAAAATATATATATATATATTTTTTCCTCTCAATCGTTTCCTCCAACTGAAATAAGTTTTTTTCCCCTCATATCTCATTCGACTTTTAGTTTTTAATTTACCATTCTGACGTTTCCTCTCAGAGGGTCAGACGATAAGGCCTTAAGGTAATTTTAACAATTTTCCTTCCTTTTTTTTCCCCACTCGTCTGTTTCATTGATTATAATGTTTCCTCTAAAATTCATCCTACGATTCTGTTGTACACGAAATTTACTTATATATATATATATATATATATATATATATATATATATTCGTGTGTGTGTGTGTGTGTGTTTTGCTATATTAAAAAAATTATATTAACTTTCATCACCACAGAGTTCCTATTTACTTGTCTCCTTATGAAAGCAGTGTTAGACACAATGTTGGTCTTTAATGTGGGGAAAATCCATCACCCAAAGGGACATTCTGGATTTGGATAAAAATGAAAAATTGCCTATGTCCAGGAGGATTTCTCTTCCCCTGACCTAAGATAAACCAGATACTATGCTTTGATCCTAGCCGGAACGTCGTATCACCACACAGTCATGCATACCTTAATTATCTGTATTTACAAGTATTACTATTATAACTGGTGTTCACTTCTCACACAATTCTGTAACCAGTGAATTCTCTCTGGCATCTGAATAACAACAATTCTCAGTATTCGTCGTCCTCCTCCTCCTCCTCCTGCTGTTGTTTGTTTGTTTTATTTTTTTGTTGTTTTTTACTCACTAGAAGTTTTCACACAAGTCATCACCAGAGTGATTGCTCACTGTCAATAACAAGTAGTGTTCACTTGGAGTCTCCCTCTCCACCTACTTCGATAACTTTTGGCAAATCATTTGGTGTAATCGCAACAGCCGTTCACAATTGATTTCCCACTAGCAACGACCGTTGGTCTTCTCTGGAATTTGAGTGACAATACGCCTCTCCAAAATTCCAGTACTCTCACACCCTTCCAATGGAGATCTGGTTGGTGCTTTCCCTCCTCGATCTTTCCTCCTTGATCCTCATGATCATTTTGTGTGATATCACCCAAGGCGGGAGCCACTTTTTTTTGGGGGGGGGGCATTTTATGGAGTTTTTGGTTGTTTTAGTTCCCTTAGGCTGCTGCTGCTGCTGCTATTAGCATCATCATCATCATCAATTTTTTTCTTGAACAACAACAACAGCCTTATATTTTTGTGCATGAAGATTAGTAGTAAAAGCAAGAAATAGAATGATGGAAAAAAGCAGAAGTATTAAAAGATGAAGAATGATTTTTATGGAAGCCCATAGTCGTTGTTATAATAAAAGACACAGAGTCTTAAATGTAACAAAGAATGATGCTTTTTGTTTCAGATCACATTAATTGATTAGGATTAATTAAGCGATTTTTTAATTTGATTAAATTGAAAACCTGGACTAATGCTGGGCCTGAGAATGGAAATCAGCAAAGATACAAATCCTGGTTCTAATCATTACCCATAATGCCAGAAGAAAGTAGAAATTAAAAAAAAAAGATGGAAACGAAGAAGTTTTGTTGGATTCATGAAAATTCGCCCCTCCCCTCTTTTAAAAAAGATTCATTGTAAAAAATCTTATCAAAAAAACAAAAGAAACAGTTCAGTGAATCTCAGTTGGAGGCTTTCGATAGTCACTGCTTTCGATAATTACAACTCGTAATTATACAGGATGGGTAATAAAGATCTCTCAGATATCGAATGGATATAATGAAGAACAAAAATAAATAAAAAAGCTATTGAAGAAAACTCTGATTTTATTTCTAAAAAGTACATAAAAATAGTTTGGTTTTAATGGTTTTAAAATATTATATCAGACAAATGGTGGCCGTGGTTGGTAATAATGTACATTGATGGGGTCCTTCCTAAAATTTCCCCATGACTCTTCATATCCATGTTTACTTGCCCCCCCCCCTCCCACTATATTTTACAAAAATATTAACCTCTCAAGGGAGTAAACTGGTTAATATGTGAATCAAAAATATCAGAAAAAAACATAGGAACAGACGAAATTGATTTTGTTAAATCAAAGTGGAAGAATCTGTTATAAACTATGCCTGAGCAACAATGTTGTGTAGGAATTCAAAAGTAGCCTTTTAAAATTCAATAGAAAATCTAGTGTATTACACTAAATAATGATTTTCTTTTTTCTCTGTAATTCTTAATTTATCAGATCCTAAAAGTTCAAGTGCTCACAACTGAGATGAGTATACTTGCTGATGACATCATGCTCTACTCTCGTCATGTGGGTAAAACGGATGCGCTCATATCCAAGGCAATGGCTGAATCCTTAGAAAGTGGCCTCCAGTCTGTAGTGGATTAGGGTCATAAATGGGTTGTAACAGTTAATGCCGCAAAGACAAAGCTCATTTCCTTCAATAACTTCAAGACACCTCTTCAATCACCGATTGCGATGGAAAATAACACCCTACCTGAGAGTTCAACATTCAAACTCCTCGACCTAACATTCAGACGTAACATGAATTGGAACCAATACATAGAAGACATTGCCAAGGCTGCTGCAAAGAAGGTGGGATCGCTCTACCATGCTAGTAAACTTCTCACACCTGACATTACCCTATATCTCTACAAAGCCACCATCCACACATACATGGAGTATTGCTGCCACATCTGGGCTGGTGCACCATCCACTGGTCTCTCCCTCTTAGACAAGGTCCAAAAAAGAGTCGCTAACTTAATAGGATCCTTTACTATTCACCAAGCTCCAGCCCCTGTCCCATCGTCGCAATGTTGCATCCTTGTGTCTGTTTTACAAGTACTTCAATGGAATGTGCTCTGATGAACTTGCTGCTCTGATGCCCCCTTTACATAAATACACTAGACCAACCAGACAATCAGCTAAGTCCCATCCATTTACTGTGGAGGTCCCCAGATGTTGGAGTGCCTTCTACTCCAAAAGCCTCTTTCTTCATGCTGCCGGCCTCTGGAACTCCGTCTCTGCTCCCTGTTTCCCCGACTGTACTGACATGCAGAAATTTTAAACTAATATAAACAGACATCTCGCTGCACAACTCACAACTTAGGTGACCCCCAAAACGTGCACCTTAATTTTCAGTAGCCCCTTATGTCTACAGTGGCACCCTGCCTTGTTTGGGGTGAACTATGTTAAAAAAAATAAATAAATAAAAAAAATACTGCCGTCATTATTTCTTACTCTTTCTTGCTATACTTTACCGACCTAAATATGGGTTGCTCTCTTTTGTTTTTAGAGCGATTTGATTGGATGTTCCAGACATTTTTAGACATTCCAATAATTGCAGAATGACTTGCTTGTTTCTTACTGGACGCATTCGTTATTGTTTTCATACATTTCTTTCCTTTTTTTTCTCCTCATAGAATTTCTGTAACAACATAACCTTTCTTTCCCAGGTCCCACCGGGAACATTTGCTTACTTACATTTGTGTTTTCATATCCCCATTTGCGATTATTTACACTTTCCCTGTCATATATACTTTTCTATTGTAGAAAAGCAAGTTATTTGTTTAATAATCCGCATTAATACTATTTTATTCACAAATTCCATAAGGACAAATTGGTGTTACCGACATAATTTTCTTAAAGGAACATAAAATAAGGAAAATAAATTTTCTGCGCTCACAAAAGATGTCCAATCGATTGAAACACAATAACAATTGCCTCAGTCTAGAAGGATTTCTCTTTTACTGACCGTGGAAAGCTCCACGAATATTTTTGAGTCATATTAATTTTTCTTTACTTTTTGTGCAGTGATTTTTGTTATTAGGAATAGTATTAGAATGGGATCTTACGCCATTTTTGAGATGAGGATTGCTATTTGCTTATTTGTGCTACTTGAAAGCCGAACCCATTTCACTGTAATTCAGGTGATTGAAATAGGATTTAATCATGTTAGCTCCTATAGAGGAGTCACCCAAAATTATTTTGTTTGATTTAAAACAATAAATACTTATTTAACAAATCCTATTTTAATCACCTAAATTACTTACAGTAAAATGGGTTCTTTTATGATTTATTTTTAATTGATACTCTACCATTTCTTTTTATTAAATTAAACCATTGTTTTATATTTTCTCCAGTCAACATCAAAACATGGATAAATCCTATTTTAATCATCTAAATTACTTACAGTGAAATGGGTTCTTTTATGATTTTTTTTTAATTGATACTCTAACATTTCTTTTTATTAAATTAAACCATTATTTTATATTTTCTCCAGTCAACATCAAAACATGGATAAATCCTATTTTAATCATCTAAATTACTTACAGTGAAATGGGTTCTTTTATGATTTTTTTTTAATTGATACTCTAACATTTCTTTTTATTAAATTAAACCATTATTTTATATTTTCTCCAGTCAACATCAAAACATGGATAAATCCTATTTTAATCATCTAAATTACTTACAGTGAAATGGGTCCTTTTCTGATTATTTTTCAGAATTAATACTCATATTTTTAAAATTAAATTATTATTTTATATTTCCCCAAGCAACGCCGGGGCACGGACCCTGCTAGTTATACATAAAGATCTCTAATACTTTAATGGGTAACGTACAAATGATATAAAGGCAAGGAAGGTCTCTCTCTCTCTCTGTCAGCTTGGATCTATCATTTTAATTCTGAAGTATTATAACAATTTCTCTATCAATGATTATGAAGTGTTGAAGGAAACGTTTCCTGTGCGTTTGATCTCTTGAAAGCAGAGACGGGAAGTGGTGAGTTTTTCCTTTGGGGATAATGAGGAGTTTTCTGACATTGTCATCAAACTTTTCAGGATTTGAACAAAAGATTCAGAGAGGAAGTCGATGCAATTCCCTGAGATGATGTCATCTCAATTGGATTTGCGTTAAATAACTTTCTGATTCTCAAAGATTTGAAGATGATGGAAACCCTTTTCCATTAGATATCCCCAAAGGAAAAAGTCACAAGGGTATAAATCTGGTGACCTTGCAAACTACTTTGAATCTTCTCTAAAAAAAAAACCCTCAAATACCTAGGAAACTCAAGATAGAAAAAAATAGCATGATAGAGAAATTGACGAAGAAAATGAAAATTATGGCACCTTTTTGGGGATAATAGATTAAGATTTCTCTTAAAGTAATAAGCTATCCAAAATTAATTATCTATATAAATAATATTAAGCTTAGTTATTGTTGTATGAAAAATATATAAACAATAATAAACACAATAAAAATTGATAATAAAAGTGATACTAGCAGTAATAATGGTATTACTAGTGATAATAATACCGACTAATGTAATTGTAAAAACAAAACCAATTTCCTCTTCATCAATAAATATTTCACAGCTAATATATATTATAAAGCCACTGTAAAGTTAAAGTATATACAGGAGCTACAGAAAACTCATTCAAGGATGAATATAAATATAATCGGTTGACATTGCAAAATTAAAAATATGAATAAATTACTACATATTATAAATATATATGGGAATGAAAATCAAAACATATATACAAATATTAATTGAGAAATCTTAAGATTAACGATTTTTGTATTATAAATAGAAACTGTAAATTATAAAGTTCAAAAAGCAAATTGATTATTAAACAAAACCCCAGAATGTATGGCTAAATGTAGTCACATAAATATCTACCTTGTAATTTAAATTCTGACTAAAAATAAATAATTTAAAAAATAAATTACTACTGCTATCATTTGAAATAATGATGGCAGCCAGATAAGGGAAATTATCCTCAAGTGTCACTGGAGGTTTGAAAATGTAACTAAAATGCAAACATATTTTAGGAGAGATTTCAAACAGATCCCCCTATACAACATACTATTACCTACATTGAAGATAAGTCTGAAGTCGATAGAACTGCTCAGAATGTTCACAAAAAACTTCCCGAAAACTGCTGACGCTCCACAAAGCGAAAGAAAAATAATGATAGAAATATACCATCCAAGTCACGTAGACGGATACGTTTAAAACATTTTCCTAAACTGTAGTTGCACGTCAAGCCATCTAAATATTGCATGCAAACTGCAAACAAAGCAAGGAACACTATTTCTCATTCGACGTTCTTTTTGCAAATCCACTCCTGAAATATTTCTCCCACCATATGTCTCCCTCGTCAGACCACTGTTAGAGTATGGTGTACAGGCCTCTGCTCCATATCTAATACGTGATATTCAGTATCTGGAGAGAGCTCAAGGACTGGCTACTAGAATGGTGCAGGGTCTATGGGATCTTCCATATGAAAGCTGACTCAAGAAACTTAACTTTTTCTCCCTTGAGCGCCGACGATTATGCGGTGATCTCATTTTGGCCTACAATCTTCTCAATAGTCATTACGATATACCTCAAGACCTATTATTCATTCCTTCACCAGAAAGAGGTCTACGCAGATATTACAAGAAACTATTTCACTACGGATTTCGATTGAACCGGAGGAGGGCCGCCTTCTCAATAAGGATCCCTGGACCTTGGAATAGTCTCCCAAGTGAGGTAATAAATGCTCCAACAACGCAGCAATTTAACACGAATTTGGACAGGTGCTGGGCTACTGTATCCTCTTGTGAAATTTCTACCACTCTTTCCCTACATGGCAACTGAAACAAGCTTGTTTTAATTTTTGCCAAATTAATTGAATTGAATTACATTTTCTAACTTCTACTTAAACTGAGATGCGTTTTCTTTTGTTCAAAACTAAGTCTGGCTGTCATAATCATTTTAAATCATTTATGCCTGAAATGAAATCATCATCTGTTAAAGTGTGTATCCATTTTCTGGACATCCTGTATAATGATGGTAAGCCTATTTATGAACTAAAGAACGTGCGTGCCAAAATAATGTTGTTATTATTATTTGGGGAATACGTTAGGAAGCAGTTGTGGCAATTGCCTATCAGAGAGCAAGACACCAAGGCTCTCATCATTGTGTTTGAGAGTTTGACATAATAAGAATGTCAGGTAATAAAGTGAATTTGAGGAGCATGGCTTAGTGGAAGCTCTCGACTGTAATTGCAGGAAAGAAGAGATAAGAAATCCATGCTGAACAGTAGGCAGCTGGAAATTGTCAATTACCCATGAATGTCAGGCTTAACTACCATGTGTTCGATATAAACTTTATATTCAACAGAATCTGAGAAGCCTTCTGTATTACAAGGAAAGATAAGCTGTGGATTTGTAAAAATTATGACAAGAAACTTTGCAGATTGCTTTTAAAAAGTAGAAAATATTCACTGATAATTGATGGAGGTCACAAGAGCTGAATTACAGAATAAGGACCATTAAGTTAGGTCAACGATTTATTTATGGACATCAAATATTATGTTCAGGACAGGGCAGGCTATATATATATATATATATATATATATATATATATATATATATATATATATAAATATGTATATATATGACAATTTAGAAATAAACAAAAATTATGACATTTATTTTTGAGTATATTAGTTCCAGAAAATCAACATCAATAAAAGTTTCTGTGTACGATCGTTTCTGAGGAAAAGATTTATTGATTAACAAGTCTCATCATCAGCACAAAAACTAAGTCCACTATAAACCAACGAAATTAATCAACACTCTTGTCTTATTTAATAATAATAATAATATAGTTAGCAGAAAATAAAGGGTGATGTTAGTATTTGTATATTTGTATTTTCTTCAAAATTAAATATACATATATATATATATATATATATATATATATATATATATATATATGTGGATGTCTGTCACCTAGCTTTATGCAAGGTTCCGAAAACGTTCGTTGAACCATCTCGATTGACTACTGTCTGCTGCCCACTTTCTCAACGACGAGAACTTAATTTCCCCTTAATCACGTGGTAATTCCCGGTGGCTGTGGAGATAGAGTGATGGCTTGTGGAGTCTAGACTAATTTTCTGAACCGGGTTCGCGTCTTATCACTTTCTACACTGATGATAACAATAAGCTTGAAACGCCGGCGTCTATAAGGAATAATAATTAAATTATTATTTATAAATAGTTATATATATATATACATACATACTCTGGTTGACTCTAAGTCTTAACCATAGAGCTGATTTTAATACCCACAACGTTTCTGGGTATCTGATAGGCTTAATTTGACTTCACCTTTATTCCATATATCTTTAAAGTGTCGTTTTCCTTTGTTGATTTGAAATATTTACCAAGCATTTGACTTTCTCTATCGGTCTGTTTGTCTGTTTATCTGTCTGTCTGTCTGTCTGTCTCTCTCTCTCTCTATATATATATATATATAAAGAAAATATATGAACTTTCCTATTTATATATATACAGTATCTACAATAAGTGAGTATGCCCAACGAATTTTTTACTTTTTACTTTTTACTTAATAGAACTAATTTTTCGTAGGATTTAAATGAAACTCGATGCTTACACAGAAACAAATTTACCTTAGGCTAACGATAAATAAATAAATAACAAATAAGTAAAAAAACAAAACTAAACAAAAACTTAACAATTTAAAAATTAAAACCTAAAATAGAAATACACGGAACGTGTTAAAATAAATTCGCCCATTATATTGACACAACAAAGGAAACATGATATAGGTCAATCTATAGAAAACAGAACAATAGAACAGGATATAGGAAGTAACACTAAGAAGACCTTTGTTCGCTGGAAGCCCAACGATTGGCTGAGAGAACAACAAAGAATCTGATTGGTTAACTAGCTAGCCGTGTATATAAAAACACCCGGCAAAAATAACTCCATGCATTTTAGCCTGAAGATTCCCCCCGGGGATGAAACGTGGGAGCCTCTGTGTAGCTTAATTGCCATAAATATATTTTCATAGCTTACTATATAAGTCAGTTTATATTATATTCCAATAACCATGGTTTTATTTTATTATTTTTATTTTTTCACATTTCCATGGTTATTGGAATATAATATAAACTGACTTATATTTTACTCTGTTATCAATAATTGACAAGCATTGAGCTGTATCTTCAAGGGAGACTACAAAGTAAAAGGAACTGATGGTATATGGTAATACATATATTGTCATTAATAATTATATATATATATATATATATATAATGTGAGTTAATCAACGTTTGTTTTTCTAAGGCTTTTTTCTATATACTTTAATCACATAAAATACATGTTAAAATATACTTTAGTTTTGGATTGAGTTATGTTTGAAGTAACTCTGCTTGAATTTGTTTAATTAGCCGTAACTGAACATCTCTTAGCTATGAATGTATTTCTCTTGCCGTTCTCACTCTATGTTGATTCAATCACTATCTAGTATTTCTTAATCACTCTGAGCATTTAGAGAAAGATTGACTCATTTTTTAGTGTAGTCATCTAATTTACATACGTGTGTCTACATACACCACAAACAAATATATAAATTAGATGGCAAAATAAGTCTGTTATACTTTTTTATGAGAATAATTAATGATAATAATACTTATATAATAATAATAATAATAATAATAGTAATATAGAAGTAAAGAGACTTATTTGTGCAAAAAGAATGTATTTACGTATCTGTAATTTGATTGACCTTACCCTTTCTTCATTCTTTGCACCCTTTCTCTCACAAACGTAATGTTGCTAGTCTCAGTCTTTTCTATAAATACTATTATGGCATGTGTTCTCCAGTATTATGTGATCTATTCCCTGCTACTTTTGTTCCAACTCGTTTGACACGTTGGTTTAGTGGTCTCCATCAATTCACTGTTTTGATACCTCATTGTAATACAGCTTCCTATTGGAGTAGCTTCCTTCCAAGAACTGCAGGCTTGTGGAACTCTCTTCCTGCTGACTGTTTTCCTCCTACCTATAACTTTATTTTTTTAAAGACTGAGGCCAATAGACATCTCCTGTCTTTGCGATAATTATATTTGTTCTTGTTAGCTCCTTAAATCAAGCGGATTCATGCCTTGTCTGGAGCGATTTCCATAAAAAAAGAAGATATGTCACAATTTCTTTATTTCGAATGTAATCAAATTAGAACAAATAGTCGTTGTGACCCAACGAGTCACTAGTACGTCTTATATATATATATATATATATATATATATATATTATATACACTATATATATGAATAACTAATTAATACCCTCTTCTTGACTGGTATTGGTACAGTACCTGGGTATGTAATTTTCATCTTTATTTAGCTTCTCTCGTTTATAGCTAGTATTAAGAAAAATATTTGTGAAATTTCGTGGAAGAAAATATACTACTTAGTATTTAGATAAAAGAGAGTAAGTAACTACAATGAATGTATTTATGTATTGTTTTTATTGGCAGAAAACATTAGAAATTATATCAATCCAAGTTCTACTTCGGAAGACATTGTAAAGTGAAAATATAATTTTTTTACAAACCAAATCGATGCCAAAATTTATTTATTTATTTTAAATATGCCTACTTTTTTTTGCGCATTATCAAAAAACATTATGTCACTTAGTTTTAAAAAAAAAATTGATATAATGTTGCTATTATGTTATGTTAATTTCTTTAAACTTATACAACATGTATCTAGTTAAAAAAACATGTGAGATTCTAACTTTTAGTAATGTGTACTGTTCTAAGCCCTGAACCCTATATTAACATCTATTCTTATGTTTTAATATCTTAGTTATAAATAAAATCAATGGATGTCAAAGGTGAATGCTGCTTCCATAATAATGTTGTGCTGCGTTTGATCAAAGTGAAATATGCTTATCTAAGATTATGGATTATGTCATTTTTTTAAATGTATATAGTTATAGGGATTTGTCTCTAGATCTCTAGGAGGAGTCTGTGAAGAAACAAAAACACAAACTAACGAACAAATAAACAAAGTGTAATGAACTACATGGTGTTTATATATATATATATATATATATATATATATATATATGACAATACTGGTCAACTCTGATGATGGAATATTATTCCGAAATTAATAAGATTAAAGTAAAAAAAATAAAAAAAAAAATTAATCTTGCATTGATAAAGGCTTCTATTTTCAATTTTATAATCCTGACCCACCAATGCTTTGAAATGAACGACCCATTTTGTTAATATATATATATATATATATATATATATATATATAACTTACTTCACCCAAAACAAGGCAAGTTGCCATTATAGACGTAAAGGAGCTACTGAGAATCATAGTGAAAGTTTAGGGGGTCATCCTAAATTGGGAGCTGTGCAGCAAGATGCTTGTTCACATTAGTTTTAAATTTCTGCATATCGGTACAGTCAAAGAAAAAGGCAGCAGGCAGGGAGTTCCAAAGGCCGGCAGCACGAGGAAAGAAGTTATTGGTGTAGAAGGTTCTCAGGCATCTGGAAACCTCCACAGTGAAATGGATGAGATTTAACTTATTGTTCGGTTGGTCAAGTGTATTTACGTCGAGGGGACATCAGAGCAGCAAGTTCATCAGGGCACATTCCATTGAAGTACTTATCAAACAAGCACAAGTAATACCATATGAATAAATTTTTATAAGACCTTTATGCCAGACCTTGTCAACGGTTTTGGATATATCAAGCTGATGGTCAGAAAGAAGTTTAGTAGGTGCCAAACTATTGCTAAATTGATCAAGAATTCAAAGATTTTAGCGAAGAGCGGAAGTAAACTGATGGGTCGATAATTCTGAGGGTCAGTTCTATCTCCAGAATTTTGAAGACTGGTACCACAGAGGAAATTTTCCAGCTATCAAGAAGTAATATTCGGCAAGGCATTTGTTGTGAAGTTTGGAGAAGACATGGCCAGTTCAGCAGAGCATTTCTTTATGACTATTACTGGTGTAAGATCATGCCCACATGCTTTTGAGTTGTGAAAGGTTTTTTCATGATGTCCCGGACATTGTGGGAAATTTGGAAGAGACTGGTTTGTGGAGCCCAAAGTGGAGTTTAAAGCGAAACGCTGGGCAAGTAGTTCAGCCTTATCAGTTGCCGTGCAAACGACATTATTTTATTCGGATAGCAAGGCAATTGCTGATTTCCCATTGTTCATACACTAATGAAGATTTTCCAGAAATCGTGAGTACCTAGTTTCTGCGACTGATTGCGTTTTCTGGTCATCTTTATATACCTTCTTTTTGCTTCATCTTACAATAGTTTCTTGGCACTATAAGTTTCTATCTATTGTAGTTGACTCATGGTGGTTGAATTGTCGAAATGCTTCAGCTGCACATTTCAAGATGAACCATTGTGGAGAGAGGGGCTTGCTGTAGAATTTTCGCATGGGGACATGTGCTTTATTGCCTTCTTTGACCCATTCTGTTACCTCATTTGTGCACTGATCTGCAGGGAGAGAAAATGTTTCACTCGATGGGGCGTCTCTGATGTGATCTCTGATGGGTTCCCAATCAGCCCGCTTGTAGTATCTCGTCGTTTTGTGCAACGGCTCATCAGCTTTGGGACGAGATTTTAGGGTGATATCAATCATTACCACAATGTGATCAACAGTCCTGAGTGCGCTATGGGCATTCACACACAAGCCCTGAGCAGTGCAGTAGAACAGATCTAGAAGTGAGGCTTGCTGGTCCACACGATCAGGGAGACTGGTCGGGAGAGTGACTGTCTGTGAGAGGGAGTGCGCTATGGAAAAACTATACATGGAGTTACCAGCTGTGTCTGTATAGCTGGAGAATCCAAGCCAGTCATGGTGATGTGCATTCAAGTCCTCAAGTACATGTATTTGGGAACTTGAGCTGTATTTATGCTTTCAGAGACAAAGTTAAGTAGGATACAGTCCTGGGTCGAAAGAGAACGGTATATATATATATATATATATATATATATATATATATAATCAATAAAAAGAGTGATGAAAATAAAAGTTGGAAGAGTTACAAATTTTATTAAATCATCAATAGTTTGAAAACAAGGAGAAATCTCAAATCCTTAATCCATGGATTTTCAAAGGCAAATTTGTCTCATCAGAGGATAAAAACCGGTTATGTATGTATTACCGGTAACAGAGAAACTTTGAAAATATGAAAATATATACATATAAATAGCGAAAAAGTCTTTATTTATATGTATATATTTTCAAAGCTTTTCTGTTACCGGTAATACATACGTGGTCTTTATCCATCTGATGAGAAGAATTTGTCTTTGAAAATCCATTGATTAAGAATTTGAGATTTCTTCTTTGCTTTCGAATTATTGATGATTTAATAAAATTTGTAACTCTTCCAACCTTTATTTTCATCATTCTTTTTCTTGATTTATTACTCTATCCAGTATATTGAGCTTTCCATTATCACAATAGGTCATTATTTAAAGATACAACATTTATCTTTAAATTTCCATTCATTCAAACTAATATAATACCTGTAAAAACTAAATTGACTTACATGAGTGAATTTCCACTGAACGATTTGGGACTTAAGGGTTTTTTATTTTTTATTTTTAGTTTTAATGGTTGAGAAACTTCCGAGACTATATATATATATATATATATATATATATATATATATGTATGTATATATATAATACCTGTTCCAGGATGGGTAAAATTAATTTTCGAACAGAACAGTTTTGCACCACTTTTATGTCTCCCTTACGAATATTAAAATAAGATATAAGGATACTAAACCTTATGTCTAAAATCCTTATTCTAATTTTGATTCAAACTCAACATATGATTTTGATTCTAGAAAATGTATAAAATTTTAATCTCAATCTTATGAGGGTCTTCAAAAAATATTCAGAGAATATTGCTTAATTGGTGTCTAATGACTGGATCAAATTCAATGCAAATCTGATATTTGAATTCTAAAATAGAAGGTTCTCCCTATATTCTTCTCCCTAAAAACCCTTTAAAATACTTTATAATACTCCAAAGAAACTGAAATTCAGGGAATATTTATTAATTGATGTCTGATATCTATTGTTAAAATTTCAAAAATATCTGAAATTTCATGAATGGCCTTCAGCTCTTTTTTACTAACTTAGCATATAATTAAATCAAACTAAATATAACCCACATTTAGACGACTTACGCCTAGAAGTTGTGTTCTAAAATTCAAAATGATTGATTAGTTTAGGAGTGAATACTTTACATACAAATATATAAACATAAATATACCTAACTTCATAAAGATCGAGATATCATTAGTAAATTTTTATACACATTTGTGAAACATTAATTAATTTTATTTTAAATATAGCATTTAGTTTGTATGTTGTTAGCTTCTAAAAGTGTAAGTTTTTGTTATAAGTTAAGCTAAATAATGTTTTAGTAATATTACTGAGTAATTCTTTGATATTAATATAACTCGGATATGTACTGCTTATTTGTTAAATTGTACTTTGATATGATAAATGACATGTGAGTTTTATAAAAAAAGTTTCTTGTAGTTTATTCTATTTTAAACAGAACAGATATTAAGAAGGTCAACATGGTTATGCCAAATTCCACGAATGATTCTAAACATAATGGGTTGCATGATGGGTGTAATGAAAACAGTCGCTGACTATGAAATTTCAAATGGATGTCCAAAGTTCAAATCCTATTGCCTCCATTATGTTCAATTATGCACAAATACTGACGGGTAAGGTATGAATACACAATTTCACTTCAGCTATTAGTAAAATATGAACTTGTGTTAAATAAATCATAGCCAGTGAATCATTTGTAATATAGCATGGTTGAATATAGGTGTGTAAAAATAGTGTTCAAAACGGTATTATCCACATAAGTTAAGATTAAGCAGAGAAAGTGGAAAATTCCATTTGCAGTGAAAAGATTAAAATTAGGGCTTTGTGTCAAGATATTGAGTTGCAGACATGAAGTCGCCAGAGACATGTAGTGGGTAAGATAAAATATTTCTTTCTTTTTCAAACCGTGAGAGAAATCGGTCCGGATTGGGACAGCTGTTCCCTTCCCCTATGGAGATAGGTTGAGGTATTATATATGTATACTGTATACTGGAAAATAAAAATAAAACCCCTGAAAGTATCGTTAAACCATAAATCATCATGTACTGTGATTATTAATACCTTTTACAACCACTGTTATTAAAAAGAAGATCACAAGAAAAATGAAAAGAGAGAAAACGTACTACTGTTTCGTGTCATCTACTCAACAAGACTCCAGCTGTTTATGTGATCTAAGAATTGATCCACTGTAGTGCTATGGAAATGTTTCAGCATCAAATAACCCCAAAAGGGGTGATATGTTAGAGCATATCACCCCTTTTGGGGTTATTTGATGCTGACACACCAGACAAATTAACTCATCCTAAACAAAATAATTTTACGATTTTATCTCTGAAATTATAGAAAGTTTTAAAAGTGAAGTGCTGTACAAAGTCTTGAATAAATGTTGATTTTAAGAATAAAAGACAAAAAAAAGAAAGAAGTCTGAGATTTATCGTGTAAGTATTTTGATATAATATTTTTTAATACATTTGTAAATAAATTTATCAATCATTTTTTAAGAAATGGCCCCCTAATATTTTTCCTTAATTTGTTTGCTAATTGATCCCTTTTCCAGACCAATACCGAAACAAAAGCTTCTAATCTCAACTTGAATCTTAATTTAAATTCAAAATGTGTATGATTAGTGTAAGTTATACATGATTTAGCTCATAATCCCATAGTATCCATAATGTGAATAAAAAAACATTATCATTTATTTAATAGTTCGTTGTTCTGAACATGGAGGATGAACTAAGCAAGAAAAATGACTCTGAAGTATATAAAACAAGACTTGAAGCAAGGAAAATATAATGACATCATTTTACTGAGAAGAAAGCCTTCTTTTCTATTTTCTGGTTTATTCTACACTTGGTAACACTTGTAGAGAAATAGTATTCATAGATGTGAAAAAGCCTCTACTATTTTAAACACAATGTACAAAAGAACAAATAAATGTCCATTTTTTATCATCACGAATTAGACATTGTGGGGCAACGTCATAATGAACATGACGTTGCCTCTGATAATAGCAAGGGAGATGTGTTGGAACATCCAAGCAGTCTCTCGGGGTTCATTCCTGCAAGTGGCTATCATTCATCCAATGTCTTGTATGAATTTGGCAATATCGGGACCGAGGACACCTGGCGTTTTGATTGAGATTGACTGAAATAGAAGCTAGGGAGATGTATTTGTCATTTTTTCTTGTTTCATCGAACTCAGCTGAAATGCAGAGGTTGACAGCAGATTCTGCAATTCTTGACGGCGTGAAAGGGTCAGAGCAAGTGGCATGCCATATCAGATGTAAAAATTGTTATTTCCATCTTTAATGTTCATTTTCATGCTTCATTCAGAACTGATGCTACCCACATCTAAACGAATCAACCTCAGAAAAGTGTGTGTGGAGAGGTAATAAGCCTCCTCACCCCTTGAAGGAATGATTTCACCAGTACTATGGAGGTGTTTTTGGTTTTATTTTTTCATCCCTTATATTGTTGTTGGAAAATATATATAGAGTCGCCTTTAATAGTAACAAACTATTAACATATTGGTTTATTTACAAAGAGTAATTGCTTATAATAGATAGGGGGGCGGCTAAGGACCTATCGTTGCCACTAGTTTAATTATACAACTTTTTATATGCATTTTAATTTCATGATTGTTATATATTATGAATATTGACAAAGTTTAACTGAAAGGTATAGCTCGTTTGATCCTTGTTAAATGGTAGTATTAGGGTTTATCAAAAGCATTTTCACATAAAGACTATTGTAAAATATTGAATGACCTTGTGCCAGACTAGGCTGATTCATTGAGCTCGAGTAGACTGTTTGAATCAGGAAAAAGTGACTTTGCTAAGTCAGATAAATATAAAAATCTATAATTAGTCTTCTTTTTGCTAGATAAACACTCTTTCATTTTACAGTTATGAGTTAAATAGTATTATTACTTATGGTGATATTCTCTTTTGTTTATGATGGACTATTCTAATCTTTTTATTCTTTCTTTTCTTTGTTACTTGTTGCTGTTAATAAACAGTGAAAGAGAGAGAGAGAGAGAGAGTGATGGAAGCGAAAGTGATACATACCATATAAAATAAGAGCCGGGAGAGAGTTCAAACAACATACAATGAGAGGGGGTGAGAGTGATAGGTAGAAACTTATTAAGAGGTGGGTCACTTAGTGAGTTAATTACAAATTGTGGCTAAGCAGAACAATTAAAATGGAAGATTTTTTTCAAACATAACTCAATCCCAAAACTGAGGAATATTTTAGCATGTATTTAGGGTAATTAAAATATGTGAGGGAAAAAAACTTAGGGAAACAAACGTTGATTAACTCAGCTTTCGTATAATAATAGATTGTCTTAATTTCATATATTTGAAGGAATTTATAAATTTATAAATCTTTTAATGAAGCAGAAGTCATATGTTAATTTTTTTTTATTTTGATCAAAGGGGGCTTAAAATTCGGAATCAATTATAATTCATTGGCTTCCTTTCTTAGAACAGAATTTTGATATGTTTATCTTTTAACTGATTATTCGATATATTGTTCTTTGATGAGCATTCATGAAAGTAATTCCTCACAAGTTGATAAATAACTTTTGAGATATCGCTGTTGTTTAATGTCACTTCTTAATTCATTTTAATTCTAAATAAAGTCTGAAACTATTTTCATTTCCAGAAACTTAACTCCAAAGACAGAAAAAATGTCCTCACATTTATCTTGGGAGTTCTTCCGAATAAAGAAAGAAAAGGCCTAGGTTATTTGGATGTAGCACCAGTGATGTGAGTCTATAAATGAATTATTACTTACAAATGCAAAATTATTCTGTAAATAAATTAATTTTGTATTTTGAATTGCAATTGTGGAAACTAAAATATAATCTAATATAAATGCAAGAAAGTTTTGTATGAAAATTAATTTTCATACAAATTAATTATAGCAACAGATTTGAGAAGCAGCTTTGATTAAAATCGGAACGAAATTTAAGAGAATATATTTTTCGTTTACAAGTGAAAATTGTTTAAATAACAAAATCAGCAGTGTCCCTAAAGGGTAATTTATTTTATTAGTAACATTTGAATCTTGAAAGGTAGAAGCATCCATTTACGATAATTAATAAAAGTGTAAAACATTTCTTCTTCTTCTTCCTCTTCTTGTCTCTTCCACACCAGATGTGTATTGCCTGTTAGACATAGTGGCACGAAGTAACTTTCTCCATGAAACTCTAGCATTTACATTGGTTTTTATGTACCATTGCTTGTGGTATTCCACATTCTTCTCGGCCTGTCTTTCCTTCACTTACTTTTAATTATTATGTGTGTACATCTGTTTATCCAACCAGAGCTTAGTTCTACATGTCCATACCACCTGAGGTGGCTGCAAGGAAGAGCTGACTTCAGTCTGGGCACCTTCAGCCACAATAGCCGTGAGGCACACCACAAATACATCGAACCACAGCCATGTTATTCCCTTGCATCCTCAAAAAAAACCTAGCTAGTGGGAGCCCAGCATTAACTTGCATGTAACATGGCACTACGGACATAGCTGTTGCAAACTCAACCCCAAGTAACAAGTGAGAATGAACAATAGGCTACGATGGGAAGAAGCTCAAAAAACTTGCCCCATGCAGTCTGTACATGCAAGATCGAACCTCCACCCACACCAGCACAGATCATATAGCAATCTTGTCTAAATACTTTTTTTATGTTCTGATGTTCCTACTATTTTGTGTTTTTGATTCCATCTCTTTGAATCTGGATGTTGATTCACCGGAACTTGTTTTGTTTGGCATATTTTGAAGTGATGATATTTTTATTTTTAACAAAGTATAATTTTAATTTTAATTTTATATGCAGATATATTCTTTATAAATAAGACAGATAATTGAACGAGTATATTCATCTCTAAGGAAGGAAAACTATCAGTTAACAATCGTCTCTGTCATTCTGTTTCTTCTGACTCCTGTTAATCGATTTGACTCTTCTGTTGTGTCATGAACTTTACCATCATCCACCCCCTAAATGTGCCCCTTACATGCTAATTTCATATCCGAAAATAAGCTATTCATTCCTGGGGGTTCGAATTTTGATTTTGCCTAAAACATCTGAATATTCAGATCAGCATAGTCTGTCACAAGGCCATTCAATAGTGATGGAAAAAAACTACTTCTATTGTGTTAACATTGCTCTTCATCAGATTTTGGTGAACAAAAGTGTTACAAGTGAACATTGAACCATTCTTTTACGATCATTAAAGACTCTCTAATCATTTTCGACGTCTGAGGGTTTGATTGTCAGGCATCTACCACAGGTTAATTTGATTATAGTTTATCATGCATTTTTTGCAGAATATGACCCACTCTCTTCACCAGGTAAGTGATGTAATAGAGCGTAAAATGCGAGTCTTATGTTTACTTTCGGCATCCTCGTAACTCTCACATCCTCACTATTTTATCCTTTCGTCCTTATATTCCATGAGCGATGTTTCTGACAAAGGGGAAAGACTTGGTGTTTTCTGGGTAGGCTGTTGTTTTGAGTGGGTTTAGGGTTACGGAGCATTTCAACCCTGTCATAGTATTAAACATCATTCAACTGACAATCTATCCATTTCATTAACCCTTATCTTCAAATTGTTTTTAGCCTTGATAAACGGTGACTCATAATTAAAAAAAATGTCTGACACAGTGTTTCAAGTGTCAGAAACTGACAGGGCGCATGTGCGATTTCAGTTTTTCCTTCATCTATACTAGTTGCTCTGCTAAGGTTTGACACTCTCGTTTACCCTACTATTTCACAGTTGGAAGGAAGTGTTTTGTATTTGAATGTTTTTTTTTTTCCTCTCTTCTGTAAATATCCTTCACCCCACTCTTACTCTGAAAAGTAATAAGGTCACTTAAAGACCTGTAGTAGTTACTCAAATCACTAATACATCACATCTACTTTTTAGTCCGAACAGGTCAGGGTTTTGTTTTAACCATTCCATTAATTAGTTCAAAAATGGAAATGGACAAATAGGACGTATTTGTGCATAAAATTAAAATAAAAACTATACCCATTCAAAATAAAAATATGTCACTTATTTTGATCAACAAACGTTGAAGACAAACATACGTCGAACAAAAGAACTTTCCTTTCTTCCTCTGTGTACCTAGAACCAAACAGAACTTCCATAGGGAGAATTTATTTTCAAGAACTTCCCATATGTGGAACATAATACAACGGGAGTGCTTCTCTGCTGACTACAACATAGTCATTTCCATGTCCAATGTAAACAAATATTTGTTGAGCCGTCTTCACTTAGTGTTTCCAATCCTCTCATAGTATCATTCTACATCCAATTGAAAATCTCATTAACCCTTATCCTCTAGTGGCCTTTGGACCTTGATAAGTGTTGACTCTTTAGTATAAAAGAAATAACCGAACACAGGAAGACATTTAAGAATCTTCCATAACAATATTCTCCACTTATATAAAAATATGAGCATGATTAAAACCTTCAACTCTCTCTTTGTTATGTGATATAGGTGTAATTAAAAACTTTCAATATGCTTTTATTATGAAAACTACTTTTTTTTGTTATGTCATGTAATTGTTAGGCATGGTTTGGTTTGCCTGTTTAAAAGCATATCAACCTCTATGTATCATTTAATCCCGAAACACAATATCCATCGTCAATGATTAATTGTACACGGTTACTATTTTACTCAGAGCTGTAGACAAATTATGCATTCGTATTATTCAGATCCAATAGAAGTTTAACTTAGTTCACCCCAAACAAAGCAAGTTGTCACTGTAGACGTAAGGAGCTACTGAAAATTAGGATAGAAAGTTTAGGGGGTCATCCTAAGTTGGGAGCTGTGCAGCAAGATGCTTGTTCACATTAGTTTTAAATTTCTGCATATCGGTACAGTCAGGGAAAAAGGCAGCAGGCAGGGAGTTCCAAAGGCCGGCAGCATGAGGAAAGAAGCTATTGGTGTAGAAGACTCTCCGTCGTCTGGGGACCTCCACAGTGAATGGATAGGATTTAACTTATTGTCGGGTTAGTCAAGTGTATTTACGTTGAGGGGGCCCCAGAGCAGCAAGTTCAGCAGAGCACATTCCATTGAAGTACTTGTAAAACAAGTACAAGGATGCAACATTGCAGCGATGGTGGATAGTAAGGGACGTATTAGATTAAAGACTCTTTTTTTAACCTTGTCTAAGAGGGAGAGACTGGTGGATGGTGCACCAGCCCAAATGTGACAAAAATACTCCATGCATGGGCGGATGGTGGCTTTGTAGAGATATAGGATAATGTCAGGTGTGAGAAGTTTTCTAGCACAGTAGAGGGAACCCAATTTCTTTGACGCAGTCTTGGCAATATCGTCTATGTATTTGTTCCAATTCATGTTACCTGTGAATGTTAGACTGAGGAGTTTGAACATGTAGGGTGTTATTTACCATGGCAATCGGTGATTGAAGAGGTTTCTTGTAGTTGTTGGAAGAAAGAAGCTTTGTCTTAGCAGCATTAAATGTTACCATCCATTTATGACCCCATTCCACTACAGACTGCAGGATATGTGCGCATCAGATTTACTCACATGACTAGAGTAGAGTGTGGTGTCGTCAACAAATATACCCATCTCAGACTCAATGTCATCAGGGAGGTCGTTTATGAAAATCAGGAACAATAAGGGTCCAAGGATCGATCCCTAGAGTACACCTGCATTTATGTCATGTTGTTTGGATGAACGATCATCGAGAACAACCTGGATATTTCTTTTGGTTAAGAAGTATCTAATTATATTAAATATTCCATCCAGTAATACCATATGAATAAAGTTTTATGAGAAGCCCTTTTTTGGATATATCAAGCGCTACCGCTGTAGCTTCACCTGCCTTATCTAGTGTATGCTATATGCGTTCAGAAATGACCGTTAGGGTATCCGCAGTAGATTGTGCTTGCTTAAATCCATCTTGATGGTCAGAAAGTTTAGCATTAATGAGGTGACGAACTATCACTAGATTGATTAGGGATTCAAAGATTTTAGTGAAGAACGGGAGTAGCTTGATGGGTCAATAATTCTGAGGATCAGTTCTATCTCCAGAATTCTTGAAGACTGGTACCACAGAAGCAATTTTCCAGCTATCAGGGAAGCAAGATTCGGCAAGGCATTTGTTGTAGAGTTTGGAGAAGACAGAGCCAGTTCAGCAGAGCATTACTATTACTGGTATAAGATCAGGCCCTTTGAAGGTGTCAAGGTTTTTTATGGTGTTCCAGATATGAGATGGAGTGATGGTCAGATCATCAAGTGTGGCTTCAGTTCGCAATGGGAAATTTGGGAGAGACTGGTTTGCCGAGTCAAAAATGGAGTTTAAAGCGAAACGCTGGCCAAGTAGTTAAGCCTTTATCAGTTGCTGTGCAAACGACATCATTGTGGTTGGATAGCGTGGTAATTGCTGATTGCCCATTGTTTACAACATTATTGAAGATTTTCCAGAAATCGTGAGTACCTAGTTTATGTGACCTAAGGCGTTTTCTGGTCATCTCTGTATACCTTCTTTTTGCTTCATCTATTACACTCTTACAATGATTTCTTGACGCTATAAGTTTCTATCTATTTGTAGTTGACTTGTGGCGGTTGAATTGTCAGAATGCTTGCTTCCTCTGAGCAATAGCAGCTGCACATTTTGAGGTGAACCATTTGTGGAGAGAGGGGCTTGCTGTAGAATTTTCGCATGGGGACAGGTGCTTCAATGCCTGCTTTGACCCATTCTGTTACCTCATTTGTTTCACTTAGTACTAGGATATACGGAGAGTTTTCTAGGAGAAAGGTTTCTACGTCATTGATGTTGGTTCTAAGCCTCTGGATATTCGTGAATGCCAGCCTCAAACGCGGAGGCGAACTTGAAAAAGTTGATTCCATAGTGCAATTAGGTAAATTATCTTCTACTGATGTGCTTAAAATATTTCCATTCTATAGATGTCCGACATGAATGCAGACACTACAATATTATTGTACCACCTTTGTTAAAAATAAAACATACTTATCTAAGTACTCTAGTTAATGTAGTTTCAGAAGATATCTACTTATGGGAACCTATCTCGAAATCATTGTAGGAGTTTATGACATATTTCAATTCTATGGACGTCCAGTGCGAACACAGATCCCACAATGTTATTATACAATTTTTAGACAGAACATATACTACAATTTGATCCTAGCCTGAAGGCCAAGAAACTGCATTTAGTTCGAGTTTCGCGTTCGACACAACCGCAACATCAGATGAAATTTTTAAAATTACTCTATTTGCATCGCATTTTCAGCAATCACCCAATCCTATCTTTTAAAAATGGGTGGAGGGCGATAACGTACAAACATGAAACTGCCCCATCTCTTCAAAGGAGGAGGTAATTCCTGAGAGGATGGTCTCATAACAAAACAGATACTACACTACCTGAATTGATCATTAATAGATAGTACATTAGTCTAAAATAGTATAGTAAACTAAATTGAACATGAAAAGATGGTAATAGCATAGTTTCAGACAGATATCAACTCTCCATTACTAATAGAAGTAATAGCATAGTTTTGGCTTCAGACAGACAGACAGATACTAAATCTCCAGTAGTAATATATGTAAACACGTTTCACAGATAATCACATGCAGAAATGGATTGATTTTAGTTTTGCATCACTGTAAAATAGATAAATTTTTAAACAAAAGTCAAAATTATTCAAATCAACCTATTTTTTCTATTTTGATTGAGCATGTTTATACAGGAGTTAAAAATTAAATCAGAAAAAAAATAAATAAATAAAAATACTTACTATAAAAATATTTTCTCATCCTAATTTTTTTTTCTTTCAAAATTCTCTTCCTGTGTAGAATAAAATATGATGTACTAAACGGAACTTTAGAAGATTAAAAACATTTACTTTTCATATTATAAATCAGTATCCCATTTTTTTCATAAAAGTATTTTTATATGAGTTACACAACTTTTAAACTAGTGGAAGCAAAATGTCCGTAAGCTATGTTCAGTCAGATTGTAAATTTGTGATTAAAAGTGAGCATTTTTTTAAAATTGTATATTAAAAAAATAAAATAAGTTCTTCCTTTTTATCAAGAAAACAAAAACAAACAAGTGTAACTATTGAAGTAGACACACATTCACAAGCAAAACATGTTAAACTTTACATTTTTGTCGAAATAAGTGATAGATATTTTAATGTAAACCTTTGCTAAAGTAAAAACAGAAAACAAACTATGAAAATCACTTTTATAGTTACAAATAATCACTTTTATAAAAAATCACTTTTATAGTTACAAATAATCACTTTTATAGTTACAAAAAATCACTTTTATAAAAAAATCACTTTTATAGTTACAAATAATCACTTTTATAAAAAAATCACTTTTATAGTTACAAATAATCACTTTTATAAAAAATCACTTTTATAGTTACAAATAATCACTTTTATAAAAAAATCACTTTTATAGTTACAAATAATCACTTTTATAAAAAATCACTTTTATAGTTACAAATAATCACTTTTATAAAAAATCACTTTTATAGTTACTAAATAATCTTTAAATGGTCTCTATCTCCACCTACACTGGCTCAGATTAATTATGCTAAACCAGCAGTGACAATGGGAGATAGGAATAGAATATAAAATATCGATTTCCCTAAGATTGTATTTAAAACCTCAAAGTAAGCTGCACACTTTAACAAACCTCCTAGTTGTCTCAGCTATGTGTCACCACAAAACAATTTTACAAGTTAACTGAAAGAATGTAAAAAGTAAACGCCATGTCTTCAGTAAATAGTTGATTTTAAAATTGCATGATTGTTTCCGAGGCACAAGGCACCTGAACAAGACCGGAGTAAAATGGCCTAAATTTTGAGATAATAACACCCGCGAGTAGGAAACCGTTCGGAAATTCTAAATAATAATAGCGTCAGATGTTTCCCCCCTCCCATCTAATTGGTTAAACGTGAAAGTTTTTTTAATTAATCACATCTATATTACCATCAACACGGCTCACGTTTATTCAATACTGATATATATATATATATATATATATATATATATATATATATATGCATGTTTGATTAAACAGGAGTGCCAACTTCTGCTTATTCAGCTTTTGATCCGTTTTGAAGTGCTGTTGAAATAATTTAAAAGAGCGCCCTCTTGATAGATTCACCAATTTATTTCATTTTGCAACCCCCTGACGACAACTGATGTCGGTCGAAAACGTCGGTACAAAATACAGAGATTTTTTACACTCCTTTTTTACACGTTGCACGAAGAGTAGAAAAAACGAATCAAAAGCTGAATAAGCAGAAGTTGGCACTCCTGTTTAATCAAACATGCATAAAAGAAAGAATGCTGCCCAATTATACAAATTAATATATGTATATATATATATATATATTAGAGATGAAAAACCTAAGCATAGCTCTTTGCATGTCTAATTTGCATAACTATTTTTTAAATAATTCATAAGAAATTATGGTGTTATTCATTTGTTATTATATCATCCTATATACATGTATATGCAATAGTTTTGGCGATATTAACAGTAATGAATTAAAATGATGCAATAATAAAATGATATATTAATAAATTTGTATTAAAATTACCAAAATGTTAATATTTATCTATTCATACTAATAAATGTATATGTTTATTTATTTTTATGAATAAATGCAAAAGATTTGTCTCATGTTTTGAACAAACTTATGAATGAAATGTTTGTTATTTATTTTTTTTGTTTTAAGTATTAAAGTAGCAAAATTTGCAAAGGAATAGCTAGTTTTATATATATATATATATATAAAATTTGCAAAGGAATAGCTAGTTTTATATATATATATATATATAAAATTTGCTAAGGGATAGCTAGTTTTATATATATATATATATATATATATATAAATAAAATTTGCAAAGGAATAGCTAGTTTTATATATATATATATATATATATATATAAAATTTGCTAAGGGATAGCTAGTTTTATATATATATATATATATATATATATATATATATAAAATTTGCAAAGGAATAGCTAGTTTTATATATATATATATATATATATATATATATAAAATTTGCAAAGGAATAGCTAGTTTTATATATATATATATATATATAAAATTTGCTAAGGGATAGCTAGTTTTATATATATATATATATATATATATATATATATATATAAATAAAATTTGCAAAGGAATAGCTAGTTTTATATATATATATATATATATATATATATATATATATATATATATATATATATATATATGTATATAGAACTTTAAGAAAGAGGCAAAATGCCTTCAAAAACCATGTGTTAAATGCAGATATTTTTATTAAAATAAATATAAAAAATAAAAACAATTTTTTTTTTTTTCTTCTTCATCTTGAATTTTTTATCTAATAATTTCGCTTGATATAACAAGCCTCGTCAGAGCTTTAGACAAATTAAAGATACTAACCTTATTTTCTTTTCGTAAGAATCCTTCCTGGTCTTGTAGAAGTGACGTCGATGTTGTGTGGACTTAACGGTGTAAATGTCTCTTTTAAATTGAACTTAAATCGTGCATGGTCGCTGATAGTTATAAATTTGGGTAAGTTCAGCTTTAAACATTTACTTTCTTTAAGTTTAAAATTTTAAAGATGCTTAAAAAATGAACTATATATATATATTCATTTAAGCAAATATTATTAAATAACACAGAGTGTTTTTGTGCGATAGTGATTTTTTTGATTTTCTGAAGAGTTCATTTAGTGTTTCGGTCAAATTGGTGTATGTAAGTTCCGTGGGTCACTTGTTCTATTTTCTTTCCTTTTTCGCGAGTACTTTCGATTTGATTCGTCAAATCATCTGCAGGTGGTGTTAGTCTTGGTCTCTTTAAAAATATGTTTTTACTGTTGAGTTTTTTTATTATTATAATGGCCAGTAATTTACAACTTAAAAAAGAGCGTGATTACGTTCTAAAAGCGTGCAAGATTCAAAACTTTGATTGCTTAACCACTAAGAATTTGATTACGTTAATTACTATGCTAGACACTTTAAAATATTTTGACTAGTTTCGTAATTCACATTATTGATTGTGGGATGTTTAGTTTTTATGTAGAGGACTTCAAGAATTGTTAATCTTTTGATGTTGGTATCGTGGTGTATTATTTTAGTATTGTTAACATCGAACCATGTAGTTACAAATAACACTTCTCAGACCCAAAACACATTAGGAAGAACCAATGTAATATATCAGTTTCAATGCCCCATGGGAGAATGTATCTCCGACAATAATAATAATAAAACTAATTATCACATCGGTTTCGCTACCACAACACTTTCTCGAAGACTAACCTCTCTCCGACACTAGCTCCATTTGCCAATGCCTAAAAAAACCATGACTGCCTCCTTCTCAATATAGACACATACTAGTTAACAATACTCTGTGTTATTTAATAATGCTTGCCGAAATTATATATATATATATATATATATATATATATAAACCCGAAACGAAACACTTTAATATTTAAAAAATATTTATAATTAATGTTAATAGTTAAGAGCTGTTTGGAATTACAAGATTGTTGTCACTGGCGATTATGGAAAGTTTTTCTCGAGTGTCGAACACTATCGACAATAAGATGCTTGCCCCCCCCCCCCTGCCTCTCGGGTAAGTGTATGTTAATTTCAATTACTGTCTGTGGCAATTTTTTGCGGCCTTGTGGGCATAGGCGTTAGGCTTGTGATTCTAGGCTGAATCTATAAACTGCATTTGAGCCTATGCGACCGCTTGCAACCGCCACTCCTGCACTAATGAGGGTAGAAAACCCGAAACGATGTCGTCTGTAGGTATAAAAACACTTTAATATTTAAAAAATATTTATATATATATATATATATATATATATATATATATATATATATATAGTATACATTTTTTATTTATACAAACATTATTGGTTACATATGTGTATATATGTTTCGTTTTTGGTCTGAAGAGGTTGACACTCTATGAAGTGTACAACCGAAACATGTATGCACATATGTAACCAATAATGTTTGTATAAATAAAAATATTATACTAAAAAACAGCTCTACTTGTTATTGACCACTTTTGATAAACACTAGAGTTTCAACAGACTAACATCTACAGAAACTAATATAATACATTTACTATATATATATATATAGCAATATTTATCAAATAAATATTAAATCTTTTTTACCTACAGACGCCGGCGTTTCAAGCTTTTGCTATCATCAGTGTAGGAAGTGTAATTTCAGACAGTTGGAGGGTGCGAACCCAGTTACAGAATCAGCCTAGACTCTTCAAGCTAGAGCTCTAACCTCACGGCCACAGGAAATTAAGTTCCATTTTTGCCCAAGAAAGTAGGAAAAAGACAGTAAACAACCAAGAGGGTTCAAAGAACGTTTTCAGAAACTTGCGTAAAGCTAAGTGACAGTCTACTTTTAACTCCCCAAACAGGGCTCAACTCTAATTTCTTAAAGGGGCTTATAACAATATTTATTAAATATCTTTTTGATGGGGGGGGGGGGGGTACTTACACTAACAATGCCAACATTTCAATCTATTCGTTTAAGAGAGTCCTGAAGACCCATATATTGAAACATTGGCATTTTCAATATAAGCCAAAAAAACTATAAATGTATATAATCTCTGCAAATAACAATTTTAGTATTGAGCACTATCGGATCAGATATATATGAATTGTATTACTGAGTAATGACTTTGAGTTTGTTTTATATATATATATATATATATATATATATATATATGCTAGCAGGGCTACCCGGCGTTGCCCAGGGGCATAAGGAAACAAAATAGAAGAGGTTAAAAAGTGTGTTGAGCACTTTTTGATACCACTTACCGAAATGTAATACTGTAATCTTACATTTATTGCTTCCACTTAGAGCGCTACTGAAACCACCCAAATAATATTAAGGATGCCTTCAGAGCACTACTAAAACCACCCGTTCCGAGTTTCTCTCCCCCATTTCTTGCCTGAAGAGAAGCTTAAGAAACATTACATAAAAAAATGGCGTATCATTTCCGAAATGATTACATTTAAATTCCAATGTTTCCTTTCCAAATTATAGCAGAAAATCTAGCCCCCCGCCTCCCCGGGGGCGAAATCTGCCTCATAGTACCCTTAAGACTGCATTTAGAGATTCAGAAATAATTCTATTATCTTCTTCGGTTAATTGTACATATAAATACACTTTTAGATTTTATGTAGATTCTATAACCTTTCATTCTATAAGGCACACATAAACACACACACACACAAACATTGAGTTTTATATAGAGAGATTTATATATTCTTTGCTTGATTATACCTTATTTATTTTTTTCAATTTTTCTAATGATCTCTTTGTGTTAACATAAATAAAATTAATGTATGTTCCATATGTATCACGAACATTTTCGATTTTTCATCGAGTCATCTGCAGGTGGCAAAAATAAATGAACGAAAAAGCTGGAGAAAAAAAAAAGAGAATTTCTAAAAGCAGTCAGGAACGTGCAGGTGAAGTCGGTTAGATGCCAAAAGAACGAAACAGCGCAATTCCAGGAGAGACGTTAACAATTTAAATTCCAGTACAATAGAATTAGCGTCACAGAATGAACTGTGTAACGTTGAGCATTTTGAAATGTTTTTATTGGTTTCAGAAAAATATAAATTTAATTTTAAAATGCTTAACGTAATAACAGATTCTGTTCTGAAATTTTGTACAGATTCCCGAATTCGACATAAAGATTCTCCCGAGTTCAACAAGACGCACCCGAAGAAGGTCGGAAATCACATCGGCCGAAACGTTGTGAGAATAGCATCCAAGATGAGAACAGTAGTCTGAATACTACAAATAATAGAACTTAAGTTATATAAAATAAGTTGCTGCTTTTGTTTCTCATTTTCTAGTTTTCTCCATACATTAAAGCTAAAATAGGATGCTGAATAATATAACTATTTTTGAAGATTTCTGAAGTCTATTGAGAATGCATAATTATAAGCACTAAGAATGCACACATGGTAAGCGTAACTGCCGTTTGGAATGGTTTTTCATCTTTCTTCATGTGGAATAAGGAAAGCACTTCATTCAAGTAAACAATACTTTATTCATTGTAAACATGATATATGGGGACACTTTGGTGATCGTCTCATGAGTAGGATATGTTATCTTGGATGGGTTTCACACTCACCAGACTTTAACCCCATATTTGTATCTGTAGAGTTATCTCGAAGATAATGCTTATCGAAACAATCCCCATAATATTCCTGAACTGAAGGTAGCCATCACAACAGTGCCAAGAGAGGAAGGTGATAGTGTTATTGGCAATTTTGCACATCATATCCAGGTGTGTTTATCATTGAATGGTAATAAAAGAAAGACTGTTGGATATTCATGACTGGAACTTGGTGGGCGATTCAGACATAACTGAAGTTTATCTGTACTGAAGTTTATGGTTGAATTATAGGAAGGATTTTATTAACGATTCCATGGGAGGTTTTTGTTTTTTGCTCATCCTATGTGTTGAAGACGAACATTCTAAACATTATTTCAATATATTTTTAAAAGATACCTTGAATAAGGAAATCAACAATTGCGTTCTCTTTATTGTCAAAAGATATATTCGAAAAGGAAATTGAAATATACTTTTTAAATTGTAAAAGGATTGAAAGAGGAAATTAAAATATTCTTTCTTATTATAGTAAAGATGAACATGGAAGAGGGAAATTAAAGATCGTTTTTCTTTGTTTTAAAATGATATCTTGAAAAAGGAAATTAAAATATTATTTTTCTTTTATTGAATGACGAGATTAAAAGATTGTTTTTCTTTATTTTAAAAGATACCTAAAAGGGAGGACTTAAAAGATGCTTTTCTTTTATTCTAAAAGCAATATCTTAAAGAGGGAAATTAAAAGATTATTTTCTTTATTTTAAAAAGATATCTTAAAGGGAGGACTTAAAAGATGGTTTTCTTTTATTCTAAAAACAATATCTTAAAGAGGGAAATTAAAAGATTATTTTCTTTATTTTAAAAAGATATCTTAAAGGGAGGACTCAAAAGATGCTTTCTTTTATTCTAAAAACAATATCTTAAAGAGGGAAATTAAAAGATTATTTTCTTTACTTTAAAAAGATATCTTAAAGGGAGGACTTAAAAGATGCTTTCTTTAATTCTAAAAACAATATCTTAAAGAGGGAAATTAAAAGATTATTTTCTTTATTTTAAAAAGATATCTTAAAGGGAGGACTTAAAAGATGCTTCTCTTTTATTCTAAAAACAATATCTTAAAGAGGGAAATTAAAAGATTATTTTCTTTATTCTAAAAAGATATCTCGGAAAAGGAAATTACAATATACGTTTTCTTTATTCTATATTCTAAAAGATGATATCTTGAAGAAGGAAATTAACAGTTGGTTCTTTTAATTCTAAAAAGATATCTTGGGGAATGAAATTAAAAAAAAAATGATTTCGTTATATCTTTTTTAAGATATCTTAAAGAAAGAAAATTAAAAGATGCGTTTTTTTATATTAAAAAAAGAAATATTGAAGAGGAAAATTAAAGGATTAATTTTCTTTATTATGAAATAAATTCCTTGAAAAAGAAAATTAAAAAAATGATTTCTCTTTATTGCTAAAAGAAATATTGCTGAAAGATGCCGCCTGTTTATTGCAAACATTGTTCTTGTAAAAGTCATGATATTTAGCTTAGCCCCACTCTTTTGCACAGTAAGCATAATTGTTTCACGTAGGCTCAATTAATTTTCCCTTTGAGATCAAGTCCGACTTTGTTCCCTTTGGTCTGCTCCTACTTTTTTTGAAAATATTTCTTTCTCTGTAGAATTTCTCATTATAAGAATTGCACTTGATAGGATTTGAATCTCTTAAAACATCAGATAATCCTGAGTCGACTTTCTTACTTCATTAGCCAGCTGCTTAAATAACTTTGATACTTGACTGAAGGCAAAAACGACAATTTACTTTGAATCTCAAGAATCTATTGACATGAACTGAATTGACAGTAAACTTTCTTTTAAAGTTATCTTGGACTCAGATCACGAGATAAATTTCTTGAGCAATCAAAATTATTTGTCTCAAATGAAAACAGACAAACAAAACTTTTATCAGAGACTGCCACATTATCAAATTTCTTTTCTGCATACTTCACTACTTCTTACTAAAGATTTGAAACTTTTTAAGATATCCGTTTTCTATAACGATACACAAATATCTTTGGATCATTGTTCCTCGAGAGTATTTATACCGCATTAAACTTTATTATGCTGCATGAATTACTAGAATTTGGGTAATAAGTTTAGCATACCTCCAAGTTTAGCCTGGACAGTCCTCGTTTGAGGTGTCTCTTCCCGTGTCCTGTCAGCTTTACTGATTTGTTTTGGTTTACACTGAAATTTCCAAGAATATCTCAGATTCTGATGAAAATTCATAAACTCTAATTGTTATATAGTTGCTAATACATACCATGTGATATAGTTACTTAGCACCAGCTCGTCTCCAGGGTCTGTGATGAAGAGGTTGATGCTCTTCTCTTTGAAGAGGGTGACAACATTATTTAACTTTAAACGATGTCTATTTCTTTAATTAGGAATTGCTTCTAGACAGTGGTGTCCAGAGGTCTGATGATGACCTGGTGATTCCCCGGGCTTACTCGTTGATTGTATGTTCCCAAAACTCAAGTATAAGTCCTAGTACTGAGAATATCATGAGAGAGCGAGATAGTTTGAAAATGGTTGGATAACCCCCCCCCCCCAATTTAAATTATCGAGACCACCACCCCGTGCCCCTCCACCTCTGCATGCCATTGTTTCTGAGTTATCTTAAAAGGGGAACATAAAATCTTAGTGCCCCTTTTTTTTCAGAACCTTAGATAACGTGTGCTTTCACTAAAGTTCTGGCAACAATTGAATTTAATATCAATTTTCAAATATATTTTCATATGATTAATATAATCATCTGGCTACCTGGATTCTAGCTGACATTATGATCATATCTCATCAATCATCTTGGATAAACAATTGCACATGAAAAACTATGTGTAATCTTCATTTTAAAAGTATATTTGCAAAAAAAATATAGAACGCAATTAGGAAATATGGGAAATAATAAATATGCTAAGAATCCTGATTTTATGACAAAACAATCTATAATTTAACTTTTATATTGCACTAGACTACTGTTATTTGTTCCACCTTGATTTCATTCGAAAATTCATAAACTGTGATATATCTGTTAAAAATTCTTCTTGTATAACAAAAAATAATTAGTCTCTTTGCTTTTATATTATCTTTATATATATATCTTTTTATTTTCCTATCTAATGTATATATGTGTTTACGGTGTGTACAAACACACTATGCAAATTAACTGAAAAGAGAGGGTCACTCTTTCTCTAAATGCTCTCAGAGACATTAAAAGCTATTAGGGAGTGGTCGAATCAATACACTTTGAAAGAGGTCAAGAGAAATATGAGTGACTTGTTCAGTTAATTATAAATTACTGCTAATGAGAACAAGTAAAATCGATTTTTTTCAAAATGTAACTCAGTTCCAAAATTATGGAATATTTTAGCATGTATTTTGTGTGATTAAAATATATAGGAAGAAAAACCTTAGAGAAACAAACGTTGATTAACTCACTTTTAGATAAATCAATATAATTAAACAAATATTAAAATGTATATAAAATGTATATGAATGATATAATAACATTAGATATTTGTAACATATTGTGTCAAAGCAGATCTAGTAATAATTCTTTTTTACGTGTTTTGGAATGTTGATTGTTATTATTACCTCCGCCAAAGCAGAGGTTATGTTTTCAGTCAAGTTTGTTTGTTCGTGTACAGCCTAGCGTCGACATCGCTTGACCAATCGTCACCAAACTTGTTCAGAATATCGATCATTATCTAACTGATTTTATTTTAGGATATCCAGGTCAAAGGTCAAGGTCAATGTGAAATCACACGTTGGGCAATAACTTTAATTCTGCTAACTGTAAAGACTTGATACTTGGCCCATATTGTAGCAAATGAAGTACTGCATCTTATATGACCTTACGTTGACCATTATACTTTACAAAGTTCGATCATGGTCGCAATTTTGATGTAATTTTAATTTCCGATTTTTCCCAATTTGATGTATGGTACTGATGTTCTTTGATAACTGTAACGACTATGCAAAATTTCAGTCAGATCAGATAAATAGATTTTGAGTTTTTAATGTTTTCATGGCATAACATCGTGAATTCTTCATACAATATGGAGAAGTAAGGCCCAGTTAAGACTTTCACCCATTCTTACAATGTCAGGCAAAGTTATGCAGTCTGCTAATTAACTTATGTTCTTGTGTCTACAATGTTTTGGATGCTATACTCTCTAGCCTTCTTTAGTTGCTTTTTGTCATAGTCGGTAACCTCCATGGAATTTCAAACTGAACCGGTTATTTAATTCACTAAACTAGGCTGCTCTCCTTCCATATTCCATGCCTTTTAGGTATCTTGTATCCGTTAATTTTCATTAGTTAATTTGTGATATTAATCATTGGTAAAAATAACTTGGTTTGATTTGACGCACTATCGCAGCCCGGATCGACACTCGCATACACTGAGGGTTTAACCTTTAGGAGAACAACGATACAGGTTTTGACCGGCTGACCTCTTGCACTTAATCACTGCTTCATTACTTCAACACAAGAACGAGAGTCACTGTATTATGCCTATAAGTTTTAAACTTTAATGATTTCTAAAACAAAAAAAGCCTGGATGATATTTTTATGCACCAATTAAAAATAAAAATGTAATTTTATTTTATCAAGTCTGACTCAATTTCATACAATATAATGTACCTCTGACGCTCATAATGCCACAGGTTTGGTTTATGGCATATAAACTTAATTTTATTTAATGCCGACTAAAAGTAAAAATAGAATTATCAATCCTTAAAACTATTCCTTGGGAAAAAGTAAGGATTGTGTTACAATTCTCTGCAGAAAGCGGTGGAGTATGCATATTTTTTGTACAGAATTATTTAGAATGATTCTTTGTCTTTGAACAAAAAAGACGAAACGTTGATGAACATATAAACAATTTTCGGCTTTCCTTTTTTTATTTTTCATTACGTTGGATTATTAATTCAATCAAATTTTCCGTTTGAATCATTCTTTTGAACTTTTGAACGTGATCAAGTTTTGCATGCGACATCTCATCACCAGATACGTTCATTTTAAAAGCCGTAAATTACTGGCCCTTGGAGGAACTCAACATTAAGGACATAGTTGCGAACACACCAAGACTAGCCCTGCTTGATGATGATTTAATGAATCAAATCGAAAGAAACCCACATACACTAATTTAACCGAAATACTAAATGGACTTTTCGAAAAAAAATTTAAAATAAAAAAAGTCTTAAGCAGAAACACTCCATGTTATTTAATAACTTTTGCCTAAATATATATATATATATATATATATATATATATATATATATATATATATATATATATTTGTAAGAAGTTTATGACGTTTTAATGAAAAAAAAAAATTTGAAACCAGGTCAATTTGAAAATATACATGTTTCGTTTATGTTTAGAAATACATAGTCTAGATGACAGCATCATGCTGAACACGTTCCTGTCACCTGCCAGCACCATAAAGATGCTGAAAATATACTTGATTCGTATCGGCAAATAATTTTCTGAACTCCATCAAGAAAGCTTTACAAAATACATGCAATGTAAAAACAACACCAAGGATTGTCTGAATAGGATGCAAAAGAAGAAGAAATAAAAGGAAATGATAGAGATTATTAGCCTGTCATTGGCAAAAAAAAGAAATGAAAATAAATAATAGATGATTAGCCTGTGATTGGCAAAAAAGAAGAAATAAAGGGAAATAATAGGGATGATCAGCCTGTTATTGGCAAAAAAAAGAAATAAAAAGAAAATGATAGAGATTATTAGCCTGTCATTGGCAAAAAAAAGAAATGAAAGGAAATAATAGATGATTATCATGAATAAAAAAAGAAGAAATGAAAGAAAAGAGATTATCAACCTGTCATTTGCAAAAACGAAGAAATGAAAGGAAATAATAGAGATGATTAGCCTGTTATTAGCAAAAAAAGAAGAAATGAAATTATAGAGATGATTAGCCTGTTATTGGCAAAAAAAGAAAAAATGAGAGGAAATAATAGATGAGTATCAGCCTGTCATAGGCAAAAAAAACAAGAAATGAAAGGAAATAATAGAGATGATTAGCCTGTCATTGGCAAAAAAAGAAATGAAAAGAAAATAATAGAGATTATTAGTGTGTCATTTGCAAAAAAAGAAGAAATGAGAGGAAATAATAGATGATTCGTCTGTCATTGGCAAAAAAAGAAATGAAAAAAATAATAGAGATGATTAGCCTGTTATTGGTAAAAAAAAAGATGAAATGTGAGGAAATAACAGAGATGATTAGCCTGTCATTTGCAAAAAAAGAAGAAATGAAAGGAAATAATAGAGATGATTAGCCTGTCATTGGTAAAAAAAGATGAAATGAAAGGAAATAATAGAGATGATTCGTCTGTCATTGGCAAAAAAAGAAATGAAAAGAAAATAGAGATTATTAGCCTGTCATTTGCAAACAAAGAAAAAATGAAAGGAAAAAATAGAGATTATTAGCCTGTCATTGACAAAAAAAGAAGAAATGAAAGGAAATAATAGAGATTATTAGTCTGTCATTGGCAAAAAAAGAAAAAATGAAAATAAATAGATGATTATCAGCCTGTCATAGGCAAAAAAGAAGAAATGAAAGGAAATAATAGAAATGATTAGCCTGTCATTGGTAAAAGAAGATAAAATGTGAGGAAATAACAGAGATGATTAGCCTGTCATTGGCAAAAAAGAAGAAATGAAAAGAAAAATAGAGATTAGCCTGTCATTGGCAAAAAAAGAAATGAAAAGAAAATAGATTATTAGTGTGTCATTTGCAAAAAAAGAAAAATGAAAGGAAATAATAGAGATTATTAGCCTGTCATTGGCAAAAAAAGAAATGAAAGGAAATAATAGATGATTAGCCTGTTATTGGCAAAAAAAGAAGAAATGAAAGGAAATAATAGAGATGATTGGCCAAAAAATGTTAGATGAGAGGATGTGATATTTTAAAGGCATTTACCAAAAACAAAAGACAACAAAAACAGAAACAAAAACATGCCTAAAAAACTGTTACCATTAAGTGAAAAGAATGAGTATCTTATTTTTTGGAAATAGTAGCATGACAGAAAAGAACAAAGAAAATGTTGAAGGTCTAAACTTTTATAACAAAACAAATTAAAATAAGCGAATAGGAAAAATGATCTCACATTTTTGCTAACAAATCTTTTTACTGAAACTTAATTGCCTGTCTCTGAGGTGTCACACTTGATGGTTTCAAAACTTGTTTGGCATTTCAACCTTGAATTTTTTTTGAGAAATTAAGTTCTTTTTCCATGGCTTAATTTGTCCTCTTGTGTTCTCTCTGCTCACCCTCTTCAAATATTGCCAAACACCTAAAAGCTGTTAAGGCAGATGAAAAAAAAGAAAAATTAAATAAAATCTTTGTTTTATTTTTGGTCATTTTTTAAAAAATTACTATATTCCATTTGAGGCAACCCTTTAGAGTTAATAAGCTGTACCAAGTATTTTCTTGGTCTCCTGACAAGAAAAGACGTTTTTTGGTCGAAGCCTGAAAGTTTTGATTTTCTTCAATATGTTTTTGTAGTAGAAACTTCATGGACTCTGAATTGCAAAACAAAGTTCATCTTTAATAACTACTAAAGAACTTTACATTTAAATCAGTTTTAGTAAATGTATTGTCAACCGAATGTTACCGTAACTTCTGACTGACATTCCATTCACTTTTGACTTTCATAATATTTTCTTTCTTACCAGAATGATTCCATTGAAAATATGATTTATGCAATGTGCAGATTTGTAGAGAATACAAACCAATATTAGCAATTCAGCAGAAGACATGAGAAGCATTATGCCAGCGCACAGCTTGTCTTTGAAAATCAAAGTAAATATATGTTCAAAGACACACACACACACACTATCAGTTTGGAATAAATATTTGTTTTATCATGTACAAATAAAATAAAATGAATAAATAATGCTTATGGACATATCTAATAATAAATATATATATATTCCAATGTTATCTATAATACCATACCATCCATATAATATTAGTCCTCGACGATCAGTCCGACAATGGCCTTACTTCTGTTGGGCTGAGGTATGGTCCGTTCAGTCCTAGCAGGTCCATTCTCCCAAACTTCAAATTTTCTCTTTGAGAAGGGGTTAGTTTATTGCTAATCGCCTAAGGCGCCCCTACTGGAGAATGGCAACGGAGCTGCTCAGGCATTTTTGTAGACCAGAGTGTACTTCTCAAAACCTCATCTGACCTGGTATTTAACCTCCTGCAGAGGAGGTAAATAAATAATTATACCATTTTATTCTTCATTTTTAGTGATGTCTCCTTGTAAAATCCCTTAGGTAGTGGTGGTGGTGTGTCTGTCTGTTCATGTGGCTGTTAAATACTTTTATGCTGTAAGACATGGAAACGTGAAATTTGGTCGGAATGTAGATTGTTCTATATTTATTTCTTTTCTCGTAAAGGAATCTCCAAGGGTGAATTGACAAAATCACGAATTAGTCGCTTTCTGCTCTCTATATCTCCCCTCCCTTTATTTTCCCTCCTCAGCTTCAGGTTAAATCGTATTATTATTTGTGGTGTTTGCTCTATAATGCCCTATTCCAATCTTCAATTGTTAATAACCACAGAGAGAGAGAGAGAGATTTTACCTTAGACATTTTCCAATACGATTTAAATTTGGCTTGCCGATTTCTTAGTCTCTGTTGATATCAACTGGACCTCTCCAAAAATATATATTTTAAAATATTTATCCGTGCGGAACTGAATGGACAGTAGTTTAAAACTCTGATGATTGTAAGGTAATGTCTTTTTCTCATTTTAAATGAAAGTAAAAAATAAATTATATTGTTGTAGCGGCTGACAGACATTTACACACATGAACTCCATTAACATTTTGCACTTGAGAGTGGACAAAAGTAAATTGTCCTCTTTCTCATTTACTGAGTAGATCGAAATAATACCCAGGAGAATACACAGGGAAAATACTCTATTTTTAAATATGGAAATTCATATTGAAACAGTACAAAGCTGGCTGGCTATTCCATTTTAAAACTAAATCTGAAAAAAAAAGCATCAAGAAAAAATTATTATTGATTTTATGGCAGTCACTTGTCTTTTTTCTTTTTCTTAAATTTAATTTTGTTCGTAAGATTTCTCTCTTTTCTCTTATTGTTGTTGTCAGACAGCAATGATATGGCAATAATGTAACATTGTCTTATTATACCGAGTGATTTGGTCTTAATTTCTCTGTCAGTGCACAGGTTTTATTATTATATTATTAGTATTTTTTTCTTTGAATTTGTCAATGTTACTGTCATTATTGTGATTCATGAAGAAAAAGTTCATGAACAAAGTAATATGATGATTATTAGGCAATGATTTAAGGAAAACGCATTTAAACATATGAAAACATTTTTAGGTTATTAGTATATTCCATTACTAATGGAGATTTGATACCTGTCTGTCTGGAACCGTAATTATACTATTACTTATATTTATGTAATATTTTACTATTTTCCAATGCTCAATTTAAGGGGTGGGTATGGGTAGTGTTTTGTTGTCATGAGTACACCTTCCAAGGCAATACACCCTCATTTGTATATGTTTGTACATCATGATATCACCCTCTCAGACATTATCCTTTGATTTGGTAGTGTATTATCTGTTTCTGCAGTTATGATACCATCCTACTAGGCATTACTTAGTTTTTCTTGGGAGGAGGTAGTTTACTGTTGTCAAGAGATCATTCTCCTAGGCATTACCTCCTCCTTTGGAGGGGATAGTGTAGTATAAGTTTGTTCGTAATGATATTATCCTCCCTCTGCTAGCAAAACTATGCACCATTCTGTTGCAGATTTTTTCTAGTGATAACAATTCTGAATCATGTATTGTCTATAAGAATCCTGAATTGTTGAATAACAGCAATTGTATTTGTGATTATTTTTCACAGAAAATAATTGATATCTATCGAAATATTTCAATGTTTATATTTTTACAGTTGCAGAAAGTGAATGGTGAGATACACAGAAATGTTACTATATATATATATATATATATATATATATATTTGAATGTGGGATGATATATATAATTATTTCCACAATCAGACGACGCTGCAGCCCACAACCCATGAAAGAAATAAACCGAAAGTCCTAGACTCGAGTTTCGCCATCCTTTGGGCTCATCAGTAGAACACATCCGAACTCAGGATTCGAAATTCGAGTCACTTGCATGCAAAGCGAGTACTCTGCCACTGAGCTACCTCACCACATACAAAAAAGTCTATTAATTTACACAGATTAATCTGTTCGGAGGTGCTCTACTGATGAGCCCAAAGGAGGGCGAAACTCGAGTCTAGGACTTCCGGTTTGTTTCTTACATAGGTTGTGGGCTGTGGCGTTGTCTGATTGCTGAAATTATATATATATATATATATATATATATATATTAGAAGAATACCCGTCCCAGGACGGGTAAAATTAATTAAAAGACAGAAAAATTTTACACCACTTTTATGTCACCTTATGAAGATTAAAATCACGATACAATAATACTACACCTTATGTCTAGAATTCATATTCTAATTTTGATCAAAATCCATTGCATGATTTTGATTCTAAAAAATATTTAAAATTAAACTAAGTGGTCTTGAGAAGAAATTGAAATTCGGTGAATCTTGCTTAATTGGTGTCTAATGACTATGGATCCAATTCAAATTCAATGCAAATCTGATATATTTGAATTTTTAAATGGGAGGTTGTGCCCATGTTATACCCCATAAACCCCTTTTAAATACTCTAAAGATACTGAAAATTGGGGAATATTTATTAATTGATGTTTAATACCTTTTGTTAAAAATTCACAAATGTCAGGGGTATCTGAATTTTCACACTTCTTTTAGACCCATTTGCATAAATCTAAAACTAAATATAGCTCACATTTGGGACCCTTACACTTAGTAACACTGTTCCGAAATTTATAATGATCGATTAATTAGTTGAGGAGTGAATAATGTACATACAGATATAAACATGCCTAACTTTATAAATGCATACTATATATATATATATATATATATATATATATATATATATATATATATATAACAATTTATACATTCTAAATGCAGATTACTGGTACTCCATGAACTATGAGAACTTTTTTAATAAAAGGCAATTGTAAGCAACAAGTCTACTTCATCATATTCGGTTTAACATCTGTTTACATTCTTTCATGTATTGGACAGAACATAAAACCATGACTAGGTAGAAGTCTGAAGAAATTCTTAATTGTATTCTTAGTATCGCCCGTTTGTGCATTCAGTTTCTAGAAGATTGTCATGGATAAAAGTGCTAAGTAATAATCAGTTCTAAATGACAGTCTTCTGGAGGTTGAAGGTTCAATCCTCAGTACAGGCATTACTAAGAATACAATTAAAAATTACTTAAGACTTCTACCCAGTCATAGCTGATGGAACGACACCAAGCTACTCAGTGGGTTTAATAATGGGGTCTATTTAAAATCTCATACAGATTCCTACGTTTGGCAAGACACACCTGAAGAAGATCTGAGGTTACATCGGCCGAAACGTTGTAAGAATAACTTTCAAGACGAGAACAGTAGTCTGAATAATTTAAATAATAGTGATTATCAATGTTTGAAGGTCAAGACAGACCGGAAGCCAATTATTTGCTTGTGGAGTGATGGTCATCATTGAAAGTCTTCATCTTGCTCTGGGTCCTGAAATACTAGACATGTGCCAAATGGATCCTACGACTCATGAAAAAAAGATGTTAATAGATCATATCTCCAACAGCATGTGGCTTTATCATTGCACCGATTGGCTAATTAATAGCCAATTAGAACGATTCATTTATTTGCTGCAGTGTTTTGGATTATAACAGAAAAAGGTAACTTAGATAAACTGTGGGAATTTATCTCCCTCTGTATATGTTTTATAATGTTAAGCACTTTATGATGAGGCGCCTCTTTCTTTGCATTTATGCTGTTCTTTGAATCTAATCAAAAGATATGAGCTGTCATTTTTTTAAACATATTTCGTTTTCGTCATTTTCATGCTAAATTAAATATTCTAATTATAGAGACAAAGTAAAACAAAATTAAAACTGCCACTGATAATCTTGTAAGCAATTAAAGTTCAAGTTACTGGCCTCATGCGCATGTATTCGTGTTTTTCATTTTAATATTTTATTTTGCTTAAAACAAAAACAAATCGACATGAATTTTGAATCTGTTATTAACACTTAGAGATGACATTTCTAGTGTTTTAGCTATTTGCAGTTAATCACTTAAACTCTTAACGCCATTGTGAGTAATCATGATTTTTCTCTGATTCTTTTTTGATTTTCTATCAATTTCGATAATTACTTCTGTTTATTATTTATGTCGTAGAATGAGAGAATCACGTTTTGCGTCCAACTTTGTTGATGGCACACTTAACACCTCCAAAACAAGCTACGTTATTTTAACATCTATATTGAAAATACATTTTAATATAGAATACTAAAACTGTGATTATAAGTTTGCATTCTATACAGCAAAAACTATAGACAATATCATATAAAGTGTCTTAAATGATAATAGAAGCAGAATACAATAGAGGAATGTTGTCGCTTTACAATGCTATACAGGCTGTTTGGAAAATCGATATGTGTAAAGGAGCCACTCTTTGTGTGGGGTTATATATGGGGCTCTTTGTGTGGGTTTTTTTTTTGTAATAGAATTACTTTAATTTCCCCTGTGGTTCATTTTTTCCATTGCATGATATTTGGTTTGTGGTGATCATATTTATTTACCTGTATTTTGGTATATTGTATTCTGTTACCTGAAATAAGAAGGGCCTACCTACATTCGCAGGGTGCTGATCGGGTCCCCCATGTTGGCTATCAAAAGAGCCCCTGCTGATCATGATACTCAGATCTCTATTCCATGACTTTTATATTTGTTTGGTGTAATGTTATCCGGGTTTTGTTCTTGTATGTGGCAACAACAGACCCAGGCTTATTTTAACCTATTATCCTATCACAGGGATAGTGTTTATCTATGCCATATGTTAAAATAACAGTGCACTGTCACACACATTGTGCATGATAGCTGCTTACAATAAAGAATGTTGATAAGTGTTTGTTTCAATGGCCTATAACTCGGAAACCAAACGTTTCCGGACCTATGTACAGATATAGAATATAATCCCGAAGGTGTGCCATCGATTTTCACCCTGTAAATATCAGTAATATATTCAAATATGCATTTCTTTCAAAATTAAGTAGCGACTTTGAATACTACAAAACTCGACATTGTTTTCTTACCAATATTGGTCGCCTTTTTAGTCTGCATGTTATGTTCTCTGGTAAATTTAATTTCTGTTTTCTATGCACTTTAAATCACGTTTCCTTAATTTTTAATTATTTCTTCTAAATGTTTCTATTCCACGAGGTTAGTAAATTCTCTTTCATACTTCGATTTCTCTTTAATTCTTGGCTTCTTGGGGTTTCTTTTAGGCTTGGATGTCTACCTTTTTTCAGGCTTAGATGTCTACCTTTTTTCAGGCTTAGATGTCTACCTTTTTTTCAGGCTTAGATGTCTACCTTTTTTTCAGGCTTAGACGTCTACCTTTTTTTCAGGCTTAGACGTTTACCTTTTTTTCAGGCTTAGACGTCTACCTTTTTATTCTTATGATTAGCTCCTTACATCAAATGTCTGAAGAGACTTCCGTAAAAAATATAAATAAATTAAAAATTGCTTTCTATTACGATAATAATATGTATACTAGAACGACCCTGTAGAAATTACATGCTACTTTCTACATCAATCTGTATAATTTACTGTTAAAAATAAAATTTCTATTGAAGTAAAAAATGTCAGTGTCAATACTATTAAGAAAAAATGACATTTTCTTCTTCTGTAAAAATAATTGTCATTGTCAGCTAAATATTCTTTGAATAAAAAAAACGAATATGTTTCTTCTTTATTTATTTATTTAAAATGGTAACAATTTAATTCTTTTTAAAAAAATAAATATTCTCTGTTGTCTTACCTTAAAAATAGTTGTCAGCTAAATATTCTTGAAATTAATAAAACGAATGCCAATTTTTTAAATGTATTTATGTGAAATTGTACTGCCCGAGTGGACAGGGCAACATAATTTGATTTTGGAACAATTCATTCTAAAATGGGTAGAGTTAGAACTTTTGACTTCAGCGACATCAGATTAATTACCATGTAAATACAGATATGTAATGCCTTAGTTTGTTATTATATAGATTTTTACACTGAAGAAGGCTGAATGTATAGCAGCTAAAACACTGTGACATTAAAAAGTAAAATGAAAAAATTATTCTGACATATCTACTATCTTTTTCTTCTTTCGTTTGCTTCACAGCATTTCACTGTTAGATCACCAGCTCGGTTGAGAAAAGCCATGCTAATGTTTTGTTGTCTAGCGCAGCTATGCCGGCTTCGTCGTTGAGTGGTTGATGTTTAAGGCATGACTTGATGATGTGGTCTACTGTCTGTTCAGAGTGACCACAGTCGCAGACAGCCGCGTCCCTAGGTCCCCATCCTTTCATGGTCGCGGTAAAACGGCCAACACCTGTCCTGAGGCGGTTGAGCATTGTCCACTGCCGGTGAGGCAGGTCCATGCCTGTTAGGTTATCCGGATCCTCCACAAATCTGTACAACCTTGATTTATATGCTGCCTGCCATTCCTCCGTCCAGCAACGTTTCAGCCAGATTCGTTTTGTGATGTCACCGGGTGTTGAAAGCAGGAGCTGGTGGGCATGCTCCGAGAATGGGCGTCGTGACTTCAGGCGAGCTCGTGGAGTGGTCTCTGTGGCAAACTTGTGGAGAAGGTGGTCCTCATCGATAGAAGGTGGTCCTCATTGTCTACTTTAATTAACAAGAACTACTTGTAAACATCATTTAATATGTGTAATTACAACTACTAATGATGTTGTAATATATCTAGTCAAACATATACACCAAGAACACATAGAGAAGTCCATTAATCCTGAGTGCCATTCTACTTTTTTATTACAATTAGAATTTGACTGTTGTGCACTGAAGAACAGATGAAGATACATTTATTACATAAAATACCTCCAACCCACCCTACTAGTAGCAAAATTCTGCCCCTTCACTGTAGAGGTTCCCAGATGCCGAAAGATTTTGTACTTTTATAGCTTCTTTCCTTGTTCTGCTTGCCTTTGGAATTCCCTTTCTGATCCCTCTTTCCCCCGACCGTATCAACAAGCAGATATGTAAATGTAATGCGAACAAACATCTTGCTGCCCAACTACCCACCCAGGTTACCACCTATAAACATAGCTCCTATCACTGTAGTCCCTTCAGTGGCAATATGCCTTATTTGGGATGAACAATAGTAAAAAAAAAAAAAAACTTATCCGACTGCGAATACTGCAGAGATAGTTCATACCTCAGCTGCAACTAACATTACTGCAAAAATTAGTTCTAAAATATTACGTGCATAATAACCTCTACCAAATAAGTTATGATTTATCCATGTTTTATTTGTTTATCCATCAGCAATTGCACATGATAACTACTGTTCTATATTAGTAAAAATTATTTATTTAACCAAAAAATTAATATGATCGAAAAAATCAGAGAATTAACGGATCTTAATGAAATTTTCAGTATTTATTAATTGAATGAATGTTAATATAAAGTATTTATTTTTAAATATTAAAGTCAGTTAGTATTTAACGCTCTCAAGACATTTAATTTTTTATTTTTACATTTAAATTTCCGATTTTTAGTATTGTATTCTACCGAGAGCTGCCTTAAAAAAAAAAAGATTATTCACACCTTGAATGTGTTATCTCGTTGTAAAGGTGGTCACTGAGTTCGAACTATGAGGCCCCATTGTGGAACACATTACCGGGAGATTGTTTCCCTGCCGCTTACAACTTGGTCGTCTTCAAAAGCAATGTAAAAAAAAAAAATTGATGCCCCATGAGTAATAATCAGTTTATATCATTGATCAATGTTAGTACTCCCATAGTGTTCCTCATGTGTCGGTTGGCAATCATTTTTGTCTTATCTTCGAGCGGCTCTTGGCCTTGATAAGTGGTGACTTAACAGTTAAAATAGAAAATTCGTCCTCGGAATGAAATTAAAGCAATTGAAATAACCTTAAAATCTATAAGTTTTGTGTTCAATAAAATAAAAACTTTATATTCACTTTCATTTAGTAATGAATAAAAACCGAACATTTTATTAAGATCGGATAATTCTCTGATTTTTTGTGGATTTTTTTCAATCTGGGGTAAAATTTATTTTTTGGTTCATAAACAAATTGCTTTCACTTTCATGGCCCATCCATATTGTATTTTGATGAATGCGTATGATATCACAGACGAGAAGCAAGACAAGCTCTTATGCTCTTTTTCGGCTGGACTTGAGACCGATCGGTTATGCTAAGTAATTGCTGCTGGTAAGTCTTCCTTCCCAAACCCGAATGAGGTTTCGGTACATGGAGGCATGGACAAAAATACCATGGTCCATACCATATATTCTCTAAATTTGAGAAAACAATAAATAAAAACCCGGAAAATTATAACGTTTTAATTGTTAATGTAACTCAAACAGCCAACTGGTCACGTTGGAACAAAATAAAGATAACCAGCCTTTTTAATAAGCAGAGACCTGACCTAAAATGGAAGACTTACATCAAATCTCTTGCTAAGGTCACTGAAATAATGGTTAGCTCAAGAAAGTACTTCATTCTTGACGCAATGTCCTAAGATGGAGTACTGCTGTCATATCTAGGGAAGTGCCGTCCGAGAATGCTCTTTCTTGCCTTGACAGAGTACCAAACCGCAATCTAGTGGGGGGTTGATCTCTTTGCTTCACTAAAATCCCTTTAACACAGAAGAGATGTTGCTAGATCTCTTTACTGTATCGTTATATTCATGGTAAGTGTTCGACTGAGCTCCAATCTTGGTCTCTCCCTGTAAAACATTCACAGCAAGAACTCGTCTAGCTACAACCACAGCAAAGAACTTTCCTTTCTCTCTCTTTACCAAAAACCAAACGGAACTTCCATGAAACAAGTTTTTTTCTTAAAACATCCCATCTATGGAACAAAATACAAAGATGCTTCTTCCCAACCGACTACAACATGGTCGTCTTCAAGTCTAATGTTAACAAATTTTTGTTGAGCCGTCCTCTTGGATAATCAAATTCCGCCTGTTCCAGTCCTCTCGTAGTGGCGTTCATCATCCAACTGATAATCTGTTTAACCCTTATCTCTGAGTGGCTCCCAGGCTTTGATAAGTGGTGACCCATTAGTTTAAAAAAAAAAAAAAGATGACAACACAATACGACTAATCAATTGGTTATGATAATTTCATCACCAAATGTTCGCCTTTCTATAAAGATGTCTCCAATTAATTTTGGAAATATGAATCTTAGTTAAGAGATTTGCTAAATTATTCTTGAACATTGCAAGCATATTCTTTCACAATTTAGCTGACAGTTTGAATTGTCATAAAGCCATTAGACAGTCAACACTCCCCAATGCTAGGTTGTGGGTGTTTCCTTATCTCATATTATATACAGTCAAACATAAAGAAAATACCAGTAGTAGACCCCCACACACACACACACATTCATCCTCTCTCTCCCCCTTTTTAAAATGTAATGATTTATATTGTATGCATTAAAGTCACATTTTCTTTTTACAACAGTTCACATGTTTTGGTTTGATTTTAAATCTTTACTTGATTTCCCAACACATACCCCACTTATTTTCAGAATACATCATTTATTCTATATAATAAAGTCGATTACTCCCCCCCCCCCCGCATTCATAAATAATAGGATAATATCCAAAAGCTTCATATGCTAATCTTTTCAGGAATCCAATTAGCCTAAGCCCTCATGTGTGTTTCCAGAAATTATGCTTTTAATATTTATTACATTTTTTCTGGTTTACTGAACTCTCCAAAATAAGACTTCCAAAGAAAAGGTGGCTTCCATTTGTACTCGCTACTATTTAATTACTCTCACAGCCACTATATTCACCGCATTCTAATTTTTCATGGAATAAAAAATAAAACGAACACCGGTAATTCCAGAATACGATTTGGACAAACAGACGTGTGTATATTAATGTGATAAGTAAACTAACATTGGTAGCAAAAGCTGCTTTCCTGTGATCAGAAATTATCTTGTTCAGCAAATGTTGAAACACATTTAAAAGAAAGATGGCTTTTTTTTAACAAACACCCACCTATTTTGCTAAATAAAGAGGCATATGCTGAATGGAAGCAAGATATGGTCTATATTTACAGATTTATTTAAAGAGAAACAGGGCCCGGCCGTATTTTTTGTCACTTCCACAAAATATAAGAGAATGTGTTCGACATTTGACAATAACAGATATCGGAGGAGCAAATGGATTGAATATAATTATAGAGAAATTGGACTAAATTGACTTACAGGATGAAAATACGATGGTATATGTCATTTAAGGAGTTTTATTCCTACAAAATGGTGGTCGGGGTTAATATATAAATGAATTGTTGGTACAATATGAATTTCTGTATAAAAAATTATGGAAATTTGAAATAGTAAGAGTCCAGGCCTTTTTTTATTCTGAATGCAGCAAATATCTTGGAGGAAAATAAAAAAATTAGCTAGAACCACGTGTTTAAGCTTGATGAAAGGAGAAAAAACATTACAGGGGATATAAAATAAATCCTACATATAGGCAGGGTAAGATAATGCATTGTTTTAAATGTAATTTCACTAAACATTTTGCCCGAGATTGTACGAATTTCAATTCTAGAAACAATATCGACACTGTCGTGGATTTAGACCAGGTGAACTTTATTTGTTTAATGTTGATTCATGTTATCGAACATTGATAAATGATTTTTATTCTAATGTAAAAATGTCCAATCTTGTGAAAGAGAAATTGAGTATGGCAGTGTTGGACTCTGTTCACAAACTGTTGCTGATGAACTTTGGTTTAAGATATTCTTTGATACATTAAATAACCAAGATAAGCAGTTAGTGGAAACTGTTAGGTCTGACAGATTATTTTGTTTTGGAGATGGAGTGGAAGTGAAAGCCATTAAAACAGTTAAATTTCCTATAACAATAGGGGGTATAAAAGGTGTCAGAGGTTATATTGAGGCTGACATCATCAAAAATGATTTACCTCTGTTATTAAGTCATAAATCAATGAAAACTGCAGGAATACTAATACATTTTAAAACAACAACTGTCGCATTTTTGGCAGATATATTAAATTGCAAATCACGACTTCTGGACATTATAGTCTGCCACTAACTAATATGCTTTTGGAGGTTAAAAATGCACCAAGCATAGTGTTATATTGTGATACTTTCAAGTTCTTGAGGTGGGAAAAAAGGAAGGCTAAGAAATTACATAGGCAAATTGCTCATGCATCTAAAGAGAAATTAATAGCTTTGGTTAGAGGCAATAAGGCATTTCATGATAAGGAATTTCTGAATCAGGTAAAAAATGTTTGTGATTCTTGTTCAGTTTGCCAGAGGTTTAGAAGATCCCCTCCTCGCTCAGTTATAGGATTGACTCTTGGTAACAGGTTTAATGTATGTTTGGATTCAAAAGAACATCGACATAACGAATGCTAGATTCTGCACCTAATTGATACATTCACTATATACTCTGCTGCCAGATTGATTAAAACCAAGAAAAGCTAAGAAATTATTCACAACATATTTTTAATGCTGATATCTTATTTTAGAGCTCCCAGATGGCTTTTAAGTGACAATGGAGGAGAGTTTAATGATGAGGGCTACCTACAGATGAATGAAAAGCTGAATATTGAAACATGCATGACAGCTGACGAAGGTCCATTCAGCAATGGTACTGTGGAACGTCACAATCTAATAATTGCTGAAGCAATGGGAAAAACATTAGATGATTAAAAATGTGAGCTAAAAATAGCTTTGGCTTCGGCTGTTAGTGCCAAAAACGCACTTCAGAATCATTTTTGATATACTCCAAATGAGTTTGTATTTGGGTCAAATATTAACACTACCTCAGTTATGAATGATCGGTTACTTGTATTGGAAACTACAACAGCCAGTGATATGGTTAGAATAAATTTAAATGCTCTACGTGCAGTGAGGAAAAGCTTCATGGAAGTCGAATCAAGCAAATAATTCAGAGAGTCTTGAGATCTAATGTAAGTACTTATGCGGATGAAGGATTTGTGACAGGTGACCGTGTCTTTTATAGAAGACAAACTACAAAGGATGGCGTGGGCCTGCTAAAGTTTTGTGTATTGATCAAACATGGATGAGCATTTTTCAGGATGCATCCGTGTCACTTCATGAAGGTAGACAAAGAATTGCAAAGTCACACGAATGAAAAAAATACAAATCAGATCAATAAAGTGTTGGAGGGGGAAGATAAAAAACAATATAATAACAATTTTAATAGCAATAGAAGGGGAGTGAAAGATAACCGTATAAAACCAAGTAGAAATGAAGTTGTAGAATGTACATTTAAAGGGAGTGGTGAGTGGAAAAAAGAAATGGTTATGAGCACACAACTGAGGTCAACGGGAAAATATAGCCATTGGCTAAATTTAAAACCAGAAACGGAGAATGAAAATCATCTTTGTATCAATTGGGATCATGTTGATCAATGAAGAGAACTTCCTCAAGTAACCGAAAGAGTAAGTTATCAGGAACATGCAGTTTTTTTTTTTTTACTTCTGAACAAGAAGATGTGATTGATGCAAACAAAAGAAGATCGGAAAATATGAAAGTTCATGAAGTGTATGAATGTGTACTTGACATGGGGAAATGTATATCAACAAGATGGGTAATAACAGAACAATTTGTGAATGACAAAAAGACAATAAAGCCTCGTCTTGTTGCACGTGGTTATGAAGAAGATTCCCACAACTTAAAAATAGATTCTCCAACGTGCAGTCATGAGGCTAACATCTCGTATTGTTAATGGCTTCGATTATGATGTGGCATGTGGAAACTCTTGATTTTACCTCAGCATTTCTGCAAGATAATATGCAAGACAATGAGGTATTTCTTAGACCAAAATCTAATGTTTGTCTAGAATCAAGGTGTGGAAGCTGAAAAGCAAGTTAATCATGAGTTAACTCGCTTAAAAGTAATGGTGACTGAATACGAAAATGCACCGTTTTTCTGGCATGATGCCCCTAGTGACTTGATAGGCATTCTGGCAATATAGGTAGATAATTTAATAGTCTATTTCAGAACATGTGATCGCAGAATTGAAAAAGATATTTAAAATTGGTAAGCATGAACGTAGAACTTTTACATTTTGGGGATTTAATGTTAAGAAAACAAAAAATGGGATCATTATAGATCAAAATCTATATGCTTAAGTTATATTCCCAATAGACATAAAGAGAGGAAGATCATTAAGGAAAAATGATGAATTGAGTCAAGAGGAAAAGATAGAGCTAAAGACATTGATAGATCAAATGATGTGGGTATCCACTCAGACTCGACCAGATGTATCGTTTGATGTGTGTAAAATGAGTAATATTAGAAAAATCTTCAAAAATTAAGTTACTTTGAGGCAAGCAAGAAACTAATAAAGTTAAAATCAAGGACACGTCCCATATCTTTTCCCCAGCTTTGGAAAGCTTCGGATCTGAATATTGTTTGTTATTTAGATGCCACCTATGTACATTTAGAGAATGGATCTTTACAGGGTGGTTTTATCATCTTTCTGGCAAGATGAACAGAATGGCTCCTATATGCTGGTCATAAAAAAATTGACTATGTAATAAAAAGTTCATTAGCCTCAGACATTTTTTCTCTTTGTGAAGCAGCTGATGCTGATTTCAAGAGATATTCAGACTACCTAGATTGCCTGAAGTTCTTTGTAAAATGGACAATGCGTCTCTAGTAGAGACTTTAAAGTCATCAAATCTTGTGAGTGATTGGCGTCTCAGAGTAGATGTGGCCAGATTGAAGGAAATGATGGCTAAGAAGGAAATTCAAACTAAATAATCAGAGGGCTGAGAACCGGTCGCAGATTGTTTGACAAAGATGGAAGTCTTTTCTAGAATTCTGAGAGTCTTGTTGCGATGAGGACTTGTTTTACTTTTGTTGTTTTATTTTTGTTTCATTTTTTATGGAACTTTAGTCTTCACAAGACACCAACAAGGGAGTTATCTCCCTTTGTATTGAGATACAAGAGTTCTGTTTTTTTTGTAAGTCCTTAGAGTGATCTCCCCTGGTCGTTGTTGTTGTCGGTTATTGACTAGGAAAACAAAGATGTCGGTTTGGATACACGGACATGTGTCAATGACTGGATTTATGTGATAAGTAAACTAACACTGTACATACAACTAAACATATAAACATACCTAACTTTATATAAATAGAAATAAAATAATGCAAACTTATATTGTTTCTGATTACTACTTTACTTGCAGAGCTGCCACAGATCAATGCTTGACCTGGATATAGTTTGATTTTAATTACTGTGTTGCCGTTTCTATGATCGACATGAATCAGGCAGTATAAAACCAAATCTTTAATATTTCCAATTAATTAAGATGTCACCGACTACCAAACACAGAACAATGAATACTGAATTGAAACTGTATATCAGCTTTTCGATTCAATGTTGATGGCAAAAATACAATTTTAATCATTTTGTATTCAACTAATTTCAAATTTTTGCTTGACTTGTTTGACTTTTCTATTTATTTCCATTTGTTTATTTGTTCCAAGAATATCTCCAAAGGTTAGAAATTAATTTAAATGTTGTTATTTTGTGTGAAGAGGAATTACACAATTTTGGAGACAATCCAATAATTCATTGTCACAGTAGGGTAAGAAGAAAAAACATATTTTGTGATTTGTTTCTAACAACAGCAATTATGCTGTCCGGATTATTACAATAATTCTGAAGAATAATTACAAGGTTTTGTCCTGATAGCAACTGTGATGTGTAACATGTTAAATTTTTAGTGATAATCAAGTTTGAAAAGATATGCATGTGTGCTTTCAGTGATTTATCAGCACCAATTAGTTAAAACGTCACCGACTACCAAACATAGAAGAATTATTACTAGCAAAGACCAAAACATTCAATACTATTAAAAAGGCCAAATTAAGTGCAATACAAGACTGTAAAAAAACGACAAGTCATTGCCCAGGAAAAAGTGAGGAACCCCCCAAAAAACACTTGCTTCCAGCCCTGAACCCCATATTATTTTCATTTGGTAATTTCTGTAAGTATTGATTTTGAAGTTATAAATAAAAATAAAGTAAAACGTTGTCTTTGATGTTCGGTGACAATGCAGACCCCATAATATTATTGTAAAACCCCATTAAACATTGCCAGGTTTAAGGGATAAACCGTTTTAAAGTCATTAAACAAAAGCAAGATCGCATACTCTGTGATATTATTTTAAAACCTCATAAAAAAACAAAATAGTATAGATAGTATGTCTAGGAGGAGTTGTGAAATTATATATAATAAGATTTATATTATGTACATGTTAATAAATACATATAATGAACTTCTAGAGCGATATATATATATATACATATATATATATATATATATATATATATATATATATCTATGGTTATATATATATATCTATGACGTGTTATTAGATAACACCCACTTTGACTTTACGCTCACGCCTCAAAATAAGACTTTTCACCTCTGGCCCTAATTTTTGTTTTTACTTTATATAAAATTTTTAAAGTTAATTGTTGCCGACAGTATTTATAATCGCATTGTCGGCTTCCCCATCCTCTGATGAGAAGAAATGTTTTCTTTGAAAATCCATGGATTAAGGATATGAAGCTCCTTGCTCTGAACTTTTGATGTTTTTAATAAATATTGTATCTTTACAATGTTTTATTCTCATCTTTTACCTCTAATATATATATATATATCTATATATATATATAAATTGCTAAATAACTTCATTTTTGCTATAAAGACAAATATAAAAGAATAGTAATTTAGATTTTGTTTTTAATTAGTAATTCGTTTTTTAGTCACCGTAGACAAGACAAAAAATCGATTTATTAAATCTTTACATATGTTAATGTTTTAATCCATTAACATATTGAATATTCCTTTAGTTTTAACAAATTTGATGAGGACATTATTTGATTTATAAGCTGAAGTATTTTTGCTGAAAATCTTTAGATGAGAATCTCCATCTTTTCTGCTGTCGTCTGCCATAACAGGATTTCAAATTTAATTTGAATATTCAGAAATTTTTTACAAAGAATATTTAATCCACTTCCTTTTTTCAAATTCTTTGTCAAATCAAATTTTGAATGCTGAAGACTGCAAAGTGTTATGATGGTCCAAAATAATACGACGATATTTCTATAAATAAGCCTTATAAATAGCAAAATTGAAAAAGTATAAATTTTGTTAATTTTTAAACAAATTTTGAAGCAAATAATTTAATAGAAGACTTAATTCAATATGTATTCATAAAGTACCAATACTGAAGTTTCATTTAACAAGTCTTAAAAAATGATGGATGCATTACACATTGTTTTTTTTAAATTTTTGTTTTGAAATTATCTCATTAGAATTATGTAAACTTATTCTACCAAGAGAGAGGATGTGAGTAGCGAAATGGTGGCAGACATGGAATTGGCAAACAGTTCATGTTTGACCAGAATAATACTGGCATGAAATAACCCCCCTTTCTTCAATCGTAAGAAACATCCCATAATCTGACAAACCCCTCCTCTGGTTGGTACCACACCAAATACTCATGAAAGGTCTAGGTAGATAAAATACCAAAGAGGGGTGAATAATACTGGAATCCAAAGAAAACCAACGGCCATTATCAGCGAGAACTCAAGGGTAAATTGAAACTGCAAAAACAAACAAAAAAGTGATTTGCAATGGTTATCAAAGGAGCGGAGTCTACTAGAAATATGGAGAGACTTGTCACTCGGACTCTAGAAACTGTTTTTGCCAGTGAGTAATAACTTGCATGAAAACTCTTATTATAATAGCAGCAAAATAATTTTTGTAAAAGCTAATCTTACATTTAGTTTTACTCTTCTTGTCTAAATTGCGTTCAACCAGTGGCGTGCTGGGTCTTAAAATATTATTTGCTATAAGACAAAATACTATTCATTTAATTTCCTCTGCCTCAGGCACGTAGCCAGACATCTAACTCAGGTGGGGTGGGTGGGGGAGCAAGGCATTTTTAAGAGGGGGGGAACTAATATTGATATCATACACATACGGCAGTATGTGCATAATATTGTTATGGCCACATTTTGGTCACTTGCGGCACCTTCAAAGCGTTGTCACTAATTCAGTTTTTAATTAAATTTGACTCGTTTTTTTTGCACTTTCTAGGACTCCATAGAAGCTACATTTGGACATAAAAATATTGAAAGTTGGTCTAGTAGAAAGAAGGTTACATTAAAATAGGTAATGACCAAAAAATGTCATTAACGCTTCAGATCATGTTCAAATCAATTTATCTTTCATATTTTAAATGATAACTGTATTTTCTTTGAGCTTAAATGATAGAAATATGCACGAGGAATTCAATATTTAAAACCACATCCAAAAATATCAACAAGAAAAAAAGATAGAAGAATTTTTATACCAAATTCTGGGGTGATAATTTGATTACTATATAAAATCAATAAAGAAAACTGGGTGCTTACAACCCGTTTTTCCCAACTTTTTGACTGAGCAAATTTTTTTCTTTTTTCAGTGTAAAATTACATATCAGGTTGCTAGAGAATTCCGTCTGTTTTGAAATTATTTTTCAAATAATTTAGATTTTAGGAGGGGGGATCAGTTTCGTGTGTAAATTTTTGACCATCTCAAATGTTTCAAATTCTTTCTATGTGTGCGCTTACCTATCATGTCGCTCGAGATGGGGATCAGTTTTCTATATAAATTTGCCATAAACCGATCATCCACTTTTTGACCATATTGCATGGTGTTGTTTGTTCGTAATTGTCTACAACCGGTTTTTCCCAACATTATATATAAGTCAGCTTATGCAAGTGCTAAGTCTGTGATATCTTGGATTTAGTTAGTATCCCTGGGAATATAAACAGCATTTTCTTTCTTTGTTTAAAATGACTCAAAGCTTTTTTAGACATATACATTATATATATCAGAGGTAAACGAATTGTTTACATATTTATTTCCGTATGTTCCAATAATTCAACATAAACAAAGGTTTTGTGTACGATCGTTTAACAATTTCAATGGAATACTACACTTTGGATTATTTATTTGTGAAAAAATTTAAAATATATATTTTGACAAATTAGGCACTAGGCCATCAAGTGTTGGGGTCTCTGCTCATATCTTGGTCTACTCTTTTTGTCTACCCTACTCTTAGAGAAGAATCATTGCAGACACCACAATGCCACACTTACTCTCGCTGCCATCTACTTAAACTATCCCTAAAATGTTGACAAATTTAATTTTATTCATAGCTTTGATTCTAGCTTGAGGGTCAGAGAACAATCTATGTGTCATTATAAAGACAAGCGTGTTTATTAATCAGAGAGATTTGGAAAATCTTTCAAATATGTTGAATATAAGTTTAAAGAATTTTAAACAGTAATTATTTCAGAGGAGATATAATCAATGACCGGGTGACATGGCCAAGGCGCCAGCAATAAAAAACACTTGTATTACTGCAGGAGCTTAATATTCCGTCATATTCTAATTTCAGGTTGACCAAAGTGAAGTACCGATAATTATGGATGCTGACAAGTGTGCTATTTACAACAATGAACGTTCCAGTAATGAAGAAATATTCATCATCAGCCAGAAGAGCATCGATTCCATTAACAGAGCTTCGGAACAACGTGGAGAGAAGATCATAATTCAGATTGGTCAACATCTTCACAAGAAATGCAGACAGCGTTGGATCAACCCCAAATACATAGAAATTGACCATAAAAACAGGTACACCCACGATGAAATTCTATCCCGTGCAAGCCGCTCTTTGTGTGTGTTTAACTGTAAGGAACATTGTCTTTTTTGTGGTTCTGGAGCAAAATCTGATAGAAAGAAAAGAGGTGTTGATGTTTCCCATGTAGAAACTATTGAGTTTAAGGACAGAATGTTAAAAGTTTGTGAGAAAGTCCGAGAAAATGATGGCTGGGCATCCACTGTTAAAGGTAGAATAGGTTATGTAGCTGACCTTGTTTCAAAAGAAGCACGTTATCACAGAACATGTTTTGCAGACTTTGATTCCAATAAAAACATTCCTAAGGCATTCTCTTCTGCTGATTCTTCTAAGAAACAAAACCTTGGTAGACCAGAGGATTCAGAAAAAAAGCAGGCATTTCTGGAAGTTGCTAAATATTTGCAGCAAAATAATGAGGAGCAATCTTGTTAAAAAAAAATAGAGGAAATTCTTAAGGACACTGGCTTTGAACCATACATGAAATCTCGATTGTTAGAACATTTCAAAGACAAAATTATTGTGACTGAAATTAATGGGAAACATAATGTTGTTACATTCTTAAGTACAGCAGAATGTATTCCCCATGAACCGCTCAACAGACAATTCAGAATCAGAGGCCATTAGAATCATAGAGACGGCAGCCAAGCTTATCAAGAATGACATTAAAGGTATCCAGACAAGTTTAGAATATTACCCGTCTAAGAATGATCTTGAACAAGATGCGATTCTGTAATATGTTCCTTAAACATTGTTGATCTTTCTCAGGAAGATATTTGCAGGCAAAGACAATGATTTTAAACTTGCATCAGTTGGTCAAACAATAATGCAGGCTGCTAGACCCAGAGTTCTCCTTGCACCTTTGCAGTTTGGTTTAGCAGTGGAAATACATGACCAATTTGGATCAAGGTTCTTAATTGACACTGAATAAGCATGGGTTCTCTTCATCTTACTCGGAAGTCCAGAAATTTGAAAGCTGTGCTGCTCTTGTTCATGGAACTGAAACTCTCTCCCCTGTTGAAATTGAATTTGTGCAGTTCGTAGCTGATAATGTGGACCATAATGTAAGGAGTATTGATGGATTCAACACATTCCACAGTATGGGCATCATAGCATATTTTACGCCCGGGAAAGTTAAAGCAACACCAGTTCAAAGGAGTCAGGTCCTTTCAGAAGATATAATAAGGGTTGGAAGGATCAACATCAAGTACCTAGATTCACAGCACACCAACAAACCATCAGTGACATTTAAAGAGCTCCAGCCCAAGAAAGTTGTCGATTCCACTGCTAATGTTGATATCTTTTGGGAGGTTTCACTAATTTCACATCCGTTCAGACCCGCATGGTCAGGCCTTATGCAGTCAGTGCACAAAGGAACATATCCTGGGAAATCAGCCATAGTTTTTTTGCCAATGATCGACATGGACCCTGGTAACCCAACCTGCATGTACTCAACGTTATGTTACATTAGTGATTTAGCCAGGAAAAACAACATTACACCAATTCTAACATTCGATCAACCACTTTGCTACAAAGCAATGATGATAGTCGTGTCACAGCCTAGTTCCAGTTCCCTGAAATCATTTATCTTGCGACTTGGTGGGCTCCATACACAAATGAGCTTTCTGGGGTCAATTGGTCATTTAATGACAGGTTCTGGATTGAAAGAACTTTTTGAACTTGTGTATGCTGTAAACACAGTCAATCACATGCTAAGCGGCAAAGCAACTGCAAGAGCCATTCGTGCTCACTTCTTAGTTGATGTTGCTCTGAATGCTATTTTGTTAGCAAAAGCCTATAATTTGCCAGTTTCACATGTCACTGAGGATGACAACCCAACACCGATGCAGAAGAGTCATTTCCTCAAAATGAAGACCTGAAGAAAGCTCAGGGGCTATTGAAAGGTCTCTTTGATGAGACTGAAACATTGAATAATGTTCTATCATCAGAGTCTATGACCAGGATTGCCCAGAGAATCAACCATGTGAATGATGCGATGGTTGACCAGCGAACAGCAAAATTGTGGATTCATATGATATTGATATTTATATGGTGAAGATCCTGCAATTGTTTATCAAGGCAGAGTGCACCGGGAACTGGGAATAGCACCTTGAGGCTATAAAGAAAATGCTGCCAATATTCGCTGCAGCAGAACACATCCTATATGCAAAGTCGGCCTACTTATACTTGCAGTAAATGGAGAGGCTGCCGAAAAGTCATTCTGAAGTGTACCAGAAATTTTCTGAAGGATTACATATGAATAGACGGAGTGATCGCTACTGGGTTGGCTTGTCGACGGATCTGATTATTGAGCAGGTACTAATGAAAAGCATGAAGACGTCTGCAGGTCTTACTCATGATAGAGGAATGGACGAAATTCAACGATTGGTTTGGATGCTATCACTGCCAGCGTATGCTAAAATAAAGTTTACAATGCAAGAATTAGCAGGCATTCGTTATGGCACTAGTGACCAGCACCAGGATGCTACTTCAGCAAGAAAAGAGTGAGATGTGAGGGATACATGGAAGCTCCTTGCGTTTCTCCAGACATATGACCCTTGCACTGAAAGATCCGTCCATTCACAGCATTTCAAGTGGAGTAGCTGGAGACAAAAAGGTGAATGTGGGCAGAGAAAACTCCATAGGAAAGGCAATCATATCTTCAATGGTTAGAGAAAAAGGCACGAGTACACTTTTAAAAGAAAGGATCAGGTAATTATACTTGGGTCAAAAGTTTTGCACAGCAAAGATGAAGCAGTTGAGACTGATCCACAACTCCTATTCCAGAGACTGTGTGTGCTATCTACCAACAAACCCTCAACTCAGCAGCAGCAAGAACATTTCCAGTATGAGCTTTGTGGTTACCCACCTGTACTTTTTTATTCTTTCGGACTACCGCGAGAGGCAAAAAAACGGCTTTGGCAGACGCAATATGGGAACTGACTTCCCCTGTATAATCAGGTCTACAGTCTTCAGATCCACAGTATCTCTTAGATGGTGGAGCACTACTTCAACGCCTCCCATGGCAAAAAGGTCACACATTTGATGAGATCTGTGCCTAATACGGCAGATATGTCACAACTAGATATGGAAAAGAATGCATTGTCTTTGATGGGTATGAAAGTGGTCCATCCATTAAAGACGTGACTCACCGACGCTGAGCAGGGAGCTCTGTTAGTGTTAATGTGTCACTGACCCTTTAAATAGTGTTCAAATTAAGAAAAGGATGTTTTCCTAGCTAATCAAGAAAAACAATTGTTCATCAACTTGCTGGGAAAGAGTTTGGAGGAAGCAGGTTGTAAAGTAATCCATGCATCTGAACACGCTGACATATTGATTGTGAAGACTGCTCTAGAACTGGCACAGACAGGGGAAACCATTTTTATAGCAGATGACACTGACCTATTGGTCTTTCTATGTTATCATGTCAATAAAGATGATGGTTACAACATCTTCACGCCACAACCAAAAGATAGTGCAAAAAGTGTGAAAGTCTGGAACATCAAAGAGATGAAGAAATCTTTGGGAGATGTGGTCTGTTCCAATATTCTTTTCATCCATGCACTACTGGGTTGTGATTCTACATTCCGTGTTTATGGAATTAGGAAGGCAGCATCCCTTCGAAAGGTGAAGAACAATAGAAACTTCCTCAAACTGGCAGAAGTGTTTGGCAAGGATAGGAGTGCAGAAGAGGTTATTGAAGCTGGGAAGAAGGCTTTAGTGTGCCTGTACAATGGTAATGATTGGGAAAACATCAATCATCTCCGACTGAGGCGCTTTAAGGAAAAGGTTGCAAAAAGCTCAAAGTATGTTGAGGCCAAATCATTGCCACCAACAAGAGCAGCTACGAAATTCCACAGCCTTCAAGTTTACTTCCAAATTCAGGAATGGAAATGTAGAAACCAGCTAAAACCTAACGAGTGGGGATGGAAACTTTCAGATGGTAAATTACAACCAATCAAAACTGACTTGCCAGCTGGTCCTATAAATTTGTTGGCTATAATTAGGTGTAACTGTACTTCAGGGTGTATTATAGCAAAATGCAGTTGCAGGAAACATGGCATTAACTGTTCAAACTTGTGTGATAATTGCAGCAACTCACTACAGCCAGGTTTTGATGATGATGAAGTTACCTTTGACTAGTTGTTGACAAGAAATGTTCTTTGGTCCGTTCATGAATTTGTTCTGTGGTGGTTATGCAAGAGCCTTGCTCCAGCATTCGACAAACTGATCATTCCTTTATTGTTAATTGTACTTATTTTCTATCTATTTTTTATGAAATGTCAGGACTTAATATGACAATTGTTGCCTTGAAAAAGACTACTTAGTCTGTTTTTGTACCTTTTATATTCATATTTGTATAAGAAATAAAAAAAAACATGAAAACAATAGCCGGGGCTAGTCATTTTCTGGTGTTAGTTTATTAAGCATATAGCTCCCTATCATTACAATTTAAAACACCAAAAAAATGTCAAGCTGGCTTAGGGTGGGCCCTATGTGGGTTTTCATGCAAAAAATATTGTTTTATTTTTAATTTAATGAAGGTTTTTTGTAAGGAAAAACGTTTATTTTTGTCAATAATTGTCAGGAATAATAGACATACTTGTCAGGAAATGTCAGGAATTTTATGTCTCGAAATTTTAATATTGTTAAGTTGGATTTTAAAGATGGCGCCCGTTTACCCCTTTCCGCAAGGCTAAATTTGGTAAACTTTGTTTTATCTTAAAGAGAGGTTATTCATGCCTAATATCCAAGTTAAAAACCTTTGTTAGCAATTTATTTGAGGTTTAACCACATTTTGACTGGACTATTAATTATACCGTTTTCTTTAATAATTACTATCAAATAAATGCTTATATAAAATAATCAGAAAAAGGCCAAAATTAAAGCCAAATTTAAAAAACGTCCAAATAGAATTTTTGATGACCAAACTGCTTTAAAACGGCCAATCTGGCAACCATGGAGTTTGGTAGAAAGGAAAACGGCCTTGAGTTCAAGGTTCCTCGGTACACTCTCAGCAGTCTTGCCAACTCAGATTTTAAAAAACCGCTAGATCGGGGGGGGAAAAAATCTCTAGAAAACCGCTAGATTCTTAACTTTTCGTCATTATTACAAACTGAGATTTTCAAAACCCGCTAGATAAAAAACAATAAAATCTCAGAAAAAAAAAGAAAAAAACACTAGATTTTTAACTTTGTACCTGGCGATTTTGTCGTTTCACGGCGAAAATGGCAGACAACTCTGGCGTCTGATTTTTTTAACCTAAAAAAAAAAAGATTAAAAATATTATTCCCCTTCCCCATGTTAAGAATAGGTTTCTAAATAATAATGTTATTATTTAGAAACCTATTCTTAACGTGGGGAAGGGGGATACTACCTTTAATATTTTTTTTAGGTTAAAAAAGCAGATGCCAGAATTGTCTGCCATTTTGGCTGTGAAACGACAAAATTGACATATGGAGGTATATTCAAACGGTTAGCTCCCAAAATGACTGCCAAATTTTATCGACTACTTTTGTCTGTTTTTTATAGCTATGGCAGCGAAAATGTATCCATTGTGCAAATATTAATTTGTCTGTTTTTGCCTATTACTAAAAAAAAAATTATTTTGCAAATATTAATTTGTTGTCTTACTTTTGCAGATTATTTTGCAAATAAATATTATTTTTTTTCCACAAATATTAATTTGTTGCCACCTGGACCTAGGGTTAGTGAGAGGTTTAATGAGGTCTATATTTTGTTTTGGAAGAAACAAATCCTAAAATAAAACAGTGTTTATTAAAAATTTAAATATAATGACGTATCTAAATATAGAATATTGTCAAAGAAATCGTCCGCAAAAATGAAAATAATATGGTGCTTTTTCGTATTTGTCCAATGTCCATAACCCGTTTTTCCAAACTTTTTTACTGACCATTTTTTTCTATTTTCGGTGTACAATTACCTATCAGGTCGCTAGAGAATTCCGGGTTCTTTCGTAATTTTTTCCAAATATTTTAGATTTCAGGAGTTTTCTAATATGGTGATGGTCAAAAAAGTAGGAGTTCAGTTTACGTTAAATCTATATAGGAAACTAATACCCCATCCTAAAATCTAAAATACATGAAGAAAAATTCCCCAAAACCCGGAATTCTCTAGTGACATCATAGGTAATAATCTTACACAGAAACAGAATTTATCAAATTTGAAATTGTCAAAAAGAGGGGGATCAGTTTACGTTAAATTTATATTGGAAACTGATCCCCCTCCTAAAATCTAAAGTATTTGAAAAAAAATTCCCAAAAACCTGGAATTCTTTAGCGACTAGTAGGTAATTGGACATGGAAAAAAGAAGAAAAAAATGGTCAGTAAAAAAGTTGGGAAAAACGGGTTATAGACAAATACGAAAAAGTGCCCGAGATTATCCATCATAATGCATTTCGATTTCTTCATAAACAAGTAAGCCATTTTAATATGTTGTTAATGATTGAATTACTTCTATATTTATTCCATACTTACTTAATTTGCCTACCTTGCCCAAACGACATAATTTTTGGGGCACAAAAACGCACCCACCCTTCCTACTACTAACCCTAAGTCCGAGTGGTAATACGAAAAATAAATAAAAAATAAATTTAACAAAAGTCGGAAAAGGTGCGTGCGACGTGGGTGTAACGAGGCTATTTGTAGTCAATTTATTGAACATTAAAGTTGTTTTTTTATTTTGCTATTTATTTTAAATAAATCGTATTTTATCATTTATCTTTCACTTGCCAGCTCTGCCTCCTTCCTTGTCATGTACTATGTATTTGTGTCCAGTTCTTTAAAAAAAGTATTCATTTTATTACTAAAACATCTACACTCCATCAGTGATTCCCTTACTATCTAGCAAGCTGACACCCTGGCCAGTCCACTACTTCTTCTAGTCACACTATCCATACTCATTTGTTTTTATATGGGGTTATACAATAATATCAAGGGGTATACGATCTTACTATTTTTAATGACTTTAAAACTGTTTATCCGTTGAACCAACGACAATTAATGGGGGTGTACAATAAAATTGTGGGGTTTGTATTGTCATCGGACATCCATAAATGGCAAAGACAATGTTTTACTTTATTTTATTCATAACTTGAAAATTAATAGTTACAGAAATTAAAAAAATAAATTGTGTTCAGGGGTGAAAGCAGGTGCTTTTTGGGTTCTGCACTTGCTAGCAGTTAGTAAAATTCAATATATAAATATGCTTAAAAATATTGCAATTTTTCTTTCATACTTTACGCATTCAGTAAATTCCCTTTTAGAAGCAACAACCGTCTGAAGGCACATCAGGAAAATGATGGTCTTATCAGAAGAATAATTAGATTTTTCTTTGCGGTTCTCTTTTCTTTGCCTTAATCATTTTCTTCAGAAAGGCTTTTCAAGTATGGCACCATTATAGACATTTTCTCATACTTATGCAGACTATAAATTAAGTCTGCTTCGTTGGACATGAGCAAAATAAACAGACGCCTAGAAATCTGCGACAAGTTTTTAATCAATAATGTGAAACAAACAATTTAAAAGCGAAATGATGAAAAATAAGGACATTTTGCACATCTTTTATTTATATTTTTATTTTTTCTACTCAAAATAATTTTGTTTTATAAAAGTGGGTAGTAATTCAACGCTCTTGGAGAAGATTATGTTGATTAATAATTTCATATTTGCTATAGAGTGTATTACTAAAACTTATATGTAACCAGCAGGTCCCATAGAAATTCTCTGGTTAATTAAAAAAATAGGTTTTAATTTCATTATGTTTATGTACTTATTAAGAGTGATTTTCCTTGGGTCATATCCAAGTTATCTCTTCTGATCTTTACTAGCCAACGATATTTCCGAGAAATCAAGAATATACATAATTCTGTGCGAATTTAGAAACCGGGTATCTTTTAAACTACCTATCTTCTTGTTAAAATCAGACGAGACTCCCATAACGGCTCTCTATCTTTGCATAACCTTTTCTAATAGAAGTTGTTTTAGCTCCTAGGACATAATCAGTAAAGTAAGTCATATTTCTTTGTACATTACTAAGAAAAGAAAAGAAAGAAAATATTAAGAAAGACAAGTAGGAGTTTAACACTGTCAAACGTGTGAATTATGAGTTATCTCTTTTGGACCATTTTGGAGATAAGAGTGATCTCCCTTGATTCGGGGTTTGACTTTTAGGTTGAGTCTGATAAACAGTGGAACTATTCGGTCTCTAAGACGAAATGAGATTGTGCTGTTGTATTGATGATATAGATGAAGTGGCAAGCTTTGACAATTAGTAGCAGAACGAGACCCAGTGTGAGATATTTAATATTGTTTTGTGTTTTACACATTGCCAAATATACTACGTCTCAAGATGACAAGTAAAGCTTTAAAATCGCTACCAGACTTGGAAAAAGAAGATTGTTATGTGGAATGGAAGAATGATTTAACAATATGTCAAATGTCTACGCACTTAAATAAATAAAAAACAGGACTCAGCAGTATTTTTCAGTTTAACTGGAAGAGCAAAAGATTGTGTGAGGAACCTGCAACCTCACAAAATTAGTCAGGAAAACGGCGTCCAGGAAATAAACAAACTGGGCGCAGTGTTTTTAAAGGATGAACACACCCGGGCTTATTTAGCCTTTAAGAAATTTTATGACTACAGGTATCCTTCCGTTGTAAGTATTACTGACATTTTGATGCAATTTGAATACCTCTATCACAAACTGGGTAATTTTAAAGTTGAATTACTGGAAGGTGTACATGCTTTTGTTATTAACTGACGAAAACGATTTACTGGCTCATGTTACGTGTGAATCACTTATAGGAATTTTTGTTAGTCATGTGGATAATTTTGCCTTCTGTGGTAATGCCGTTTTTCAAGAACAAATCATAAGAAAACTAAAGAGAATATTTAAGGTCAGCACGCATGAAGATGGATCATTCAAGTATCTGGGGTTAGAAGTTGTTAAAACTACAGAAGGAGTTGAAATAAAACAAGAATCTTATATTCCTACTATAACAGCAATTAGCATAGCTAAACGTTGTACAAGGAAGATAGATAAGCTGACTGTAGAAGAGAAAGCTGACTTAAAACGGTTAAGTGGGCAAATGATGTGGGTTGCTTTACAAACAAGACCAGATCTAAGCTATAAAACGTATGTTATGAGCAAAACAGGAAAATATCCAAACTTAGTCTTTTCTTCGCCGATGCAAATGACTGGGCCTAATGTAAACGAAATCGATCATTGCATACGGCAGTTCGCCTGAAGCACATGTCAGAATAAGAATGCATTCTCAGGTCATTGTGCGTGTTTGATACAGATATTTGTGACGTTTGATAACTCGTTACAAAACATTACTAAGTGCATGTTGCAATCAGTCTCTGTTTGATTCACGATGGTCATTCTTTAACAGGAGACATTAGATTTATAGAAATTTATATTTATTTGTCTGCTATAAATTTAAAAACTGTACCATCTACCTCGCTTATACTTAAAAATGTTTTCAGCAAACACAAAGAAAAACACTGGCACTAGCCCTTAAACACAAGCAAACATATACACTATTTCGTGTCGCAACTGTAGCACTATCTACATTGTCAAAAATAACAAAAGAATATACGTACACAATATATACATAAAATTAGATGACAACAGAAACGCTTTATGTTCACACATGCTAACTTTTAACCACAAATTTAATTTTCATAACTCTTCAATAATACCTACCAGAGAGGTCTCATAGAATCACAATCTAAAAATCATGTTTTGACTAAAATTATCCTCTCTTAACCTTTTTCAATTTCAGACACTGCACGTTATTTAATCATTTATGATGTGTAATGTGAGTCTTAAAGACAGGCTTACATCTGATGACCTCAGAGGAAGATTAAATCTGGACAGTATAGGTAAATGCGTGAGACTTCGTTGGTTTAATCACAGTGAAATAATGGATGAAAGTGCTCAGATTAATAGATGTAGAGCAGTTGAAGTAGCAAGGTCAGCGGGCAGGAAAACAAGGAAAACATATGAGGAAGTGATAAGGATAGATTTAGAGAAAGAGGGATAAATAAAGATCTGGCAAGAGATAGGTTAGTTTAGAAGTCAATTTTTGAAAGTCATCTAACACATGCCAGCATTTAAAACAAATGTTAAACCAGTGATGATGATGATGATGATGATGATGATGATGATGCTCTGACAGAGTGAAATATTGAATCAAATCATGACCATGTGTTAATTCTTTTTGTTGCTATTAGTTTGTCTTTTTGCATTATTCACTATTTCCATATTTGTTAACTACATATATTATTATGCATGATACTATAAAGTGAAAAATCGATTAGTCATTGATACCGGCAGTTTCAGAAGGTGTGGGAAATTCGGTATGTTGGGCTAGGAAGTACTCTACAGCTCCATCCTCAGTAGCAAACCTCATGGCAAATTATGGAAAATGTAAACTAGTTTCTATCTGCCCTTTGAGTTGTGTTGGTACAATACTTGGGTATGTGAATTTCCATCTTTATCTATCTTCTACCAGTTCATAGCAAGTATGAAGAAAAATATTTGTGAAATTTTGTGTAAAAATATGCTAGTTAGTATTTGCACATGAGAGTAAATAACTACGATGGATGCATTTATGTATTGTTTTTATTAAAAAAAACAAAAAAACATTAGAAATTATTTTAAATAAACATTATTTAAAATTCGAATTTTCAATCCATACACGAATCTTCATCAGGAAAATACAGACAATATTTTTTTTTTTTTTTAAGCGGCATGTTGTCACTTAGCCGTGGATTTCTGTTCTTGTCGAAGTCTGGTCTGTAATGTCTGAGTCTAGTGGTGTTGTGCTCTGGTAAGCACGTGTGAGTTATAAGTAAAAAATATTTCCACTGTTTGAATGCATTTAATTTTGAAATTTTAAAACGATTAAGAAGCCAGTCAGATGCAGATTTTTTTCTTTTAAATAAACATATTTATTTAAAATTGGAATTTTCGATCCATACAAGAATATTTATCATGAAATTACAGAGAAATATTTTTACTCATAACTAACACTTACCAGAGCACAACACCACTGAACTCGGACATTACAAAGCAGACTCCGACAAGAACAGAAATCCACGGCTAAGTGACAACATGCTGCTTAAAAAAAAGAAAAAATATTGTCTGTATTTTCTTGATGAAGATTCTTGTATGGATCGAAAATTCGACTTTTAAATAAATAAGTTTATTTAAAAAAACAAATCTGCATTGACTGCTCTCTTAACCGTTTTAAAATATTAGAAATTATGTTTGAAACTTAAAATAATTCACTTTGAACTAATACTGAATACCCTTTATGGCTACTTTTTTGCGACTTATATGGAAAGTAGAAAGTGGACCTTGGGTTTACTTTCAGCAGCTCTCGCTTCCCTTATTTTGTCCTTTAGTCTTCACATTCCATAAACGATGTTTCCTACAAAGGAGGAAGAATTGCTGTTTTCTGGGTAGAAATCTATCCCTATAAGATTTATCGTTGGCTAGATTTTGACCGTATATATATTTTTTTAGCTTCTTACATCAAATGGCTTCATGCCTTGTCTGGAGCGATTCCCATAAAAAAATTTTTTAATGCAAGTCACTTTGTTTAAAAAGATATTTATGTAATTTTTTTATGTGAGTATATTATGTTAATTTATTCAAATTTATAAAACACGTATCTAGTTCCAAAAACAAACTTTTTAGACTTACATGAGATTCGAACTTAGGTATTGACATCATAAAAACTGCTGTCTTAGTAATATGTACTCTGCCTATTCCTTTCTTTGCCAACTAATCACATGTTTCTATTTGCATACAAACATAGAAACTCCTAAAATACCATAACTTTTTGATAGTATATCGATAAATATGCTTTGAGTACAAGTGCTATAACACTGGTTTCTGTATTTTCTCTGTATTTAAATTGGTTGTCTCCCTTTCTTTCAGGTGTGAATGACAATGAATGAAAGGCAGAATTAAAATAGACACCAATTCATTCTCTTTTCAAATGTATCTATACATCATACATATGAAGCATCACATTTTACAACATGAGAAAGTATTTTACTTCAAGGTTTCATTTGATTGGATATGACAAGAGATGATGAAGCACCAACACCCCTGATATGGGAAAGTGTTTCTTATCTGTCTAATATCTCTCTCTTAATTCCAACTGACTGCTAAACAGTGGAAATGTTAAAAAATCTTTTAGAATATTTCTAGATTCATTGACTTTTATTTTGTCTAAAAATACATCTCTAGTAAAGTTTCCATTAAAAGAAAATGCTAACAGATAGACAAACAAACAAATGGAAACCAGTTAAAGCACAACGCTTTGTGTTATTGAACGCAAATAAACAAATTATGAACAGTACAATTAAATCATACCTCGTATCTTCAACACTCATCCACATCGGTCCTTTGAGACTAAGGACACTTAATCCAAGATCGTCTCTCGTCGTGCCATGGTGGCTACCTCTCTGTGGGGGTGTATTCTAACTTTGGAATCAAAATCGGTACATCTACACAGAGAAAAGAACAAGATCCCGAATTTGGAGAAGGACCATTTTATTAGGCTGTTGACGTTGACTTCCTCTCTGCTAGCAGCGGGGGAGGGGAGGAGGATATTGGGGCTACAGATTTCTAGGGCCTGGCTCCTTTGTTTATAATCGATTCTCAAGTCATTTCTTATCACGTTTCTTCAAGCTTTCAACCAAATACCCCTGCTTTTCATGTCTATCCTACCTCGTGTGACGTCATTTCCTCTAGCTCATATTCTCACAGGATACAATGCCCTCAAAAGCCAGCTACCTGACCCCGGTCTGACCTCTATTTCCTGTTTACATGCTAACGTTTTCCTTGCAAATTTATAAATACTAGCAGACGTACTTTTCCTATTTAACACTTGATCGAGGTAATAAAAGAATGAAAACTAATATTTTGTCATCAATGTTACATTATTTTTATTTAATATAAGCAAGAGTACGCATCCAAGATTGGTCTATAATACTAAACCCACTGTTCAACCTTTATAGACTTGAAGCCTTCAAAGTTTGAACAGTGGGTTTAGTATTATAGACCAATCTTGGATGCATACTCTTGCTTATATTAAAATTAGACACTAAAAGATTTCAGAACAATGGAAAACATATTACAATATGGAAATTTGTGTGAAAATAAAGTTCATTTATGGACTAAGAAATTTTTAAATTGTGCACGCATTTGATGATGTATGGAAGTGAAACCTGGCCAGTGACGGTTGATGACATGTGTTGCATGGAAAGAAATTATGTGAGAATCATACGATGGATGTGTTAGTCTTAAAGACATGCTTAAATCTGATGAGCACAGAGAAAGATTAAATCTGGAAAGTATAGGGAGATGTGTGCAGAACAAAAGACTTTGGTGATATGGCCACGTTTAAATAATGGTTAGGTTAGTAGATATAAAACAATTGAGGTTGCAGTATCAGTTCACAGAGAAAAGCCAAGGAAAACATGGAAGGAAAGGATAAGAATGGATTTGAGAGAAAGAGGAATAAATATAGACTTGGCCAGAGATAGATTAGCTTGGAAGTCAATTTCTAAAAGCTGTCCAATACATGGCAGCATGTAAAACTGACGTTAAACCGAATATGATGATGATAATGAGGTTGTGGAGTAAGGTATTAAAATTATTGCAAAATTGCTCAAATTTGGGTTTCTGTATAATTTGATTTGATTTGTCTGTAGTTTAAATTTATTAGTCTGATAAAAGAACATAAATTCCAAATCTAATAAGAATAGTTATAATGGCTTGAGAGTTTTCTTTATTTTCTGAAATACATGTGCCTATTCATTAGGACAATCTATATAAGTTTGACGTCAGATCCATATTTCACATTTCTACTTCTAATAGACCTATAGTAGTTCGTGGACACACACATAGACACAAACAGACAGAAATACACATGTTTATTGTATTACGACATCTACATATACAGGATGATTAGCTCACTTTTTGATGTGGTGAAAACTAAAATAATGATAAAATGACTCCAATGTACACTCATACTTTTTAAGGCGGTATGCTGGGGCGTTGTTGAGACTTGTTGCCACTTCTGCGATGCTAAATACCATCAAATTGTCTTCTCCAAGAAGTTAGCTTGCTTCATTTTATAGTGTGTGAAAAATGCAGTAAAATGGTGTAACACATTATAAGCAATGTTCCGAGACTTGCTCAGAAGGAGTATCAAAAATGTCATGATAAGTTGGCACTGTGTGTAGACTGGGAAATGTGCCAAACATATGGTCTGGAATTTACTGCCACCACAAACAAATATAAACCGGTGACAGTGATTGAGAATGATAAAGTGAAGCTCACATGGGATATAGCAGTTTTCTTACGCAACTGTTGCATCAGTTTATTACTCAAGGAAACCAAAGAACAGATAATTGTACATATCTAGTATAGAACAGTTGGTGAGATGACCATAAGCACTTGTAATAATGTTGTGAAATGAAAAGACCTGATATTAGAAGCTGAACATACCAAGTATGATGGGAAGTATAACAATGGTAGACATATTTGGAACAGCGCATATATAATAAAAAGTAACCTCTAAGCTACAAGTAATAGCTAAGATATAAAAATAAGAAACTCAGCTAGAACTGCATAAATGTTAGAGAAAGTTGCATAATAATAATAATAATAATAATGATAATAAAAGAAGACTTGCATGAACACCATTCCTGACTAGTATTAGAAAAAGATGTTAAACAGTATTAATTGGACCATAAAAGCTTTTGAAGCAGACATAGTAATTAAAAACATAAGAAAAAAAACGTGTTTAGTCATAGACATAATTCTACTATCTGACGATAACAACTTGGAAGAAAAGCATGAGAAATTCTACAAATACTAGACTTCCCATAACCCGTTGGGTCACAACCACTAGCTTTATTTGTTCCATTTTGATTTCATTCGAAAATTCATAAACTGTGATATATCTATTAAGAATTTCTTCTTACATAACTAAAAATAATCAGTCTTTTTACTTCAATAATATCTTTATGGATAATAAGGAAGTAAAAAGTCCTATTATTTTGTTATCTAATTTGCATAGGTATTTACGGTGTGTACGAACACACTATGTAAATTATCAGATAAAGAGAGAGTCACTCTTTCTCTAAATTGGCACATTGAGAAAAGGGGTGAGAGAAGTAGCTAAGTGACAGATGTGTGACTTGCTCCATTAATTACAAATGATGACTAATTAGAAGTATTAAAATGTATTTTTTCTCAAACATAACTCAATCCCAGACTGAAGAAATATTTTAACATGTATTTTGTGTTATTACAGTAAATAGGGGAAAAAGTCTTAAGGAAACAAACGTTGATTAATTCAGTTTTAGTATAATAATAGATACAGATCTTGAAATCAAAACCAGCAACTCCAGAAATAGAGCATTCTGGTTTTAATTGGTACTTTTGGGAATGCTTAAGTAAGGAGTAAAAGACAATCTAAAACACATTCTGGAGAAGCTTAACATTTTTGAAAATACAAATGTGTACTCAATATAGTTCCTCACACCCTTATCCGATATGGATTAATGTAACCTTGTATACCCTTTTCTTTTTCCGTGCCCTTTTTAATGTGTACATGCACCCACAGGTGTAAATATGTACAGGTGTATATACAAGTATACACTGATTTACAGTAGAGAAAACATCTGCAAAACGTTTTCAAACTTGATCATATAATGAACTAGTCAACCTCAACTACTGCTGTCAACGTTTAACATTATCGGTAACTCAATAATACTAAGTTGAAAATTGTAACAAACAGATACAACAAACAGCAATAACAACAGCAACAACAACTACAACTACAACACCACCACCACCACCACTACCACAACGAGGAAAATTACAAAATCATCTGGGACATGGAAGTGCAAACAGATAAACTCATCCAAGCAAGGAGACCGGACGTCATAATAGTTAACAAGATAAAAACAACTACCAAATTGTAGATTTTGTCGTCCCAAAAGACTACAGTGTAAAAGTGAAAGAGATAGAAAAACGAAGCAAATACACGCAATTTGCCAGAGAACTGAAAGGAATATGGAACATGAAGAAAGTCAATATAATACCAATAATCGTAGGAGCACTAGGAAGAGTCCGGAAAAATCTGAAAAAAGAGGAAGAGGAGAAATTCGAATTAAAGGGAAGAGTGAGACTGTATAATGGACGGCAATGATGAAAACAGCTGAAATCTTTAGGAAAATCCGTGAATGCGGAAAGCAACCCACATAAACGACAAACACTAACCAGCTACATGGAAATTGCAGCAGAAATGAAACAAACACATGGAAAGAACACCGCATGAACCCGAGGGAACTGAAACTGTAAGAAATGTCATAAACTGCCTCTTCCCCCACCTCACTCCAAAAAAGATGACATCAACCTCGGTTGATACCATACAAAATAGTCGTACAGGGTCAAGGAGGATGGAAAGACCGGGGAGGAAGAGCACTAAATGGACTTCTACTGAAAGAGTGCGGAGAGTACTGGGACCTTGGGGAGGATTATTGCCACTCAAATCTCAGAAAAAAACCAATGGACGTTGCCAGCAAGAAATCAGTGGTAAATGGCTTTTGCAATAACGCAAAGTCATGTGCCATAGTTATTGAAAGACGTGGAGAATACTGAAAATCTGGGCAGTCTTGTTGCACTCAGACTCTAGGGAACACCACCAGTATTATCAGTGAGCAATCACTGATGATGACCTGTGTGAGATCTTCTAGTGAGTACATGATAACAATAACAATAATAATAATAATAACAATAACAATAATAATAATAATAATAATAATAATAATAATAATACCACCGCAACCACTTAAAAAACGCAACATTAGTTGGCACCATAGAAAGTGACTGCATGCAATACCTGAAAGAAAATGAGAAGACTGAAGTGACGTCATAGCTGGAACGGAATGAAGAGTACTAAACTATCGATGAGACATACTGTCACTCAGATTCTTAGGAAAACCAATGATAACAGCTGGTGTATATGGTGGTGATAATAACAACAACAATAATAATAATGATAGTGATGATAAAGAAGACGAAGAATGTGGATAAGGAGTCGGTGGAGGAGAGGAGTAGAAGAAGAAAATAAATAAGTACCTTGCCTTGACGAGAGAATTGTAAAAAAAATATTTAACTTGAAGACATTGTAATCATATCTCTAGCAGTGTCATAAAGTTTGATATAATATCAAAGAAGAGTTAGGATTGTTGAGAACGCAACAGAATTCTGCTGGAATCACTTAAGATTCATAGAAAGTCTATTTTAGAAGTAATGAGATTGATTTGATAGAAAAAAGGCAATAATTTAGAACTCTACCAATCAGATTCTTCTACTTAATGCTAGATAAATGATAACTAAAGGTGGATTCTTGGTTATAAGTCGGCTTATTTCACTATTTTACATGTATATAAAATAGATAGATACAAATGCACATACACAAATTCACTCACACATATATATATATATATATATATATATATATACATAATTTTTAGAAGTTAACTACAATATATATATATATATATATATATAAATATATATATATATATATATATATAGGAAATATTGAAATGATGAAAAAATAAAATTTGCACGTTTACAAGTTTATTAAATCATCAGGTGTTTAGGAAAACAATATAATAAACTGACCTTTAATCCATGGATTTTCAAAGAAGTACTCTTCTCTTCAGGAAAAAAACAATATAATTATTAATTATTGGTAAGCATTAATTTGAAAATTTGCAAGAAAAACAATGCTCTATCTACAATATAAAGCATCTCCTTATCACAATAGGATCTACTATAAAATATTTATATTTAGATAATGAAAAAAAGAAAAAATATATATATGTATATATATATATATATATATATGGGGAGATGTTTAACTTCAGATACAGTGTATAAATGTAACCTCATAGAAAAAAACACAATTAGAACATACATTGGGTCGCCGGGTTGTAGTTTCAAGGACAGATTTAGAAACTCTTTCAAAGAACCTAATACAAATTCAAAGAAGGTCCCTACAACTTTAGCTAAACATGTTAGAGAACTAAAGAGTAAAAACATACAATACAGCCTAAAATGCTCTATATTAGGTAGAGCAGGGAAATACAACCCTAACAAATCTAAGAGATATAACCTCTGTATTCGGGAATCCTACAAAATAGTTATATATAAGGAGAATTTATTAAATAAAATACAAGAAGTGGTTCAGAACTGTCTACATAGAACCGCATATGTCCTATCTCGTTACATACCCATATAGACATCTATGGCATTAACCCTTTCATCAACATAAATATCAAAATATCTAAGGTATAGGAATATTATAAAATTATGTAGCCAATAGAAACTGTACATCTAATAGGAAATGACAGGACAGTAATACCCCACTATAACATATTTGAATATAGAACACATCACATGAAACAAAAACAATCAAAGCGACATAGTTTACACCTAGCCTATAGATAAGGAAATCATTATCATAAGGGAATCATTATCATTTATTGCAGCGTTACTTTCTGTTATATTACACTAGACTGAAGCAAAGTCTCGGTCAAAAGAAGTGTGGTTGCTGGCACCCTTTCAGAGTGTGTCCCTTGTCTCTTGAAAGAGAAGGAGTGCCAGGAATTTGTTTACATGTGTTGAACATGGCTCATAAAAGCTATACATTATCATCAGACACTTGCATATGTTTTTTACCTGTGGTCACCACTTATTAAGGCAAAGAGCCACTCGAGGATAAGGGTTGATAAGACGGAATTACTGTCAGTCTGAAGATAAGGAACAATCAATAGTATGAATTTAGTTTGATAACTTAAGTATTTGTTGATATTGGATCTGAAGACAGCCATGTTGTAATCTTCAGAGAATGTGTTCCACAGACGGGAACCTCGAGCAAATATTTCCCTTTTTACTTATCACAAAATTTATTTTGCATTCCATTTGATGTAGTTTGTTTCATTTTGGATAGTAAGTTGTGACCTCATCAATTGGTAGAATCCATTATATATGCTAAAGTATCTATCACCCCACAGTGTTAGCAACAACTTGTTTTAACTCATAAAACATACTTTGAAGTGTTTTCTTTATTGAAATTAGTTACTAGAACAGTGCCGAGAAAATATGCCATTCTGTGTTGGCAAAACATATTTAACTATCTTTCAAATATTTTGTATTCGCATGTTTTTTTGGCATTATGTGTTTTTTTTGGTTTTTTTCTTAAATTAAAATCGATTTTTATTTACATTATCGACCAGTACTTTTCTGGTTAGTAGGTACATTCTAAAAGTCATTAGTTTCTCATTGCATGCATTTGTGCTTGTGATAAAGTCTGGCCCAGGTCATCAGACCAGATATCCTGAAGGCAATTAGGTTACAATATTCTTAGTCTTTTTGAGTGAGGGTGGAGAAGAAACTAGCACGAATGGATAAATGCTATGTTCGGTTTCTGGTCATCTATTTTGTGTCAGCTTGGGAAGTACAGATGTTGCCAAACAGTCTCAGCTCTCTGTCTGTACACCCCCCCATCACTGTCTCTCAACTCGATTATAGCTTTTTTCTGTATTGATCCACCTACGCAGATCGTGTGGCTTATTTCCGAAATTCTTCCAATCATACAGCTAAGCTTTCTTAGAACATATTTTCTCAGAGATTTCAGAGTTCAAATAACGTTTCTAACTGCAGAACAAACATAGTCGTTACGCTGATTAAATTATTGTTTGTAACACTAAAAACTGTACTGGAAATGTCTGACTAGATTAATACAAAAATAAAGAAAATTATTTATTTCATTTATATATATATATATATATATATATATATTAGTATCCCACAGACAGACTGTATAAAAGCTTTTCAGTGTGGCCAGACAGACAAGTGTTTTAGGTTGCGATTGAAACCCGTTCAGTTTTAGGACAGTCCGAGATTCTATTAACTGCACCATTAACATTATATATGCAAGTACAAGATCAGAAAATCTGTTTCAAAGAGTGCTCTATTCGTTTTTAAGAAAATCTTGGCAGCTAACAATTTCACTTACTACAAAGTAGTGGGCGGCATATATAGTCATTCACATACAAACACACACGTATGTGTATATATATATATATATATATATACTTTCATAGCGTGTTCAACGGTGAACTTTTTCTTATATTTTCAACCTTTTTACTTTTACATTGCACATTTTTTTTATTTTATATTATCTTTATATCTTTTCAAATTATGACTTTTATTACTAACTTATCTGTTTGCACTCTTCTGACGATAATATATCATTCTTTGAAAAGCCATGGCTTAGGGAAGGAATAATAAAATTTATTTCATTTGAAACCTGTTGTTTTGAACAGCTGATGACTTTATAGATATTGTATTTTATACAATTTTAATTCTCATCCTTTACTTGTTTATTTATATATATATATATATATATATATATATATATGTTAGATGGAAATGATTGCCAGCCGAAAGATGAGGAATACTACGAGAGTACTAACATTGATCTACGGTATGAAATGTGTTAGATTACTCATGAGGCGGTTAATTACAAGAATTTGTTGACATTAAATTTAAAGATGACCAAGTTATAATAAGCAAGGAAGCAGTCCCACAATAATGTGTTCCATATGTTCGAAGTGTTGCAAAGAAGCTCTGTCCATGACCACTCTGCCTGACATAGCTATATGAAGGAAGAGAAGAAAGTCTTTTTCATTATGGTAGCAAAACGAGTTTTTGCTGTGAATATCTTACAAGAAGAAACCGAAGATTGGAGGTGCGTCGATCAACTTTGATGGAAATAACGATAGAGTGTGAATAGCAACGTCTCTTCGTTGAGAAAGAGTTGAAAAATAGAAGAGAACACCTCCTAGATTTTAAAATCGATTTTGCATTTTGTCAAGGCAGGAAAGAGTGGTCGGTGGAACTCCTCCCTTGACAGGAGCTAGAGTTTGGCAAGCTGTGCGAGACATTAAGTTAGAAATTATTTTTCGTACTCTGTCTAAGAGGAAGAGGCTTGTGGTTGGTGCATCAGCCCAGATGTGACAACAATACTCGATGTACATGCGAATGGTGGCTTGAATATATTTTATGCATATTTTTATCTACATTTTTCTATCTGTGTTGTATATGTGTTTTGTATCGTCGTCTCCGCGTTCTTTACTGGTCCTCAAAATCGAAAAGGTGTTACAGCAGTTTTCCATTTTTGGATGTACCTGGCTTTCATATAGGTAGAGGATCAGCTACTTTCTGAAGCTGTATAATGATCGAACCATTTTTCCAGCGACCTTAGCAATGGATTGGATATACGTCTTTCATTTTATACATGGAGTGAATTCACACGAGCTATGGATGCAATTATGTCCAATGAATCCTATACAATGGATCGTTTACAATAGATATTTTGTTTCACATTAAATAATCCAAAAAGAATTGATTTGTCTTAACCTCTTCCCTGATAATCCTGTGTATTCACAAGATAAGCATTCTGAACATTTTCTTACATCCTGGTATTTGTCGATATTTTACCCGTTTTCTAAGAGCCCTGAGAACTTTTAGTTCTTTGGTCAGCATAATATTTCTCAGACTGTTTTGTCTTATGTTTATTTCTAAAACTTTTTAACAATTGTGGTGTATTTTAGTTACTATTTTAAAAATATAAAAGCATAATTTTTTACTAGTTTATTTTTGTATTGCATTCAAAATTCAAAATTGAAACAGATACTGAGAAAATATAACTTCGTTAATGAATGCAAATAATTTCATTTAAAAGTAAAATGTCACTTTACAAAACTAATGCTGTGAGAAATGTAAATGAAAAAGTTTTTGGCATTATTACAAATAAACTCAAAATTTTCTTTTAGCCTTTCCTTAAATTCTCTCTCTCTCCTTCTCTCTCTCTCATATATATATATATATATATATATATATATGTGTGTGTGGGGGGGGGATGTTTATACCGAGAATATGTGGGATAATATCAGGATAAATTTAAAACCCATATAACTTCCAAAATATAAATAATTTTATAAAAATTATTCTCAAATTCATTTAATCAAATATAAGAGTGATAATTATGCGAAAAAAGAAACCTGTTTTGTTTGGCACGGGTAGTTAAAATAGAATTAGAAGAGGTTAAAACAGACAAATTCATAAATTTCATTAAAAAATAATTGAGAATATTTGGTAATATCTTTTTAAAGTGTGAGGTAATTTCGATTACAGGAAGACATTGAATCTCCATAAGATAACATTAATTAATAGTGTTCCAAGTTCCATTTGAAATCTATTTGCAGAAAGATCTTCTGTTTTTTGTCACTGTCAGTTATTCCGTATTGATTATTTTCCCTCACTGATGAATTGCATAATCATTTGCAACATAGTCCCCTTGTTTTTATTTTGTCAAAAAATCGAAAGGTGTTGCAGCAGAAATAAAGAAATCGAAAACAAGATTTTTTTTATATCGCTTACAATTTATTGCATTTAGAATTTCGACATTCATTTTTTTTTTTCACACTCCTTCATAGTTACAGTCAACTCCCCAAAATTGAAGCGGGGGGGGGGGACAAAAAAGAAACATCCACTCACTTTGATCATCAAGTCTTCTCTACGTTTTTACAACTGTAGTCGCATTCCAAACACAACGGCTACTCACACCCCTGATCTTCATCATATTACCTGCTAGATTACCATTTCAATTCACTATCTTGCTTTTTCCGATCATCCTGGGGTAATTTCGTTACACACTCAACAGTGGAAAGTGAAATCCTAAAGTTTTTGGCGATTTTGATGCCGATTAAGTTAACCTTATTAACCTATAAATTGCCCCCCCCCCCCCCCCTTAAAAATTCTGAGAATTCTAATGCTTCTTTGCCGGTGTCATATTTAAATGGTGATATATGATAAATATACTTACATCTGAAACACAAAAATTATCAATAATCGGTGAAGGGAGCAGAAACTTTAAACATGTATGAATTATTTTTGTATTTTGTCTATTTACTTCTTTCATGTCTGTACGTGACCATAAACTCAGAAAAACAGATTTTTCGGGTAAACTCTGGTTTATTCCTTGGGGATTAAATATCCCAAAATGACATTTTTTTTTGTAAATATCTAAAATGTCCTTCATTAGTTTTTTTCTCAAAATCAACCAAAATTAGGATTAAAGGTTATTTACATTAAACAAGTACCTGTGACCCCAGATAACCCTTGTCTGCCCCCTTCAAAAATGTAACTTATTCACTAATATCTAAAAGTATAATGATTAGTTTCCCCTCCCCCAGTTCAATAAAACTGGTGATTAATGGTTGTTTACATCGTTTGAGTAGCAGAGATCACAGGGGAGATAACTCATGCTTTGTTTTGTGTTGTGTTGATGTTGACCAGGAATTAGTTTTGTAGGTTGACTTTTGCATGTGATAAAGAAAGAGAAAGAAGAAGATAGAGAGAAGTACATGAATAGTAATTCTTTTTTGGTTTTATTTTTTTATGAAGATTGCAATTTAAACTTTTTACTTCTGTTCTTATTTATAAAATAATTATACTGTGAAACTGTCAATTTTCTATTGAAAGTTACTTTAGCAAAGATACACGCCCTCCCTACAGCCACCTTCAAAGATGGCAAAAGATTAATTTGGACATTTCTGAAAAGATTAGACCTCTCTATTTTACAAAAGTCATTATTTTGTTCTTTTTTTCTTAAGAATTGATTTTATTAATTAGTTTTTCAGTTACTTTCATTTACAAAAAAAACAACGAATATTGTTCATATGCATCCGTTCAATCTATACATTTAGTAATAAAAATGCTATTTCAAATATGACAGACCAACAAAAAATATTATTTTAACTTTAAGTGTGACAGACAAACGAAAATACAATTTAAAACTTAAGCATGACAGGCCCACAAAATATATATTATTATAACTGTAAGTGTGACAGACCAACGAAAATGCTATTTCAAACTTGAGCATACCAGGACAAAAAAAATATTATTTCAAATTTAAGCATGGCAAACCAACGAAAATTATATTTCAAACTTAAGCATAATAGGCCAACAAAAATATTATTCCAAATTTAAGCATGACAGACCAACGAAAATGCTATTTCAAACTTAAGGATAACAAACCAACAAACATTATTTCTAACTTTAATTGTGACAGACCAACGAAAATGCTATTTTAAACTTATCAACTCACAAAAACAGATTATTATATAGATTCTTACATACATCTAAAGCAATCTGCATGTTACTGATGAAAATGCTATTTTCCAATTTAGCAAACCGACTGACCATCTGTCCGATGAACACATCTTATCATAGAAATACATGGACGTATGTAAAAATTAGAAAAACAAAATTTACAAAAAATCTTTGTCAATAAAACTACAATGACTTTTACTCTTTTTAATATTTTTCTATTGTACCTGCTCAGAGCATTTTTTTTTGTTTGGCGAGAAAAAGAGAGTTGAAGTAAAATTGGAAGAAAACGTTTACAGCTGATATTTAATCAACGAAAAAGACAAAAGAAATTGGTTGATATTTTGATATTTTAATTATCTCAATGTCTGATGCAAACTGAGCTGCTTGCACTTTTGCTTGAGGAGATTTGAATAAGATTGCAAATGATGTAGAAAACAAAAATAGCATCGCCATCAGAAACTGACAAATGATATAAGTTGACATCTCTTGGGAATAAAAGAAAGGGGAGAGATAGGAGAGAGATAGTAGAAAGATAGGAGAGAGATAGAAAGATAAGAGAGAGATAGAAAGATAGGAGAGAGAGAGAAAGATAGGAGAGAGATAGAAAGATAAGAGAGAGATAGAAAGATAGGAGAGAGATAGAAAGATAAGAGAGAGATAGAAAGATAAGAGAGAGATAGAAAGATAAGAGAGAGATAGAAAGATAAGAGAGAGAGAGAGAAAGATAGGAGAGAGATAGAAAGATAAGAGAGAGATAGAAAGATAAGAGAGAGATAGAAAGATAAGAGAGAGATAGAAAGATAAGAGAGAGATAGAAAGATAAGAGAGAGATAGAAATATGATAAAAAGATAGGAGAGAGATAGAAAGATAAGAGAGAGATAGAAAGATAGGAGAGAGATAGAAAGATAGGAGAGAGATAGAAAGATAGGAGAGAGATAGAAAGATAGGAGAGAGAGATAGAAAGATAAGAGAGAGATAGAAAGATAGGAGAGAGATAGAAAGATAGGAGAGAGAAAGATAGGAGAGAGATAGAAAGATAGGAGAGAGATAGAAAGATAAGAGAGAGATAGAAAGATAGGAGAGAGATAGAAAGATAGCTAGCAAGAGAGAGAGATAGAGATTTGCAAAGATATAGGAATTAAATCCTATATTTTTCAACCAACTGCAGATGGACACAACCACATACAAACACTAAAATCCACCTACAAAATATTAATATACCAATTACAAACAGCAAAAGTATCACATCTATTCATACACCAATTAAATCCTACAACACAAAACAAAAGTAAACTCATTATAAGATTAGTTTTTTATCAGAGAGATTTCACCAAAATATCCTGTAGATGTATGCACACCATACGTGGTATTTTGGGATTAATCAGAAATCTCCAGACGTAAATAATGTTAGAGGTCGATTTCTGAGAAAAATAAAACAGAATACCAGTTAGAATGTTCTATCCCAAGATAGCATGAGCAGAATAGGGTGTTTGAAGAAGCAATGGCAGTGAATGTTAATCTTACGTATCAACTCTTGATTGGACAAACGCTCAAATCAGTAGTTTCTTTCAACGAATAACAGTTCAAGAAATATTCAGTGGTAAAATCTGATGCATACTATAAAAACTCAAACACAGCTTTCTTTCTCTTTCTTTCGTCTTTTCTTCCACAGACAACAGACATAATCCTGCATACATACACCCTCTCACTCGCAAAACAGGCATGCTAGTACACGCACACATCTACATGCCTATTCCATTTACACACATGTAACACACACGGCACAAGCTGAAACAAAAACGTGTAGTCAATTTCTCCTAACAAAAGACAACTCTTTCGCTTAGGAACATTCTTTGGACACTTTGAACTCTCATTCTTTACAAACTCGTTATCTTTTGTTGTCTTAACAAACGAGTTCTCTATACCAAATTAATATATTTTCGTTTCTTTCAAATCCAATATACAACATAGCAGACAGATAATTTAAGACGTTAATATAGGTCATGAAAACAGAGCAAAAAAACACCCCTCTACAAGAGTTTCTATTTCACTTTCCTAACTAGCAAACCAATGTCACTCAAGCATAAAACTTGAACATAGTAGCAGCAGCACCACTAGCACCCCTCTCTAAAATCCTACTCTTCCTCACCGTGAGAGGAGCACACTACTCGACTAACAGAGCTCTGGTGAAAATCCAGGAGTCATCATTGGGCTCATTGTCCTCAGGTCGTCTCTGCTTCTCTGTGTGTCAAGCAAGGAAGTGTCAGGTGCAGAACCACAAATCCATGGGGTGAGGATAACAACGTTGCTCCTGCACATGTACAACCACCATTTCTTTGTGCGTTTTGGGCCAAACCTCCACCGACTTCATATGCAAACTCTGGGCCTTGCTGCTCTCAGTGCTGGGGTAAAAACCTGCAGTCTTGCATGGATAACGAATACCTTACAAAGAGGACTTTATGCAGTCTAGACAATTCTGAGGCAAAATCTTTGTGGGCTCTGTGGAGAAATCCGATTCGCTCAACAACAACAGCAGCAGTTAACAAAGAGCCATACATAAACTCAAATAAAAAAACGTCTAGTATAAAGTAAAAATAAGTTTGCCTTCACATTTCAATAAAGAACTTTCCTTTAAACTACAACCAAAACTTAAACAGACTCTTTTATTCATTTGAAAAGACAAAGGAAACATTTCTTTCTGTTATTGTTATGTATTTTCTTTTAATGAACGTATCGATAAATGTTATTGTTGACCAATGCTCTGCTATTCCTTTTATCTTCTAAGTATCATATCTTTGTGTTTGTTTACATTTTAGTGTTGTTATTGTTTTGCGGATTTTAAGTTTTACCAAAACCTGGGTAGACAGATACTCCACAAAAAATAACAAAGATAATATTTTGCTGTAAAAGAAGAATTAAGGAATATTATTTAACAAAAGCGTATGCATACGTGAATACAACAATTCTGCTATGTACTACTTTCTAACCTTGGGTGTTATTCTCACAACGTTTCGGCCAAGGCAACCTCCGACTTTCTTCAGGTGTATCTTGTGGAACCCTGGAATCTTTATGCCACTCAGAACTGATTATTACTTAGCACCACTTTATTCATGTGGACAATTCTAGTATGAATTTTTAAGAGCCTTAAACCTATTCTTGTTTTAGATATGTAGTCTTACTACTCATTACTGATTATCAATATATATATATATATATATATATATATATATAACAAAACTTAGATCTAATATACGGAACGTTTTTGTTCTTGTCTTTTAAGGAAAGTGGAGTCTGATCAACTTTGCTGGAAAACAAGAAATAAAATACTGTTTTGTTTTTAAATTCCCGAAACAGTTTTTCATGTTAAAAAACTGATGATCCCTTAAATAATGTTAAGACTAGCATAAATTCTTGGAAGCAAACTAATATAGTGACTGTAAAAAGTAAATTGGCTTACAAAAAAGTGATTTTCCACCGAACGACTTGGGACTATTTTTTTTTTTTATATAGTTTTAATGGTTGAAAAACTTCCGAGACTATATATATATATAGTAAGTTATGAAAATATATTTATGACACCTTATCATAACTTGCTACCTAGCTCTACTCACGTATTGAAAACTGTTGAAGTTAATACTGAAAATCGATACATAATATATTATAACTCCTTATAATATTTTATGTGGATACATAAAATAATAATAATAATAATAATAATAATATATATATATATATATATATATATATATATATATATTATTTTAGTAAATTCTATACTAGGTCTACTTAGGAGGCGATTGTCGCCCAACATATGTGCTATTTCTTTGAGACATCTTCCTCTCCATTTTTTTCTAATTAAAATCTTTACTTTGTTTTATTTTAAGGATTGAAAAATTACAGTTTACATAAATATGACATGAAAAACTACATTGTTTGTTGAAGTTGGTTATTCTAGTTTCTCGACTTCAGTTAATTACTGCCGAGTTGATGCTGTTTATGCACACAAAAAAAGAAACTGTACCCTTTCTTCCGAGTACAAAGATAATCCTGCTGAGGTCCCAAAAATGGATGTTTCAGCAGCACTCTGCAGGTCTCTTTTGCTTTAGTTTATCATTTACTTAAAATGTGATAAATATATATATAAAGTTGCATCTAATAGTTACAACATACTAAAAAAGCACAAAATATTATTGCACATGTGCATTAAGCTGGCTCCAACTTAAATCCTGCGAAACTGAGACTTTCATGGATAAATCAGGATGTATGATTAGTCTGTGTTATTGAAATTTGGCATATCATAATTTTTATCTGAACAATTCTTTTATAATCAACAAAAGGAAAAGAATATTTTGATGCTAATGCATTAAAAATGCTTTGTTTTTATAGATTACATAGTAAATCTCACACCAGGTTTTTACTGATTAGCTTTATCTCACAAAATATGAATCATAACAATGTGGTATAAAATACATATACTTAAACATTATGTAACATACTTCGGTTCATTATTCGTTGCTAAATCGTTTTTTACACACTTTAGATGACGTTTTTATGTCGTTCTTTAACTTATGCCCTTTTCGCGTTCTTTTTTAACTTATGCCCTTTTCGAGTTCTTTTTTAACTTATACCCTTTTCGTGTTCTTTTTTAACTTATGCCCTTTTCGCGTTCTTTTTTAACTTATGCCCTTTTCGCGTTCTTTTTTAACTTATGCCCTTTTCGCATTCTTTTTTAACTTATGCCCTTTTCGCGTTCTTTTTTAACTTATGCCCTTTTCGCGTTCTTTTTTAACTTATGCCCTTTTCGCGTTCTTTTTTAACTTATGCCCTTTTCGCGTTCTTTTTTAACTTATGCCCTTTTCGCGTTCTTTTTTAACTTATGCCCTTTTCGCATTCTTTTTTTACTTATGCCCTTTTCGCGTTCTTTTTTAACTTATGCCCTTTTCGCGTTCTTTTTTTACTTATGCCCTTTTCGTGTTCTTTTTTAACTTATGCCCTTTTCGCATTCTTTTTTTACTTATGCCCTTTTCGCGTTCTTTTTTAACTTATGCCCTTTTCGAGTTCTTTTTTAACTTATGCCCTTTTCGAGTTCTTCTTTAACTTACACTTGCGCTGTACAAAAGTTTCTTCAATAGTAAGGGATAAATTTACCTGGGTTTCTTTTTGCGGCCGCGTCTAGCTTTCCTCGTCGTTTCTGCAGATTCGTTGTGGTTCATCGATTGATCGTCTTCGTCCCTTACCATTTGTGCCGTGGTTTTTGTTCTCTGACCGTCTGTTTTCTGGAAATAAACTTGTTACATATGACAAAAGAAAAGGCTGGAAGGCAGATGTTGAGACTAGTTCAGAAGTTTTATTTATCTTCTTTGTGGTAATGTCTGGGAGAGAAATTGCCGTTTTCTAGATTAATTGGTCTATTCTTCTGATTTCTGACAAATTCCTCACAATTCTTGACTTGGACGAAGGAAGTTGTTTTTGTACTTGAAATAGAAAGGTAAGCTTTCAATATCAATGTCAGTGCACCAAATGACTCAATTTTACACACATGAAATATGTTTAATGATGAAAATGCTATTTCAATTTTATTCATTACTTGCCATAAATCGTCCTCATAAATAATCAAGTTTTGTTCATTCCATTCTACTAACAATATATCCATCGAATACACCTTTATCATCGAGTGGCTTTTAGCTTTGATAAGTGGTAACTCATTGATAAAAGATAATTATAACATTAAAACAATAATAATAAGAAGAAGAAGAAGAGGAAGAAGAAGAGGAAGAAGAAGAAGAACAACAACAATAACTAATTAATTACAATATAATAACCATAGACAAAAGTCATACTAGACATTAGTTTTATAAATCTCCCAAATCATTCTAGCCAAGTGGATAATGGTGTTGGGTAAGATATATTCTAACGTGAATTCTTTCTAGACATGATTTCAGTTTTTAATGAAAGAATTAAACAAAACAAGATAACTGATACAACCTCTCTAAAAACGCCCACAACAGATCAGCTTTATTCAGTGGATTAAATAACGAGTCGAGTTTATAATTCCCAGAAGGTTACCAACTATAAGAAAAAACATCTGAAGCAAGCTGGAAAGTGCAATAGTACTTGTGAACATGGCAACAGGCGGAAACATAAATAATGTAAATAATGAAAATAACAGCAATATCTCATCTCAGAAACATCATCAAATAGTCTTCCATTTGTATAATTGAGATCATTTTTACTACTGTTGTCATCTTGGATGTTATTCTCACAATGTTGTGGCCGATGTAACCTTCGACCTTCTTCAGGCACATCTTGTCAAACTCGGAATTCTGTATGGAATTTCGAACGGAACCCTTTATTTAATCCACAGGAATAGCTTGTTCTTGTTCTGTCAACCATAACTGGGTAGAAGTCTTATGTAATTTTTAATTGTATTCTTAGTATCAACATAAAGAATCCCGACTTCGACAGGATGCACATGAAGAGGGTTAGAATTTACATCAGCCGAAATGTTGTGAGAATAATAACATCCAAGATGCGAACAGTAGCCCAAAATCAATCCTCATCTAAAAAATTCCAAAACATAGACTTGTTTTCTCCAGGAAATCGTTCATAATTCTCTTCCAGTTTGAATGTTATAAAAATTCTTCTCTTAATAATCATAATCATGACAAAAACAAAATGAATGTTAAAATTTTTGATACGGTTGTGATCGTCTGACTTCATTTTGTATTTATACACCATCTGGGTCGCCATCTTGTGGTCTTTTTCTTGATTAGCATTTTTCATTTTATTTTCACAAATGGCTAGAGAGAAGAGTATCTTTACCCGGACATCTGTCAGCTTGTACTACTTAGCTGCTTCATTGTAAAATGCCGTCAACTGCCTAGACTGTAACTGCAACCTTTAACAGACAGTTGAGCTTTTCCGTGACTGTTTTCATATGAACCAATGATCCGTCATCAGCAATCAATCCAACAAACCAAGACTGCCTTGGAACATTAGATCCATCTTTGTTAGTGTTGTGAAGTTGTTGCACAGTAAATAATAAATTAAGGAAGTCAAGTCGAGGGTTGGTTTAACAAGTGTATTAACAAAGTAAGAAAGTGACTAGCTCTTGGCTAGACAGTTACAAGGTGTGCTTTGTCTTCTGGTCTCGCACTATTTATAGTGACAACCGGTGTAGTTTCTCCTGTGTAAGAACGGCCGGTGTAACAGTTAGAATGTGGTATTGTCTGGCTCGGTCCTAAAATGAGCACCCTCCTCGTTTTGAAGGGGTTTGGTTCATTGCCGATTATGTGAGGCACCACTACCAGGGAATGCTGATGGGTCCATTCATGACTATTTTGCACTCAATCAGAGTGCCATCTTCGGGAAGTAGGTTTTCACCACCTTTCGGCCTTGTACCACATCTTACTGCAGTAAATCCACAGTTGATGTATACTGACACCAGTTGGTATAGAATTCAATTTCATATATGTACTTTGTAATTGTTTTTCAAAAGTATCATCTCTTTAACCTCACCTGTTCTTGTTTAGCCAATCAGAGTCTTTAGTATTTCTTACTTGACTTATGTGCATACTCCAAAACACTTCGCCACATGCTTAAAAATAAAATTCCACCACTTATCACGGTTTTGGGTTAGTCTTTCAGTTTTCAGGAATGGCATGCCAATCTCAATCCTTATCTGATCGGCCCATCTCTTTGGTGGTCGTCCTCTTGATCTTTGTTGAATGAAATCTCCTTAATATGATTTCTAAGTCTATCTCGCAAAGTTACTTTTAGCAGCTCCTTATTATCTAATAGGTTATCAGCAAGTTGTGTTGAAGTTTCGTTTGTCTATTAGATTCATTTAAAATCAATAGCCTTGAAGAAGATATGGACTTCTAGTTGGAGCAGTGGCACAAAGGACAATGGCCAGTCGTCCAGTGTACCACGACTCCCACGAACAAGAAAAAATAATTAAAGCAAGACGAACTCGGGTGTGCAACAAAAGTTAGAGTGTCTTTATTTCAGAGATGATAGTGTTGCAGGTGATTACTTGTAGAGGTAGGATCGCTGCTGCTACTTATGGTGGACAGGAACAGATCTACTATAGATAATGATGATGATGATGATGACGGCAGTATTGAAAGCACCATCAGACAGCTGCTACAAGTGTTGCAGGCAGAATCGCTGCTGTAGATGATGATGATGATTATAGCAGACAGGATCTGAAATAGTGATTGTTGATCGTGGCTGTTCAGGTACTGCTACTACTGTTGTCGTCATCATTGTCATTGCACCATGCAAGACAGAAAGTCTGAAGCTAAATCTCAAGTAACTGTCGAGTGTCAAAAACGCCTCTCTTTTATGTGGCTTGATGAGCTGCTGCTGATAGCGCTGTCACAATATAGCTTTATTGGGCGACAGAAAAGGAGATGCACACAGAGATATGAAGTTGTTTCTATCTCTGTCAGATGCACGAAGGGTCAACATCGGTTTTGTTACAAGGAGTGCCAAGCGGATTGTAAACCGGGCATGGCACATCTACACATCTTCCCCATCTAAGTATAAGAAAATGAAAATAAGCAATAGTTTGTGGATCAAGACAGAATTATACATAATTGCTTTTATGTTTGACTCCTCAAATTTTTGCCATGTGTTTTATCTCAGTGCTTGAATTTGTGTGGGATCAATGACTAGGAAAGGCAGACAACCTTTGGATATTAATTTATTTACAGCAACCATTTAACCAGCCGGTTATGGCATCATAACTTTGCGGGACATTTTACAATTTAATCTTTAAGACAACCAAGCACTAACTAGCTGATTATTTAATTTTTTTTTCTCTATTCTATCATTTCATTCTATTAGTCCAATCAAAGTTACATTTCTATACTTTCTTTAGTATAAGTTCAAATGGAAAAGCAGAATACCTAAAATTCAACGTTTCGCCCAGCTGTTGTGTGGGCTTTATCAAGATATAAAAAGCTAAAAGTGGCAAAAAATGAGAAGATCTGTAATTATGGATAATATATATAATAATAGGGTATAATAAATTTAAATCTATGTAGAAAGAAAATACATACAAATATATATATATATATATATATATATATATTTATTAAAAAATTTTTTTTTTTTAACATAGTTCACCCTAAACAAGGCAGGCCGCCACTGTAAACGTAAGGGGCTACTGAGAAAAAAGAAAAGGGGAGAAGGTTGGGGGGGGGGGGGGTCAACCTAAATTGGGATCTGCGCAGCGAGATGTCTGTTTACATTAGTTTTAAATTTCTGCATGTCAGTACTGTCGGGGAAACAGAGGACAGGGAGAAAGTTCCAGAGGCCACCAGCACGAGGAAAGAAGCTATTTGAGTAGAAGGCTCTCCGGCATCTGGGGACCTCCACAGTGAATGAATGAGATTTAGGTGATTGTCGAGTTAGTCTAGTGAATTTACGTCGAGGGGGCACCAGAGCAGCCAATTCATTGGAGCATAATCCATTGAAGTATTTGTAAAACAAACATAAGGATGCCACATTGTGGCGATGGAACAGGAACTGGAACTTGGTCGATTCTTTTTTGGACCTTGTCAAGGAGGGAGAGACTAGTAGATGATGCACCAGCCCAGATGTGACAACAATACTCCATGCATCAGCGGATGGTTGCTTTGTAGAGATACAGGATAATGTCAGGTGTGAGGAGTTTACTAGTACGGTAGAGGGAGCCAACCTTCTTTGCGGCAGCCTTGGCAATGTCTTCAATGTATTTGTTCCAATTCATGTGAAGGTTAGGCCGAGGAGTTTGAATGATGAACTCTCAGGTAGGGTGTTATTTGCCATGACAATCGGTGGTTGGAGAGGTTTCTTGTAGTTATTGAAGGAAAGGAGCTTTGTCTTTGTGGCATTAAAAGTTACCAACCATTTATGACCCCAATTCACTACAGCCTGGAGGTCATTTTCTAAAGATTCAGTCATTGCCTCGGATATGGTCGCGTCGTTTTTGCCAACATGGCGAGAGTAAAGCGTGGTGTCGTCAGCAAATAAACCAATCTCAGACTCTATGTCATCAGGGAGATCGTTTATATAGATCAGGAACAACAAAGGTCCAAGGATAGATCCCTGGGGTACACCAGCATTTATGTCATGTTGCTTAGATGAACGGCCATCGAAGACAACCTGGATTTTTCTTTTGTTTAGGAAGGATCTAATTATATTAAGTAGTTGCCCAGTAATACCGTATGAGCGTATTTTCAGGAGAAGCCCTTCATGCCATATAAATATATAATTATTTTTATTTATATAGACGTGTACAAAAAGCCGCTACACTGGTATGTCGATGTTATCTATCAATACTTCTTAGAAACTGAGATCTCATCAGGCAGAGAAAAAAGTCTGATCTTTCGCTCAGATGTTTATATTGGGTCTCTAAAAAATCTAAAAAAATAATTATATAAATAGCTCTATTTACTATTGACCGCTTTTTTATAAGCACGGTTGAAATTCCGTGAATTTTTATGCTGTGGGTGTCTACTTTACATGGATTAATATAAAAATTATATGCATACATATATATTTCTTTGTTTCATTTTACTTCAGTCGAAGTTCTCCAAAATCAAGGGTCCCCTTCTTGGTTGATCTCTATATATGAGATACATAGATATTCGAATGTTCTATTAAAGTTCTCCTTTACCTGTCAAACGTTGAGTTAGTAAAGAAATTAGGAACATTAATTTTCCTCTCTTCAAATGACCAGTTAACTATGTTGTAGTATATTTTTCTTGTGGTCTCTTGAATTATCGAATTCCAGGGCAAGAAATTATCTAGTCTAGTGGAGTATCCAGCTAAGTGCTGTTACTTGAGGTCACATTACTTGGAGAGATGCACCATTCCTCATATGAGCCAGTGTATAGCAGTATCGAGGGGATCTTATTTAGGCTTCGAATACTATGTTATTTGGTCAGGGTTTATTTGTAGGGGGAAGTATTCTCATATCAGGTTGTCCTGACAGACCCTTGTACAGAGCAACGGAAGACACTCAAGGATGGTGTCTAGTAGGTAATTCAAACTCTCCTGTCGGTAATTCAAAATTTCCAGTACGTAATTCAAATTCAAATATATATGCATATATGTACTCCAAATATATATATATACAATATATATATAGATGTCGTATTAGCAAAAGGAAAGAGGAAGATAAGAGCAACGCAGGAAACTAAACGGGGATTCCAGTGGACCTAATTGAAAAGCAGGAAATCATCCAGTGTCTAACTTTATATTGTTTTTATTGATAATAGCTTTAGATAGGTGGGAGGAGACATAATAAAAGCCTATTCTTTGTTTAATTTTCTTTGGTACATAAAAGGCACCATTCCTTGCTAAAGATAGTACAATGTGTCACATGCTTTTTAGAGATGATTAGTTGCCGTCAGATAGTGGTGATATTTCAGAGATATCATGAGTGAGAACCACTTAGCAGGATATCTAAATGACCAAATCAAAACTTTATTGATTCAAAAAACAAATCAACTTGTATTAATTACTAAAGCAATAAATAAAATATATTTTTTTCCTTTTGTCTAAATGTAACTCTTTATTTATTCTGAATGATAACACACACTCGAACGAAACAAACGAATTACATACTCTGCTTTGCTACATGATTGAGAACTAAACTCCAGAGAGCTTTGCTACATGATTGAGAACAAAACTCCAGAGAGCTTTGCTACATGATTGAGAACTAAACTCCAGAGAGCTTTGCTACATGATTGAGAACAACACTCCAGAGAGCTTTGCTACATGATTGAGAACAAAACTCCAGAGAGCTTTGCTACATGATTGAGAACTAAACTCCAGAGAGCTTTGCTACATGATTGAGAACAAAACTCCAGAGAGCTTTGCTACATGATTGAGAACAAAACTCCGGAGAGCTTTGCTACATGATTGAGAACATAACTTCCGCCCAGGGGGCAGTTGTTCCGTCGTATCAATAGATGTGTGGATTAGCATGTTATACTGAAGTGCTTGCTAAAGGCATCTACAGGGCTGTATTTTTTTCAGCAAGGAAATTTCGTCGTCCTTTCACATACAGCATCTGGTATTCCCAAATGGTCACCCATCAAAGTACTGGCCAAGCTCAACACTGCTTTACTTTAGTGATCTAATGAGAACTTCTGTGTCAATGTGTCACAATCATCTCTTATGTTAAAGCTGTGCTAATCAATGTTTGTTTCTCTTATGGCTTTTTTCACATATATTTTAATCACACAAAATACATGTTAAAATATTCCTTGGTTTTGGGATTGAGTTACATTTGAAAATAATCCATTTGAATTATTCTTATTAGCCTTGATTTGTAATTTACTTAACAAGTTATTCATCTCTTACTAAGTTTCTGTCTATTACTTTCACTCTCTCTCACTCTATGTTGTTTAACCCCTCCTCTTATTTTATATAGTACTAGCAGGGCTACCCGGCGTTGCCCGGGACGATAAAAAATAAAGTAGTAGAAATTAAAGAGTGTGTGTAACATCTTTATATAAAAACTTCAATCTCTCTTCTTTCTCTAGCCGTCTCTCTTTCCCTGGTCCCCATTATTTCCCGCCCTCCTTCAATCCTCTATTTCTCTTTTTCCCCATATGATTCTTCTCTTGTTTAAATGTGTTAAAAACTAATAATAATGTAATTCATTTTCCCCCGGAGCGATCTGCTTTAAATGTAATAGTGTAATCTTACATTTATTGATTCGGAACATTTATTGAGTAGGTTGATATTTAGTAAAGAAAATTTACGCATCATTGGAAGTCTCAGTTGGGTTTTTTTATGACTGTATTTTCGGACATCCATACTTACACAACGTAAAAAAGAAATTAATAAACCATTTCATTGCTTAATTTCTTTTTTACGTTGTGTAAGTATGGATGTCTGAAAATACAGTCATAAAAAACAACCAAGACCTCTAATGACACGTAAATTTTCTTTACTAAATATGTATTTTATGTAACTGGATTTACTTAAAGAAATATGTTATGTAAACAAACATTTTGGATGAAAGTTATTAATTATCATACATTGTATTTTTTATCCCGAAATAAAGTTATATTTTATTTTTTAAAGACTTTGAAATCGAACTTGAATGCAACGACTTAATCGCTGGCGGCCATGTTGTAATTTCCTATAATTTTCTATCGTAAAATAGTAGCAATAGTTTGATTAGCGTTCATCGCTTATTTAAAAAACAATACCAAAGAACTAAAAATTTAGAGGCGCGTCCCTGGCGCTAAGAAACGCTAAATAAAATTAAAAGTTATTTCAAATTATTACGTAATTAAATTAAAATATGACTCGGGATTTTCAAATTACTATAAAATATAATTAAAAATAACTGAAAACGACCCCGCCCCCTCCCCGATTAAATCTGCCTAATGGACCCGTAAGGGGTGGGTTTAGAGATTCGGGAATACTCCCATCATCTTACTCTGTGAATTTTACATAAGAATGCACTTTTATATGTTATCTATATTCTGTAACCTTTTTTTAAAACAACTAAATTGTGTTTTTAAACGTGAGTTATAGTTCTTCCTTAGCTATCCTCTAACAAATAAATTTCATTAAAAGCCATAAATTGTTTTATGTAATTGAGGCATAATTTGCCGGACAACGCCGAATACTTTTTTTATATAAGATATTATAAAATGTACATGTACATGTATTTGTGTACGTACAGAGTGGCGGACCTTCGCATAGTTTCTTACCCCCTCCATCTAAATAGAATTGATGCTAAGAAACGTTAAATAAAATTAAAAGTTATCGCAAAGTATTATGTAATTAAATTAAAATATGACTCAGCATTTTCTAATTACTATGAAATAGAATGAAAAATAACTGAAAACGACACCCCCCACCAACCCTGATAAAAATCTGCCCCATAGACCCCTAAGGGGTGAGGTTAGAGATTCAGCAATACACCCATCAACTTACTCTGTGAATTTTACATCAGAATACACTTTTAGATTTTATCTATATTCTCTCACTTTTTTTCTATAAGTAACACACACAAACATACAGACATTCAGTTTTATATAGAAGATATATCACTCTTGCTCTGTTGTTTAACAGTAAAATGTAATAACATTAACAATAAAACGGAAGATAAAAATAGTCCATTATAAACAATAGGGAATATCACCACAAGTGTTAATACTATTTAACCCGTATCAGAAATAAAGAGAAAAGGGGGCGCATATAGTGAACAGAAAGATTCTAATTTGGAATTTGTCTTTTTATTTTTTGAAATTTAACTGGATCTGCAAACTCACCTTTTCCTGATTCAAACCATCTAACCTGAGCTCAATGGGTGATCCAACGGTTTTTTTTGTTTATTTATGAAAATCAAAGTTTTAGAGTTACAAATGGCGCAAATAAACTATAATATTTCTCCATCTCTCCTAAACACTAACTGAGTCTAATAATGACAAACCGACATTAACAATGGTTAATGGTAATAAGTCTAGAATATAAAATATAGATTTAAATAAGTGATGCTAAGACAGGTACCTCTTAATGTATTCGATAGAAGAAGTCACGAAGAGCAATACAGTAAAAAGGAACAAGTTAAAAAGACTAGGATAGGACATTAAGAGTATACTTTATGCTATTGTTGCTGCTAGTTTAGCATCATAAGACCAGGCTTGTGTTCATGAAAGCTGGATAAATATTCAAAAACTAGAATTTGTTAGGGTCTTCCATAACTAAAAATGTTGAGTTTTCATGAATACACGCTTGGGGAGAATAATCTGTTAACTTGATATTTTTCATTTTAAAGTGTTGTAAGATAAGACAAACATCCTGCCTTTAATAACCTTCAATTAGACAGCAATAATTGAAAACATTGTCATTTCAGATCAGACCAGATTACAAAAAGTGTTTGTTTTATGAAAATAATTTAATTAGGATGCATTTAATCTGATGTTATGAGGAGAAACATCTCGCAGAAAATGTTCGTTTATCTAGCAAATCGGCTGATACGTTTTTGAGAAGATGAAACCACCATCATGTTTTGGTCCAAGAATTAAGATGAGATCAAGTGAGTTTTCTGGAAGGCAAACTCATTTACATAATCTTGAATAGTTTATGATTTAGAGTTTTAATTAATCTGATTAATTCAAATGTTTATTAATTTAGATGTTAATAATCAATAATGAAAATGTTGGAAACAAAATGAATTCAAAAGTTAATTAATATTTAAATTTATACAATTAGGTTTCATTCATATTCTCTGTCCATATGTTGATCAGTCTTGAAAATCGAGAATTCTTCTTCTTCTTCTTCTCATATTCTATCTTTCCATTCTCTCTCCAATGTTTGTGTCAGTGCATTGTTTTAGAGGGCGATCAAGTTATAGTCGTTTCCTTACATATCATCAACCTCCCTTGGGTTGACCCTTATATGCCCTATTTTTCCTTTGAGTTTATTTTGGTTTTAGTGCTATGGTTATTTTAACTTACATATACAAAATGACCCCTAAAAATGCCACCATAGAATCGTTAATAAAATTCACAATTCTTTCTGCAATACATGCAATATATTCAGTACAAATTAACTCTGGTCTATACCTTACTTGTCTATCAAGTTTAAGTCATGAATATCTAACAGTCTTTTGATCGACGTTCAATGATAAGCACACTTGAATACGACGTGCAAAATTGCTAATAATTCTGACACATTCCTCTCTTATCCCTGATTTTGGCTGTGATGGCTCTCTTCAGTTCAGGAATAGTCTGGGGATTGTTTTGACAAACATTATTTTTGAGATACTCATACCGATAAAAAACGCAGGATCATGGTCAGATGAGTGTGAACACCATTCAGGATCACACCTCCTACTAATAAGACGACGACTTAAACAGTGATAAAACAAAGACTGCTGGACATTCATGACTGAAACTTAGTGAACAAGTCAGGCATAGACTGAAATTTATTTGTACCAAATATGGTTGGATTGTAGAAAAGATTCTGACTTTTATCAACGATTCCATTGGTGGCATTTTTTGGGTCACTCTGTAGTTGGTTAGTGTTAATTGAATATATGCATTGGTTTCTGCATTCTTAATATAACAGCAGTTTTTATTTGTGCTGTGGTTTTTATGGTGTCAATCATTCTGCTAATTCAAATTTCTTGTAGTCGTTTCCCAGAAATGTTGTCACTGTTCCCAATTTTTGTTACAATTAAGAGTATTTCAATTATTTTTGTAATCCACATTTTCTTTGTGATACTATAGACCAGGGGGGGGGGGAAGCCCCCAAAAAAGGATTCACCAACTCACACAAAGACGATAGGAAATGGGATGGACAATCAACAACGAGTTCAAAGGTGAGGGTTTGTTGGTGACTAAGACAAAAAGACCAGAGATAAGATATTTTGAAATTATAGGGTTTTATGACAATTTTGACGACAACAAGTTAGTTTTACAGCAGGCAACGGTTTGTGGCAAAAAGTTGACGAGTTGTGGCTCAGAGAGAAGAGATTGTGTTTGAAGTCAACTTCTTTCGAGAGTAGATCGCAGACAGAGCTCGGCAAAGATTTAGCAAGTGAGGAGATGAGCTGACGACTTGAGTAACAATAATATGGGTCTCGACAATCCGCGATGGTGTCACAAACTCATATACCTTGTGTATAAGTTAGTTGAAACTATGAGTGTGTACTCATAGTTTCAACTAACTTATACACAAGGTATATGAGTTTGTGTTCTTTCTTGTGAGTTGCTTTTATTTGTTTTGTAAACTTCTAAACCAGTGCTGTGCCCTCAACTATTTGTCAGTGGATAAACGACTCGGCTAGAACGACAATGAAGACAAGGAGAATGCCACATACACACAACGTTGGGGTTGCCGGTCGTCGAGAGGGGCAGCATGGTTCTACATCTTCGACTATCTAGCTAATTCTATCTATTTACATATTTTTCTCTCTCCTTCACTTTTGCCTTGTGATCAGCTGTCATGGTGAACTCCATTATTCGACAGATTAATTTTCTTCTTGTTGACTATTATCGTAGCTGGTTTTCTAGCTTAGATAAATTTGTTTGTATTTCAAAGTAGGATTTTGTACTTTTCATTTTTCAACACTGCCTCTTATTTGTGTTTGTATAATTTGTTTGTGTGATCAAAATATATTGTTTGCACAGCTAACAGAACATATCTTACCAACCCAGTTGTGTCTATTTTTATATTCCTTTTGAGTTAACTTGCTGTATGTACCGGGGTTTAGTGTTTCATCCCTTTGTCCACATAGTCTATATTTCCTGTTTTCTTTGGTTTTGTCTATCTTGACTTGTATGTAATTGGTTCCAATCATGATGATTTGTGCAGTTGTCCGTTGCAATTCAGTTTATTTTTTCAAGTGTCCATTTCACAGCCATGTTCATTTTTTATTATGCATAACTTATCATTTCTGACTTGTTAGGAGTTCTAACACTAGTCATAATGTGATTACACACTAGCAAAAACAGGTGATGCTCTCTGAAGTCTGAGTGACAACTGGTATCTCCAGATTTGCAGTACTCGCCCCTTTTATTCAATCATCATTTCAAATCACTTTGCATCCTTGAAATAGCTGTTTACAGTGGAGTTCGTTTTGATAACGGCCATTGGCTATCTCTAGAATTTGACTTGCAATAAGCGTCCTGAGGATTTCAGTACTCCTCATGCCCTTCCAGTGGAGGTCTGAATAGTGTTTTCCATCCTCGGTTTTTATATCCTCCAAGACTCTTTCTAGACCATTTTTGTGACACCAACTGATGCTGGTGCCATTCCTTCTTATTTCTTTAAGGGGGTGGAGCGTCAAGTTATGGAATTTTTCTTACATATCTTGCCTGGCAATTCTATTTTCCTTGAATTTGTATAATATTCTTTCTATATGCAGCATTATTCAATTTCAATTTATCTGTGATTGGTCAATGTCCCTTGCTTATGTGGATTGGCTTCTACACTCGGAAAATTTTCTTAATTTTTCAGTTGTTTTAATCGGTGCTGTGCCTTGTATGGTGCCAATCTTCCATTAGCTTCCAATTTCTTCTCTAGTATTTCTTTCAGTTTTTTTAACTGTTCCTAGTGCTCCTATAATTATTGGTATTACCGTAGTTTTCTTAATGTTTCATATTTTCCTCAGCTCTCTGTTAAGCTTCATGCATTTTCTTAGTTTTTTCAGTCAACCCTCTCAATCGAACAACAAAATCTACTTTTTGGCAGGTTTTTCCTTCTTGTTGAGTATTATCATGCTCAGTCTTCTTGCTTGAATGAGTTTGTATTTTCATATCCGAGTCAATTTGATGTCTTTAATTTTCCAATACTGCCTTCAGTTTGTGTCTGTACCATTTGCCTGTATGTTTAAAGTGCAGTCATTTGCACAGTTCCCAATGGACTACCTTCCCAACCCAGTCATGTCTATTTTTATATTCCTTTTGGACTAGTTAGCTGCATTCACTTATGATGTGGCTAACGGTTTTGTCTCTTTGTCCACAGAGTTTACATTTACTACTATTATTCTGTTCTCACTAGGAGTTTTCACACAGGTCATCAGTGATTGCTCACTGATAATAACCGGTGGTGCTACCTGGAGTCTGAGTGACAACAAGTCTCCCCAGATTTCAAGTACTTTGCACTTCTTTTGATAACAATTGCAAGTGATTTTGAACTATCACAACAGCCGCTTACCATTGATATTTTACTGGCAAGGACCATTGATCTTCTTTGGGATTTGGTTGACAATAAGACTTCTCAAGGTCCCAGTACTCTCCGCACCCTTCCGGTGGAGGTCTGGTTAGTGCTCTTTCTCCTCGGTCTTTCCATCCTCCTTGACCTTTCACACCTATTATGTGTGGTATCAGCCGAGGCTGATGTCATCACATTGTTGTTGTTGTTGTTTTTTTCCTTTTTAAATGGAGGTGGCCAGTTTATGAAATTTCTTGCAGTTTCAGTTCTCTTAGGTTAATGTGATGGCGTTCTTTCTATGTTTTTGTTTTATTTCTTTTGCAACTTCCATGTGACTGGTTAGCATTCACAGCTTAAGTGGGTTTGTTTCCGCATTCAAGGATTTTCCTTAAGATTTCAGCTGTTTTCATCATTGCCGTCTGTTGTATAGTCTCGGTCTTCCCTTTCATTCCAATTTCTCCCAGTCTTTTTTCAGTTTTTGGGGGACTGTTCCTAGTGTTTCTATGATTATTGGTATTATATTGACTTTCTTCATGTTCCATATCCCTATCAGTTCTCTTGCAATTATTATTATTTGTACTCACTAGGAGTTCTCACACAGGGCATCAGTGATTGCTCACCGACAACCGGTGGTATTTCCTGGAGTCTGAGTGACAACAAGTCTCCCCAGATTTCCAGTATTCTCCACCTCTTTTCGATATCCACCGCAAATAACTTTGCAGTATCACAACAGCTGTTTACCATTGATTTCTTGCTGGTAAGGACTATTAATCTTCTCTGGGATTTGGGTGGCAATAAGCCTCCCTAAGGTCCCAGCACTCTCTGAACTTCCAGTGGAGGTCTGGTTTGTGCTGTCCCTCCTCGGTCTTCTCATCCTCCTTGACCCTATGCGGGTGAGCTTATGGTGTTTGTTGCTATTTCTGTTCATTGGTTCATTTTTGTGCGGTGTCAGCTGAGGCTGGCGTAATTTATTGGAATTCTTACACTAGTTGTTACCAGTGATCTTTCGCTGATAAACGTAGGTGGTGTTCTCTGGTGACTAAGTGAAAACAAATCTCCCGAGATGTTCATTACTGCCGGCTTCTTTCCATCACCATTGCCTCCCCCTTGGTGTTATCACATCAGCCATTTAACAGTAATTTCTCGCTGATAATCGTCAGTGGTTTCCTCTGGAATCTGAGTGACAATAAACTTTTTCAAGATTCCAGTAATCTTGGTAACCTTTGATGAATGATGCTACTCCTCCTTGGTCTTTCCATCCTCTCAGATCCTCGACAGCCACTTTTCATGATATCTCCAATATTTATCCATGTAATCTCAGTTCCTTTGAGTTTGTCTTAATATGCTTCATTAGTCCACTGCCATTTTATTTCAACTCACCTGTGATTGGTCAATTCCATCTCATTATCTGGTTTGCTTTCCACACACCTAAATCTTTATTAATATGCCAGCTATTTTCATCAGTGTCACGATATTTGTAGTGTCAATCTTCCTTTTGATTTTAATTTTTCTAGTCTTTTTCCAATTTTTTCAGAACGTTTCCTAGTATTCCTACAATTATTGGTATTACGGTAACTTTTTGTTTCATAGCTGATCAAAGTAGAAAATGGACCTAGTATTTACTTTTGGCAACCTTGTAACCCTCACTTTCCACCTATTTTGTTGTTTAACCTTCACATCCTATAAGCGATATTTCTGACAAAGGGTAGAAAATTGCTGTTATCTAAATTGGCTGTTGTTTTCAGTTGATAGTATGTGAAGATTTTCAATCCTCTCATAGGGTTTATCATCATCATTCAACTGTTAATCTATCCATCTCATTTACTATTTGGCAGGGTTTTCTGTCTTATTGACTATCATCATGTCTGGTCTTATTGCTTGGGTTAGTTTGTTTGTATTACACTGTCTCTGAGTATTTCATGCCTTTGTGGCTAAATGTTTGGTCTCTTTTGCTGTTTTATTGGGTGTTGTATAGCTTGGCTTTTCTGTAGTTTCTTTTGATGGCATTGTTTTGTGCGATTGTCAGTAGCAATTCCGTTTCTCTTTTCAAGTCTCCCTTTTGTAGCCATTTATATTTTCTTGTTTTTCTCATAAATAATCCATGTAATTACCTTTCTTCCAATTTTTTAACATGTTTTTGTTTACCGTTTCACTGTTCTCTATATTGCACGGGGCATTGTTTTTAGCTGTGATAATCAACATATCTGAAGTTTGAATTTTTTAATCATTTAATTGCATTATCGAAGCAATCTTTGATACATACAAGTCCTTTTCATATAAGATTTGTCATATGGAAAACATCAGTGTACAATGATTTGTGAATGCATTAATTAATCATGTTAGTATTAAAAAGAAAAGTAATTTATTTACAGAGTGACAATTTATTATCTACTTTTTCATTCCTATTACTAGTTAGTAATAGGAATGAAAAAGTAGATAATAAATTATCTCTTGGAGGTAGAATTATTAGTCTTTGATGGTTTGGAGAGAACATACTGAAATCGTAAACGTTTCTATCTGACTTCTGACTCAATGGCTGATGATAAGAAAGAAATTAATGGTAAAATTATTCGTTGATCGAATTTAAATGAGAAATGAGGATTATGATGAGAAAAATATAAACATTGCTGAATTGATGGTGTCTTAGAGGGAGCTAATAGATAAAGGGTTGACCAATGAAAATCTAATAGGGGAGGGGTAAATTTTGTCTGCCATCATAAAGCCTAAAATGGGAAGAAGCTAATAGTAAGAAAGAAATTGACGAATCAGATCATTTGGGAGACATATCTCTGAGTTAGTGATTGGCTAAAAGTAAAAAAATAATCAAACACCACACTACTGAGAACCTGCTTTAGGTTGAGACCAAGAGGTTTGGGCATCTCGACACATTTCTCCACAGCCAGGTTGAGTAGACAGCACTGAGAAGCCCTCCTGAATTTAGATCCTGAGCCCAACTTGCTACTCTAAAAACTGACTCTTTAACAAAACAGAAAAGAACTTAGAATTTTCAGTACCAACTCTAAGAAGTTAATAGAATTTTCAGTACCAACTCTAAGAAGTTAATAGTATTTTCAGTGCAGACTCAGTGTCTAATGAAAGGGCTTTGTTTCACACAAATTGTATAGCCGTTCTGAACATAAACTGAATGACTTATTGTACAACTTTTTGTTTCCGATACCTTGTTTCTTCCCAGCAACTGACTTGAACCAAACCATTGTACGATGATTTTCATCCTTCCGTGATTAAAGAACACAACATGTGGCGAGGGATTGCAAGATGTGAAAATCATCAACCAGATGCAATGACTGGCCACAGTGGAGAGGTTGTCTTGTAGTGAGTGTAAGACGGTTTTACCAATAATAAAAAGCAATATTATTTTTTTTTAATAGACATTTAATTAAAAAAATTAATTAGACATATTTTACGATGAATTTGAAACAAAGTAAATTTGCATACTTAATATGAAACGGACAGTATCTGTTAAATAATAAAACAAAGAAAAGAAAATGAATTTTATATCTTGTGTACAATTTAAAAGAGATAATTATCTCCAATACTCCTGAGGGATCCTGACTTCAGTGTGCAGGATTTAGTTTGAAAATCTATCAATGTTACCATGGAGAGCATGTAATTCCAATTTAGTTGTTGCTATAAACAATCCTTAGGGTATGATTATTTATGCATTTTATGTATGCATTAGATGATAAAGGCATGTAAAGTGCATAGACAGACAGACAGACAGACAGACAGACAATTTACATCTTTTATATCATTTATAGATTCATTTATTTATTCACTTATTTTTACATCTTCACATTGTTCTATAAAAAAACACCAGAAAAGAACTTTGGTATAAATCTACTTACCGAAATTGCGTTTGAACAACATTATTGCTGTAATGGCAATCACAAATCAAGTAGACTGCAAGTGACTATAGAATATTCTAGGCCATTTGCTTTCAAGAGAAGGAGCTGTTAATTTTGGCACGGCTCTTGGATTCCTACAGACAATGGCAAGACCGTTTCAAGAACGGTGCTGACAAGATGGCAGGAAGTTCCATATAGCCAGCACAATGTCCAGTCTTCAGTGTGACAAAGATGAGAAGGCCAAGAATTTTCTGTGTAATAGAGAGCATACAGTAAAAAAAAAAACTTTGGTCAATTTAGATAGAAGATCAGAGTTGGCGTCAAGTGCTTTCAACTCTGGCAGGGATTCTAAGAGACTTATAGACCTTGTTTGTTTCTTTCTTTGGAATAATGCCAGACAGAAAAACTGAATAATAGAATGCTGACTCTTTTAGAATATTTCATGTGTATGTGTATGTGTAAACGTGTGTTTTTGTGTGTGTGTGTGTGTGTGTGTGTGTGTGTGTGTGTTTCAAGACTTTCAAACAATAGCAAGAATTTGGCAGAATCTAAGAAAAAATATTGGTCTTGCATAATTATTTATTGACAGGCAGAAGAGTTAAGTATTTTATGTTTGCAGAATATTTTCATAAAGTATATTCTTTATTATTAAAAATATCATTCAGTTGTTGTAATTCACGATGTGTTCAAAAACTACTAAAACTAAAGTTAGATTTACCAAGACAAAAGTCAACAAGGAATTATGAACTTTCTTGACTAGAACAATTTCGCTTCCTATTACCAATGGTAAGTCAATTTTGTACTCGATATCAACTCTTTTTGCGGTGACAAAATAATAAAGACAAGAACACTTTTGATCAAATTTGCAATGATATAACTGCATTTCACCCTCCCTAATAATTTTTTTCAAAACATTCTTTCTCCCAAACAAATGATTTTTAAAAACATTCCAATAAATTATGTTTCAAAACGTTCGTTACACTCTTCTAACCTAATCCGAAACCTAACTCTAACCTAACCCTTACTGGCAGCCACTCGGACTTAGAGATAGTGGTAAAAGAAATTTGTTAATGCCCTAAAACGCTTGAATAGCCGGGAAATGGGTGATGATTTTATGTTAAATTTATATACAAAACAGATCCCCCACTTCAAATTCTCAATTAATTGTTGTTTATTTTTTTATTATTCTTCAGCAGAATATAGTGATAGGACGATTCCAAAATTTCCCCTGATTCCGATACAATTACCGATTCCGATTCTTTTAAAATTTCTAAATATTTAATTAGAGATTTGTTGCATTTAAAAAAAAATTCAAATTACTGTAAAACACCTGTATAAATGTCTGCATATAATTTTGCAAAATGTAAAAAACTACACGGGGGGGGGGGGGCGTATATTACACGAGTAGATCTTTCTAAATATTTTTTCTCAAATGTTTACCTTGTAATTGATTGAAAATTGTGAGACAACTAAAGATTGATTTTTCTTTTAAAACAGCCGATTTGCCTTAGTTCGTTGTTAGTTGATAAAATGCTATTTGAACTTTTTCATAAACAATTTAAAATAGTCTACGATTGGTATGCAAAATAAGAATACGATGTAGGAATAGAATGGTTAACAAAGCCCCCCTTCCCCATATTAAGAATGAGTTTCTAAATAATAATGTTACTATTTAGAAAACCATTCTTAACATGAAGAGGGTGGGGCAACTATTCTGTGCCTCCCCTCTATCAAAGAATGTTCATATTTTTTGTCCTAATTATAAAGATTTGGTCGGTTATTAGATTGATTTATTTTACTGTAATAAGAAAAAGAATATACAGATAATAATAATAATAATAATAATAATAATAATAATAATAATAATAATAATAATCATAATGATACTGTAAAATAATGATGCAGAAATGTTGAGTAATAACGCATAATACGTCACAGGGAGGCTAAGGGCATAGCCCCACAATAATGAAGAAAAGCCAAAGACTAGATAGATTGTACATTAGGTTAAAAGAACACTGTAAATTAATCGGTGACCATTGAACGAGCCCAGGTGTGTAAGGTCGACGAGTTCATTTCAGGGTATGACGTCATAAGAAAAGACTCGGTAACCATTAAAAGAGCCAGGTGAATGAGGCCAGAAGAAGAAAGCACCCAGAGTGCAAAGTCAGAAATTAAAACGGCGGTTTTAAACGAAGGAAGAAGGAGCACTTACGTAGCAGAGATCGAGTTGGGAGGATATAGAGAAAAACTTGTCGTGGGTCAGCCCCGAAGAGAGGTGCCCCAACCACGACCGAACTGTCGTAAACAACTGGTGTGGAGATCACAAGCCTTCCCTAGATTCCGGGAGCAGACTGCTACAGAACGTATTGTTGTGTTTCCCTCTAGGTTGCAAGGTAAATCACTCTGCTTAGTTTTCGTGAAAATAACCTACGTTGGGTAGAGTCGAAAATCAAGCACCGTCAAGGTAAAGAAAGAGGTTTCTTTGTAAGACAAGGGAAAGAACAATAATGCCAAAGGATGTTTGCTTACAAAAAATATTTAATTATATATATGTGTATACCCAACTTACACCAGCTGGTGGTGAAGAATAAAGAAACAGAGTTTCTCGAGCATGTCCTTGTTTCTATTGTTGCGTTTTGTTTGATGCTACCGGGTCCCCTGAAGAAACGGGTATTGCAACCACTACTATTACTACTACTAATGATGGTGATGATGATGATAATGATGGCAAATTTGTAGATTGACACCCTCAGCTAAATCAACCTCCAACCCAATGTTTTTTGGATGATTATGTGTGAACACCTAGAAAAACTTGGCGGAAAGAAAAAAGACAACAATTATTTTAGATTAACATCCTCAGCTAAAAAACCTCCCAAAAGGAGATTCTACTTCATTTAGGTGATTACGTGTGAACACCTTTAAAAACTAGGCGGAAAAAACAAAATTATTTTAGAATTTAGAATCGGAGATCAGTTTCGTATATAAATTTCATGTAAATTATCATCATTTTCAGGCCATTCTAACTCTTTAGAGATATTTGCTAATTTTTTTACCACTAACCCTAACTCCGACTGATCGTAAAACCATGTATAATCGCTTAAGAAATTAGACCCCCTCCCCCCAAAAAGATAAACGCACAAAATTTATCTCCCAGAAAAAATAAAATTTTTTGATTAACTGCTCTAAAATGCTAGAATGTCTCGGAAATAGGAGTTCATTTTATGCTTAATTTATGTATGAAACTGATCCCCCACTCTAAATTCTTTTCAGTATGTTCACAAAAACATGTAGAATCTCATTTTTATGGGGGGTAGGTAGATGTAATCGGACAAAATCCCACCGGATAAAAACGTACCAAAATAATTCAAACACAGACAAAAGCCTACCAATGAAAAAATAAATGTTTTAAATTTAAAAAAAAATCGCTTTATATTTATTTTATTTTTAATTATCAATAAATGTTTAGCAGTCATTTTTTTCTTGACAAAAAAGTTTTTATTTCATTTTTAAATGTTTTTCTGTTACTCTGTAAATACTGCATTCTTATGAAATTATTGGTGCTTATTTTCTTTGTTTTTATCGCCAGTTCGGAATTATAACATTTTATTGTAGAAGAAAAATAATTATTAGAGCTCTGCACCCTATGCTATCCCCTCCCCCCAATGCGATTCTCCGTTTTTAGACAATTACATGTAAACAGCTTGAAAAACTTAGTGGTAAAAATAAAATATAACAACAAAAAGCTAGTTTCGCATATAAATTTACGTAAAATGATCACCCCTTTCGAACCAGCCAATGTATTAAGGACATGTAACAAATTTTGTTTGTTTTAAATCTTGATCATGTAATGTTCCTGATCAAACTTTAGTACGAAGTATGTCATTGTTAAAAGTCATAAAAAACACGCCTCCTTCCTACTACTAACCCTGAGTCTGGGGGGTAATACAGAAAATAAAGCAATTACGTGTAGTTTGATGTCTTTGCAGGTCGAGTTAATGGTCAAAAATTTAGTTAACTGCCCTAAAAATTAGAATGGTCCCAAAATATGGAATCATTTTACACTAAATTTAAAGGCGCATCTAACCCCCCCCCATTCTAAATTGTTTTTTTTTGTTTTTTTTCAGTGTTTTCTACACATAATCGCCTAAAAAAGTAAGATCTCACTTTTTTTTGGGGGGGGGGGGTAATTTTTAATATAGATATAATTTCTTTTTTAATTTGACAAACTTCTAAATGTTTTTCCTTTATATATTGTATATAAGATTTTGATATACTCACTGTGAGATTTTTATCTATATTTTTTACTTGTGTCAAAACCGGAAAAAAATACATTAATTATTTTAGAGGGTATATATGCAGTGACTAGACGACAGGGTCAGACCGGCGCCAGCGAAATAAAAAAAAATTTAATAATCAACTGTGAACTCTATGAGAGGCATCATATAGACGTTTAGCAAATAGGAGCGAAAAGAAATTTAAACATTTCGAAAGATTTGCTAAGGCAAGTGAACTCTACAATATTTACTTTATCATAATTTATCAATAAAATAAAAAATAAAAATTAGACTCAGAGAGTCAATGCTAAATCTGGGAATGGGATTCCTAACCTGTGGTCATTTGGCCCTTAGTCTTATGTTGTAAATAAACAACCTTCTAATAAATAAATACATTGTGTTTGTTTCATTTTTTATTGTCAGGAACAAAATTTAAAGAATCGTTTTTGCAATCGGAAATAAGGCTGAAATTTACCCGATATCGATACTAGTTCTGATATCCTCAAAAGTTCTGATTTTTCCGATTCTCATTCCGATTAATTGTCCCAACACTAAGCATTCTTTTTTTTTTTGGGGGGGGGGGGGAGATTCAGCAGAGAATGTTAATCTACAAATGTAACAAAATAAATTTTACGGCAAAAGAAAATAACATAACACTATAGTAATAAGCAATACAAAACTGTGATGGCGGAACTAAGAAGAAAGATCAAAAAATTATTATTTAATCATGAACTTCAGTTACATGTTTATTTTGCAAATACGATACTTTCATAGAGTACATATTTTCTGCCTTCACTGGTTCAGTGTTCGTCAGTTTTTATAAACAAACTGAGAGTGTATGAATGTTATACTTATTGCGTTCTTTTGTTTCGCTCATTGAGATCACCTTTATTTATGTTTAAGGAAATATCGAAATTTATTTGTCAATGAAATGGACTGCTTACGTCTTACTAAATCTGCAAAGAAAATTAAGCATTTGTAATATTTTATTCTAACAAACAATGTGTATTTATATGTACACTGTGACACACACACGAACATTTCGAATAATTAATCTTATATGTAATAAGTGTTTAGATCTAAGTATGAAACGAGGGCATAATATAAATGAAATGGTAGGTTCGATTAAAGAGTCACCCAGTAAATATGGCACCAGTTTTATTTAACAATTTTAACAAATGGAGCGATTTCATTGGATAATCAGCTTCGTTGGTTATCTAATGAAAAAAGGTGAATCTCGGGAAAAAAAATCTTACTGAAATAATTATTGGGCCAGATAGAATATGTAATCAATGAAATCGATTGAAATTTCAATTTTCTATAATAAAGAACACAGACTGATAAATTCTGTAAATGACTGGTTAAAAAAAATAGTAATTTGATTTTTAAGCGCATAATTTCAGACATTCTTATCATCACTAATCATGATGAATGCTGTACGAAGGTTCTGATAAGATAATATTGATTACTTCCCTTGCTGATGAATTGGAAGCAATTTGACGCTGATTAAGTCCACTTTCTATAATATGGCTCGTCTGAATCTTTTTACGTAAATGGTGATATATGATGCATATATTTACATCAGAAACACAAAAAATGTCAATTAGTATAAAATATCGATACTTCAGACTTTTACTGTGGCTTTTTATGGCTCCGAATGTTAGCCATCAATGAAGGAAAGAGAAACTTTCAACATGCATGAATTATTTCTGTGGGGTGTCTATTTACTTCTTTCATGTCTGGGTAAAAGCTCTACTTTTCATACAGTTTTCACCATAGCAGTACATTTTTTACCGATTTTAAATATTTTTGTGACTTTTCCAGCTATTAAACTGCCTCAATATTAAGAACCTGTTCGCGAATGGGTATTTCAGCTGGTATATTGGATAGTACATTATTTTGCTCTTCTTTCTGTAAAGCCTTAACGTGGAATTTCCACAGGTCTTTCGATAAAAGGAAAGCTATTTTCCTTTATATGTAATATATGGAAAGTAAAAATATTTATATGAGTTTTTATGATAGGTTTCATTCTGTGATCAATTATATGATGGTCGTGTGTTGCTGAGGAAATTAAATGTTATTGGATATCCTCCACTTCACAACAATAACTATAAACCAAATTGAATAGCGAATCATGTTACTCTCACTTTCATGAAGCCATGAAATGTGTAAAAATAGGTGGCAATCCTGTTTTTCATTTTCCTCTCGTTTATTATTGAACACACCAAAAAAAGGAATATATTTCGCTCTGGGAATGAATGTCAAAATACTCAAAAACTGTGTTTCACTTGGGAAATGTAGGATTTTCAATAAAGTAACATTCACGCGTTGAACATTATTAGCATGTTCTCGTTGCTGGAAATAATAATATATTGGTGTCATGAAGATTCGCAAAGTTTAATCTTGGCTACATGTAGTTGGATCAATATGTCTATTGCATTCTATTTATTTCTGTTTTATTTGTGTTTGAAAAACTAACAAAAAGAAAGATCTTACATAAATTACAACCAGAGAAGGACCCCATAAATTATTGATACTTGATAAATTATAGTTGTAATTTCTAAAACATGCATAAGGTCATATGTTGATGTCACTGGCAAAAAAGACTGAAAGAAACAGATGATACACAAAGTCATAGGTCAAAAATATAATTGAAAAATAAAAAGGATGTGTACTTGTCAAAATTTGAACAGAGTTCAAACAGAGTGTATTTTGTATGAATTTGATACGCCTTTTATATGATGTAATATCCCTAGCACAAACACATTCAGCAATGAAAATGCTACAACAGTGTTGATCCCACTGAGGTGTTACATAGTGTTCAAGGGGTAAAATTTTTAGTCAGCCAGACTTGTAACTCCTTCCTTATTGAGCTCTTGAAGGGCTTACCTTTTTCTAGTCTCTTTAGAGTCTCTTTCAGGATTGATCTGTCTGATAACTGACTACCTCATCCCCTCAAATTATTATCTGGGGCAACTTGGAAATTTTTCAGGACAAATTCCTTCTGTCTTCACTGTAAAATTTCTTCACGTATTCCTATGTGCACACCAATCATTATTTAGCATTGTGTTATAATACTACAATACAAGTATTTAATTATAAAAACCAGATTTTTTTAGTTATGGAAGACCCTAATTGTAATGTTACCCCGGCTTTACTGGTCCCCAAATGCAAAAGGTGTTGCAGTAAAAATGAAGAATTAAAACAATAAGTTTTATTGTATAACTTACAATTTATTTGTAGTAGAATGTCAACATTTTTTTGATACACCCCTGCCTTTGAGATGCATTCGACTTCCAAAACCCCACCTGGAGAGAGCCACATGCAGAACATCCGCTCACTTCAATTGTCAAATCTCGCTCTGATCTTTTTCACAATCCTCTCTCAATCGGTGATGTAATTCTGGAATTGTTTTTTTTAATACATTCCTCAATCGGTATACTTCAATATAAAAACAATAATATGTTTATACTTTGATTCTCGTCTCAACCTACAAACACGACATCTACCTACACACCTGACTTACATGTCTCTACCATCGAGGTAATAATTCTTATTTACTATCCTGCTTTTTCCAATCATCCCGGGATAATCTCATTACATAACTTATATTCTTGTACGTTTCTCCAACTCTATTAAGTATTAGCCAATTCTAATTACATTAAACCAATGACATGCCCACACACACACATACACATACATATATATATTTGTTTATCTACATACATATATGTTTCATCCTTCTGGAATCGTCAGTGTAGAGATAATTATTCAAGTCAATCGCAGGATTCGAAACCCTGGAACAAGCGTCATGTTTTTTAAATTCAAATTCCTACGTCTTAACAACTATATAAATCGGTGAGAGTTTAAAACTTATTATACCGAGCTGGTGCGATAGGCTGCTGACGTCAACAGTGTTCAACTTATGAAGGTACATGCATTGAAGCTATGATTTTGACGGCTGTATTAATACTACTCATTAAAGTGCCCAGCCTGAATTCGGGGCGACAAATAATTGTTTATCTACATACGTATGCATTTCATCCTTCCGGAATTGTCAGTTTAGAGATATTTATTTAATTATATATATATATATATACACTCCCAATGTCCTATCCTAGTTTTTTTCACTCATTCCTTTTCATACTATTTTTCTTTGTTCCTTCTTCTGTTGCTCGCTTCTTTTTGACTTTCATATTTTTTTCCTTTCCATCCAATGCATTTATAGAGGGATGAACAAAGTTTCTTTCCTAAAAAATTCCATCTGTGGAACAAAATACCATGGGCTGCTTCCCAACTAACTAAAACATGGCGGGCTCCAAGCCCAATGTTAACAAATATTTGTTCAGCCGCCCCTTTCCACCCATCGTTTCCAACCTTCTCATAGTGTTGTTCATCACCCAACTGACAATCTCTTTAACCTTGATAAGTAGTAAAAATTAGTTTACAAAAAGAAAAAGCCTATAGAATTAAAAGTTCCAACTGGCTTTGAACTCTAATTACTGTCCCAACTTCACATTATCTACAATAAAAAGAAATGATAAAATGGCATTTCCATTTTCTGTAGACATTTATTTCAGGTGCAGTAAAAAGAACATCTGCGAAGAATATTAGGTAAGGACCAGCACTAACTATTTCTCTCAGTGGGGTCATTAAGTACTTGCTGGCAAATGATCAAGCATAATCCTAGTGAATTCAAAGAAATGTGGCCGGGTTCCCATGGACATGGACCAAAACACTGAGAAGATTTCTCTTCTAATGGCCTTTCTTCATAGATTCTCCGGTCGAAGCCGAGAAAGACATTCATGATATTTGAATCTGTGAGGAATTGTACTGAGCAGAATAATAAGGCTTGCATGTGATGTTATGACAGAGAAAAAGGCCAGGAAATCAGGATGGAATGATCTCCAAGTGAGATAGAAAAGTTCATCTATAAAATAAATAAGTTAACACACTTACACAGTGTGGTTTAAGAAAAGACCACGCATCGCGTAAGAGCAGCTTTTTCAAAAGTATTTCTCTTTGTGTGCGTGTGTGTTGGTAACGTATAAGCTTCTAAACTAGTAAACAAAAATTCACTGAATTTAATAGGAAGAGCTTCTGAGATGCCGGGTGTGTCATAAGTGGTTAAAAATGCTGCTGCTACTATTACTAATAATAATAATAATGATAATAATGATAATAATAAATCACATCCTGATTTCCTGGTCTTCTTCTGTCATAACATCACATGCAAGCCTTATTATTAAGCTCTTCTTAAACCACACTGTGTGCGTATTTGCAAAGAACAAGAAAAGTCTTAGAAAATAAATTATATCGCAGAAATCTAGATAAATAAACAAATAGGCAGTATCACTAATATGATAATCTGGGCCATTGATAGGCTGGACTAAAGAAGAACTCAGGCACCTTGACCAGAGGACTAGAAAATGAATGACCATGCACAATGCACTAAACCCCCCAAAACAATACGGACAGACTCTACGTAAAAAGAAACGAAGGGGGAAGAGGACTAAGAAAAGGACACTTGAACAGGGAAACTGAATCTTTAATGACTGTTGCACAGAACAATGCGATTAGGACAAGCTATATTAAAGCTAAAATAGATAAAACCCTTGAAAACAGGAAATGCAGACTGTGAGGACAAAGAGACGAAACAATAAATCCCATAATAAGTGAATGCAGCAAACTAGCCCCCACAAAATACAAGAACAGATTTGACTGTGTGGAGAAAGCAGTACACTGGGAACTATGCTAAAAACTGCATTTCGAACATGCGGACAATTGGTACAAACATAAACCAGAGACAGTACTGGAAAATGAAAAACACAAAATCCTCTGGGATATGCAGGTGCAAACAGATAAATACATACATAAAAGAGACCGGATGTCATTATAATCGACAAAAAGGAAAATCCTGCCAAATCGTAGACTTCGCCGTCCCAGCAAACCACAGAGTGAAGATCAAGGAGATGGAAAAATGAAGTAAATACACGGAATTCGCCAAAGAATTGAAAAGGATATGTAGTATGAAGAAAGTCAATATAATACCAATAATCGTAGGAGCACTAGGAACAACCACGAAAAACCTGGCAAAAAGACTGGGAGAAATTGGAATCAAACGGAAGACTCAGACCATACAACGGACGGCAATTAGAAATACAGTTGCAATCTTAAGGAAAACGTACTGATTCAAACACACGAAGTGATCACCTAATGTTATCAATTGCAGTTTTTAAATCCCTCAAATCTTGTGGCTGTATTAGCACCCCCTCAATCTCTATACATGTTATACACTTGTTTTTTGTTTTCATCACTTAATTTATTTATGTATTGGACATCAGAAGAGAACCTACTATTAGTGTTATCACAAAAGCCTTCTTTCATTCTTTGCATGAATAAGCCTTCTCTATATTAAACAAAATAGAAGAAAACTTCCCACACATGTCTGTCTGCATGTATTTTTTTGTTATCTCGATGTGCAAAGGGATATAATATATTCTTACTACTAAGTTAATTAAAAACAATTTATTTTGCTTTACCTACTTACTTGTGACTTATATGCGTAAAATTTTTTTAATATTTAATACAAGATATAAACATATTAAGTTGTCGTAAATATGAGTTCTAAACAAAAGAGGCGATTTTCTTCAGCCACTTGTTTACACTATTGACCTTACTTCCTGTGGTTGAAAAATGCCTACTTTGTTCAGAAGCCATATTTACGACAATTAAAAATGCTTATATGCTTAAATATCAAATATTACATGTTTTAACGCAAACAGGTCACAAATGAGTAGGTAAACCAAGATAAATTGTTTTTGACTAATTTCCCAACTGTATTTTCTTTAAAATAACTTATGGTGATAATAGTAATACCTACCAGAAACTGTATAGGATCGAACGCACATGCAAAATGGCAGTTTAAAGACTTCTAAATCACTTGCGATCTATTAAGTATGAAAATATTTATTGTTACATCCAAGTTGTCTTCAAATTTCGAAACATATTTCTAAGCATTTAAAATATAAATTTGTAAGTGATTGTGAAACCGTTGAACATTCAAATCAGAATAGATTGCGGGCAAGTAAAGAAAGTATATTAGTCAAAGGTGAAAATAAAAAAAAGTGAGGTCATGCCAAATCGAAATAAATAAAAATAATAACAGCAACAACAAAAACAATTATTATAATCATAATAATCCCACCAAATTTCATAATCTGTTCCCCCAAAACCCCCTTCTCCCCGAATATGTACAATGTGATGGCACCTATCTTGGCTGATATCACACAAAATAATCGTGAAGGGTCAAGGAGGATGGAAAGACCTATGAGGGAGAGCACTATCTGGACCTCTACTATTGCAGAGAGTACTGAGGCCTTGTAGAGGCTTATTGCCACCTATATCCCAAAGACGACAAATGGTTGTTGTTACCTAGAAATCAAAGGTAAGCGGTTGTTGTGATAACGCAAAATCATTTGCCATGGTTATCGAAAGAGGTGGAGAGTACTAGAAATCTGAAATCTTGAAAGTCACTCAGATTCCAGTTATTGTCAATGAGCAATCACTGATGATGACCTGTGTGAAAACTGCTAGTGAGTAAATATAATAATAATAATAATAATAATAATAATAATCCCCCCAAAATTTCATATACTGCCCCCACCCACCAAAAATAACAAAAATCACACAGAGAATGTAATGTCACTAGCCTCGACTGATACCATACAAAATAATTGTGATGGGTCAAGGAGGTAAATTCCTATTGTTTGGTCGAATGTTTGCTAAATTGAAATGTGTTTTGACACTACTCACAACTGAACAGATTTTAGAGGCATTTGCAATTTTTTGCCAATTGGTAACAAGTGCAGCTAAACTGTGGTGTATATCTGAAGTTTTACCCTTGTATAGGAAAGGACGGGTCAGAATAAAAAAAACAAATTGGAATAGATTATCTTTGTGCCAATAAATAGGCCAGCCCGAATCAAATATCAATGTGTCAGTGGATTGCTATTTGGTTCTGACTTTGAAAAGATATGTATGATATTCAATGCGCTCAAACATGATTATAAAAATATCTATTTATATATAAAATATAATTTATAATTATCTACAGACATGTGTTTTACCGTAATACGGTTTCTCAGCATAGCTGACCTTAGCGATATTCGAAACCATAATCACAGCCACTGCAGTCTGGCACTCGTACAGTCTGGCTATAAAACATTCGCTAGAAGTAAAAGGATATATTATCACACATAAATGTATGCATTTTTTGTTTTTTATTGTTTTGGCGATAATGAGAAATGAATAAATTCAGATATCTACAGTGTAGCATTTCCTAAAACGCTGATGGTTGTATTACAGCCAAACACGTGTCTGCGGATAATTATATATTATATCTTATAAATATAGACACTCTCCATATGAGAGGGGACACACTGTGTAAGGGAAATAACCTATAGCTTTTGGAAATGCTTCACTGTAGATATCTGAAATCGTTCATTTGTCACTATCTCCCAAAACAATAACGAACAAAACTGTATATATATATATATATATATATATATATATATATATATATATATGATGTGAAAAAAATGATGCAATATTTGACACCATAAATTATAAAAAAACGAGCAAAAATATGATAAATTCTTATGATTTTAACTGTATTATTAGCTTCTTCAGATATATTCACATGGAATATATACTTGTTTACAGTGTATGCACATGTATTTGAAAGAAATTACATTAATGAAAAGCCGAAAGCTATGGCATTATTGTAAAATATTTTCCCCAAAGACTAAGAACGAAATTCCACCCTTTAAGATTTTGAAGATTCGAAGAACGCAATTCCACTTTTACAATTTTTATAATAAAAATAAAAATGAGAGAAGAAAAGATAATCGTACAGCTATAAGCTAAATAAATTAATTCCTCGAGGAAAATTATTTTAAGTGCTTATCTAATAGAAATGTTATAGCTTATTAATATTAATTTACTTAATATATATATTTATATATATAAAATATATTTATCCACTGGCACGTGTTTTGTCATTTTTATGACTCATGAGTGTGGCAAGGAGCAGTAAGATTATAAACCGGACCCCAGTGGCTGAAACCTCATGCTTTACCGACTGAGTTTTCAAATCTGCCACGTATAAACCCTGTGTATCGCTTTATTGCAGGTCAATATTTTTTAAATTTTGAAATTGCTATGAAACGCAGAGAAGTGAAATTTGGTACAATGGAAGAGCATAACAAAGTGCCTTATTTCCCTGATTTTTGTGGAATTTGAACAAATATTTTGAAAGTTATGCTAATTTTTCTATTTTCTGGTAATTTTAAGTGTGTATCACTTTATTGCAAGTGTCTAAAAATGTATATTTTCGGTAATAAAACAATATTCTAACTTCATATTTCTATTTATATGAAATAAAGAACATATCCAGTAACAATATTAACCAAAAACAAGAACGAATTTCACATTATTTTGTTTAAGGAAATATTTATTTATCAACATAACTCCCATGCTTCAAAATCACTTTGAATAGCCTCTTGTCAACTGATGATGTCAATCGGCGGATTTGAGATGATGTGATGCTATAGGAAACTTCCAAAATCTTCCTCCAAAGTTCATCCTTCGACGAAAATTGAACACCTCCTTCATAAACTTTCATCTTTATTATTGACCAGAGCTGCTCAATTGGATTTATATCTGGAGAACAAGGTGTCCATGTCATCAAATTTTCTCCACTAATGACTAATGACTTAAGGTAGGATGCCGTAGCCTTGGCTGAGTGGGATGGCGCATTGTCGTGCATAAAAATCAATTTGCGGTGACGCGCCAATGGAAGGTCATCAAGCCATGGTGACAAATGCTCATTTAAAAATAAAATATAAGACTGGCTTGTCAGTTTGACACCTTCTAGCACTCGAAATGAGCCAATTAGTTCATCGCAGATTATTCCAGCCCAACACATGACACCTCCACCTCCCTGTTGACGACGGAATCGATGAGGGGTAGGGAATCCAAGAGGACTCCAAACTTTGGCCCACCCATCTGGTCCATCAAGGGTTGCTCTGGCCTCATCGGTGAAAAGAACATTTTCAAAGCTGGTTTTCATGTATTTCTGAGCCGAAGCCAAACGTTTTTCCTTATGAGTTTGGTTTAAAACCGGTCTTGCTATGGGCTTAATGCTTCTTGCAATTTCGTTTAAGACATTGCAGCGTGTCTTTCTGGACAAGGAAGATATTCCAGCCTTGTCAAATATAGCAGCACTGTTGCTGCCCGGCTGCTTGATAAGTTGACGGCGAATCTTTCTAACATCACGAGCAGAAACTGACTTTCTTGTGTTTTTGTCCTTCCTTGGTTTGATGTTTGGATTTTCAACGAATGAAGACAATGTTCTTCGATCTCTTCCAAGCTCCTTGGCTAGATCTACGAGAGATAAACCTTCTGCAAGGCCTGCAACAACACGTTCCTTTTCACTAGCTGTCAATCGACCCTTTCTAGGCATTTTGGGAGACCTGCAATAAAGTGATACACACTTTAAATTAACAGAAAATAGAAAAATTAGCATAATTTTAAAAATATTTGTTCAAATTCCACAAAAATCAGGGAAATAAGGCACCTTGTTATGCACTTCCAGTGTACCAAATTTCACTTCTCTGCGTTTCATAGCAATTTCAAAATTTAAAAAATATTGACCTGCAATAAAGCGATACACAGGGTTTAATGGGGGAAATTATATCGTATTTAAATGGAACTATTCATTTATTTATATTTTTTTTAAGATACGGATAAGCAAAAGTACTCAATTATTTTTGAAAGAGTGCTGCCTTAATTCTAAGTGGAACATCATTTCCTCCATTAGAATGCTCCACCCATAAGGAGTTTACATTATATATATATATATATATATATATATATATATATATAAATACATTTAAAAATGATACGCGGAAATCTCTCTAAGGCCTTTCAACTATCATATATATTTATCCATACACACGTGTTTTGTTGTCTTTATGACTCATCAATGTGGCTAGGCACAGTGAGATTCAAAACTCAGACACCACTGGTTGGAGTCCAGTGCTCTACCAATTGAGCTATCAAATCTGCTATGTCTAGTGGGAGAAATGATATTGCATTTAAATGGGACTGTTTATTGATGTATATTTTTTTACAATATGTGAAATATAGTCATCTAAAGACAGCTGTTTCGTTGTCTACGACTCATCAGTGTGGGTAGATCTAACAAGATTCAAAACCTGATACAAACAAGCAAACAGGCAAAAATTTATAGAAGCTATAAATGATTTTAAGAGTGAAATAGTCGCAACCAAAAGAAGGTATACCGAAATGACCAGAAAACGCATTGAGTCACAGAAATTAAGAAGTCGTGATTTTTAGAATATTTATAATAGTGTGGTGAATAATGGGCAATCAACAATTCCCTCACTATCCAACAACAATGATGATGTCGCTTGCACAGCAACTGAGAAAGCTGAAGTGCTTGCCCAGAGGTTCGCCTCCAACTCCACCTTAGACCCCGCGAACCACCCCCTCCCTAAATTTACTTTGTGGACAGATGCCACACTTGATGATCTGATCATGATGCCTTCCTATGTCTGTGATATCATAAAAAACCTAGACATCTCCAAGGCGTGTGCACCTGATCTTATCTCTGCTATACTAATAAAGAAATGCTCTGCTGAGTTAGCCCCTGTTTTCTGCAAATGCTTCCTTGATAGCTGGAAAATTGTCTAAGTATTCAAGAATTCTGATGAAAGAACTGACCCGTTCAAGTATCGCCCCATCAGTCTCCTTCCTCTCTTTGCTAACATCTTTGAATTGTTAATCAATTTAGCGCTAGGCGACCATCTCGTAAATGCTAAATTTTTTCTAACCGTCAGTATGGATTTAGGCAAGCCCGTTCTCCTGCAGATATCCTAACAATCATCTCTGAACACATATTCCAAGCACTGGACAAGGCAGGGCAAGCTAGGGTGGTATCCCCCGATATATCCAAGGCCTTTGATAGGGTCTAGCATGAAAGTCTTCATAAAAATTAAATTGTACAATATTACTGGACGAATACTGAATATAATCAGATCCTTCTAAAACAAAAGAAACATACAGGTTCTCTTCAATGGCCATACATCCGAAAACATAACATTAATGTGGGTGTGCCCCAGGGGTCAATCCTCAGATCTTTATTATTCTTGATATTCATAAACGACTTCCCTGACGAAATTGTGTCCGAGATGGGTAGATTTTCTGATGATACCATGCTCTATTCCAGACATGTGGGCAAAACGAATGCACATACATTCAAGGCAATGTCTGAAACCTTAGAAAATGACCTCCAGTCTGTAGTGGGTGGTAACATTTAATGCTACAAAGACAAAGCTCCTTTCCTTCAACAATTACAAAAAAAACGTTTCAATCACCGATTGCTAGCCACCAATTGCTAGCACTCTAGCTGAGAGTTCAACGTTCAAACTCCTCGGCCTAACATTCACAGGTAACATGAATTGGAACAAATACATTGAAGACATTGCCAAGGCTGCTGCAAAGAAGGTGAGTTCTCTCTACCATGCTAGTAAACTTCTCACACCTGACATTATCTCATACAAGCCACCATTCGCCTATGCACAAAGTATTGTTGTCACATATGGACTGGTGCATTAACCACTAGTCTCTCTCTATTAGACAGGATTCCAAAAATTGTTTG